>CM062295.1:122239105-122877502 GCA_031216915.1 Pictodentalium vernedei | reverse complement strand
CTGGGTTAATATTTAGGCTCCCTATGGGAGCCCAAATTTTAACTTTGTGCAATACATGGAATATTCTTTAAAAATCTTCTTCAGATTCACCAGTCAGAATCCTTTTATAGTTGGTATACATCATCTCTGGGGGGCCAGATTCAAGTTTGTTCAAATCAAGTTCCTCGGTTAATATTTGCGCTCCCTATGGGAGCCCCGAATTTTAACTTAGTGCAATATGAGGAAATTTCTTTAAAAATCTTCTTCTTCAGCTCCACCAGTCAGAATCCTTTAACATTTGATATACATCGTCTCCAGGGGTTCAGATTCAAGTTTGTTCAAAAGCTCACCCAGCGACGACGGCAAAGGGGAAGAAGCCAGCAAGTTTCTCAATGGGACGCTCGCCGTGATCTGGGGTCAGATCGCGAGCTGGAGAGCCTTCTCCATCCCGTCAACAGTTGAGGTCAACTGTTGCGGTTGCGAGAAACTTTACGGAGTCAGAGCTAACGTCCTCTTTGGTCGATCGAGGCGCTGTATCCACACTGCAGCTGGGGCCGGCGGCAGTTACAGCTTCTTCCACATCTTGTACCAAGCACATTAGACCGCTCACTAGCTATGCGACTTCGGATATTCAAGCTGTTCTGTGAAGACGCTCCCAGTCCTTCCCCTCCGAAGTCTGGTCATCCGGTATTTTGAGTCTGGTTGGACTTAGAAATTTTGGACCAAAAATTTGAAGAAAAAAAAATTCTTAGGCATTTTGTTCAGAAAGAAAAAATTTTTTAGCTTGAAAATTTTGGGTTCCGGTGTAACAGGGTATCTCTCCCCCCCCCCCCCCCCCTCGTGTGCACTAGTGTATCTTCCCCCCCACCCTGGGTATCTTCCCCCCACCTGTGAGTAAAAAAAACAACAAAATATTTAAAGTTATAAAGCATTATTATACAAGGGAAAGTCAAGTGGAGTGGTGTTATGGGGGGCTGGGGAAGATTCATGGGACTATGTATCTACCTGTTCATAAGACTCACAGGCCTGTGTATCTTCCCCCCCCCCCCCCCTCCCCACTCATAATTTTTTTCTCAACTCTCAAGCTGGCAATCTATATTGTGTAGGGAATTGTGGATACGCATAGAGTATCTTCTCCCCACACCCCCCCCCCCACCCCCGATAGACACTTTTCTGATAATATAAACCTTTCATTAAAAGGCGTGCAATGTTATTATAATTTCTAAATAACAATGATGAGTGAATATGTGGGTGGGGGGAAGATACACAGGCCTGTGTATCTCTCCCCCCCCCCCCCCCCCCCCCCCCCCCCCCCCCCATCCGCCTTCCATAAAGTGCTCCCCATGATGTTCATTTTGATAGACCTTGTTCAGATATTATGGGCCTTTCTCTGAAAGGCGTGGAATGTTATTATAATTTATAAATAACAATGATGAGTGAACTGTTCTGTAATTATCAACCTTCCACTGTAAGGTATGGAATGTTATTATAATTTCAAAATGTGTACATATTTTTTGCTTGTCTACTGCCAATAAAGATCTAAATTGAAAAATATTTTTTGTCTTAGTGAATTTTTTTCATCAAAAAACCTGTCAAACCTCGAATGTCAGAAAAAATAATAAACACCATCAATAGTCATGCCTGATGTTATCAATGTTAAAAAAAATATTGGAGGGGGGGGGGAGATACCCAGAGTGGGGGGGGGGGGGGGGGGAGATACACTAGTGTATCTTCCCCTACCGGGAGATACACAGGGGGGGGGGGGGGAAGATACGTGGGACACCGGTTCCAACTTGGAAATTTTGAACTAAAAATTTGGATTTTTGTTGTTGTTTTTTGTGCGTTTTGTTCAGTTTTGAGATGAAAAAAAAATATTTTAGCCTCAAAATTTTGGGTCCGGTTCAGTTTCAAAATTTTGGACCGAAATTTAGAAAAAAAATTTCTTGATTTTTATGCATTTTCAATTTTTGAGACGAAAAAAACAAAACAATTTTATAGCATGAAAATTTTGAGTCCTACGACTGATATTTTGGACCAAAAATTTGGAATTTTTTTTAGGTTGTTTTTTATGCGTTTTGTTCAATTTTGAGATGAAAAAAAAATATGTTAGCCTTAAAATTTTGGGTCTGGTTCAGACTCCAAATTTTGGACCGAAATTTGGAAAAAAAATTTTGGATTTTTTATGCATTTTCAATTTTTGAGACGAAAAAAAACAAAACAATTTTAATAGCATGAAAATTTTGAGTCCTACGACTGCAATTTTGGACCAAAATTTGGAAATTTTTTTGACCTGAGTGATTTTATGCCCCACCACCAAATACCCCGATGACCACAAACCCCATTTCCTACCCCAGGGGGTTAATTAAGCGGAGGACAAAAAAATGCAATATGAAGGAATTTCTTTAAAAGTCTTCTCCCGAACCATCAGTTAGAATCTTTTGATATTTGGTATACAGTATCTCTGGGGGGGAGGGGGTTGGGGTCAGATTCAAGTTTGTTCGAATTGCATCCCTGGGTTAATATTTGGGCTCCATGAGAGTCTGAATTTTAACTTAGTACAATGTGATGAAATTTCATTGAAAATCTTCTGATCCACCATCCAATTGCTTTCATATACGGTATACAGCTTCTCGGATGGGGGGCGGGGGGTTTAGGGTGTGTGTGTAAGATTTAAGTTTGTTCAAGTTGGGTCCCTGTGTTAATATTTGTGTTCGATTTGATCTGGGGGCATCCTTTGGAAGGTTGGCCATGCTAGTCTACAGTTGATAGAATTGGAAGCAGTCGGAATGGACCCAGGATAATAATCCTCTGACATGGACACTAGAGTTATGAATAATTTCATGACTTCATTCCTCTGTAGTGTTGATGAACCATGACCAACTGAATGTGATCCAAATTAGTTCTTTGAACCACTTTGTCAGGTGAGCAATTAAAGACCCCTCCTGGTCAGCAAGCTGCGTCTGCAAGGCAGAGATTGCTATCATCCGTAGATAGGGATACCCAGCGGAGGAAAGAGGAAGTTCTTTCCTTCCAGGGTCAGTCAGTCCATGTGTCAGGCCTCTGGTCACCACATTGATGACGCAATATTCAGCCTAGGAAGTTCAAGAAAGAAAAATCCTTTCTTATCGACATCTACTCGCATACCGTTTCCTGGACCTAGCAAATTAAAAACGGAGAAGCTGTTCAGAGAGCTCCTCTACGTTTGGATGATCGGGCTTTAGATTGGGATATCTTGTTACCCGCATCATTCAATGTCTGCTCAGATGTGATCAAATCTACAATTGATTCTAGTCAGGCAGTTTTGGATGCTATTTCCTATGCAGATCATATCACCAGGGCTTTGGACCATCGTCTTGTTGGGAAAGAATTTGACTATATTAATTCATCTCTCAGAGTTCTTTCAAGGGCAGTTATGTATGCCACACATCATTCCGCCCTTACAGTGGCTAATATGGAATTGATAAGACGTGATGGAGCCTTATTATCGTCTTCATTGATAGACGATCAGGTGAAAAGCTCTCTTAAGAGACGGTCCGGTTTCTGGGCATACGTTGTTTGACGACAAGTTGTCCTTAGTGTACGAAGAAGCTACCAGTACTCTTTTGCTGAGGTTAGTTTCCCAGCAGCTGTCGTATGCTGGACGTGGTAGGCGAGGGGGCTTCAGTTCTCAGTCAGTGAAGAAAAGCTTGCGGGGTTCTAACAAACCCTCGTAAACTATTCAGGGAACCGTCAGTATAGCGACTCGGGAAAGGAGCGTAAGTCTTACGGCACGAGGTGGTTCCAGTTGGCGGATGATTATCAAACTTCGCGAGAAACTGGACGGACATAATGGAAGATCAGTGGGTCAAAAACGTAATCAGAACAGGTCTTTGGCTATCGTCGGCTATCGGATAATGAACTCGGTAATGTCATACTTCCGAGCTCATTCATTTGTTGTAACGTCAGATTATCTGGACGACATTCTTCAGAGGTACGGTGACAAAGATGCTCTTCAGGACGATGTGCAGAGTCTACTTCATTTATTCTGACGTCTCGATTTCATTGTAAATGAAAAGAAGTCGGATTTAGCTCTGTCCAAGTCCTTCATTTACTTGGGTATGAGCTTCAAGACTCAATGCAATCTGGTTTGCCTTCCGATAACCAAAGCTAAGTTAGTCAGTTGCTATGCTTGCTTTTGTTTAAACTCTCACAGTATCAGCAAGGGAGTTCATGCGACTGATGGGTCTGTAACGGGCAGCGGCAGACTTGATTCCGCTGGGTCGCTTACGCCCACATCCTCTCCAGATTTTCTTTACTCAGAACTGGAGTGTCTAGACGCATTCACTTGAAGACCAGATTGTTTTAACAGATCTGATAAAACAAAAGGTTCAGATTTGGGTGGATCTCGAGTGGTTAACTCAAGGAGTTCCGCTTCAAGTACCAGATCCGGACTTCACTATTATCATAGATGCGAGACTGACGGGTTGGGGTGCGTCCCTGATTCCTGTAGACCTGAAGTGCCAGGGTCTTTGGGACTCTTTGTTCCTGGAAAAGCACATAAACATCAAAGAGATGATGTCTATTTGGCTTGCACTGAAACACTCACGTAGCCAACGTCCATGTTCAGATTCTGTCAGACAATTCGACAGTAGTGGCTTATCTCGGTAACCGGGGCGACACTCATTCAATTCCACAATACGAATTGAAGGAGAAAATTCTTCTATTTGCTCTGAGTCATCGCGTTCATCTCTCAGTCCGTCATCTTCCGGGTCGCCTTAACGTAGTAGCAGACTCGCTCTCATGGAAAGGTTGCCTGTTGCCATTGGAGTGGACTCTCAACAATCAAATATTCCAGAAGATTTGCTACCAGTGGGATTGTCCCATGATAGATCTCTTTGCCACGAACCTAAACAATCCGCTTACAACGTTTGTGTCGCCTTGTCCGGATCATCAAGCGTATGCAGTAAATGCTCTGTCGATCTCATGGAACGGAATAATAGGATATGCATATCCTCCAACTCCGCTGATTTAGCAGATTCTGTTAAAAATCAAACAGTCTCACTGCAAAATCTTGCTGGTAGCACCTCTGTCAGCTCAGAAACCTTGGATCAACCTGATCAGGTGTCTGTTATGGGATATTCTTCGGAAGCTTCCTCTCAAGGACCTTCTGTTTCAGGGGAAGTCCCACACACTGCATCACAACCCAGAAGGTCTCAACCTTCACTTATTTCTGTTGTGCAGTCCTTCTTGCACGGGAAGCAGTTTACAGGACTAGCAGTGGACGCAATTTCTAACTGTAGTAGGACCTCCTCTTCGCTGAATTATGCAGCGAAGTGGAGAGTTTCTTTCGTTGGTGAGCAGACCAGTCGGTGGATATTTATAATCCATCTATTCCTCAAATTGCCAATTTTCTGCTATACCTGTTTGACATACTCAAACTGCAGCCCATTATGATTAAAGGCTATAGGTCTATGTTACCATCCTCTGACAACCGTAGACCATTGTTGTGTCCAGTAAGAGTGATGTGCATGTATAAACGTTGATCTAGCTTCATTAGAAAAGGAAGAAAACGTTTTTTCCTTTCACTCATACCTAACAGAATGGATATTTCTGTTCATTCAGTCGCTAGATGGATTCAATTGGCAGTAAGAATCGCTTACAAGAATCTTACCGGCAGATCAACATTCTGTCAATAAGATTTCAGCGCATAAGGTTAGGGCACTGTCTTCTTGGACTTATTCTAATAGTATTGCTATTACTGATTTAATGAAGGCAGCCTACTGGACACAACCGTCTTCATTTACTAAGTTCTACCTTAGAAATTTAGAGTCTATCTCCGGTGACCTTAGATCCGTGGGTCCTCTTTCTGTCGCACAGAATGTCGTCCATTAATAATACATCTCAGTGATGTCTTAGGCAGTCTGCTCGAGCACTGACACTGTTCCGCTAACCTCTTCCTTCTGAAGAATTTTCCTTCAGAACAAGGAGGAGGGTGGGGGATGGGTTTTCCCTTAATATCATCTGGCTTTATAGTGAAAAGCAAGGGAATACCTCCTCCAGTGTCAGTAGTCCAGCATTGGTTCTGGGTGGTTTTAATGTGTAGCTCAGTGTGAAGCAACTATTATGTCTCATTTATGTGTTGCTTTAAAGTGTAGCTCAGTGTGAAGCATTTGTATATGGCATGTGTCATACGAGCATTAATATACAATCCTCAGACACTTTTAAATGAGTATAAGGCGTCTCATTCTCTGGACTTAAAATTGGTTTCCTTCACCAAATTAGCATAAAGGGTTACGCTGTTATTAAATGGAGAATTATTGTGTATTACTCCAACATGATTGGTGTTATATCTTTCTCTTTTTTTATTGGGAAAAGAGAAAGACATATGTAATTCCTATGTCTTCTCCTGTAGGAGCTATTCTTCATTGTGGAGTAATAGAGATATTACAGTCATCTAAGTCCTAGGCCCTCCAGCCTTTTAACGATTCAATATAAAAATATGATAAATGTAAAGTAATTTGTATATTTTTAATACTTACTAATGGCCCAGATGGGGATGGCCCACCCTTGAGTTGGCACTCATACCTCCCCGCTGATATATAAATATATAACATTTAGCAGGCATAACTAGGAAGAATGATGTTGGCACCAATTTCATTACTTTCTTGGTTACTGCATATGTGCAGTAAGCAAAAGTATGGAGCACCAGTTAGGACTTGAAGTTTTAGTTTTGTATGCAAATTTTGTTGATTGTGGGGTTCAAAATTTGTGTTTGGCCCTGGAAATTAATCAGTTTGCACCAGCTAAGTCTGGGCCATTGGTAAGTATTAAAAATATACAAATTACTGTAAATTTATCATTTTTTTTCCTTTATGCGTGGAGTGCTCTGACGTGGTGCCCACACAATGCTGTTATTTTGAAGTTTCACCAAATAACATTGGAACCAAAGATCTTCAGTTTTGCCATATCACTTATAACTTGCCAAGTTCAAGTTTCTCAACTTGAGCAACAGTGTCATTGACACTTTCATTATTCTGATTTGACAATTACACTTTTTAGATGACTATCCAAATGGATGCTGGTTAGGAGATGAAAGTAATCCCGAGATGAGAGTTCGAGTTCCAGTAACACCAAGGTATTAATTTTCTCTTGCTCAATTGAATGATACTCTGAATAAGCTACAGTTATTGCCATTTGTTTTTTGTCATTGAATAAAGTAAATATCATAAAACTTATCTGAAGCCATTAGGCTATTTTTAGCTCAACTTTGACGAAGTCAAATTTGAGCTATTGTCATGGCCCGTCGTCCGTCTGTCCATCCGTCCGTCTGTCCGTCCGTCTGTCCGTCCGTCTGTCTGTCCGTCTGTCTGTACGTCAACAATTGGCTATGGCTCGGGCTAGAGGTCGTATTTATGAACCGATCTTTACGAAACTTCTTGGGTACCTTTGTTATGACTGTGGGACGAGAACGAGTGTTTTTGGGTGTGGTCCAAAATTCAAGATGGCTGCCAGCTGCCATTTTGTACCGACGATGCAGAAATCTGTATATTTTTATACTGTACCAATGACCCAGACTTAGCTGGTGCTAACTCCACAAAAACCAGGGCCAAACACAAATTTTGCCCCCCAATCCCCAAAATTTGCATCCAAAACAAAAAGAAATCATGTCCTAAAGGACCTCCATAGTACGACTCTACTGCGCATGCGCAGTGACGCAGTCGTCCCGAAATTGGCGCCAAATATCATTCTTTCTCTGTTTGGCCCTTCATCAGTCAACATCTCACTGATCTTTGTGCTTGTAAATCTCAGTTTAAAGGATGCCAGACACGTAATTCTTGGAGAAAATGTGATTCTAAGGAGGATAGAAGGAGGAGAGGAAAAAAGAAGTGGCAAAAAATAATCAGGGCTGTACTTAAAATTTTTTGTTAAAATTATGTTAAGTTGCCTATTTTCGAGGCAAACGCCTCTTGTTGTCATTCTTGCTAATTGTTGCACTGCTTATTCAGTGTTTCCTCTCCCCTAACCTTCTAAAGTCCCCCCTTGCAATTCTCCCATGCTTTTGGCATATTTTTGAGAAGTTTCATTTCTAAAATTTCCCTGGGAGAGTTGCTTGGTTACAGAATGTTTTCTGTTATTTTCCCCATAGTTACGTTTTCACCCATGGGTGTATAACGTTTGTGTTCTGCATCTTCCATCTGATGTTCTGCAGATTCTCCCCTGGGAGTCTCTGTTTTGCATCAGATAGAGTGTAATTGAGGACTGATTCCGGGCCAGTTTTTTCAGTGCCTGGAGTCATGTTTTCTTCTGTGTTTACACTGTTTGTTTTCATTGGCAACAGCCTTTTTTGAGGGGGGCTGTTTGCCTTTGAGGTACTTTATCTCATTATAAGATACATTTATATTATCCGAAAGTGTCTCATTAATTATTTTATATAATTTTAAAATTTTTGACCACACTTTGCCATCGGATCCATCGGGGCTCAACGTTACTTTTCAGCAACTTGGGCTTCTCTGAGAAAATATTTTTTCAAAATTATTTTGTTTTGCAATTGTTTTTTCATTTATTAATGGATCATGTTATTATGTATCTTTGTGTCAGGGGTTTTTGCGAGTAACTAGGACTTATTGTTGTTCCTTCACAATGAAAGGAACTTGTTCAAATTGTAATAGGAAGAAATCTTCCTCTGACTTTCATGATTATTGCATAAATTGTAGTCAGTGTTCTCGCATTAATCCCTGTCCTGTATGTGAACATTGGGATGAGAAACATTGGAAACGTGTGTCACGATATGTTGTTTCTGGAGAAAGAGCGATGCCGGCTCTTTCTCCACAAGGTCACTCTACTCTCTCAGTTTCTATTTCAGAGGAACCAGAACAGGGTGATGTTTCCATGTTATCTTCTTCAAGTGTGCGTCCGTCGTCACAATTAAATACAGAGCTAGCGGCAAAAGTGCTCATGGAGATTAGACAAATGTCGTCCGCTAGCTCGCCCGGTGTAGCGTCCATTCACCGAATGGTTCGGCAGCCGGGTTCGTCCGATGCGGTCCAAGAGGAAATTTTGGGTGATGCGAGCACTATAAAAATAATAGATGCACACCCAGTGACGGCGGATAGTGAACGAGAACGGAGGAAGCCTTTTAGTCTGGTTCCTAGCTCGTCCAGGTCCAGCCGGGCCGCGAGCGAGAGAGGCCCCTCTCTCGTACAACAACATCTGGGACCAGATGTTGTGGTACAAAATGTGTCTTTAGCGGAGCATACGTCCGTCGCTCGGGACGCTCCGTTGTATAAGCAGTCCGCAGAGACTGTTAAGGCTTCCTCTTCTCGCCGGCGCACACGACCGCACCTTGGCTGCGTGACCTCCGATATCTTGCCAGCTTCGCCGATGAAGGATTATTCGGCGACCAGGTCACACCATCCGGCAGCCAGGGACTCGAGACCGATGGACTCCGGACGTTCGCATAGGAAAAGTATGCGGGAGCCATCTGATGCGGAGCTGCCCTCGGCAAAGCAGCGAAAGACCGCTCCTCCGCAGGTCTCGACGTCGGACATTCTAGTGCAGATAGCACAGCTTATCGCAGCATCCCAGCAGCCGACAGAGACGGTGTCGGATCGAGAATTATCCGACGGCGCTGGGTCGGTACGCTCCGCCGAAGCATCGGGGGCGGACGACCGGGAACATCGGGAGGTCCGACCGGATGGTGAAAGGGATACGGATGAATTGGAGCTATCCCTTTCGGAACAACACAAAGCTGCCGTAGACTTCATCCGGCACTTTCTTCCTCAAGTTGTTCCGTCGGGCCAGACTGCTGCGCTTCCGGACAGGAGAATTATAGCGTCATTGGACTCTGATTTTTTCGAGCGGTTCAGGGACATCGCTCCCGAGTTTCCGTCGCAGTCCAATAATGTTGCAAGAACATTTGAATTATTGAACGACGCTATTTTTAAACTTGCTTCCAGGACAGGGAAAGCAGGCTTCTTGTCCGCAAATACTCTCAACCTGCCTTTCATTAATGCAAGGAATAAATTCGACACGGCAGGTCAGGGTATACCGAGAGTTCCTCTGCGTATGGACGACGAGGCGGAAGACTTAGAGCTATCATTACCGTCGTCAGCTTCTATTCCAACCGCAGTGTTGGAAACAGCTATTGCGTCTAACAGAGCCAATTTAGATGCCTTATCTTACGCAGATCACCTTACGAAGGCGTTATCACTGCGTCTTCAAGGGGAAGAGTTTCAGGATATACAATCCTCCTTAAGACTTCTTTCAAGGGCAGTAGCTTATTCCACGTGTAACTCCGCCCTTTCAGTGGCTAATCTGGAGTTGGTTAGACGTGACGCAGCCCTGTCTACATCCACACTAGTGGATTCTAAGGTGAAGAACTCTCTTAGAGTCGCTTCGGTCTCAGGAGATCTTCTCTTTGACGGCAAGCTTTCCGCTATTTATGATAATATTAAAAAGAAAGCTAGTGATTCTCTGTTGTTTAGATCCGCTCCTAAAAGGTCGGATTCAGCAGACACGAATAAGGCGGGCACTTCTGGGTCTTATCCGCCCAAGAGAGGTTCCTATAGAGGTTCCGGTGCGTCCTCTAGCTCTTATTCGAGAGACCGTCAGGATAGCGACTCTCGTTCGGGACGTCCTTCAGGCCGGGACAATCGGTCGGACGCCCCGAGGTCGACGAGGCGAGGTGCGGGTCGTGGAAGACGTGGTTTCTCCTACCGCAGGCCTCGCAGATCCAGGAGGTGATGGCTCAAACCTCTATCGCGTTCCGGTTGGCGGAAGGTTGTCGAGTTTTTCTCAAGAGTGGGCGTCGATTACGGACGACCCTTGGGTGAGAGGAGTGACTTCGGAAGGTCTAAAGATATCCTTCAAACGAAAGCCTCCATTAACTCGAAGTCCAAAGTGGACTCATCTTCCGTCAAACCCTCAGAAAAGAGACGCTCTGCTATCAGAGGTGCAGTCTCTTTTAATGAAGAACGCGGTAGAGGTCGTAGAAAACCAGGAATCGCTGGGATTCTACAGCCATGTGTTTCTGGTTCCGAAACCAGACGGCTCGTTCCGTCCAGTCATAGATTTGAGCTGGATAAACAAGCTGATCATCGCTCCGAAGTTTTATATGGAGACGATTCGATCGGTCAGAGCGAGTATTCGGGTGAACGATTATGCAACGAGCATAGATCTCAAAGATGCGTACTTTCACGTCATGGTACATCCGACATTCCGAAAGTATCTACGCTTCGCAGTCCTAGGAGTGGTGTATCAGTTCCGGGCCATGTGCTTCGGATTGAATCTAGCACCCTGGGCTTTCACTCGAGTAATGAACTCGGTAATGATTTACTTCCGAGCTCATTCGTCTGCGGTAACGTCGGCCTACCTGGACGACATTCTTCAGAGGTACGGCAACGAGTTAACGCTTCAGAACGATGTTCAGAATCTTCTTCTATTGCTCCGACGTCTCGGTTTCATAGTAAACGAGGAGAAGTCGGATCTGGTGCCGTCCAAGTCATTCACTCATCTGGGAATGAGCTTCGAGACGCACAACAATCTCGTTCATCTGCCGTTAACCAGAGCGAAATTAGTCAGTTGTTACGCTCGCTATTGTCTAAATACAGACAAAGTCACAGCGAGAGAATTTATGAGACTGATAGGTCTGTGCGGAGCCGCTGCGGATCTCATTCCGATGGGACGGCTACGCACACGGCCTCTTCAAATTTTCTTGACTCAGAATTGGAGTGTGAAAATTCATTCGCTCGATGTAGACGTTCTCTTGTCAGATCAAGTGAAACAAGAGATTCAGACTTGGGCAAACATTCAGTGGTTAACTCAAGGAGTTCCGCTGCAGTTGCCGGATCCGAGTTTTACCATTATGACGGATGCCAGTCAAACAGGTTGGGGTGCATCATTAATCCCAACGGATTCGAGATGCCAGGGTCTTTGGGATCCGCAATTCCTGTGCAAGCACATAAACATCAAGGAAATGATGTCAATTTGGCTTGCGTTACGTCACTGGATGGACATTATTCACGATGCTCATGTCCAAATCCTATCCGACAATACGACAGTAGTGGCGTATATACGGAATCAGGGAGGCACTCATTCAGTTCCGTTGTTCAATCTAACGGAAAGAATCCTTCTGTTTGCGTTGGAACATCACGTTCTTCTTTCGGTCCGTCACATACCGGGTCGTCTGAATGTGCTAGCAGACTCCCTTTCTCGAAAGGGTCGCTTGTTGCCGTCGGAGTGGACTCTCAACAAACAAGTATTCAATCAGATTTGCTACCAATGGGAACGGCCAATGATAGACTTATTTGCGACACATCTCAACAATCAGTTGCAGACGTATGTGTCCCCGTGTCCGGATCCAAGAGCATTTGCTGTAGACGCTCTATCGATCCCTTGGGACGGAATGATAGGATATGCGTATCCTCCAGCGCCGTTAATTCAACAAGTATTGCTAAAGATAAAACAATCTCAATGCAAGATTCTGTTGGTAGCATCTCTGTCGCCACAGAGACCGTGGATAAATCTACTCAGGTGTCTGTTGTGGGACCTACCGCGGAAGCTCCCTCCACGAGAGGATCTTCTTTGGCAGGGGAAATCGCGCCAACTGCATCACAACCCGCAAGGTCTCAACCTTCACGTTTTTCCGTTGTGCGGTCCTTCTTGCATGGCAAGCACTTTACAGGACGAGCAGTGGACGCGATTTCTAACTGTAGGAGGACCTCCTCTTCGCTAAACTATGCGGCTAAGTGGAAGGTTTTCCGTCGTTGGTGTAGGGATCATTCTGTTGATATATTTGATCCCTCTATACCAGACATTGCTAACTTTCTAGTATACTTGTTTGACGAAATCAAACTGCAACCGGTTACTATAAAGGGTTATAGATCTATGTTATCTGATACCTATGCACATCATGATAGTTTACAAATTGGATCTAATGTCTCTTTATCGAAATTGGTTAGAAACTTTTCGATAAATAGACCCAGAACTCTTAGATTAATTCCTAAGTGGAATTTAGCTTGGGTTCTCCTTAAATTGAAGGAAAAGCCATTTGAACCTCTTGGGACAGTAGATTTCAAATTCTTATCTTATAAGACAGCTTTTCTCTTAGCTTTCTCTTCTGCCAGAAGAGTCAGTGAGCTTCATGCACTATCGGTGGATGATTCTCATTATCGTAGTGTTGGGAACACTATCACCTTCACTACTAACGTCGGTTTTTTAGCTAAGAATCAGGCTCCTAATAAATATCCGGAACCTATTGTTATTAAGGCTCTTCCGTCTTCAGACGGGCGTAGGCCTTTACTCTGTCCTGTTAGAGCACTACGTATCTATAAACAGAGATCTCAGTTCATCAGAAAGGGACGGAAACGTTTCTTTCTGTCTTTGATGCCTAATAGAAAGGACATTTCAGTCCATTCTATTGCTAGATGGATTCAGTTAACTATCCGTACTGCGTATGAAGATTTATCTTCTTCTCAGCAGTCTGTGCTTAAGATTTCTGCTCATGAAGTAAGAGCTCTTTCTACTTCCTGGGCTTATGCTAATAGTGTTGCTATTACAGATTTAATGAAGGCTGCTTATTGGTCTCAGCCATCCACATTTACTAATTTTTATCTCAGAAATATTGAGTCCATTTCTGGAGACCTGCATTGTTTAGGTCCGTTATCTGTTGCTCAGAATGTCGTCCACTAAACAGTTGCAACTATAGTTATGCAGGCTTTCTGTTCCGGCAGTGACTCCGTCCGGCTGCCCTCTTCGCTCTGGGCTATTTGACCCAGGGCAAGGGGAAGGGGGGGGGCGGGTGTTCCCTTAGGTCACCTGCTTTATAGTGAAAAGCAAGGGAATGCCTCCTCCAAGACAGTATTTCTGAGTCGCTTCCGGGATGGTTTTAAAGTGTAATATTAATGTTTAATTTCATTCATGTCTTATTTTTAAAGTGTAGCTCGGTGTGAAGCATTTGTATATGTCAAGTGTCAAACGGGCTTTAATATACAATACTCGGACACTTTTAAATGATTATAAAGAGTCTCAATTCTCTGGACTACTTTATTTATTGGCTTGTTTTAAAAATAATTAGTATAAAGGTTATACTGGATATTAATAGAGAACATGAATGTTATTGTGCTCAATTATTAAGGGTAGTGTATCTTTCTAATTTAAATATTAAATAAGAAAGATACATGTAAAGCCTAATACTCCTTTTCTCCTTAAGGAGTTACCTCTTTATTTTATAATTGAGCTTATTGGATTTTCCTCTATGTCCTAGGCCCTCCAGCCTGTTTACTATTCAGCTAAGTCTGGGTCATTGGTACAGTATAAAAATGTTAAAAAATTTATAGTAATTTATATATTTTTTATACTTACCAATGACCCAGACGGGGATGGCCCTCCCTGAGTTGGGAACTCTTGCCTCCCCGCTGAGTACATAGCGCTGACCAGGCACTGCCAGTAAGAATGATATTTGGCGCCAATTTCGGGACGACTGCGTCACTGCGCATGCGCAGTAGAGTCGTACTATGGAGGTCCTTTAGGACATGATTTCTTTTTGTTTTGGATGCAAATTTTGGGGATTGGGGGGCAAAATTTGTGTTTGGCCCTGGTTTTTGTGGAGTTAGCACCAGCTAAGTCTGGGTCATTGGTAAGTATAAAAAATATATAAATTACTATAAATTTTTTAACTTTTATACTGTACCAATGACCCAGACATAGCTGGTGCTAACTCTTAAAATATAGGGCCAAACACAAATTTTGCCCCCCAATCCCCAAAATTTGCATCTAAAACTAAAGAAAACATGTCCTGAAAGGCCCTCCACACTTCGCCCCTACTGCGCATGCGCAGTGTCAAGGACGTTCCGAAATTGGCGCCATTTATCATTCTAAGTTTGGCCCTTCATCAGTTAACATCTGACTGATCTTTGTGCTTTTAAATCTCAGTTTAAATGATGCCAGACACATAAATATTAGTGAAATGGTGATTCTAAGGAGGATAGAGAAGGAGGAGAGGAAAAGAATGTGTGACAGAATATTATCAGGGCTGTAACTTAAAATTTTTTAATGAAATTATGTTAAGTTACCTATTTTCAAGGCAGCAGCCATTTTGTTGTCATTCTGATTATTTAGTTACACTGTTTTTTCAAGTGTTTTTCCTCTCTCCCTGTCCTTTAAGTTCCCCCTTGCTATTCTCCCATGCTTTTGGCATAGTTTCTGTAATTATTATTACTAAAATTTCTTGGGAGTTTTACCTGAATAACAGAATGAATTCTGTTCTTTCCCCATGTTTACGTCTTCACCTACGGGTGGTTAGGCGTTGTGTTCTGCATCTACCATCTGATGTTCTGCAGTTTCTTCCCTGGAAGTCTCTGTTTTGCATCAGATGGTGTATTTTTGGTAACTGATTTCGGGCCTGGGTGCCTGGAGTCTTATTTTAGTGTTTTTACACTCATTGTTTACATTTACAACAGCCCTCTGTGTGAGGGGGGGATTTCTAAATAATAATATCTTTATGTTATTTTAATCATAACTAGATACATTATTATTGTTCGTAAGTGTTGAATAAATTGTTTAAAATATTTTTAAAATTTTTGTCCACACTTAGGCTTGGGATCCATTGGGGCTCAACGTTACTTTTCAGAAACTTGGGCTGTTCTGAAAAAATATTTTTTCAAAATATTTTGATTTCAATTATTTTTTCTATATTAATGGATCATATTATTATTATGTATTTTGATTGCCAGGGGTTAGTGCGAGTACCAGGACTTGTTTTCTTTTCAAATTGAAAGGATATTGATCAATTGTTTTAAGAGGAAGTCTTCCTCTGACCTTATTATCATTCTATATGTGGTCAGTGTACTCGCATTAACTCCTGTTCTGTATCATATGATTTCGATGACAATATGGGAAGCGTATGTCACGGTATGTTGTTGGGGATTTGGACACTCCGGTCCTTTCCCCGCAGGGTCACTCTACTTTATCAATTTCTATTTCAGACGATCAAGATTAGGGTGATGTATCTGTGATGTCTTCCAACAGTGTGCCTCCGTCGTCACAATTAATGAAGGGCTAGCGGAAAAGTGCTCATGTAATACGCCAATTGCCTAAGAGGACCCTAGTAGGTTCGACAGCCTTTGACGTCCGCTAGCTCGCCCGGTGTAGCGTCCATTCACCGAATGGTTCGGCAGCCGGGTTCGTCCGTTGCGGTCTAGAAGGAATTTTGGGGTGATGCGAGCACTATAAAATTAACTTAATGCACACCCAGTGACGGCGGATCGGAGGGAGAACGGAGGTAGCCTTTTAGTCTGGTTCATAGCTCGTTCCGGTCCATCCGGACGGCAAGCGAGAGAGGCCCCTCTCTCGTTCAACAACATCTGGCCCCAGATGTTGTGGTACAAATGTGTCGCTAGCGGAGCATACGTCCGTCGCTCGGGACGCTCCGTTGTATAGGCAGTCCGCTGAGACTGCTAAGGCTTCCTCTTCTCGTCAGCGCACACGACCGCACCTTGGCTGCGTGACCGCCGATATATTACCAGCTTCGCCGATCAAGGATTCTTCGGCGACCAGGTCACACCATCCGGCAGCCAGGGATTCGAGACCGATGGACTCCGGACGTTCGCATAGGAAAAGTATGCGGGAGCCATCTGATGCGGAGCTGCCCTCGGCGAAGCAGCGATAGACTGTGCCTCCGCAGGTCTCGACGCCGGACATTCTTGTGCACATAGCACAGCTTATCCCAGCAGCCGACAGAAACGGTGTCGGATCGAGAATTATCCGACAGCGCTGGGTCGGTAGCCGGGGACTCGAGGCCTGCAGACTCCGGACGTTCGCATAGGAAGTGTGCGGGAGTCAACGTACACGGAGCTTCCAGCGGCAATGCATCGTAAGTCCGCTACTGCACAGGCCTCGGGAACGGACGTGCTTTCCTTAATAGCACAGTTTATCGCAGCATCCCAGCATCAACTGAATCTGTCGCATATATTTTATCCGACGATGCTGGGTCGGGACGCTCCGCGGAAGCGGGTACGGACGTCCGAAAGTTTCATCCGGTCCGACGGGATACCGAAAGGGATTCGGTGGATTTCAAGCTTTCCCTTTCGGAACAACATATGCTGCGATGCCGGATAAGAAACTGATAGCGTCGGTGGACTTAGAAATTTTTGGTTCGGTTCAGGGACATCGTCCCTCAGTTCCGACATAGTCCAATAATGTCACACAAACTTTCGAATTATTGAACGACGCTATATATATTATTATTTTATGCTTGCTATCCAAGCATTTCTGGTTTCTTGTTCGAAGAGTTATGGAGATGTCTTTCAAAAGTGTGCCTCTGTCGTCATAGTTAATGAAGAGTTAGCGGCAATAAGTGCTCATGGAATATGTCTATCGCTTACGGAGTGACATTCGCTAGCTCACCCGGTGTAGCGTACATTCATCGAATGGTTCGGCTGCCGGGTTCGTCCGTTGCGGTCTAGGAAGGAGATTTGGGTGATGCGAGCACTTTAATTACTTTAGTACTCACCCAGTGACGGCAGATTGAGGACAGATCGGAGGAAGCCAACAACATAGGGGACCGCATGTTGTGGTTCAGATATTTTACATTCGGAGCATATGTCCGTTGCTCGGGACGCTCCGTTATATTGACAGTCCGAGAGACTGTCTTTAATGCTTCCTCATCCTCACAGCAGGGCACACGACCGCACATTGGCTACGTGACCTCGAGTATCCGATCAGTTTCGGCATTCAGTGATTCCACAGCGAATAGGTCGCGCCATCCGGTAGCCAAGGGACACGAGGCCTATACACTCCATTCGCTCGCATATTGGAAGTATGCACGGGGTAACGATCTCGGAGCTTCCTGCGGCAATGCATCGTAAGACCGCTGCTCCTCAGGCCTCAGTGACGGACGTGCTATCCGAGTTAGCACAGTTGTTTCGCAGCATCCCAGCAATTGACGGTTTCTCGGTCGAATCAGGAATTATCCGACGGCGCTGGGTCGGTGCGGTCCGCGGTTGCATCAAGCTACGGACGACCGAACGCTTTATAGGGTCCGACAGGATGGCGAAAGGGATTCGAAAGATTTCGAGTTTTCCCTTTAGTAGTATCGGAAGATGCCTTTCATATCTTCTGGCATTTCTTCCAGTGATTATTTTTCGGACTTCATTGCTGCGATCTTGGATAAGAGACTTATAGCGTCATTGGACTCGGATTTTTCGATCGGTACAGGGACTTTGTCCCTGACTTACCGACGCAGTCCAATGTTGTCATTACAACATGTGTTTTATTTTTCGACGCTATATATTTATATATATATACAAGCCTGCTACTAAGCATGATAGTTTAGTTTCTTGTCCGCGTGGCTCATTTCTGCCATTTTATCTTTTTTACATATAGTTTATTTTGGCAGAGCAGGGCATACCGAGAGTTCATATGCGTCTAGACGGTGTGATTAAAGACTGCATATATTCTTTTTCGCCGTTTATGTCTTTTCCAATTTCAATGTTGGGAACGACATTATGTATAGTAGACTTAACTTAGACGCTTTATTATACGTAATCCGCCTTACTGAGGCGTTATCATTACGTCTTCAAGAAAAGATTTACGGGATATTATTCTCAATGTAATTTCTTTTGAGGGCAGTAGTTTGTTCACGTATAACTCCGCCCTTCAGTGGCTGATTGGAGTTAGTTAGACGTGATGCAGCCCTAGCTACATCCACGCGTGGATAGTAGGTTAAGAACTCTCTCAGAGTCGCTTCGTTCTCGGAGGAGCTTCTCTTCGACGGCAACTTTCCGGCAATCCATGAATTGCTTGATTTATACATTCTCTTGTCTATCTAGTGTTACAAGAGATTCAGACTGGGGCAAACATTCGGTGGTTGACTCAGAGAGTGCCGCCGCAGTTGCCGGACCCGAGTGTGGCTGTTATGACGGTTGCCAGTCAAACAGATTGGGATATATACTGATCCCTACGGATTCGAAGTGCCAGGGTCTTTGGGTTCCGCAGTCTTTTAGCTATCAGTTTAACTTCCGCGGAATAATGTTTTTTAGGCTTGCTTTTTGTCATTGCATGAACATTATTCAGAAACGCTTGCCCAAATTCCTGTCCTTTAATTCGACAGTAGTGGCGTATCTCCGGAACCAGGGAGGCACTCTTTCGTTTCCGTTATTCAATTTAATGGAAAGAATCTGTCTGTTGGTTATAGTACACCAAGTTCAGTTTTGGTCCGTCATATTCTGGGTCGTCTGATTGTTTTATCGCACTCCCGTTCTCTTACGGGTCGCTTGTTGCTGTCAGAATGGACTCTCAACAAACAAGTATTCAATCAGATTTGCTATCTATGGGAGCGCCCAATGATGTTTTATTTATGACACAGCTTGCTAATCAATTGCAGACGTATGTGTTGGCTTGTCCAGATCTCTGAGCTAATACTGTTAACGCTCTATTGATCTATAGGACGGAATGATAGGATACGCGTATCCTCCGGCGCTGTTGTTTTAGCAGGTATTGCTAAGATAAACAACCACAATACATTTCTGTTGATAGCATCTCTATCTTCACAGAGATCATGAGTAATTTACTCTCTTGTCTACTGTGGATCTTAACGTGAAATCTTCCTCTATGTGAGGATCTTTTTTCACTGGGTAAATCGTGTCATCTTTATCACAACCAGCAAGGTCGTAACCTTCATGTATTCCGTTGTGTGGTCCGTATTGCATTGTAAGCACTGTACTGGACGAGCTTTGGACGCGATTTCTTACTATAGGAGATCCTCTTCTTCGCTATTCTATGCGACTAAAGTGGAGGCTCTTCCGTCGTGGTGTAGGGATCATTATGTTCATATGGTTGATCCCTCCATACTACTCATTGCTATTTTTTAGTATACTTGTTTCACAAGATCTACTGCAGCCTGTTGTTATTTAGGTTATAGGTTTATGTTACCTCATACCTATGCACTCTACGATAGTTTACAATTGAGTCTTTTGTCTCTTTATCTAAGTCAGTTAGTAACTTTTTGATAAATAGACTTAGAATCTTTAGATTAAATTCCTATACGGATTTTAACTTCGGTTCTTATTTAGCTAAGTAATCATTTGAGCCTCTGGAAACAGTAGTTTTCAAATTCTGACCTTTCAGACAGTAATTCTGTTGGTTTCTCTTTTACTGTAGAGTCAGTGAGTTTCATGCACTATCGATGGATGATTTTCACTTTCATAGTTTCGGAATCAATACTTCCGTTACTATTTAGGTTGGATTGTTGCATAAGAGTTAGGCTCCTATTATCCGGAACCTATTATTTTAAGGTCCTTCCGTCTTCGTATGGGCATAGGCCTTTACTCTTTCCGGGTACAGTTTATGTATTTATAAACAGATATCTGTTTATTACAAGGGCGTAAGCTTCTTCTGTCTTTGATGTCTAGTAGAAGGACGTTACGCTCCATTTTATTGTTAATGGATTCTATTAACTAGCGTACTGCTTATGGTATATCATTGGCTTAGCAGTTGTGCTTAAGATTTCGGCTCATGAAGTAAGAGTTCTTCTACTTCTTGGGCTTACATTAATAGTGTTGCTATTATAGATTTTTGAAGGCTGCTCATTGCGCTCAGCCATCCATTCATGAATTTTATCTCAGTAATATCGAGTCCATTTCTGGAGGCCTCTATTGTTAGGTCTATTATCTACTGCTCAGAATGTCATTCACTTAACAGTTGCTACTATAGCTAGGTAGGCTGTCTGTTTCGGCAGTGTCTCCGTTCGGCTGCCCTCTTCGCTCTGGGCTATTTGACCCAGGGCAAGAAAAAGGGGGGGGGGGAGGGTGTTCCCTTGGGTCACCTGTTTTTACTATGAAAACAAGGGGATACCTCCTCCGGAGTTAGTAATTCTGAGCTGTTATTGGGATGGTTGTTTAGTGAGAAGTTTAAGTTTATAAAATTCATTCAGGTCTTAGTTTTTAAAGTATAGCTTTTGAATATTGCATATGTCAACGGACATGATTATGCAATTCTCACACACTTTTAGGAGTATAAGAGTCTCTATTCTCTAGACTTACTTTATTATTGGCTTACTTTAAAAATTATTAGTATAAGGATTATTGGATATTAATAGAGTACATGGATGTATGTAGCTCAATTTTTGGAAGGTGTTGTATCTTTCTAATTTATCATAAATAAGAAAGATACATGTAAGGCCTATTACTTCTTTTCCCTACAGGGGATGACTCTATTTTATTTTATTGAGCGTATTCCATTTTGCTCTATGTCCTTGGCCCTCCAGCCTTTTTACTATTCAGCTATGTCTGGGTCATTGGTACAGTATAAAAATGTTAAAAAATTTATAGTAATTTATATATTTTTTATACTTACCAATGACCCAGACGGGGATGGCCCTCCCAGGAGTTGGGAACTCTTGCCTCCCCGCTGAGTACATAGCGCTTACCAGGCACTGGTTATTAGAATGATAAATGGCGCCAATTTCGGAACGTCCTTGACACTGCGCATGCGCAGTAGGGGCGAAGTGTGGAGGGCCTTTCAGGACATGTTTTCTTTAGTTTTAGATGCAAATTGTGGGGATTGGGGGGCAAAATTTGTGTTTGGCCCTATATTTTAAGAGTTAGCACCAGCAATGTCTGGGTCATTGGTAAGTATAAAAAATATATAAATTACTATAAATTTTTTAACTTTTTGTACAGAACTTCCTTATGAAAGCTCTGATTTGAATAATTTTTTGTATGAATGTTTAGTACCATGGGATACATCACATATAATACAGGTTTTTTTCTCGTGCGTAAATTATGCAAGTTAGACTAACTTTGATGTTTTTTGGTGTTACTTTCAGCACTGTAAGTGCAAATGCCAATACGGCTCGGGCTAGAGGCCGTATTTATGAACCGATCTTTACGAAACTTCTTGGGTACCTTTGTTATCACCGTGGGACGAGAACGAGTGTTTTGGGGTCCGGTCCGAAATTCAAGATGGCCGATGGCAGCCATTTTGTACGAAATTTGGTGCAATCAGATTTTTGCACAGAACTTCGTTATGAAAGCGCTGATTTGAATAATTTTTTGTGTGAATGTTTAGTACCATGGGATACATCACATATAATACGGGTTTTTTTCTCGTGCAGAAATTATGCAAATTAGATGAACTTTGATTTTTTCTGTGCTGCTTACACACAGTAAGTACACATGTCAATACGGCTCGGGCTAGAGTCTGTATTTATGAACCGATCTTCACGAAACGTCTTGGGTACCTTTGTTATCACCTTGGGACGAGAACAAGTGTTTCTGGGTGCGGTCCAAAATTTAAGATGGCTGCCAGTGGCCATTTTGTATCGAAATTAGGTCTAATCAGTTTTTTGTACACAACTTCTATACGGCTCAGGCTAGATGCCATATTTATGAACCGATCATTATGAAACTTCTTGGGTACCTTTGTTATTACCGTGGGGTGAGAATGAGTGTTTTTGGGTGTGGTCCGAAATTCAAGATGGCCACCAGCAGCCATTTTGTACCAAAATTAGTGCAATCAGTCTTTTGTACAGAACTTCTGTAGGAAAGTTCTGATTTTAATAAATTTTTGTATGAATGTTTAGTAACATGGAATACATCACATATAGTACGGGTTTTTTTCTCATGCAGAAATTATGCAAATTAGATGAACTTTGACTTATTCAGTGCTACTTATACTCTGTAAGTGCACATGTCAATACGGCTCGGGCTAGAGGCTGTATTTATGAACCGATCTTCACAAAACTTCTTGGGTACCTTTGTTATCACCTTGGGACGAGAACGAGTGTTTCTGGGCGCGGTCCAAAATTCAAGATCGCTGCCAGTGGCCATTTTGTACCGAAATTAGGTCCAATCAGTTTTTTGTCACAACTTCTACACAGCTCATATTTGTGAACTGATCTTCACGAAACTTCTTGGGTACCTTTGTTTTCACCTTGGGACAGGAATGAGTGTGTTTTGGGGTGCCTTTGTTGTCACTGTGCTATGAGAACAAATATTTTTGGGTTCAGTCAGACCCACTCTGGGACACAAAGTTTTTTCTAGTTTAGCATCTGACTGTCACCCACCTTTACAATACTTTACCTATACATTTGTTACAGGCTACGGTCAGTATTTATGTACAGACCATTACAATACTTTATATGTACCTTTGTTATCAGGTCATTACCTAGATGTTTGTCATTGCTGTGTCACATACTATACATGTACATGTCTTTGTCTTGACAAGTTGAGCTACAGTGTCATTGACACTTTCATTCATTATATTTGGTGTGAATGTTTTTCAAAATCTCACTTTTCATGACCTGTTGAACCAGATACTCTGATATGACATGCACTACAGGTATGTTCAACTCATGTTTTGAAGGTCACATTGTCATGAATGGGGGAGATAATCATGATTATGAGTTTATTTAAATCGTGCAGCTTTAATTATACTCCCACAAAACAAAGTTGGGGGGGGGGGGGGGTATATAGGAGTCAACTTGTCCATCGGTTGGCCATTGTCGTCTGTCCGTTGCACATGTAAACTTGTGGAGTGAAGTACGTCCACAGTTTTAGCCTCATTTTAATGAAACTTCACAAAAATGATCAACATGATGAGCAGTGCGTGACATAATTTATTTTTATACTGTACCAATGACCCAGACTTAGCTGGTGCTAACTCTTAATTATTCAGGGCCAAACACAAATTTTGCCCCCCCCCCCCCCCCCCAATCCCCCAAATTTGCATCCAAATCCAAAAAATCAATGACCTGTATGGTCCTCCATACTTTTGTCCACTGCACATGTGCAGTGTCAAGGAAGTACCGAAATCTGCGCCAAATCTTCATTCTTTGTTTGGCCCTTCTATCAGTAACATCTCACTGATATCTGTGCTTATAATCTCAGTTAAAATGATGCCAGACACAAAATCATGAAGGAAATGGTGGATCCAAGGATGAAATAAGAGGATGAGAGGAAGAAACAGTGGAAGGATGTGTTCAGGGCTGTAACTTATAATTTTTATGTAAAATTATTTCATGTTCCCTAATTTCGGGGCATGGGCCTGATGTTTTCATTTTTGCTATGAAATCTCCACTGTTTGTTAAGTGTTTCCTCTCTCCCTTTCCTTGATACCCCCCCCCCCCCCCTCCCTTGCTAATCTCCCAGGCTTTTGGCATAATTTTTGAAATTTTTTTATTAGTCGAGTTGTGACGAAGTCAAACTCGACTTATAGTTTGGTGAATGGCGGGCGGGCGGGCGGACGGGCGGGCGTAAACAATTGGTTTCCGGATGATAACTTGATAGTGGTTCAACTCACATTCATTAAACTTCATACGTAGGTTGGTCTTGGTGGGAGGAAGAACCCTATTGATTTTGGACATGCTACGTCGAAGGTCAAGGTCACAGTGACCTTGAACATAGTAAATCTTAAACAATTGGTTTCCGGATGATAACTTGATAATGGTTCAACTCACATTCATGAAACTTCATAGGTAGATTGGCCTTGGTGAGGGGAAGAACCCTATTGATTTTGGACTCGCTACGTCAAAGGTCAAGGTCACAGTGACCTTTAACATAGTATATCGCAACAATTGGTTTCCGGATGATAACTTGATAGTGGTTCAACCTAGAGTCATGAAACTTCATAGGTGTGTTGGCCTTGGTGCGAGGAAGAACCCTATTGATCTTGGACTCACCAGGTCAAAGGTCAAGGTCACAGTGACCTTGAACATAGTATATCGCAACAATTGGTTTCCGGATGATAACTTGATAGTGGTTCAACCTAGAGTCATGAAACTTTATAGGTGTGTTGGCCTTGGTGCGAGGAAGAACCCTATTGATCTTGGACTCACCAGGTCAAAGGTCAAGGTCACAGTGACCTTGAACATAGTATATCGCAACAATTGGTTTCCGGATGATAACTTGATAGTGGTTCAACCTAGAGTCATGAAACTTCATAGGTATGTTGGCCTTGGTGCGAGGAAGAACCCTATTGATCTTGGACTCACCAGGTCAAAGGTCAAGGTCACAGTGACCTTGAACATAGTATATCGCAACAATTGGTTTCCGGATGATAACTTGATAGTGGTTCAACCTAGAGCCATGAAACTTTACAGGCGTGTTGGCCTTGGTGCGAGGAAGAACCCTATTGATGTTGGACTCACCAGGTCAAAGGTCAAGGTCACAGTGACCTTGAACATAGTATATCGCAACAATTGGTTTCCGGATGAGAACTTGACAGTGGTTCAACCTAGAGTCATGAAACTTCATAGGTGTGTTGGCCTTGGTGCGAGGAAGAACCCTATTGACCTTGGACTCGCCAGGTCAAAGGTCAAGGTCACAACTCGACATTGGATCTGTGATCCTGAGCGGCATTTTTGAAATTTATTGGGAGTTTAGCTTAGTTACAGAATGTTTATTCTGTTATCCCCATGGTTACGTCCTCACCATAGAGGTGTTGAGGTATTTTGGTCATGCATCTACCATCCGATGTATTGCAGCTTCTTCTGTGGAAGATTCTGTTTTACATCGGATAGTGTTTTAACTTGGTTACTGATTTCGGGCCATGTTTTTTCAGTGCCTAGAGTTTTGTTTCCGTTTTTTATTGACTTTTGTTTCTGTTGACAACGGTTACTTCTCTCAGTGATTCCTTGTCTTCTGTAAGGTTCATTTTATAGCCAGATACATTAATATTGTCCGTAAGTGTAACATTAATTTTTAGAAATGTTTTAAAATTTTTGACCACAGTTAGGCTTTTTTGGGATCCATTTGGGCTCATTGTTCCCTTTGGGAACTTGGGCTCATGTCAAAATTTTTTCGAAAATTTTTTCCTTTGAATTATTTATCGAAATATTTGTTATGGATTATATTATTATTATGTATCTTCGTATTTTCAAAGGTTAGTGCGAGTACTACGGCTGTATAATATTTTTTAAATATGAAAGAATATTGTTCCAATTGTGAATCGAGGAAGTCTTCCTCTGATTGTCATGCTGATTGTATTTGCTGTAGTTTTGGGGCACGGTCGCTCAGTTGGTAGAGGTGCAGGCTGCAAGCCGAGAGGTCCTCGGTTCGAATCCCGCCTGCGGCAACCGCGTTGTGTCCTTGGACAAGACACTTCACCCCCATTGCCCACGTGGGGGCACGGTGACGCTGTGTACTAAGGCGTACTGCACGTCGATGGTGCACCTGTCTTCAACCAATGCTAACCCTGCTTGTGTGGAGTTGGTATGTTGAGGAGCTGACAGTTGCTTGCCATTGCTCGGTGGTTCACAACGGGTACTCCGGCTTCCTCCACCGGGAAAACTGTCACGGTCATGATTACCCATTGTGCAGAAATGTGTGACCTTAAACACCAATAAATAAATAAATAATTTGCTGTAGTCACTGTACTCGCACTAATTCTTGCTCTGTGTGCCAGTTGGGATGACAAACGTTGGAGACGTGTGTCATGGTATATTGTTAGTGGAGAGAGGTCCATGCCGGGTCACTCTAGTTTTTCAGTCTCTTTTTCAGAGGAACAAGAACAGGGTGATGTTTCCGTGATGTCTTCAGGAAGTGCGCTGCTGTCGTCGCAAACCAATGAAGAGCTAGCGGCAAAAGTGCTCAAGGAAATTCGACAAGTGCCTAGATCCTTAGCAGGATTGACGACCTTGTCGCCAGCTAGCTCGCCCGGCGGAGCTATCACTCGTAATGTGGGTGATGTGACGCCGGGTACGCCTGTTGCGGTCCAGGAGTGGAGAAGGGGTGTTGCAAGCACTATAATCTCGGGATCACGCACACCCAGCGACGACGGATCGGAGGATGGATCAGAGGAAGCCAGTTAGTCCGGTAGATAGCTCATTCAGGTCTACCCGGACCGCGAGCGAGAGGGGCCCCTCTCTCTTACAACAACATCTGGGGCCAGATGTTGTACATAATGTTCATTAGTCGGAGCAGACGTCCACTCCTCCTGCTCGGGACGCTCTGTTGCATAGACAGCCGGGGTTGGCTAGTCTATTGGCTTCCTCTTTCACACGCCAGCACACATGAGCGCACCTTGGCTACGTGACCTCAGATATCCAGCCTGCTTCGCCGACAAAGAATTCCACTTCGACCAGGTCACTCCATCTGGTAGCCAAGGACATGAGGCCTTACCAGTCAAGACATACGCATAAAAGAATTATGCAAGAAGCACTGTCCCAGAAGCTTCCAGCGGCTAAACAACGTAAGACCGCAGCTCCACAGGCCTCCGTGATGGACTTGCTATCGCAGATAGCGTAACTTATTGCAGCATTCCGGCAACCTTCAGAAACTCTTTCAGATCAGGAACTGTCTGAGGAAGCTGGGTCGGTACGCTCCCCTGCAGTGTCAGATAGGGACGACCGAGATTTGCATTTGATCCAGTCGGATGGTGAAAGGGAATCTGCGGAGCTGGATTTTTCCCTTCTGGAACAACATAAGGTGGCCGTAGATTTTATCCGGCAACACCTTCCAGAAGTTGTTCCTCCGGACCAGAGAGCTGCGATATCAGATCAGAGACTGATAGCGTCACTGGACACAGACTTCTTCGGCCGGACTAAGGACGTTGCGCCTGAGTTTCTGGTCCAGTCCAGAAATGTCTCACGGGCATTTGAATTTCTGAATGACGCTATTTTTAGGCTAGCCTCTTAGACTGGCAGATCCAGTTTCTTATCGCAACATGCTCTACATCTGCCGTTCATCAACAGTAGAAATAAATTTGAAACGGCAGGAAAGGGCGTTCCGAGAGTTCCTCTGCCTTTAGACGACCAGGCAGAAGACTTTGGAGTTGTCATTGCCGGCATCTATGTCGATTTTCTCCAGTACGTTGAAGACGACAATCTCGTCTAACAGAACCAGTTTAGACGCCTTATCTTACGCAGATCACCTTACCAGAGCATTATCACAACGTCTCGATGGTAAAGAATTGCAGGATGTTCAAACTTCCTGGAGAGTTCTTTTTAGGGCAATCACATATTCCACGTATAACTCCACCCTTTCAGTGGCAAATTTGGAGTTAGTGAGATGTGATGCTGCCCTGGCTTCATCCACTAGGGTGGATTCTAAGGTGAAAAACTCTCTTCGAGTTGCTCCTGTTTCAGGAGAACTTCTCTTTGATGGTAAGCTTTCATTAATCTACGATCAGATTACCAAGAAAGCTTTGGACTCTCTGCTCTTTAAGTCCGTTTTGAAAAAACCAGACTCAGCAGAGAGGAGTAAGTCAAGGACTTCTGGGGCGAGTACGTCCAAGGGAAGCTCCTATAGAGGATCTAAAAAAGCCTCTACTTCTTACTCCAGAGACCGTCAGATTAGCGACTTAGGTAGGGGACATAATGCTGGCCGAGATCACCGGTCAGATGCCCCTAGGTCGACTGGTCGAGGTGCGGGTCGGGGAGGACATAGTTTCTCCTCCCGCAAGCCTCGCAGCTCCAGGAGGTGAAGGTCAGAACCTCTATTGTGCTCCAGTAGGCGGAAGGCTGTCAAGATTCTTAACCAATTGGTTGTCAATTACGGACGACCGATGGGTTCAGAAGGTTATTTCGGAAGGTCTAAAACTGTCCTTCAGAGAAAAGCCTCCGTTAACACGAAGTCCACGATGGACTCAGCTTCCGTCAAACCTTCAGAAGAGAGATTCGCTTCTATCAAAGGTGCAATATCTTCTGGAGAAGAACGCAATAGAGGTTGTAGAAAACCAGGAATCTTCTGGTTTTTACCGTCACCTGTTCCTGGTACCAAAACCAGATGGCTCGTTCCGTCCAGTTATAGATCTAAGCTGGATCAACAAGCTGATCTTGGCTCCCAAATTTTATATGGAGACCATTCAATCGGTGAGAGCGAGCATTCTAGTGAACGATTATGCTGCGAGCATAGATTTCAAGGATGCGTACTTTCACGTCATGGTACATCCGGCTTTCAGAAAGTACCTTCACTAAACAGTCGTTTATCAGTTCCGAGCAATGTGCTTTGGACTGAATCTAGCGCCCTGGGCCTTCACTGGAATAATGAACTCAGTAATTACTCATTTCCGAGCTCATTCGTCTGCGGTAACATCAGCCTACTTGGACGACATTCTTCAGAGGTACGGTGACAGATTAACTCTTCAGAACGATGTTCAGAGTCTGCTTCAATTGCTCCGACGTCTCGGTTACATAGAAAACGAAAATAAGTCGGATCTAGTTCCGTCCTAGTCGTTCATTCACTTGGGAATGAGCTTCGAGATGCACAACAATCTGGTTCGTCTGCCGTTACCCAGAGCGAAATTAGTCAGTTGTTACGCTCGCTTTTGTCTACACTCAGATGTAGTAACAGCGAGAGAATTTATGCGACTGATAGGTTTTGCGGAGCCGCCGCGGACCTTATTCCGATGGGGCGCCTACGCACTCGTCCACTCCAGATATTTTTCACTCAGAATTGGAGTGTGAAGATTCATTCGCTAGAAACGAACATCATCTTGTCGTACCCAGTAAAACAAGAGATTCAGACTTTGGCAGATATTCAGTGGTTAACTCAGGGAGTTCCACTGCAACTGCAGGATCCGGTTTTTACGATTATGACGCAATTTCTGAACAAGCACATAAACATCAAAAAGAGATGATTTCAATTTGGCTGGCGCTACGTCATTGGATGAACATAATTCAGAATTCTCATGTTCAAATACTGTCCGACAATTCAACAGTAGTAGCGTACATTCGGAACCAGGGAGGCACTCATTCCATTCCGTTGTTCAACTTAACGGAAAGAATCCTTCTCTTCGTCCTAGAGCATCAGGTTCTTCTGTTGGTCCATCATATTCCAGGTCGTCTGAACATTCTAGCGGACTCTCTTTCTCGGAAAGGTTGTATGTTGCCGTCAGAATGGACTCTCAACAAGCGAGTATTCAATCAGATCTGCTACCAATGGGATCGTCCAATGATAGGCTTGTTTGCGACGCATTTCAACAATCAGTTGCAGACGTATGTGTCGCAATGCCCAGATCCTTGAGCGTTCACAGTAGACGCTCTCTCGATCTCTTGGGATGGAATGATAGGATACGCGTATCCTCCAACTCTGTTGATTCAACAGATATTGCTAAAAATCAAGCAATCTCACTGCAAGAGTCTGTTGGTAACATTTCTGTCGCCCCAGAGACCATGGATAAATCTACTCAGGTGTTTGTTATGGGACATTCCCCGTTAGATTCCTCCATGGGAGGACCTTCTTCGCAGGGGAAATCATGCACACTGCATCACACCCCGCAAGGTCTTAACCTTCACGTATTTCTGTTGTGCGGTTCTTCTTGCACGACAAGCTTTTTACAGGACGAGCAGTGGACACAATTTCTAACTGTAGGAGGACCTCCTCTTCGCTAAATTATGCTGCTAAGTGGAAGGTTTTCTCTTGTTGGTGTGAGGATCATTCTTTTGATATTTATGATCCCTCCATTCCAGACATTGCTAATTTTTTGGTCTACCTGTTTGACGAGATCAAACTACAGCCAATAACTATTAAGGGTTATAGGTCTATGCTATCGGATACTTATGCTCATCATGATAGCTTACAAATTGGATCTAATGTCTCTTTATCTAAGTAAGTTAAAAACTTTTTGATAAATAGACCTAGAACCCTTAGGTTAATTCCTAAGTGGAATTTAGCTTGGGTTCTTCTGAAGCTAAAAGAAGTGCCATTTGAACCCCTTGACACAGTAGACTTCAAATACTTATCTTATAAGACAGCTTTTCTCTTAGCCTTCTCTTCTGCTAGAAGAGTTAGTGAGCTTCATGCACTATCTGTTGATGATTCTCACTATCGTAGTGTAGGTAATACTATTACTTTGACTACTAATGTTGGATTTTTGGCTAAGAATCAGTCTCCAAATAAGTACCCTCAACCTATTATTTTTAAGGCTCTTCCGTCTTCAGAAGGTCATAGGCCTTTGCTTTGTCCAGTCAGAGCTATGCATATTTACAAACGTAGATCTGAGTTTATCAGAAAGGGACGAAAATGTTTCTTTCTGTCTCTGCAGCCTAATAGAAAGGACATTACGGTCCATTCTATTTCAAGGTGGATTCAATTGACTATTTGTACCACTTATAGAAAATTATCTTCTACTCGGCAGTCTGTACTTAAGATTTCGGCGCATGAAGTGAGGGTGCTGTCTACATCTTGGGCTTATGCTAATAGCATTGCTATTACCGATTTGATGAAGGCTGCATACTGGTCTCAGCCTTCTACGTTCACGAATTTTTACCTTAGAAATATTGAGTCTATTTCTGGCGACCTGCGTTGTTTAGGTCTGTTATCTGTTGCTCAGAATGTCGTCCACTAAACAGCTGCAACTATAGTTATGCAGGCTTTCTGTTCCAGCATTGACTCTGTCCTGCTGCCCTCTTCATTCTGGGGTGATTGACCCAGATCAAGGGGAAGGGGGGGGGGGGGGGTGGGTGGAGATGGTGTTCCCTTATATCACCTGGTTTATAGTGAAAAGCAAGGGAATACCTCCTCTGGAGTCAGTAATTCCGAGTCGGTGCTGGGATGGTTTTAAAGTCTAAAGCTAAAGTTTTTTCTCATTTATGTAATATTTTTAAAGTGTAGCTCGGTGTGAAGCATGTGTATATGGCACGTGTCATACGAGCGTTAATATACAATCCTCGGACACTTTTAAATGAGTAAATAAAATTTGTGTTTGGACCTGAAATTTAAAGAGTTAGCACCAGCTAAGTCTGGGTCATTGGAAAGTAACAAAAATATATAAATTACTAATTTTTTAACATTCAGGGCCAAACACAAATTTTGCCCCCCAAATCCTCAATATTTGTATCCAAATCAAAAAAACTGATATCCTGTATGGTCCTCCATACTTTTGCCCTCGGCGCATGCGCAGTGTCAAGGAAGTACCGAAATTGGCGCAAAGCCTCATTCTTTGTTTGGCCCTTCTGTCAGTGACATCTCACTGACTCCTGTGCTTATAAATCTCAGTTAAAATGATGCCCGACACAATATCATGATCGAAATGGTGGATCCAAGGATGCAATAAGAGGATGAGAGGAAGAAACAGTGGTTGGATGTGTTCAGGGCTGTAACTTATAATTTTATTGAAAATTATTTCATGTTCCCTAATTTTGGGACATGGGCCTGATGTTTTCATTCTTGCTATGAAATCTTCACTGTTTGTTAAGTGTTTCCTCTCTCCCCTTCCTTGAAACCTCCCTAGTTAATCTCCCATGCTTTTGGAACATTTATAAAAAAAATTTCTTGAAAATTTCTTGGGAGTTTAACTTGGTTACAGAATGTTTATTCTGTTATCCCCATGGTTACGTCCTCACCCTTGGGGTGTTTAGACGTTTTTGGTCATGCATCTACCATCTCTGATGTATTGCAGTTTCTTCTGAGGAAGATTCTGCTTTACATCGGATAGTTTTAAGAATCTGTTACTGATTTTGGGCCATTTTTTTCAGTGCCTGAGTCTTGTTTCCAGTTTTATAGACTTTTGTTTACGTTGACAACGGTTACTTTCTTTTAGTAATTCCTTGTCATCTGTTAGGTTAGATATGTAGTCAGATACATTAATATACTCCGAAAGTGTAACGTTCATTTTTTAGTTTGTTTAAAAAATTTTGTCCACACTTAGGCTTTTTGGGGATCCATTTGGGCTCATCGTTCCCATTGGGAACTTGGGCTCATGTCTTCAATAGTAGTAATAGATTTGCAACACAGGACAGGGCATACCGAGAGTTCCTCTGCGTTTGGACGATCAGGCTGAGGACTTAGACTTGTCCCTGCCTTCGTCTTTTTATATTCTCCCTAGCACTTTAGAGACGACGATTTCGTCTAATAAAGCGAATTTAGACGCATTGTCTTGCGCAGATCACCTTACCAGAGCGTTAGCTCAACGTCTTGACGGTAAAGAATTTGAGGACGTTCGCTCCTCCTTAAGAGTTCTTCCTAGGACTATTGCATTCTCCACGTATGTTCATCCACTATAGTGGATTCAAAGGTGAAAAACTCTCTTTGAGTCGCTCCGGTTTCCGGGGATTTTCTCTTTGATGGTAAGCTTTCTTTAATCTATGACCAGATTACCAAGAAAGCATAAGATTCTCTGCATTTTAAGTCTGTTTCTAAATGAGCTGACTCAGCAGAAAAGAGTAAAGCAGGAGCTCCTGGTTCGAGTACGTCCAGGGGAAGCTCCTATAAAGGAAAAAAAAAAATTTCTAGCTCTTACTCTAGAGACCGTCAGAGTAGCGACTCAGGTAGGGGACGTAGTTCGGCCGAGACAACTGGTCAGATGCCCCTAGGTCGACAGGACGAGGCGCTGGACAGGGAGGATGTAGTTTCTCTTCCCGTAGGCCTTGTAGGTCCAGGAGGTGATGGTCAGGACCTCTATTGCGGTCCGGTGGGCGGAAGGCTGACAAAGTCTTTGACCAATTGGTTGTCAATTACAGACGACCGATGGGTAAAAGAGGTTATCTCGGATAGCCTAAAGCTATCTTTCCAAGAAAAACCTCCGTTAACACGAAGTCCGCACTGGACTCAACTTCCGTCCAATCTTCAAAAAAGAGAGTCACTTCTATCAGAGGTGCAATCTCTTTTGGAGAAGAATGCAATAGAGGTCGTGGAAAACCAGGAATCCCTGGGTCTTTACAGTCACCTGTTCTCGGTACCAAAGCCAGACGGCTCGTTCCGTCCAGTTATAGATCTGAGCTGGATAAACAAGCTGATCGTGGCTCCAAAGTTCTATATGGAGACCATTTGATCAGTGAGGGCAAGCATTCGAGTGGCCGATTATGCATCAAGCATAGATCTCAAGGATGCATACTTTCATGTCATGGTACATCCGGCATTCAGAAAGTACCTTCGCTTCGCCGTCCTAGGAGTTTTTTTATCACTTCCGAGCGATGTGCTTCGGACTCAATCTAGCGCCCTGGGCTTACACTCGAATAATGAACTCGGTAATGGCTTACTTCCGAGCTCATTTGTCTGCGGTAATGTCGGCCTACTTTACTTGGACGATATTCTTCAGAGGTACGGCAACAAAACAGTTCTTCAGAATGACTTTCAGAGTCTGCTTCAATTGCTCTGACGTCTTGGTTTCATTGTAAACGAAAAGAAGTCGGATCTAGCTCCGTTCAAGTCGTTCATTCACTTGGAAATGAGCTTCGAGACTCCTAACAATCTGGTTCGTCTTCTGTTACCCAGAGCGAAGTTAGTCAGTTGCTATGCTCGTTTTTGTCTACATTCAGACGTAGTAACAATGAGAGAATTCATGCGACGGATGGAATTGTGCGGATCGCCGGCAGATCTCATTCCGATGAGCCGCTTTCGCACATGTCCACTCCAGATATTTTTCACTCAAATTTGGAGTGTGAAGATTCATTCGCTCGAAACAAATATAGTTTTATCAGACCAAGTAAAACTAAGGATTCAGACTTGGGCAGATATTCAGTGGTTGACTCCGGGAGTTCCACTGCAACTGCCAGATCCGGTTTTTACGATTATGAGGATGCGAGTCAAACAGGTTGGGGCGCGACATTGAGCCCAACAGTTTCGAGGTGCCAGGGCTTTTGGGATCAGGTGTTCTTGAACAAGAACATGAACATCAAAGAGATGATGTCAATTTGGCTTGCGCTATATCATTGGATGAACATAATTCAGAATTCACGTGTTCAAATACTGTCGGACAATTCGACGGTTGTAGTGTACATTCGGAACCAAGGAGGCACTCATTCGATTCCGTTATTCGACCTAATGGAAAGAATTTGTCTGTTTGTTCTGGAGCATCATGTTCTTCTGTCGGCCCGTCATATTCCGGGTCGTCTGAACGTTCTAGCAGACTCGCTCTCTCAGAGAGGTCGCATGTTACCGTCAGAATGAACTCTCAACAAGCGAGTGTTCAATCAGATTTGCTACCAATGGGATCGACCAATGATAGACTTGTTTGCGACACACCTCAACAATCAGTTGCAGACGTATGTGTCGCCATGCCCAGATCCTCGAGTGTTTGCAGTAGACGCTCTCACAATTTCTTGGGATGGAATGATAGGATATGCATATCCTCCAGCTCTGTTGGTTCAACAGATCTTGCTAAAGATCAAGCAATCGCACTGCAAGATACTGTTGGTAGCATCTCTGTCGTCTCAGAAACCATGGATAAATCTACTCAGGTGTCTGTTATGGGACGTTCCTCGGAAGCTTCCTCCATGGGAGGACCTTCTCTTTCAGGGGAAATCGCGCACACTGCATCACAACCTGCAAGGTCTCAACCTTCACGTATTTCTGTTGTGCGGTCCTTCTTGCACGGCAAGCAATTTACAGGACGAGCAGTGGACGCAATTTCTAACTGTAGTAGGGCCTCCTCTTCGCTAAACTATGCGGCAAAGTGGAAGGTTTTCTCTCATTGGTGTAAGGATCTTTCTATTGATATTTTTGATCCTTCCATTCCAGACATTGCTAATTTTTTGGTCTACTTGTTTGACGAACTCCAACTGCAGGCGGTAACCATTAAGGGTTATAGATCTATGCTATCGGACACAAATGTTCATCATGATAGCTTACAGATTGGTTCTAATATTTCTTTATCAAAGTTAGTAAAAAACTTTTTGATAAATAGACCTAGAACTCTTAGGTTAATTCCTAAATGGAATTTAGCTTGGGTTCTACTGAAGCTCAGAGAAGCACCTTTTGAACCTCTGAACACTGTAGACTTCAAATTCTTGTCATATAAGACAGCTTTTCTCTTCGCATTTGCTTCTGCAAGAAGAGTTAGTGAGCTTCATGCTCTGTCTATTGATGATTCTCATTATTGTAGTATTGGTAATACTATTACTTTAACTACTAATGTGGGATTTTTGGCTAAGAATCAGGCTCCAAATAAGTATCCTGAGCCTATTGTCGTTAAGGCTCTTTTGTCCTCAGATGGCCGTAGGCCCTTGCTGTGTCCAGTTAGAGCTATGTGTATTTATAAACACAGATCAGAGTTTATCAGAAAGGGGCGAAAACGCTTCTTCCGGTCTTTAATTCCCAATATTAAGTACATTTCTGTTCATTCTCTTCTAGATGGATTCAGTTAGCTATTCATACTGCTTATGAGAGTTTATCTTCCAATCAGCAGTCCATGCTTAAGATTTCAGCGGATGAAGTTAGAGCGCTGTCAACATCTTGGGCTTATTCTAACAGTATTGCTATTACGGATCTTATGAAGGCTGCTTACTGGTCACAGCCTTCTACTTTCACTAATTTTTACCTTAGAAATATAGAGTCTATTTCTGGCGACATTAGATGTTTAGGTCCGTTATCTGTTGCTCAGAATGTCGTCCCCTAAACAATTACAGCTATAGTTATGTTGGTTTTCTGTTCCAGCAGTGACTCTGTCCTGCTGTCCTCTTCGTTCTTTGGTGATTTGACCCAGAGCAAGGGGAGGGGCAGTGGGGGGATATATCACCGGCTTTATAGTGAAAAACAAGGGAATACCTCCTGAGTCAGTAATTCCGGGTCGGTGCTGGGATGGTTTTAAAGTGTAAAGCTAATGTCTATCTCATTTATGTAATATTTTTAAAGTGTTGCTCAGTGTGAAACATTTGTGTATGTCACGTGTCATACCCGCATTAATATACAATCCTCTGACACTTTTAAATGAGTATAAAGAGTCTCATTCTCTGGACTATCTTTATTTATTGGCTTTCCTAGTTTCCTTTAAGGAATTAGTATAAGGGGTTTTACTGGATATTAATAGAGATCATGGATGTTATTATGATCAATTATTAAATGGTAATGTGTCTTTCTTATTTTTTATAAACAAGAAAGACATATGTAAATCCTTTCTCTCCTTTTCTCCTTGAGGGAGGGGGATATTCCTGTATATATAATTGAGCTTATTGGATTTTCCTTTATGTCCTAGGCCCTCCAGCCTTTTTTCTATTCAGCTAAGTCTGGGTCATTGGTTACAGTATAAAAATGTTGAAAAATTTATAGTAATTTATATATTTTTTATACTTACCAATGACCCAGACTGGGATGGCCCTCCCATGAGTTGGGAACTCAAACCTCCCCGCTGATTATATAACATTTAGCAGGCACTGGTTATAAGAATGAGGCTTGGTGCCAATTTTGGTACTTCCTTGACACTGCGCATGCACAGTAGGCAAAAGTATGGAGGATCATACAGGACATCAGTTTTTTTTATTTGGATGCAAATTTTTGGGATTTGGGGGGCAAAATTTGTGTTTGGCCCTGAATATTTAAGAGTTTGCACCAGCTAAGTCTGGGTCATTAGTAAGTATAAAAAATATATTAATTACTTTAAATTTTTTCATTTTTGGAGAATTTTGGTGTGAAATTGTGCTGTACTAATCTCAGTCAACCCAGCAGTTGTAATATCCCTGTGGGAAGCCTGTCATTTTAATCTTTCCCTGTCCTAAATAGCAGACAGCATTTGCAAAAATGTTTCTTAAATATCTAAATATTTTCATTTTGTGAGGCAAAAAATGAAAAAAAAAATGAAAAAAATAATAAAATTTGGATGGAGATTTTTGTGAGTAGCACTAGTCGGTTTTAGCCATTACCTGGAGTAAGGGTTAATTCTTATGGTGAAAAATATTCTGAGAAACCGAATTCTCGGAGCGTAATATTTTTCCAGAATTTTCCAAATTATGGGTTAACCCTGGATTAAGGGTTAACACTTTTGGTGCGAAATATTCTGAGAAACCGAATTCTCGAACAAATATTTTTCCGGAATTTTCCAAAGTATGGGTTATTGGACAAAAGGATTATAATTTAAAAAAAACATTTAAGGTATCTCATTGAAAGTTTTTTCTGAAGGGGATAATTATTTTTTATATATTATGTGGCCATTTGCAAACCAACTTCACGAACCCGATGAAATATAATTTGAGTCAGAAACACCAGTTATAACTGATAGCACTTCCTGTATTGTCATGCATTTAGTAGGATTCGCGGGCCCATTATTTCGTGATTTCTGTATTTATACGGTCAAAATCAACACAATGTAACCTAAATTATTCAAATTGATGTGATATAGTTGTTCTTGGATAGAATAGCAACAGTGCATGAAAGAGAAGCATGTACATGTTTTGATTAATAGCATTTGGATTGGACATTCATTTGCCTAAAATGTTGAGTTGCCTACAGCAGTCTGTCATGAGTTAACCCTTTACCTAACATGAAAAGCAGACGACACTTACAAAATTCTCGGATAACTACTGAGGCAAAAATGAAAAAATAATGGAAATTGTATGGTGATTTTTGTCAATAGCGCTGACCTGTTTTGGCCGTTACATTGAGTAAAGGGTTAAAGGGAATACGTACTAATATACTCTGTAATTAAATATGTATCATTTATTGAAATGTGCATTAAATACAAATTTCAGGGGAGGAAAATATTCTTTTATTCTTTTATTTTGGGGAAGCAGGGTGAAAATGAGAGTCAAATTTTGATATTCTAGAGCAGGGAGATGTTAACTATGAACAACCCCTTAATTAGTTGAAGATTTATTTATTCAAGGATCGCAATAAACTGTTAAACTCTGATTAAGTCTACGATCAGCATCAGAAAATAGAAATTTTTTTTTTTTCAGTGATTTGTTACATATTCATTCAAATTGTCGAACTGCAGAGAAAATGGCTCTTACATTACTGGATTACCTTTTTGACAGAGAAACACAGGCATCTTCAAATTTGTCAGGTCAGGGTAAACATGGAAAGAAGCAGTTGGATCCATTAATGATATATGGAATCAGATGTAAGTTGGCCCTGATAAATGTGGTGACTTAGATTGATCTACTGTGGCAGTTCTGAATGTACTCATCTTCTATTCGAGAAGAAACCTGTTATTTAAGCATTTTTTTTTGTCTTCCATAAACATTCAAATTATAGAAGTAAGTCAAAAAAAGGGTTTTACTTATCGAGCTCTGGGGTGTTGAAAAAAAACCCTGTTCATTGGGCAGTTTTATTGACTGGTTGGAAATATATCCACCTCTTGCACCTGTCAGTTGCAAACCAACGTTCAGACATTAACCCTTTACCCACCGCCCAAATTTGTTTTAAATATTATTTTTCCAAATCTTTCAAAAAAATTTAAACAAAACCATATCGTGTCACCTCTCATCGGAATGTGCGTGACAAGCTTTTTCCATTAAGAAGTTACATGATCTGGTTTTGTTGAAATTTTTTGAAAAATAATCTTTTTTCAACTGCTGAATTTGCATATTACATGAGTGGATGTACTCGATTTGTTAGGTAAAGGTTAAGACTGAAGTAACAATTTTTGCATGTGATAAGCTACATCCCATAGTTTTGATCAGTAACACTGCATAGTTGTGACATTGGCTATAAAAGTGGAAATGTTTGGGTTAACCTCCACTGAGAAAATACAATTTATTCAGACCAAACAGAAAATTCTGGTCATTCAGCTAGACAGTGCAGTGAAATCACGTGATTGTTAAAGGCTGGGCAAAAAATTTGCACATTTGGACAGATCCTTTGCAGCATTTGAATGGTTACCATTCAGCCACCTTACAACACAGCTTAGTTTGACCCAAAGTAGAAATGAAGAGGGAAATCCTACCAGTATTTGTTTCAAGCATTATGCATTTAATATGGTTGAAAGGGAACAGTCTTTTGGAAGTCTAAATTGTTCTCACAAAACATCTGGTCCAGTTCCTCCAGTATTTCTCAAAAATGAAATGCAAGCACACAGTTTATTAACCTAAAAGTTATTCATTAAATATTGATTGGAGGTTGAAAACGATGAATGTCAATTTTTGTAATTTTATCAGTGAGAATGTTCCAATAAATGATGCAAGCAATGATGTAAGAAATATTCTCTAAAATCTTCTGAGCTTCCAGTCGGAATCTTTTGATAGTTGGAATCGAGCTTCCTTATAGGGGCTAGATTCAAGTTTATTCAAACCAAATACCTGAGTTAATATTTGGGGTTCCTTATGAAGAAAATGCTTTAAAAATTCTCTTCAGCTCGCAGGAAATTTTCCTGTTTGGCATACACCCTCATTGTGCTGGCAGATTCAAGTATGTTCTATCAAGTCCATGTGTTCGTATTTCTGCTCCCTTTGGAACCCAAATATTAACTTAATGCAATAGGAAACATATTCCTCAAAGATCTTCTTCAAATCCACCAGACAGAATCTTTTGATATTGGCAAGAAAATAAATTTGATTTCAATCAAATGTTCTGCAGTGGTAACGATTACATCTGTTTGTGAGTGTGTTAGGACACATACTTTGAAAGCCCTAATTTGTCCCAAAAAATCATGTCCTTGTCGCCATATTACTCCATTTCTTATCAACCTACCTTGTGGAGCGTGGTGGCGTTGTGGTAACCGGTTCTCGTCAGATCACCGAAGTTAAGCAACGTCGAGCCCAGTTAATCCTCAGATGGGTGACCATCTCATCGATCGATTCGAGCTCCTGCGTTGTGTCCTTGGGCAAGGCACATAACCCTGATTGTCCACATGGGGGCACGATGACGCCATGCACTAAGGCGTACTGCACGTCGATGGTGTGCATGTCTTCAACCAATCTAACCCTGCCTGTGCTGCAGTGCGAGTTACAATGTTGGGGAGCTGACAACTGCTCGTCGTTGCTCTGTGGTTCTCTCTGGGTACTCCGGCTTCCTCCACCCATAAAACTATCACGGTCATGATTAGCCATTGTGCATAAGTATGTGACCTTAAAACACCAATAAATAAATAAATAAATAAATCGACCTACCTTGCAATTGTTTACAACAGGCTTGCATTACAGTTGAAGTCCCTAACTCTGAAAAATACTCTCTATTTTCTTCTTTCCCAAGTGATTTGGGAAAGAAATGTGGTGCAAATGCACCAAGAGAAAATAAGCCAAAACTGAGTCGAGTGCAATAGGTGCACACCCAGTAAGGGACACTCTTCTTGTACTAATCCACGACTTTCGGAACCAGTATGCATATGTATAACCAACATGTCATTCTTTTTTCTTCCGACATCTTGTCAAGATACAGATCGTGCTCATCAACAGTGACACCTTTTGACTCAATGTTGACAATGTTCCTGTTCTGCATTGTGGTTTCATAGCTGTTTTCTTCACTATCCAGTCATACAGGGCTGTGTTTTTATATATTCTCTCGATTATTCACTGTATTTTTTGTGATAAATCTGTAGACCGATTTCGCGCGTGATTTTTGCATACTGTGCTGTTTTGGTCTTTTGTTCATTAATGCTAATCCTTTGGGTTCTGCTTTTATCTGAGTTAGCTGTCAGCTGGGAGCTGTTGTGCAGCTTTTCTCCCCTCTGTTGAGGGTAGAATTTCTGCCAGTTCCCTTTTTGGCTGTTGGGGTATTTTTTGTTCCTGTCGGGCCTTTGTTCCCTGCCACCTTACTCAGGTAGCTGGGACTGTCCTGATTTATTTTTTCTTTGGGATCACCCTCGCCAGATATGCCTAGGTCGATACCTTGCGCATGATTTTTGTTGTCTTAGCATTTTGAAGTTTCCCATTATTCATGCCCCACTTTATATGGGTGTTCGGTTGGAAGACCCTGTGGACGATGTAGTCTTCCACCTTTTGGGCTTCAGTCTATCGTGTAGTTCGAGCATGTGCCGTTTTCACCCACAGTCGTTCCGAGGGCATCCCGAACCGATCGCCTGGAGAGAGTTCTTCCCCTCGGTGGGGGTTTTGCAGTCTTTTTGTGGCGATGATACCATGGTAGCTGCTGACTTTCTGGTAAAGAGATGCCTGGTTCCAGGACTACTGTCCCCTCCAGTCAACGTCTGAGGCTGTCACTGGGGTTGTGACTCCTCATTTTGGAGTCGAGCTCGGTTGCTCTCTCCACTTTTCCACCTTTGTCAGCAGCTACTGATGTAGCCGCTCCTACTGCTGCTCTGTTAATGACGTTATCGGTGTCCATTTCAGCCGTTCTTGGCTTATCTCTGCAGGGATTTCTGCTTCATTGGACATGGGATATCGGCCTCAACCTTCCCTGGCTTCAACTCGGCGAAGTCAGCAGCCGTCGAGCCCAGCAGGCCTTGATTTGGATTCAGATGCCCATGGTGGGGTCACTGTGTACTCTGTTGCACTTCCGTCCAGTTTTGTGGGACCGGCACGTTTTGTGTGGCCTTCTGTCCCTCAGAGGTCCGCGGTGACTCGCCTGAGTTCCCGCACATCAGATCCTCAGGGTATTTCATACTCTATAAGCATCTGTATTCAGATGTTTCGGCTGCCATCTGTCACCCTGTGTCTGGTGTTCTAGAGGATTGTGACCCTTCGTTGGTTTAGAGGGTCAGATGCGAAGCCACTTTGCCGGGCTGTTCCCATGTTGAATCGGCAGATATGGGTCGTGAGCTTAAGGAGGCCCTCCTTGCTCACGCAGGTTTTTTCCAAGAGCCTTCCCCTTGCCTCTAGAGAGGCTTTTAGTGGCTTCCAGGCACCCTCTTCGACGGTGCCACCCAGGATTGGAAGCAGGCCGCTTTCTGATCCCTGGTGTTCCTACACCATGGGAAGCATCGGTTGGTATGCCCGACACGGGCTATGTGTCTTGTGACTCGGGAGATGCGTCAGACACACCTGACGTTGAGAGCCATCAGTCTTCTGACTTGGGGGTGCCTCTGGACTTTGTATTTGAGTTCCTTTAGGAACTCAAACCATCAGACCAGTCGGAGGTTTCAGCCAGGCCGCGATCATCGGTCGCGCACCTACAGCCTGTGGAGCAACCTGCTACTGGCAGCCTTCGACCGTACAAGTCGGTACAAGTGGTCAAAGCTTTTGCAGCATTGGACACAAACCTGAGTTCCAAGGCTAGGACTTCATTCTTCACTTGGCTGATACCTTTTTTGCCCCCTGTGTGTTATCATTCCTACGATTTTGCAAATCTGTCGGTCTGCCAGACTTTGACAGTCTTGGATCAGGACTCCTCCCACGGGTTTTCCAAGTTGGCCGTTATTCCTGTGGTGACATTGGATTCCATGTTGGGCTTATCCAGAGAGATGCTAGGCATGCTTTCTCTCTTGGATCATGTCTGCCTTGGCTGCTTATCTGCCTCCAGATAAGTTTGGAGACATACAGGCTCCTTAGCATGTGATCTCTACGGCGCTCATGCATCTTACTCACACGCATTCCTGTAACACAGCTAATTTGGAATTAGTTCGCAGGGACGCTATGTCGGACACAAGCTGTTCCCTTCCTGAAGGGCAGCGCACTGCTCTTCGATCCACTTCTTTGGTGGGTCTGTGACTGTTCCATGATTCCGTGGCAACGGTCCGGGATGACGTCCTGCATCATTCCAAAGATCAGCTGCTGTTTCGCCAGCTTGATCCGCCTTCTGTTGGAGGCCGGGGTCTTTCCAAGCCTAACAAACTCCCTTCTGCTTCCTCTTTGAAGCCAAAGGCTGATCCTTCTGCTTCCACTTTTTTCTCTCTCGTGGTAAGGGTAACTGTCGGCAGTCCAGAGGGAGGTCTCAGGATCCTTCATTTAGCAGAGGAAGTTGTTTATCATCTCACGGGCCTCGCTGGGGCTCGAAATGAAGGTCGTCCCTCGATTCATCCCGGGTTGGAGGAAGGATATCAGAGTTTGCAGACCATTGGGCCACGATGACATCCGATCCTTGGGTGTTAGATGTCGTTCGGTCCGGTCTGCAGATATCCTTTCAGAGGCACCCCACTCTGTCGAGAGTGCCTCTTCCAACCCAAGTTCCTTCAGACGTTTCACGTCGGGAACTTTTGATCACGGAGATAGACAATCTCCTGTCAAAGGGGGTGATCGAGGTCGTCGAGAACATTCATTCAGTGGGATTTTATTCCCACTTGTTCTTGGTGCCGAAGAAGGACGGCCGTCTCCGACCGGCTATCGATCTGAGTATCCTGAACCAGTCTATCGTTGCTCCCAAGTTCAGCATGGAGACTTTCAGGTCGGTTTGCCACTCCATTCTCCAGGGAGATTTCGCTTACAGCATCGCCCTGCGAGAAGCTTACTTTCAAGTTCTGATTCATCAGACATCCCGAAAGTATTTCAGGTTCACTTTTTTGAGGCGAATTTACCAGTTCAAGGCCATGCCTTTCGTCCTCAACCTGGCTCCTTGTGCCTTCACGCGACTGATGTTGCACTCAGTCTAAGGTGACTACTTCGGCGTATCTGGACGATATCCTCCAGAGGCACTCCAATGCTGCTCTTCGGGAGTCAGATGTTAACCCACTGTGGAGCCTGCTCATGTCGCTAGGGTTCAGAGTCAACGAGAAGTCGGACCTGGTCCCCTTCTCAGTCGTTTTGTCATCAGGGGATGGACTTTTTTACTCAGCTGAATACGGTGGCGGTTTCCTGGGCGAGGGCTTTGATTCTCTCAGCTTTCACCCTGACTCTGACCCAGTCCATGTCCACGACAGCTTGGAGTATTCTCCAGTTGCTTAGTCTTGTCTAGGTCGGCTGCATGTCAGACCTCTCCAACACTTTCTACTCAGTCGTTGGAGGCCGAATATCGATCCTATGGATCTGGTGCTTCAGTTACCAGCATCTCTTCATCGTCACCTTTGGATGGACGGATGTTCAGTGGATTATGCAAGGAGTTCTGTTGGACTTGTCCATGACCAGTCGTGTTCTGACAGCAGATGCCAGCGATCTCTGATGGTGCGCGACGTTGGATCCTCTAGGTCTTTCCCGTCATGGGACCAGGATCAAGCAGCTCTTCACATCAACCAGAAGGAGCTTCTTGCTTTTCTGAGTTTCCGGCAGTGGATTCCCCAACTTTCGAATCATCAGGTCCTGTTGTCTGACAATTCGCCAGTGGTCGCTTACATTCAGAACCAGGGCGGCACACACTCGGTTCCCATGTACGAATTGGCTCGGGATTTTCTACTGCTCGCTTAGGATGTCAATGCCGGGGGTGGTGGTTCATCACATTCTGGGTCGTCAGAACGTCCTAGCTGATTCCCTGTCCCGACGGGCAGGGTCATTTCCACTGAGTGGATGCTTCACAGGGCAGTGTTCCAGTCGCTTTGCGATCTCTGGGGTGGTCCCCACATTGACCTTTTTGCGACAAGTTGGAACCCTCAGGTCTCCGTGTCTAGATCCTCTAGCTTTCAGCGTGGATGCTCTGTCACTCGATTGGAAAGGTCTAGTCGGCTACGCCTTCCTGACGGTTCTGATTCTGCCTCAGGTTCTAGCCAAGATACGAACCTGCAGTTGTCGAATCATCCTGATGACTCCCTTGTTGCCTCAGATGGTGTGGATCAATCAGTTCCGCTCTCTGTTGGCGGCATGTCTCCCTCTACGTTGCGATCTTCTTTGCCAAGGTCACCTGAGGAGGTTTCATGTCGACCCGACTTCATTGTGCCTTCACGCATAACTTTTGTTAGGTCCTGTCTCCTCTGTAGAGGTTTTTCGAGACCAGCAGTAGAGTGCTTTTCTTCAAGGCGGCACTCCACTGGTTTAGCCTATGCAACTAAATGCAAGGTCTTCTGTCGATGGTGTGCCGATCTCCATGCTCATTATGCCAATCTTTCAATAACACAGATTGCGGAGTTTCTGGTATATCTGTTTGATTCTCGAGATCTCCAACCTGTTACCATCAAAGGGTACAGGTCCATGCTTTCTGAGACCTTTTCATATGTGGGAAAGCATCGTATCGACACTAATCCGTACCTCTCCAAGCTTATTCGGCATTTTACTTTGAAAAGGCCTAGGATTTGGCAGCTTGCATCAAGATGGTATCTTTCTTGGGTGCTGCTTTGCTTGTGTGTGTGTGGGGGGTGGGGGGGGGGTGGTGAAGGGGGCGCTGTTTGAACCTTTATCCCAGGTGGATATGCATTTTCTCACATACAAGACTGCTTTTCTGATGGCTTTTGCCTCAGCCAGAAGGGTTAGTGAGCTTCACGGCCTCTCAGTTGATCCAGACTTTTGTCAGGAACTCTGCCAACAGTGTTACTTTTACCACTGATTGCTCCTTTCTGGCCAAGAATCAGATACAGGGCTCTTCCTTCTGCTGAGGGTAATCGCCCTTTGCTCTGCAGTTCGTGCAATTCGTATTTACCTCAGCTGGACGCAGTTCATTTGGAAAGGAGGGAAAAGATTATTTCTCTCCCTTATCCCTGGTCGACAGAAGATCTCTCCTCAATCCATTTCTCAATGAATTTGTCTTGCTATTTGCTTGTCTAGCGACTGATGATTGTATTGCCAATCACTTTTCTGCCCACGAGGTGCATGCATTGTCTACTTCCTGGGCTTATGCTAACTCTGTCAAGTTGTCAGATGTTATGCAAGCAGCCTACTGGAGAAATGCTTCTACTTTCTCGACCTCCTATCTGTGTCCATTGCAGAAGCAGTCTGAGGACCTTTTTGTGTCGCCGCCCCACGAAGTGGGGAGCGACATATAGGGATTACTTTTCTCTTCGCGTCGTCTGCGTCGTCGTCCGCATCACACTTTCTCTTATCCGCCACTCCTCTTTAACCTATGAATGGATTTTGATGAAACTTTCAGTGATTCTTTATCACATAATGGCATTGTGCACCTCCTATTTTATTTTTTGATCCGCTGTATATTTTCCAGAGTTATGCCCCTTTTTCACTTAGAATTCTGTCTGAAATATTAAAATATAGTGCAGGCGACACACGTCTTCCATGGAAGACTCACATCTTTGTGTCGCCGCCCCACGAAGTGGGGAGCGACATATAGGGATTACTTTTGTCGTCTTGCGTCGTCGTCCGTGTCACACTTTCTCTTATCCACCACTCCTCTTTAACCTATGAATGGATTTTGATGAAACTTTCAGTGATTCTTCATCACATAATGGCATTGTGCACCTGCTATTTTATTTTTTGATCCGCTGTATTTTTTCCAGAGTTATGCCCCTTTTCCACTTAGAATTCTGTCTGAAATATTAAAATATAGTGCAGGCGACACACGTCTTCCATGGAAGACTCACATCTAAGTTTCTTTTGGCCCTCTTCTACTCAGGCTGTCATCAACCCTAGACATTAGGGTTCTTACAATGTCAGTTCTAGCCCTGTCCTTGGTACTGTCCTTTCTGTTTGTGTGTTACTCAGGGCCATACGCCTCATCTCTCATTGTCATGTACTAACGGTTGTGATGCTATTGTTTTATGGGCCTTGGGAACTCTTCTTCTGTCCACAGTTCCAGCACAGTCGGGTTATGTGGGAGTTGGTTATGTGATCCTCTCCTCCTCTTGTCTATTCAGCCTCTTGTAAACAATTGTAAGGTAGGTTGATAAATTTAAATTTTATAGTAAATTTCCTTTCTTAATATACCTGCTCCAATTGTTTGCATGAAGGCCCTCCCGTCTTAATCAGGTAAGAATTCTTCCTTCCCGCTGATCACATAACTCTAATGTTTGCAGATTCAAATAGAATGACACGTTGGATATACGTCTGCACACTGGTTTCGGAAGCCGTGGATTAGTACAAGGAGAAGAGTGTCCCCTACTGGGTGTGCGCCGTCGCTCTCGTCCCAGTTTTGGCTTATTTTTTTCTTGGTGTTTTTACACCACTTTTCTTTCCCAAATCGCTTGGGAAAGAAGAAAATAGAGAGTATGTTTCCGAGTTAGGGACTTCCACTGTAATGCAAGCTGTTGTAAACAATTGCTGTAGGTATAATAAGAAAGGAAGTTTACTGTAAAATTTAAATTTCTTCACACAACTGATGAATTCCCAGATTTTTGAATATTTCACTAAATTTCCGCCCAAAGTTTTGACCAACCAAGGTTTTTTTTTTTCAGTGAGAAGCCTTTTATCATTTCTCAACCTAATTCTGAACCTAACTTAGGATATTTGCTCAGAGTGGGGCTTGAAAAACAGAAATTGTTTTTCCGAGTCTTTTGATGACATTCATTGCAGTATGCACACATGTACAAGGTGACACTTTTTTGTATCCATCTTCCTGATCCCCAACATGAATTCTCTTATTCCTTGTAGACTGCTTGACCCAGGTGAGCACTTTAAGCCCACTTGAGCCTCTTGTCTCTTATGGCATCTGAAAAAATGAACAAAACAATAGATTTGTAATTGCTTTGATGTTTTCTTTACTAAAGACTGCAAAGAAGTTTATTTCTCTTTCAGCAGTTAAAAATATTACTGTGATATTTGTAGGTCAATCAACTTAGTTTTAAAATCATTTTTATTTACAGGTCATTTAATACATAGATTTAATGTAGCAGAAAATGATTGGCATAGAATTAAACAAAACATAGACTCAAAGTGTAGAACAGCTTTTCGACGGAGACAGAAGGGTATGCCTTTAACAGTGAAAGCATTCCGTGGAAAAGGAAATGGTTCAAATTTTGATGGACCAGATTCTGTACAAATGCCAAATGTACATATAGGTTCTAGTACAAGTGATGAAGATTCCCTGAGTCATGATGACTCAAATCTTCAAATTCAGGTACTTTATTCTTATGATACATAAAATTTAAAATACCATTTTTGATGAATTCTTTCACATAAACTAACAAGAGCAATGCGAAGCGTGGCATATGCCCCCTCCTGCAATACCATGGATAGCATTATGCCATCCATCAAAAGCATGACGTGCATGCAGCAATCTGTACTAATATAAACAAGCATGGCAAAAATTATTTCAATCCAACGCATGATGACCGAGCTGGAGCAGCAAATATGTTGGACGGACACATTTTTCAATCATCCCCTAAGTTAAACAAGGGCAAATAACACTGTAAATGCTTGTGCGAAGATATTACTTCTGTTCTCACATGCTGAGGAACAAGAATGGTAAAAATTATTTGAGTTCAACGTATGATGACAGAGCTAGAGCAGCAAATATGTTGGATGGACACATTTTTCAGTAATAATCCCTTGAGTTAAACAAGGGAAAATTACTCTGTAAATGTTTATGCAAAGATGTTAATTCTGCTGTAGGATCCGTTCCCCCATGTTGACAAGCATGGCAAAAATTATTTAAAGCCGACAAATAATGACTGTGTTAGAGCAGCAAATATGTTGAACAGACACATTTTTCAATCACCCCCTAAGTTAAACAGGGCAAATAACACTGTAAATGCGCATGCGAAGATATTAATTCTACTGTAGGATCCGTTCCCCCATGCTGAGGAACAAGCATGGTAAAAATTATTTGAATTCAACATATGATGACAGAGCTAGAGCAGCAAATATGTTGGACAGATACAGTTTTCAATCATTTTTCAATAATAATCCCCTAAGTTAAACAAGGGAAAATAACTCTGTAAATGTTTATGCGAAGATGTTAATTCTGCTGTAGGATCGGTTCCCCCATGCTGACGGACAAGCATGGCAAAAATTATTTGAATCCGATAAATAATGACAGAGCTAGAGCAGCAAATATGTTGGACGGACACATTTTTCAATCATTTTTGAATAATAATCCCCTAAGTTAAACAAGGGAAAATAACTCTAATTGTTTCGCAAAGATGCTAGACAGAGCTAGAGCAGCAAATATGTTGGACGCGCACATTTGCGTTACACACGAACATACGCAGCTACATCCAGAAAAGTTCCCATCATGTATATACAGCATGATCACGTTCTGGCAAGGCAGTGGTGTCGTTATACAAGCGGGGGTAAAAAAAGTTGACTTTCAAATTTAAAGTCAATCAATTGGCACAACCAACGATTAGTCGACTTTTTGCATAATCATGGCAAGCCTAATTAATACTAATTTACCTCAGGAAAGTGGTGCAGTGCTTGTTTACTGTGATAAACAAGTTTTGTTATATCCGTGAAATATGACTCAGGAACCAGTCCCTTGGGTGAAAGTCCTCGTAAGTGAGCATGATTGGTATAAATGCATGGCTAAACATGATTTTCAGGGACCGACCTGATCATTTAAAAATAAAAGCCAGGCTTGGAGCATACTTTTGAAATCTGGAAGCCAGATTTACTTAACCATCAGTGCTAAATTATTGTTGATTGTCAAGATTTGTTCATGTGTTTTGCCTTGTTACAATTGATGGGAGAGTGCCTATAGGCACTCTCCCAACAATTGTATCCAGGCAAATTTGCTCAGATAATATACTTTAACTTCAAAGATAATATGAAATGCATTTACAGAACCTGAAGACGGCATGTTACAGTACCTTCACACTGGCATAAAGCCAAAATATGAGTTTCAAGCACTCGCCCAGTTAACTGTAGTTATTATTACTTTTTGTTAATAATTTTCTTGTTGAAAGCATTCAGCTGTGTAGAACACATATTTGTGCATTTAATTGCATTCTTTTTTGGCATAATGAAAGTTTTTTTGAAAAATGATTAAAAAATATTTTTATTACATCACAATAACCATTCCTTTTGACAATAGTTGCTAGCAAGTGACCATTGGAGGAAATGGGGTCTTACGATTACAAACTAACTTAGAAGCCTATATTTAAGATTCAGTGGTCAAATTAAAGTTTTAGGAATGAAATTCACACTGGCTACTTACGAGGTCGGTCCCTGATTTTATACTTGAAATTTAGAATTTGAACATCAGTATGCAGAGGGTTAAGTGCCTTGTAAATCTCGTACTTAACCCTTTACCCAACGCAGACGATATCAAAATTTATTATTTTAAATACCATTTTTTCAAATTTTTCAAAAAATTTCTACAAAGCCATATCATGTGACCCCTCGTTGGAACGAGCTCGACGAGTTCGTTCCAACGAGGAGTCACATGATATGGTTTTGTTGAATTTTTTTTGAAAAATATTTTTTCAACTGCTGAATTTGCATATTACGCGGGCGGATGTGGCCGATTTGTTGGGTAATGGGTTAAAACAAAATAAATGAACCCTGTTTATTTTACTTATTTTTCAGACAGGAGATGTTGACATCTCACAAGCAGTTATGCATTCTACAGATATGGGTGGTGAAATACAGATTTTACATGCTACACCTGAACAAATATCACAGTTACAACAAGCACAACACATACAGATTCTTCAGGGAGATCATGTTATACAGGTAACTGATGGCTGTTACAGGATGCTTATCTTTAGTTTTTATCTCCCTGGCATGTAATGTGTGTTGGGGATATAGTCGAGGGCATGTCCATATGTCTCCATCTATCGATCCATTTTGTCTATTTTCTAGTGCCTATGTTGGAAACCATCATAGATACAGACTCCAAATTGGTTTGCTTCTTTACCATATCTAGTTATGCCTTTTTTGTGAGTTATAGTGTCCTACATTTACGCTCAGTGATTCTTTCCTGGTTTTCAGGCTTTCTCTACCTATTGAACTGTCTGACACTTGTACCCTTGTTGTTGAAAATGTCAGTAAACCCCAATAAATAAATAGTTGTATCTTTTAATATTTCTGCTTTTTGAATTTTTTTTCTCCCAGAATTTCTTTACTTCATATGAAGATTTGTATATTTTTATACTGTACCAATGACCCAGACATAGCTGGTGCTAACTCTTAAAATATAGGGCCAAACACAAATTTTGCCCCCCAATCCCCAAAATTTGCATCTAAAACTAAAGAAAACATGTCCTGAAAGGCCCTCCACACTTCGCCCCTACTGCGCATGCGCAGTGTCAAGGACGTTCCGAAATTGGCGCCATTTATTATTCTAAGTTTGGCCCTTCATCAGTTAACATCTGACTGATCTTTGTGCTTTTAAATCTCAGTTTAAATGATGCCAGACACATAAATATTAGTGAAATGGTGATTCTAAGGAGGATAGAGAAGGAGGAGAGGAAAAGAATGTGTGACAGAATATTATCAGGGCTGTAACTTAAAATTTTTTAATGAAATTATGTTAAGTTACCTATTTTCAAGGCAGCAGCCATTTTGTTGTCATTCTGATTATTTAGTTACACTGTTTTTTCAAGTGTTTTCCTCTCTCCCTGTCCTTTAAGTTCCCCCTTGCTATTCTCCCATGCTTTTGGCATAGTTTCTGTAATTATTATTACTAAAATTTCTTGGGAGTTTTAGCTGAATAACAGAATGAATTCTGTTCTTCCCCATGTTTACGTCTTCACCTACGGGTGGTTAGGCGTTGTGTTCTGCATCTACCATCTGATGTTCTGCAGTTTCTTCCCTGGAAGTCTCTGTTTTGCATCAGATAGTGTATTTTTGGTAACTGATTTCGGGCCTGGGTGCCTGGAGTCTTATTTTAGTGTTTTTACACTCATTGTTTACATTTACAACAGCCCTCTGTGTGAGGGGGGGATTTCTAAAAAATAATATCTTTATGTTATTTTAATCATAACTAGATACATTATTATTGTTCGTAAGTGTTGAATAAATTGTTTAAAATATTTTTAAAATTTTTGTCCACACTTAGGCTTGGGATCCATTGGGGCTCAACGTTACTTTTCAGAAACTTGGGCTGTTCTGAAAAAATATTTTTTCAAAATATTTTGATTTCAATTATTTTTTCTATATTAATGGATCATATTATTATTATGTATTTTGATTGCCAGGGGTTAGTGCGAGTACCAGGACTTGTTTTCTTTTCACTTTGAAAGGATATTGATCAATTGTTTTAAGAGGAAGTCTTCCTCTGACTTTATTATCATTCTATATGTGGTCAGTGTACTCGCATTAACTCCTGTTCTGTATCGTATGATTTCGATGACAATATGGGAAGCGTATGTCACGGTATGTTGTTGGGGATTTGGACACTCCGGTCCTTTCCCCGCAGGGTCACTCTACTTTATCAATTTCTATTTCAGACGATCAAGATTAGGGTGATGTATCTGTGATGTCTTCCAACAGTGTGCCTCCGTCGTCACAATTAATGAAGGGCTAGCGGAAAAGTGCTCATGTAATACGCCAATTGCCTAAGAGGACCCTAGTAGGTTCGACGGCCTTTGACGTCCGCTAGCTCGCCCGGTGTAGCGTCCATTCACCGAATGGTTCGGCAGCCGGGTTCGTCCGTTGCGGTCTAGAAGGAATTTTGGGGTGATGCGAGCACTATAAAATTAACTTAATGCACACCCAGTGACGGCGGATCGGAGGGAGAACGGAGGAAGCCTTTTAGTCCGGTTCATAGCTCGTTCCGGTCCATCCGGACGGCAAGCGAGAGAGGCCCCTCTCTCGTTCAACAACATCTGGCCCCAGATGTTGTGGTACAAAATGTGTCGCTAGCGGAGCATACGTCCGTCGCTCGGGACGCTCCGTTGTATAGGCAGTCCGCTGAGACTGCTAAGGCTTCCTCTTCTCGTCAGCGCACACGACCGCACCTTGGCTGCGTGACCGCCGATATATTACCAGCTTCGCCGATCAAGGATTCTTCGGCGACCAGGTCACACCATCCGGCAGCCAGGGATTCGAGACCGATGGACTCCGGACGTTCGCATAGGAAAAGTATGCGGGAGCCATCTGATGCGGAGCTGCCCTCGGCGAAGCAGCGATAGACTACGCCTCCGCAGGTCTCGACACCGGACATTCTTGTGCACATAGCACAGCTTATCGCAGCATCCCAGCAGCCGACAGAAACGGTGTCGGATCGAGAATTATCCGATGGCGCTGGGTCGGTAGCCGGGGACACGAGGCCTGCAGACTCCGGACGTTCGCATAGGAAGTGTGCGGGAGTCAACGTACACGGAGCTTCCGGCGGCAATGCATCGTAAGTCCGCTACTGCACAGGCCTCGGGAACGGACGTGCTTTCCTTAATAGCACAGTTTATCGCAGCATCCCAGCATCAACTGAATTTGTCGCATATATTTTATCCGACGATGCTGGGTCGGGATGCTCCGCGGAAGCGGGTACGGACGTCCGAAAGTTTCATCCGGTCCGACGGGATACCGAAAGGGATTCGGAGGATTTCAAGCTTTCCCTTTCGGAACAACATATGCTGCGATGCCGGATAAGAAACTGATAGCGTCGGTGGACTTAGAAATTTTTGGTTCGGTTCAGGGACATCGTCCCTCAGTTCCGACATAGTCCAATAATGTCACACAAACTTTCGAATTATTGAACGACGCTATATATATTATTATTTTATGCTAGCTATCCAAGCATTTCTGGTTTCTTGTTCGAAGAGTTATGGAGATGTCTTTCAAAAGTGTGCCTCTGTCGTCATAGTTAATGAAGAGTTAGCGGCAATAAGTGCTCATGGAATATGTCTATCGCTTACGGAGTGACATTCGCTAGCTCACCCGGTGTAGCGTACATTCATCGAATGGTTCGGCTGCCGGGTTCGTCCGTTGCGGTCTAGGAAGGAGATTTGGGTGATGCGAGCACTTTAATTACTTTAGTACTCACCCAGTGACGGCAGATTGAGGACAGATCGGAGGAAGCCTGTTAGTCCGGTTCCTGGCTTGTCCAGGTCCGTCCGGGCTGTGAGCGAGAGAGGTTCCTCTCTCGCCCAACAACATAGGGGACCGCATGTTGTGGTTCAGATATTTTACATTCGGAGCATATGTCCGTTGCTCGGGACGCTCCGTTATATTGACAGTCCGAGAGACTGTCTTTAATGCTTCCTCATCCTCACAGCAGGGCACACGACCGCACATTGGCTACGTGACCTCGAGTATCCGATCAGTTTCGGCATTCAGTGATTCCACGGCGAATAGGTCGCGCCATCCGGTAGCCAAGGGACACGAGGCCTATACACTCCGTTCGCTCGCATATTGGAAGTATGCACGGGGTAACGATCACGGAGCTTCCAGCGGCAATGCATCGTAAGACCGCTTCTCCTCAGGCCTCAGTGACGGACGTGCTATCCGAGTTAGCACAGTTGTTTCGCAGCATCCCAGCAATTGACAGTTTCTCGGTCGAATCAGGAATTATCCGACGGCGCTGGGTCGGTGCGGTCCGCGGTTGCATCAGCTACGGACGACCGAACGCTTTATAGGGTCCGACAGGATGGCGAAAGGGATTCGAAAGATTTCGAGTTTTCCCTTTAGTAGTATCGGAAGATGCCTTTCTTATCTTCTGGCATTTCTTCCAGTGATTATTATTTCGGACTTCATTGCTGCGATCTTGGATAAGAGACTTATAGCGTCATTGGACTCGGATTTTTCGATCGGTACAGGGACATTGTCCCTGACTTACCGACGCAGTCCAATATTGTCATTACAACATGTGTTTTATTTTTCGACGCTATATATATATATATATATACAAGCCTGCTACTAAGCATGATAGTTTAGTTTCTTGTCCGCGTTGCTCATTTCTGCCATTTTATCATTTTTACAAATAGTTTATTTTGGCAGAGCAGGGCATACCGAGAGTTCATATGCGTCTAGACGGTGTGATTAAAGACTGCATATATTCTTTTTCGCCGTTTATGTCTTTTCCAGTTTCAATGTTGGGAACGACATTATGTATAGTAGACTTAACTTAGACGCTTTATTATACGTAATCCGCCTTACTGAGGCGTTATCATTACGTCTTCAAGAAAAGATTTACGGGATATTATTCTCTATGTTATTTCTTTTGAGGGCAGTAGTTTGTTCACGTATAACTCCGCCCTTCAGTGGCTGTTTGGAGTTGGTTAGACGTGACGCAGCCCTAGCTACATCCACACGCGTGGATAGTAAGGTTAAGAACTCTCTCAGTCGCTTCGTTCTCGGAGGAGCTTCTCTTCGACGGCAACTTTCCGGCAATCCAGGAATTGCTCGATTTATACGTTCTCTTGTCTATCTAGTGTTACAAGAGATTCAGACTGGGGCAAACATTCGGTGGTTGACTCAGAGAGTGCCGCCGCAGTTGCCGGACCCGAGTGTGGCTGTTATGACGGTTGCCAGTCAAACAGATTGGGATATATACTGATCCCTACGGATTCGAAGTGCCAGGGTCTTTGGGTTCCACAGGCTTTTAGCTATCAGTTTAACTTCCGCGGAATAATGTTTTTTAGGCTTGCTTTATGACATTGCATGAACATTATTCAGAAACGCATGCCCAAATTCCTGTCCTTTAATTCGACAGTAATGGCGTATCTCCGGAACCAGGGAGGCACTCTTTCGTTTCCGTTATTCAATTTAATGGAAAGAATCCGTCTGTTGGTTATAGTACACCAAGTTCAGTTTTGGTCCGTCATATTCCGGGTCGTCTGATTGTTTTATCGGACTCCCGTTCTCTTACGGGTCGCTTGTTGCTGTCAGAATGGACTCTCAACAAACAAGTATTCAATCAGATTTGCTATCTATGGGAGCGCCCAATGATGATTTATTTATGACACAGCTTGCTAATCAATTGCAGACGTATGTGTTGGCTTGTCCAGATCTCTGAGCTAATAGTGTAAACGCTCTATTGATCTATAGGACGGAATGATAGGATACGCGTATCCTCCGGCGCTGTTGTTTTAGCAGGTATTGCTAAGATAAACAACCACAATACATTTCTGTTGATAGCATCTCTATCTTCACAGAGATCATGAGTAATTTACTCTCTTGTCTACTGTGGGTCTTAACGTGAAATCTTCCTCTATGTGAGGATCTTTTTTCACTGGGTAAATCGTGTCATCTTTATCACAACCAGCAAGGTCGCAACCTTCATGTATTCCGTTGTGTGGTCCGTATTGCATTGTAAGCACTGTACTGGACGAGCTTTGGACGCGATTTCTTACTATAGGAGATCCTCTTCTTCGCTATTCTATGCGACTAAAGTGGAGGCTCTTCCGTCGTGGTGTAGGGATCATTATGTTCATATTGTTGATCCCTCCATACTACTCTTTGCTATTTTTTAGTATACTTGTTTCACAAGATCTACTGCAGCCTGTTATTATTTAGGTTATAGGTTTATGTTACCTCATACCTATGCACTCTACGATAGTTTACAATTGAGTCTTTTGTCTCTTTATCTAAGTCAGTTAGTAACTTTTTGATAAATAGACTTAGAATCTTTAGATTAAATTCCTATACGGATTTTAACTTCGGTTCTTATTTAGCTAAGTAATCATTTGAGCCTCTGGAAACAGTAGTTTTCAAATTCTGACCTTTTAGACAGTAATTCTGTTGGTTTCTCTTACTGTAGAGTCAGTGAGTTTCATGCACTATCGATGGATGATTTTCACTTTCATAGTTTCGGAATCAATACTTCCGTTACTATTTAAGTTGGATTGTTGCATAAGAGTTAGGCTCCTATTATCCGGAACCTATTATTTTAAGGTCCTTCCGTCTTCGTATGGGCATAGGCCTTTACTCTTTCCGGGTACAGTTTATGTATTTATAAACAGATATCTGTTTATTACAAGGGCGTAAGCTTCTTCTGTCTTTGATGTCTAGTAGAAGGTCGTTACGCTCCATTTTATTGTTAATGGATTCTATTAACTATCGGTACTGCTTATGGTATATCATTGACTTAGCAGTTGTGCTTAAGATTTCGGCTCATGAAGTAAAAGTTCTTCTACTTCTTGGGCTTACATTAATAGTGTCGCTATTATATATTTTTGAAGGCCGCTCATTGCGCTCAGCCATCCACATTCATGAATTTTATCTTAGAAATATCGAGTCAATTTCTTGAGGCCTCTTTTGTTAGGTCTATTATCTACTGCTCAGAATGTCATTCACTTAACAGTTGCTACTATAGCTAGGTAGGCTGTCTGTTTCGGCAGTGTCTCCGTTCGGCTGCTCTCTTCGCTCTGGGCTATTTGACCCAGGGCAAGAAAAAGGGGGGGGGGGGGGGAGGGTGTTCCCTTGGGTCACCTGTTTTACTATGAAAACAAGGGGATACCTCCTCCGGAGTTAGTAATTCTGAGCTGTTATTGGGATGGTTGTTTAGTGAGAAGTTTAAGTTTTTAAAATTCATTCAAGTCTTAGTTTTTAAAGTATAGCTTTTGAATATTGCATATGTCAACGGACATGATTATGCAATTCTCACACTCTTTTAGGAGTATAAGAGTCTCTATTCTCTAGACTTACTTTATTATTGGCTTACTTTAAAAATTATTAGTATAAGGATTATATTGGATATTAATAGAGTACATGGATATATGAAGCTCAATTTTGGAAGGTGTTGTATCTTTCTAATTTATCATAAATAAGAAAGATACATGTAAGGCCTATTACTTCTTTTCCCTACAGGGGATGACTCTATTTTATTTTATTGAGCGTATTCCATTTTGCTCTATGTCCTTGGCCCTCCAGCCTTTTTACTATTCAGCTATGTCTGGGTCATTGGTACAGTATAAAAATGTTAAAAAATTTATAGTAATTTATATATTTTTTATACTTACCAATGACCCAGACGGGGATGGCCCTCCCAGGAGTTGGGAACTCTTGCCTCCCCGCTGAGTACATAGCGCTTACCAGGCACTGGTTATTAGAATGATAAATGGCGCCAATTTCGGAACGTCCTTGACACTGCGCATGCGCAGTAGGGGCGAAGTGTGGAGGGCCTTTCAGGACATGTTTTCTTTAGTTTTAGATGCAAATTTTGGGGATTGGGGGGCAAAATTTGTGTTTGGCCCTATATTTTAAGAGTTAGCACCAGCTATGTCTGGGTCATTGGTAAGTATAAAAAATATATAAATTACTATAAATTTTTTAACTTTTTCACACGGTTTTACACTGTGGTTTTTGTTTGTTTTTTTTTTTTTTAGCAAATTTGGAAACCAATACAGATATACTCCCAACTTGATACACTTCTTTTCTCGATGAATGTCATTCAGTTTTGTTCAAACGAAGGCGCTGCTCGCACTTGGGCTTTTGCCTAAATCCCCAAAATTCTTTCAAACTTCTCTTGTAACATTTACTGCAGTTCAGTGGTATATTGTATGTAACTGTCTGTCGTGCTCCTATAATCAAGTTTGGTCAATCAAAATTCCAGGAGGTGATATTTGGGAGTTGGTTCAGGGTTGCAATATGTTTTGCCTCCACCTATTTTTAGTCGAGTTGTGACAAAGTCAAACTCGACTTATAGGTTGATGAATGGCGGGCGGGTGTAAACAATTGTTTTCCGGATGATAACTTGATAATGGTTCAACCCATGTCCATAAAACTTCATAGGTACTTTGGTATCGGTGAGAGGAAGAACCCTATTAATTTTGGACTTGCTTGGTCAAAGGTAAAGGTCACAATGACCTTAAACATAGTAAATTGTAAACAATTGGTTTCCGGATGATAACTTGACTACTGTTCTACCCATATTCATAAAACTTCATATGTAGGATGACCTTTGTGAGAGGAAGAACCATATTTATTTTGGACTCACTAGGTCAAAGGTCAAGGTCACAGTGACCTTGAACATAATAAATCATAAATAATTGGTTTCCAGATGATAATTTGAAAATGGTTCCACCTATGTTCATGAAACTTCATAGGTAGGTTGGCATTGGTGCAAGAAAGAGCCCTATTTATTTCGGAATCACTAGGTCAAAAGTCAAGGTCACAGTGACCCTTCACATAGTAAATTTTGACCCACATTCATGAAACTTCATAGGTAGGTTGGCATCAGTGAGAGGAAGAACCCTATTTATTTTGGACTTGCTAGGTGAAAGGTCAAGGTCACAGTGACCTTCAACATAGTAAATTGTAAACAATTGGTTTCCAGACGATAACTTGATAATGGTTTGACCCACATTCATGAAACTTCATAGGTAGGTTGGCCTAGGTGAGTGGAAGACCCCTATTTATTTTGGACTCACTAGGTCAAAGGCCAAGGTCACAGTGACCTTGAACATCATAAATCATAAACAATTGGTTTCCAGATGATAATTTGACAATGGTTCCACCTACGCTCATGAAACTTCATAGGTAGGTTGGCATTGGTGCAAGAAAGAGACCTATTTATTTCAGAATCATTAGGTCAAAGGTCAAGGTCACAGTGACGCTTCACATAGTAAATTGTAAACAATTGGTTTCCGGACGATAAGTTGATAATAATTAAACCCACTTTTGTGCTGTCACAACTCGACATTGGCTCGGTGATCCTATCAGCATTTTCTTTATAAGTACGCACAAATCGGGTGTCTGGTGTCTTATTAGTTAATTTGGTAGTCATGGGGTTCCCCAGATTTCAACTGCGGGTGATGGGGGAAAATAGTTTTAGAAGTCATTTTGCAGTTTAATGCAGTTTTATTCACAATGAGTCCAAAATGGCCACCAAACGCAGAAAAAAATGCCCAAATTTTCATTGACAAATATCTCCTGGTCTGAATGGGCCAATGACCTGAAAGTTTCACAGATTTGTCATAAATACATTTTTCCATAACCAACTGGTAACAAAAGTTTACCAAAGTTATTTTTTCTGCCCAAATTTTCCAAAACATCAAAAATAGTCCTGAAAAAACGAACATTTTGGTCTACAATCTCGGCACTGTGAATTAGCAGAACACCAGTAATGGACTGAATAGTAAGAATGTCATGTATCATTATCATAAATGCAAAATAAATTTTGATTTTATCCACAGTGTGTCCAAAATGACTACGAACCGTGGTCATTTTTTAAATCCTCGAACTCATAACAGACAAATGATGGGCTAACCTATGTTACATCACCGTACTCCATGATCAAATTGGTATGACATACATATAAGGATGCTGGGCTATCCCTGTTTAGGTTCAGTTTGAGGGACAGAGACATGAGTTTAGGACAGCATGAAACCACCAGGTGTAAAAAATAGAGACCCATTGAGGCAATTGCCTTGTATGCCAGTCTGTGCACAACCGGCAGTATGCTCCGTTGAGTTTAGCTGAGAATAATTGCTGTCAGGATTCCCAAGAGCATGTTAGGAAATGTTGACAGTGGGACTACTTCTGTCAGGATCCTGACTCTGTGTTTCACGCTTTGTATAACCAAACTAAACACCTGTGCCAGTAAAACTGTATAACCAAACTAAACACCTGTGCCAGTAAAACTCCTACAATTTGAAAAATAAAAGAAAACAACCCCGATACCCGACAATAATTTACAAGTTTAACAATACAAATTCTAAGCGAGGCGTTTGAAACAGTTGAACTCAGTGAAGCCAAAAATTGTCGTTTGCATGTATATCAATAATTATGAATGGCAGCAAAACGTTAACAAATGCGCTAAGAGAATCACAATTAGTGTAACTGACCGCACTCACAATTTCTAGTAAAACATGGACATATATACTAAGACGGGCGACAGAAAAAGCGCCAATAACATTTAAAGCTTCACTGACACCCCATAATTGAACAGAATAGTCGATTCTAAAATCCATATAAAGCATTACTGCATAGCACGTGACCAGATTGTTTACACTTGCAGTACACAATGGAAATGCCTTGAGCACATTTATACATGTCATAAACATTGCAATTTCTGAATAAATAAGCAGTTTCAGACATTGACATGGATGCACTTTTTGTAGAAGAATATATTCTTCAACATTGGAAAGGATCTTGGCATGACAATTTGTCATTATTGAGATATGAACAGATATATGCCAATTTCACACCGAAACACATGGAAGAATAATACTGAAGAATAATTATGATTTCGGAACACACAATTTGTGGTGTATTTCTATAAAATTGCATAATAGTGTCTTCAACCAACATTCGATTGAAAGCAAATAAATCAGCGGTCATAACAATAGTAGAGCTGATGCGAGACATCGCATAGTTTGCACGAAATGTGACTTTGAAATGTTCCTAATAAATTGCGTCATTTTGTGTTGCCCACGAAACTCAATCGATATTAATTTAAAAGATTTCTATAGAATGTATTCTATACATAATAATTGACAGAGAAATAAATATGAATAACTTCCATGTAATTTTAGAACGAACGATGTATATTTTTGCCACAGTAACACAAACAGTGATATGCCACAGCACAGGCTGTATTGGGGTATATTACAGTATGCCCTCTAGATTCTACTCTTGACCCCCACCTTTGATATCCTGGCTTCGTGCCTGAACACAATATAATAAAGTGTACCAAGTCTATTTGTTGGATACACTGACAAACCAATGGCATTTCTTTTCAACTTGATGGGGAAGACCGGAGGAAACTGGGAGAGATAATAGTAACAGTACACTTTCAGAATATTATTTATTTATTGATGTTTAAGGTCACATATTTATGCACAATGGCTAATCATGACTGTGACAGTTTTACGGGTGGAGGAAGCCGGAGTACCCGGAGAGAACCACCGAGCAACGACGAGCAGCTGCCAGCTCCCCAACATCATAACTCTGCACTGCAGCACAGGCAGGGTTAGATTGGTTGAAGACATGCATACCATCGACGTGCAGGACACCTTAGTACACGGCGTCATCGTGCCCGCATGCGGGCAATGGAGATGAAGTGTCTTGCCCAAGGACACAACGCGGTTGCCGCAGGTGGGATTCGAACACACTTTCAGAAGCTTGGAGCCGTGAACTCAACTCACATACACGTGTTTCATTAACCAGTTTTTCACAACTCAGCAGGCATCACTCGGATTCATAGCCAATTGGAAAAAAACTTGTAAATGGAAGCAAAATTTTGGTGGAGAATTGAACAGCCGCTGCAACTCCCTGGAGAAAACTCCATTACCTGATTGGCTAAACTATGTTAAAGTGCAATAGCTGTGGGGTAAGGTGGGTTGGGGCACTCATCCTGGGGGGTGGGTGGCGGTGATGTTTCTCTGCTGATATTCGTGGAAGTAATGATTCAAAACACTTTATTAGCTCACCTTGACAGCGTCAAGTATGAGCTATTGGGTTGGGTAGTAATCTGTCGTACATCTGTACGTCTGTCCGTCCACAATTCATTTTGCCCACCCTGCAGGCCACAGCTCTCACCCGATTAGTCCCAAATTTCATATGTAGATTTGGGGCAATGTCTTGATGGGAGCTTTTCAAATTTTGTTAAAAAACAGGACCACCAGTGGCCATCTTAGATTTGGCATATAAATTGTCAACAATTCCATTAGCACAGCTTACAGGCCGCTTCTCTCACCCATTATTTTTCAAATTTTATATGTAGCTTTGGCATGATGTCTAGATGGGATCACATGACCCTTCTTATTTATTTATTATTTACTGTTGTTTAAGGTCACATATTTCTGCACAATGCCTAATCATCACCACAACAGTTTTATGGGTGGAGGAAGCCGGAGTACCTGGAGAGCACCAGCGAGCAATTGTTGGCGCCCCAACATACTAACTCCACACAAGCATGGTTAGCATTGGTTGAAGACAAGTGCACCATCGACATGTAGTATGCCTTAGTACACAATGCCACTGTGCCCCCACATGGGCAATGTGGATGAAGTGCCTTGACCAAGGACACAACGTGGTTGCCGCAGGTGGATTCGAACCGAGGACCTCTCGGCTTGCGGCCTACACCTCTACCTACTGCGGCCTCACATGACCCTAAAAACTCCTTGACACGACATTTCGAAAAGGTTTATTTGGATGATGTTTTTCTACTTTAAAATGACTATTGAAGGATTTGAAGTGGTTTTATGCAAAAAAAGGAAATTCAGCAGGCGCATTATGACACTTTTACCCCAGTTAGGGTGAGGGCGAATTTTAGTATTGAAACAATCGGTCGACTAATCGTTGTTGATGCACAGGCACCACAGGCTGGGTGTAAATAAGTGTGAGATTGTCATAAGTTTTGTTTTTTCACACCAATTTCTCTAGAAAATCAACTTTAATTTGAATACTAGTGTAATTGGATTATAGCCAACTGATAGACAACCTCCAATTTGTGAGTCAGGATGTTGACTTGCTAGGTGTGGCATTATGTGAGACTCGGCGCGATCAATATTAGGCTCGATCTATGGCCTTGCCAAATATTAATCTCACTTCACGTCACATGTAGTGTTGAAACGATTACCTATTTTTCAAAGTCGACGGGAGTAATCGATTCAAAATCGACTAGTTGGATTTTCTGTTGAAAACATAATTGTCTCAGTAAATTAGGTGACAAGAGACTGTTACATGTAAGTTGGTAACCCTTTCGTTTAATGACTCGTTTGACTGGTGTTTGATGAAGTTTCCTTGTCAAAGTCATGAACGTAGCTGTTCTCTTTTTCATATTTTTCATGCATATTTATAGCTTTAACCATTCAGTAAAAAAATTAGGATACCTGGGAAGTGCGTGCCTCCTAGTCCTCTGTCCGTACAGTTGAAAATGTACCCAATGATAAAACAGAAGTTTCGTGAATTTGTAAACTGTTTGAAGTGTGCCGCCAATCGCCCGGTGCAATTAATTAAAGAAAGACTCCCAGGTCAAATTTTGTGACGGACAGTTTCCTCGCCTTCATATCCGGTCTTTGCCAGCTCGCACCCAAACCAGTACAGTAGTATCATAGAATATGGAGCTATGGCATTGATTTACCTTTGAGGAAGACAGGGAAATTGGCTCAAAGAAGATTCACTTGTATACATGTACAAGAGTCAGTTTAAGCACGGGAACTCTGCAGAAACTGCAATTAAAAAGTGTGGGCGACTTGGGTGAGGGACAGAACACTTGCATGAATTAACGGCATCTTTGAAGTTGTACATCAAAGGATTTTTCTTCAACGCGTGCCAGTGATTAGGTGAGGTGAAATCAGTGCTTGTAATGCTGCTGAAATCGAATCGACTTCGACTAGTCAACTAATCGTTTCAACACTAGTCACATGTTGCCATACCTGGCAAGTAAACATCCAGTAACATACATAATATTCATGACCTGTCAACACCAACGGTGATGAATTATAAAATTTCATCTATTTGTCAAATGCTGTTGCCTTTTCTGAACTGGAACTTGCCACTTGCTCCACATTTATACTGTCCAATATATTTCTATAGGTAATTTTGAAAGCTTGAACTCCAAAACTGGAATTAAATTCACAGTTGAAGTCCGATGGAAATTCAGGGTTACAATGAACTAAATGAGCGCCTTTTTAGCTCACCCGACTGAAAGTCAGGGTGAGGTTTTCTTATCACTCGTCGTCCTGCGTGAAGGTGGTGTTTGAGCCTCTTTCTCCTAAACCACTGGCCACATTTTAATTAAATTTCATGTAAGTAGTGGTTATATAGGCGCATTTTGATTTTTATCCAAATTAGGTTTCGGCTCATATTGAGCAGAGGTGTGGGGAAAAAATGGCTAAATTTTTTGAAAATCTTCTAATGAACCACCAGTAGCAGAGACTTGATATGTGGTATACAGAGTCCTTTTGAGGTTTAGAATCAAGTTTATTCAAGAGAAGTTTGTCGGGCATTATTTGCCTTTGTTATGGGAGGGCAGAAATTTTGGCCACGCCTAAAATTTCTATTTTCTGAACTGTGAGGTCAATTTGAACCAAATTTGATATGAGATGATAATGGGTCATAAGTAGTTGATTGATGCAAAAATAATTTTTCTCATTGCCCCGTGGGAACATCGGGAGCCAAAAATAGGAAAAACCTTCAAACTGCCATATCTCAAAAACTACACAGCACAGAGAATTCTTATTTTGTATAAAGCTTACTTTTATCCAGTAGAATAGAATGGTTAAAAAAATCCCTATCGGTTTGATCACAAGGTACTTTTTTCAGGACCTCGAAAAGGTGCTGAGTCAGCACTTTTTAACACTGTAGGCAATGGGAAAAAGATTAAAAAATCTTCTTCTCCATATCCAGCAGGCAGAATCTTTTGATGTTTGGTATGCAACATTGTAGGGTGGATCTGATTCAAGCTTGTTCAAATCGGCCCCCTGGGCTCATATTTGGGCTCAGTATAGGAGCCCGATTTCGAACTTAGTGCATTTTAGGCAAATTTCTTAAAAAATCTTCTCCAGATCCAGCAGGCAGAATCTTTTGATATTTGGTATGTAACAATGTGGGGTGGATCTGATTCAAGTTTGTTCAAATCGGCCCCCTAGATTCATATTTTGGCTCACTATAGAAGCTCCAATTCGAACTTAGTGCATTTCAGGCAAATTTCTTCAAAAATCTTCTCCAGATCCAGCAGGCAGAATCTTTTCATATTTGGTATGCAACATTGTGGGGTGGATCTGATTCAAGTTTGTTCAAATCGGCCCCCTGGATTGATATTTGGGCTAAGTATAGAATCCCGATTCAAACTTAGTGCATTTCAGGCAAATTTCTTAAGAAATCTTCTTCTCCAGATCCAGCAGGCATAATCTTTTGATATTTGGTATGCAACATTGTGGGGTGGATCTGATTCAAGTTTGTTCAAATCGGCCCCCTGGGTTTATATTTGGGCTCAGTATAGGAGCCCAAATTTGAACTTAGTGCATTTCAGGCAAATTTCTTTAAAAATCTTTTTCTCAAGATCCAGCAGTCAGAATCTTTTGATATTGGGTATGCGCCATGCTTAGGGGGGTGAGATTCAAGTTTGTTCAAGCCAAGTCCCTGGGTTCATATTTGGGCTCACTGTGGTAGCCCGAATTATAACTTAGTTCAAAATGAGAAAGTTTCTTTAAAAATCTTCTTCAGATCCAGCAGTCGGAATGTTTTGATATTTGGTATGCAGCATCCTTAGGGGGGTGGATTGTCTAGTTACTTTATTTTTGTGTTCAGGTTACTGATTTGCCGAGCTGTATAGTTTTTGGTGTAAATCTGATTATTTGATCCTGAGATATTATCCTTGAAATTGAAAATTCCTCCAATCGTTTTGGCATTCGATAACTTGAAAAATATTGCTTGGATTGTCAAGTTACTTTATATTTGTGTTCAGGTTACTGATGTACCAAGCTGTATAGCTTTTGGTGTAAATCTGATAATTTGATCTTGAGATATTAACCCTTTATCACTACAGGTTACTGATGTGCTGTGCTATATAGTTTTTTTATGTAAATCTAATAATTTGATCCGGAGATATTAACCCTTTACCATCAAATTAGGCACTCCTCCAATCCTTTTCTATATGTACCCATATCATGTATAGTTTACATAATGTCGGCATCCAGGGTGGCCCTCCATCATACAGCTTTTTATGTGAACCCATACTATGTATGGTACACATAATGCCGGCATCCGGGGTGACCATCTGTCGTTCGTCCATCCTTTGTGCGTCTGTCTGTCTGTCCATCCATCCATCCGTCCGTCCGTCTGTGCATTCGGCATCCGTATCCATTTCTTTGGCATTCGATAACTTGAAAAATATTGCTTGGATTGCAAGTTACTTTATATTTGTGTTCAGGTTACTGATGTACCGAGCTGTATAGTTTTTTGTGTAAATCTGTTATTTTGATCTGGAGATATTAATTAACTCCCTTTATCCTTGAAATTGAAAATTCCTCCAATCCCTTTGGCATGAGATAACTCCAAAAATATCAATCCGATTGTCATGTTACTTTATATATTTATTCAGGTTACTGATGTGCTGTGCTGTGCTGTATAGTTTTTTATGTAAATCTGATAATTTGATCCGGAGATATTAACCTTTTATCCATCAAATTAGATACTCCTCCAATCCATTTCTATATGTACCCATACCTTGTATGGTGTGCATAATGTTGGCATCCATGGTGGCCCTCCGTCATACAGCTTTCTACTAGTTGCGCGTATGGGTACACATCTGACGATTTCATCGGCCTATTTTTACTAGTTGCACGTATGGGTACACATCTGACGATTTCATTGGCCTATTTTCTCATAAAATGTTTAGGGTCGGCATAATTGCTTATCTGCATTAAAATAAGTTTTGAAGGATTTCAAGTGATTTTATTCATGGGTTGGATGGATTTTTCATATAACGTTGTGTTAACCCTTTAACCAGGACAGTATCGGTGTGCACACCTACATGTTCAGCTGAAATTTTGTACAATTCCTTCAAAGGGCTTAACCTTTTTGCACGCCGGGGAAAGCCTGTGATTCTTTTTTTGTAATTATTTTTTTTACCATCAAAAGTTAATATTCTTGTCCCTTTAATGCAACAAGGCCTTGCAATACTTGAGCTTTGCAAAGCCTTGTTGCACTCAAGGGACGAAATACACCACCACCTATGCTATTTTGTAGATTATGAGCCCTAAAACATAAAACAAACCAAAAACAGGAACTTTCAGTGGCAAAGAAATAATTACAAGAATAAAAAATCGAATAAAAAACAGCCTGCCCACATGCAATTTTATAATTAAAAAAATGGCCTGAGAAACAGAAGATCTACTTTGTGGGGCCTTATGTAATTTTTAGCTCACCTGAGCGAATCTCAAGGGGAGCTTTACTAATCACTTTCCGTCCGTCCATCCGTCGTCTGGCATTAACTTTACATTATCGACTTCTCACAAACTACTCCACCAAATTGAACCAAATCTGGTGTGCATATTCCGTATCATATCTCAATTCAAGTTTGTTCAAATCAAGTTGACCCGCCCCTTGACGCCCAAAAAGTGAGCCTAAATCTTAAAAAATATTCTCATGAACCAGCAGTAGCAGAGTCTTGATATTAGGTGTGCAGCTTCTTTTTGAGGTGTAGACTCAGATTTGTTCAAGAGAAGTTCTATGGGCTATATTTGTCATCGTTTTGGGAGGGGCAAGAATTTTTGTCCCACACAAAATTTCTATTTTCCAAACCGAGAGGCTGATTTGAACCAAATTTGATGTGAGGTTTTATTGGGACATAAGTAGTTAATTTATCCAAAAAAAAATTTTTCCTGTTGCCCCATGGGAACCGCAAGAGCTAAAAATAGAAAAAATTTAAAATGCCCATATCTCCAAAAACTGCACTGCACTGAGAATTTTTATTTGGTGTGAAGCTTCCTTTGGACCAACAGAATGGAATGGTAAAAAAAAATTGCTATCGGTTTTATCATTGGTATTTTTTCGGGACTTTGAAAAAGTGCTAAGTCAGCATTTATTAACACTGTGGGTAATGGGGAAAACATTGAAGAATCTTTTTCTCCCAAACCTCTGGTCCAAAGGCTTTCATATTTCACATATAGCATCATTGGAAGATTGATTCACATATTGTTGAAATCATTTCCCTGGGTCCATATTTGGGTTCTCTATGGGAGCCCAAATATTCAAATTAGTGTAATATGAGGAATATTCTTTAAAAATCTTCTTCTTCAGATCCACCAATCAGTATCTTTTGATATTTGGTATGCAGCATCCTTAGAGGTGTGAGATTCAAGTTTGTTCAAGCCAAGTCCCTGGGTTCATATTTGGGCTCCCTGTGGGAGCCCGAATATAACTTAGTTCAATATAAGGAATTTTTTTTAAAAATCTTCTTCAGATTCAGCAGTTAGAATTTTTTTATATTTGGTATGCAGCATCCTTAGGGTGGTGAGATTCGAGATTGTTCAATCCAAATCCCTTTTTTTATATTTGGGCTCCCTGTGGGAGCCCGAATGATAACTTCGTTCAATATGAGGAATATTCTTCAAAAATCTTCTTCTTCACATCCACCAGTCAGAATCTTTTGATATTTGGTATACAGTATCTTTAGGGAGGTGAGATATATTTACGGGTTCATATTCTTCCTGTGGGAGCCCGAATTGTACCAAAATTTCTATTTTCCAAACTGAGAGGCCAATTTGAACCAAATTTGATATGAGGGCTTGTTGGGTCATAAGTACCTAATTTATGCCAAAAACATTTTTCCCGTCACCCCATTGGAACTGCAGGAGCTAAAAATAGAAAAAAACATTTAAAACGCCCATATCTCCCGAACTACACGGCACTGAAAATTTTTTTTTTGTGTGAAGCTTCCTCTGGAACAGCAGAAAGGAATGGTAAAAAAAAATTGCCATATTTTTTTTTATAGGGTACTTTTCCAGGACTTTGAAAAAATGCTGAGTCATCATTTTTAGCTTACCTGGCTTTCAGTCAGAAGAGCTATAGTGATCACTCACCATCCTTCGTACGTGAACATGGTGTTTGCATCGTCTCCTCCCAAACCGCTGAACCAATTTAATTGATATTTGAGATAATAGTTTGTTATGACATCGCAATTTGATTTTGTTCAAACCAAGTTGCCTCGCCCCTTAGTAAGGCCAAGCCCAAAAAGTGTACCTAAATCTTAAAAAATCTTCTTCTCATGAACCAGCAGTAGCAGAGACTTGATATTAGGTGTGCAGCTTCCTTTTGAGGAGTAGACTTAAATTTGTTCAAGAGAAGTTTGTGGAGCTATTTTTGCCGTCGTTATGGGAGGGGCAAGAATTTTTGCCACTCCCAAAATTTCTATTTTCCAAACCGAGAGGCAGATTTGAACCAAATTTGATATGAGGGCATATTGGGTCATAAGTATTTGTTTTATGCCCAACTTTTTTTTCCTGTCGCCCCATGGGAACCGCAGGAGCTAAAAATAGAAAACAAAACGCCCATATCTCCAAAACTACACGGCACTGAGAATTCTTATTTGGTGTGAAGCTTCCTTAGAACCAACAGAATGGAATGGTAAAAAAAAATTGCTATCGCTTTTATCATGGGGTACATTTTTTGGACTTTGAAAAAGTGCTGAGTCAGCATTTTTTAACACTGTGGGTAATGGGAAAAACATGTAAGACTACTTTACTCCCAAACCACTGCTCCAAAAGCTTTCAAATTTCACATATAACATCTTTGGAAGATTGTTTCATGTGTTTATGGAAATCAATTCCCTGGGTCCATATTTGGGCTCTCTATGGGGGCCCAAATGTTTAAATTAGTGCAGAATGAGGAATATTCTTTAAAAATCTTCTTCAGATCTACCAATAAGAATCTTTTGATATTTGGTATGCAGCAACCTTAGGGGGGTGAGATTCAAGTTTATTCAAGCCAAGTCCCTGGGTTCATATTTAGGCTGAAGATTTGGAGTCCTGTTCCGGACTTAGAAATTTTGGACCCAAATCCGGAAATTTTTTTGGTGTTGTCCTGGTGGGACTTGGAAAATTTTGGACCAAAATCTGGAAATTTTTTGTTTTGTTTTTTATGCGTTTCGGTCAATTTTAAGACAAAAAAAAATATTTTTTTTACACTGAAAATTTGGGGTCCGGGTGGGACTTAGAAATTTTGGACCAAAATCCGGAAATTAGTTTTTTGGTTTTTTATGCGTTTTGGTCAATTTTAAGAAGAAACAAAAATTTTAGGCTGAAAATACTTTGTTTGCGACTTCGAAAATTTCCAAACAAAAATAAAAGAAAATCTGTTTTTTATTAGAGCTGGGAGGTTATTGAATTTTGGGTCGGTTTCGGTTACAACTCGGTTTTTAATAAAAGAGTTGGGTTATGGTTTCGGTTTCGGTTTTTTATTAACCAGATTCTAAACCGAATTGACAGAAAAAAATTAAGTTGTATGAACTAAATAATGATTGAATAAACACTCCATGAGTGTGTAAAAACTGTGTCGAGTCGTTGACACTTGGAAATAATATAAACGAACTTTAAGGATGAACTCTCGCGGTCTCGGCTGAAGACTCAAAGTTAATTAAAAATAATTTGTAGCTAACACAATGAGTCACTAGCGGAAATTGGGTTAATAGTTGAGCTAATTTCAGCTCATATAGGGCTCTTCTCGACCGTAATTGCCGCCATTGTTTCAGAAAAAAACACGTAAAAACGTAATTCTCACGTGACATTCAAATAACCGAGAAAGTCGGTTTTTCAGTTTATCTTCGGTTTCGGTTGTCGGTTATTTTTTCATAACCGAAACCGAGTTGTTTTTCGGTTAACCTCCCAGCTCTATTTTTTATGCGTTTATCTCAATTTTGGGATGTAAAAGTGCAGGAACTGAAAATAGAAGGAAAATCCTGTGTATTGTTTGGGCACAATCGCTTCATCTAGTTGGTATATGTTTTTCTTAGGAGGGGCGTATGCAGCTTATTCAAGTCAAGTCCCTGGTTTGATATTTAGACTACCATGTCAGGTGAGCGTCCTCAGGCCCCCACAGGCCTGGCCTTTTGAAAAATCCAGGGGAGCCACTATGGCCCTCCTAAATCTGTTTCAGGGGAGCTATTCTACACTAATATCAATTAGGCCTAAAAAAATAAAAAATCTGTTTCTCAGGCCCTACCGCATGGTCCTTTTGGCTGCCGCATGCTCTCTTTTTATAACCAATTTAAACTTAAAAAAAATAAAAATTAAATGGTTTTTGTCTGATATTTTACCCAAGTTAAAAAAATTGATGAATTCGTCCCTTGAGTGCAAGAAGGCTTTGCAATGCTTTAGCATTGCAAAGTCTTCTTGCACTCAAGGGACTCAAGGGATGAAATACACCACCACCCATGCTATTCTGTAGATTATGAGGCCTAAAACTTGAACCAAGAACATGAACTTTTGAGGCAAAAAAGTAATTACTGAAATAAAAAATAAAATAAAAAAACGCTCGCCCGCATGCAATTTCACAAAAAATGGCCTGAGAAACAGAACAAGTTTGTTCAATTTGAGTCCCCGGCTTAATATTGGGGCTTTCTATGGGTGGGGTGAGGGGGTGGCAGGGGGTGCATGTTAGGTTCAGGTTTGTTCAAATCCATTCCTTAGTGTTTTTCCATAAAATTTGCCTTTCATGACTTCATACCTTTGTAGTGTTGAAGAACCATGTCTAACTGAATGTGACCCCAAATACTTCTTTCAACCACTTCGGCAGGTGAGCGATTAAGGCCACTTGGGGCCTCTTGTTCTCATAAAAATGTCTGAAAATTATGCTGAAATGTGTGGGGAAAGTTTCCAGATTATTCTAACAGTTGCAATAAATCCTGTGATTTATACATTGCCTGCAAACACAAGAACTATAACTCCAGTTTTGAACAAAGAATTCATGTTATTTACAAAAAATTTACCTTCAGTTTGAGACGAATTGAACCCTTATATATTTTTCTAAAAATTCTGTTTTTGGTGTTAATTCATTGTTTCCTTATTTCAGCAAGTACAACACATTGATGGATCAGTTGAGGGAGTACAGGTGTCTCTTCCTGTACCTGTCCAACTTCCTGTCTCCACTGTCAGCACAGATACAGGCGAGATTATTCAAATTCAGCGTTGTGAAAATGAGACCTCCTGACTGGATGCCATTTCTGAATCTTGGCAGTCATGAATTATTCATGGACAGGTGGATCTAGTCTGTTCATCATTATTTATTTTACTGTGAGAACATAGATCAGTGTCTGGAGAAGGACCACTGACTTCCGGTGTCTTGTGTCAAGAAAAGTGCTCAAATCTAGACATTTAAGTTATCCTTAAATAAAATCTGTTTAATGTGCTAGTGACCTCTGCGATCAAGCGTTTGATGCTTTTTAGACAGCAAACACTTGAAATGAAACTACAAGGTTGTCACATAATTTTGTACCCAGAATTCTCTGTAGTTTTCTGCAGGCTCATGTTTTTGAACTGATGATTTTCGATCAACTTAATTTTTTGTTTCTAATTTAAGTCATTACTGATAACAGATTAACCCACTGCACACTGATGTAAAAATACCCAAACTTCAAATATAAAATTTTGCCAATAAGTAACTAGGAATTTAACCAATTCTCTCTTGTTTGTCAGAGCTCAATGGGTTCTTCCAAACAAGATTGAATTGGTTAAATTGCCAGTTATATTATGAGAAAACTTTGCTGGTTCAAATTGATATATCTCAGCTTTAATATGCTGGTGGGTTAAGTAAGTTTCAAGCAGGGATTTTTTTATAGGAAGCTCAATAAAAAAGTCTTCCGGATGAAAGCCAACTTCACCGCCACTGCCCCTCCCCTATATAGATACAAATACATTACCATCCAACATATATGTATATAAGTATATGTCAGTACAAATAAAATTCAGAAGCACTATTGATCACTATTTTTTAACACACCACAACACTTACAAAATATTGAAAAGAAATTGCTTTTGTGATATTTCCAAATCGTCTTTTTATTAAATTTACGTTTCAAGCCAATTTTCCCTGGCAGAGTGAAATACAAATCAAAAAACGACAAATGCTGGCATTAAAAAACAGACACAGTATTCAGCAGGATATCATTTATCATTAGGACGTTAAAAAAAATCTTTTGTTTTTCAGACACTGGCAGCTTATGTTTATTTTCAGTAATTTCTGGTGAGATTACAATAGAATGATATTTTGTGTGTAAGGCAAAAAAAAAAGTTGTGTTCTCAGGCATTTTTCTTAACCCTATCAATTTAAAATCCTAAGTTAAGTCTTATATTCATAAATCTTTCACCTGTTGTACACTCATATGAGTCTTTAAAACTGACCATTTCAGAAGAGTGTGAAGTTGCCAATTCAAACAAGATCAAGTTAAGCCTATTAAAAAATTTTCTTGTTTCTCAGGCAATTTTCTCTCAATTTTTTGATGAGGGATGGAGGCTTTTTATTTTTCTTCTTTTTTAGCCCACCTTGACAAAGTCCAGCTGAGCTAGTCATAGCGCTTTCCATCCATCGTCTGGCGTCCGTCAACACCATGTTTTGGTCTTCTCCAAAACCACTGGGCCAATTCAAGTGAAAGTTTGTGTGAGTAATGGTCCCTAAGGGGCTTGGCATTTTTGTTCAACTCATCATGCCCAGCCCCATAGGGAGGGGGCTGGGGAAAATGCTCCAGAATATTTTTAAAATCTTCTTCTCATGAACCAGTGAGTACAATGACTTGATATATGTTTTGGAGCTTCCTTTTGAGGTGTAGAATCAAGTTTGTTCAAACGAAGTTCGTGAAGCAATATTTGGCTTTGTAATGGGAAGGGTAAGATTTTTGGCCCCGCCCAAAATTTCTATTTTGTGAGCCAATGGTTTGGTTTGAACCAAATTTGGTATGTGGTATTATTGGGTCATAAGTTCTTGACTCATGCAAAAAAAAAGAAATGCCTGCATCCCCATGGGAACCCCAGGAGCTAAAAATAGAAATATTTTCAAACTCCCATATTTCCCAAACCACATGGAACAGAGAACTGTTATTTGGTATGAAGCATCCTTAGTACCAGTAGAATTGAATGGTAAAAAAAAATTGCCATCAGTTATGTTAGGGTGTTCTGCAGAGGGCATCGAAAAAATGCTGAGTCAGCATATTTGCCAAAATGTAAAAAAACCAGAACCAGTGGTCAGAATCTTTTGATATTTGGTACACAGCATCCATAAGGAGGTCAGATACAAATTTGTTAAAATGAAGCCCACTGGTTCATATTTGGGCTCAATACAGGAGCCCACATTTTTAACTTAGGGCAATATGGGGAATATTCTTTAAAAATCTTCTTCTTCAGAACCACCAGTCAGAATCTTTTAATGTTTTGCATACATCAAATTACCGTCCCCAACATTTTTTACAATAGCAGAAACCCTGAGTGAAGAGATTTCCAGGTAATAAAAAGGAGGGATGAAACATCTTTTCAGTGATAAGGTGCCGGAGAACCCATATTTTTATACTGTACCAATGACCCAGACATAGCTGGTGCTAACTCTTAAAATATAGGGCCAAACACAAATTTTGCCCCCCAATCCCCAAAATTTGCATCTAAAACTAAAGAAAACATGTCCTGAAAGGCCCTCCACACTTCGCCCCTACTGCGCATACGCAGTGTCAAGGACGTTCCGAAATTGGCGCCATTTATCATTTCTAAGTTTGGCCCTTCATCAGTTAACATCTGACTGATCTTTGTGCTTTTAAATCTCAGTTTAAATGATGCCAGACACATAAATATTAGTGAAATGGTGATTCTAAGGAGGATAGAAAAGGAGGAGAGGAAAAGAATGTGTGACAGAATATTATCAGGGCTGTAACTTAAAATTTTTTAATGAAATTATGTTAAGTTACCTATTTTCAAGGCAGCAGCCATTTTGTTGTCATTCTGATTATTTAGTTACACTGTTTTTTCAAGTGTTTTTCCTCTCTCCCTGTCCTTTAAGTTCCCCCTTGCTATTCTCCCATGCTTTTGGCATAGTTTCTGTAATTATTATTACTAAAATTTCTTGGGAGTTTTAGCTGTATAACAGAATGAATTCTGTTCTTTCCCCATGTTTACGTCTTCACCTACGGGTGGTTAGGCGTTGTGTTCTGCATCTACCATCTGATGTTCTGCAGTTTCTTCCCTGGAAGTCTCTGTTTTGCATCAGATGGTGTATTTTTGGTAACTGATTTTGGGCCTGGGTGCCTGGAGTCTTATTTTAGTGTTTTTACACTCATTGTTTACATTTACAACAGCCCTCTGTGTGAGGGGGGGATTTCTAAATAATATCTTTATGTTATTTTAATCATAACTAGATACATTATTATTGTTCGTAAGTGTTGAATAAATTGTTTAAAATATTTTTAAAATTTTTGTCCACACTTAGGCTTGGGATCCATTGGGGCTCAACGTTACTTTTCAGAAACTTGGGCTGTTCTGAAAAAATATTTTTTCAAAATATTTTGATTTCAATTATTTTTTCTATATTAATGGATCATATTATTATTATGTATTTTGATTGCCAGGGGTTAGTGCGAGTACCAGGACTTGTTTTCTTTTCACATTGAAAGGATATTGATCAATTGTTTTAAGAGGAAGTCTTCCTCTGACCTTATTATCATTCTATATGTGGTCAGTGTACTCGCATTAACTCCTGTTCTGTATCGTATGATTTCGATGACAATATGGAAAGCGTATGTCACGGTATGTTGTTGGGGATTTGGACACTCAGGTCCTTTCCCCGCAGGGTCACTCTACTTTATCAATTTCTATTTCAGACGATCAAGATTAGGGTGATGTATCTGTGATGTCTTCCAACAGTGTGCCTCCGTCGTCACAATTAATGAAGGGCTAGCGGAAAAGTGCTCATGTAATACGCCAATTGCCTAAGAGGACCCTAGTAGGTTCGACGGCCTTTGACGTCCGCTAGCTCGCCCGGTGTAGCGTCCATTCACCGAATGGTTCGGCAGCCGGGTTCGTCCGTTGCGGTCTAGAAGGAATTTTGGGGTGATGCGAGCTCTATAAAATTAACTTAATGCACACCCAGTAACGGCGGATCGGAGGGAGAACGGAGGAAGCCTTTTAGTCCGGTTCATAGCTCGTTCCGGTCCATCCGGACGGCAAGCGAGAGAGGCCCCTCTCTCGTTCAACAACATCTGGCCCCAGATGTTGTGGTACAAATGTGTCGTTAGCGGAGCATACGTCCGTCGCTCGGGACGCTCCGTTGTATAGGCAGTCCGCTGAGACTGCTAAGGCTTCCTCTTCTCGTCAGCGCACACGACCGCACCTTGGCTGCGTGACCGCCGATATATTACCAGCTTCGCCGATCAAGGATTCTTCGGCGACCAGGTCACACCATCCGGCAGCCAGGGATTCGAGACCGATGGACTCCGGACGTTCGCATAGGAAAAGTATGCGGGAGCCATCTGATGCGGAGCTGCCCTCGGCGAAGCAGCGATAGACTGCGCCTCCGCAGGTCTCGACGCCGGACATTCTTGTGCACATAGCACAGCTTATCGCAGCATCCCAGCAGCCGACAGAAACGGTGTCGGATCGAGAATTATCCGACAGCGCTGGGTCGGTAGCCGGGGACTCGAGGCCTGCAGACTCCGGACGTTCGCATAGGAAGTGTGCGGGAGTCAACGTACACGGAGCTTCCAGCGGCAATGCATCGTAAGTCCGCTACTGCACAGGCCTCGGGAACGGACGTGCTTTCCTTAATAGCACAGTTTATCGCAGCATCCCAGCATCAACTGAATCTGTCGCATATATTTTATCCGACGATGCTGGGTCGGGACGCTCCGCGGAAGCGGGTACGGACGTCCGAAAGTTTCATCCGGTCCGACGGGATACCGAAAGGGATTCGGTGGATTTCAAGCTTTCCTTTTCGGAACAACATATGCTGCGATGCCGGATAAGAAACTGATAGCGTCGGTGGACTTAGAAATTTTTGGTTCGGTTCAGGGACATCGTCCCTCAGTTCCGACATAGTCCAATAATGTCACACAAACTTTCGAATTATTGAACGACGCTATATATATTATTATTTTATGCTTGCTATCCAAGCATTTCTGGTTTCTTGTTCGAAGAGTTATGGAGATGTCTTTCAAAAGTGTGCCTCTGTCGTCATAGTTAATGAAGAGTTAGCGGCAATAAGTGCTCATGGAATATGTCTATCGCTTACGGAGTGACATTCGCTAGCTCACCCGGTGTAGCGTACATTCATCGATGGTTCGGCTGCCGGGTTCGTCCGTTGCGGTCTAGGAAGGAGATTTGGGTGATGCGAGCACTTTAATTACTTTAGTACTCACCCAGTGACGGCAGATTGAGGACAGATCGGAGGAAGCCAACAACATAGGGGACCGCATGTTGTGGTTCAGATATTTTACATTCGGAGCATATGTCCGTTGCTCGGGACGCTCCGTTATATTGACAGTCCGAGAGACTGTCTTTAATGCTTCCTCATCCTCACAGCAGGGCACACGACCGCACATTGGCTACGTGACCTCGAGTATCCGATCAGTTTCGGCATTCAGTGATTCCACAGCGAATAGGTCGCGCCATCCGGTAGCCAAGGGACACGAGGCCTATACACTCCGTTCGCTCGCATATTGGAAGTATGCACGGGGTAACGATCTCGGAGCTTCCTGCGGCAATGCATCGTAAGACCGCTGCTCCTCAGGCCTCAGTGACGGACGTGCTATCCGAGTTAGCACAGTTGTTTCGCAGCATCCCAGCAATTGACGGTTTCTCGGTCGAATCAGGAATTATCCAACGGCGCTGGGTCGGTGCGGTCCGCGGTTGCATCAAGCTACGGACGACCGAACGCTTTATAGGGTCCGACAGGATGGCGAAAGGGATTCGAAAGATTTCGAGTTTTCCCTTTAGTAGTATCGGAAGATGCCTTTCATATCTTCTGGCATTTCTTCCAGTGATTATTTTTCGGACTTCATTGCTGCGATCTTGGATAAAAGACTTATAGCGTCATTGGACTCGGATTTTTCGATCGGTACAGGGACTTTGTCCCTGACTTACCGACGCAGTCCAATATTGTCATTACAACATGTGTTTTATTTTTCGACGCTATATATTTATATATATACAAGCCTGCTACTAAGCATGATAGTTTAGTTTCTTGTCCGCGTGGCTCATTTCTGCCATTTTATCTTTTTTACATATAGTTTATTTTGGCAGAGCAGGGCATACCGAGAGTTCATATGCGTCTAGTCGGTGTGATTAAAGACTGCATATATTCTTTTTCGCCGTTTATGTCTTTTCCAATTTCAATGTTGGGAACGACATTATGTATAGTAGACTTAACTTAGACGCTTTATTATACGTAATCCGCCTTACTGAGGCGTTATCATTACGTCTTCAAGAAAAGATTTACGGGATATTATTCTCAATGTAATTTCTTTTGAGGGCAGTAGTTTGTTCACGTATAACTCCGCCCTTCAGTGGCTGATTGGAGTTGGTTAGACGTGATGCAGCCCTAGCTACATCCACGCGTGGATAGTAGGTTAAGAACTCTCTCAGAGTCGCATCATTCTCGGAGGAGCTTCTCTTCGACGGCAACTTTCCGGCAATCCATGAATTGCTTGATTTATACATTCTCTTGTCTATCTAGTGTTACAAGAGATTCAGACTGGGGCAAACATTCGGTGATTGACTCAGAGAGTGCCGCCGCAGTTGCCGGACCCGAGTGTGGCTGTTATGACGGTTGCCAGTCAAACAGATTGGGATATATACTGATCCCTACGGATTCGAAGTGCCAGGGTCTTTGGGTTCCGCTGTCTTTTAGCTATCAGTTTAACTTCCGCGGAATAATGTTTTTTAGGCTTGCTTTATGTCATTGCATGAACATTATTCAGAAACGCATGCCCAAATTCCTGTCCTTTAATTCGACAGTAGTGGCGTATCTCCGGAACCAGGGAGGCACTCTTTCGTTTCCGTTATTCAATTTAATGGAAAGAATCCGTCTGTTGGTTATAGTACACCAAGTTCAGTTTTGGTCCGTCATATTCTGGGTCGTCTGATTGTTTTATCGCACTCCCGTTCTCTTACGGGTCGCTTGTTGCTGTCAGAATGGACTCTCAACAAACAAGTATTTAATCAGATTTGCTATCTATGGGAGCGCCCAATGATGTTTTATTTATGACACAGCTTGCTAATCAATTGCAGACGTATGTGTTGGCTTGTCCAGATCTCTGAGCTAATACTGTTAACGCTCTATTGATCTATAGGACGGAATGATAGGATACGCGTATCCTCCGGCGCTGTTGTTTTAGCAGGTATTGCTAAGATAAACAACCACAATACATTTCTGTTGATAGCATCTCTATCTTCACAGAGATCATGAGTAATTTACTCTCTTGTCTACTGTGGATCTTAACGTGAAATCTTCCTCTATGTGAGGATCTTTTTTCACTGGGTAAATCGTGTCATCTTTATCACAACCAGCAAGGTCGCAACCTTCATGTATTCCGTTGTGTGGTCCGTATTGCATTGTAAACACTGTACTGGACGAGCTTTGGACGCGATTTCTTACTATAGGAGATCCTCTTCTTCGCTATTCTATGCGACTAAAGTGGAGGCTCTTCCGTCGTGGTGTAGGGATCATTATGTTCATATGGTTGATCCCTCCATACTACTCATTGCTATTTTTTAGTATACTTGTTTCACAAGATCTACTGCAGCCTGTTGTTATTTAGGTTATAGGTTTATGTTACCTCATACCTATGCACTCTACGATAGTTTACAATTGAGTCTTTTGTCTCTTTATCTAAGTCAGTTAGTAACTTTTTGATAAATAGACTTAGAATCTTTAGATTAAATTCCTATACGGATTTTAACTTCGGTTCTTATTTAGCTAAGTAATCATTTGAGCCTCTGGAAACAGTAGTTTTCAAATTCTGACCTTTTAGACAGTAATTCTGTTGGTTTCTCTTTTACTGTAGAGTCAGTGAGTTTCATGTACTATCGATGGATGATTTTCACTTTCATAGTTTCGGAATCACTACTTCCGTTACTATTTAGGTTGGATTGTTGCATAAGAGTTAGGCTCCTATTATCCGGAACCTATTATTTTAAGGTCCTTCCGTCTTCGTATGGGCATAGGCCTTTACTCTTTCCGGGTACAGTTTATGTATTTATAAACAGATATCTGTTTATTACAAGGGCGTAAGCTTCTTCTGTCTTTGATGTCTAGTAGAAGGACGTTACGCTCCATTTTATTGTTAATGGATTCTATTAACTAGCGTACTGCTTATGGTATATCATTGGCTTAGCAGTTGTGCTTAAGATTTCGGCTCATGAAGTAAGAGTTCTTCTACTTCTTGGGCTTACATTAATAGTGTTGCTATTATAGATTTTTGAAGGCTGCTCATTGCGCTCAGCCATCCATTCATGAATTTTATCTCAGAAATATCGAGTCCATTTCTGGAGGCCTCTATTGTTAGGTCTATTTTCTACTGCTCAGAATGTCATTCACTTAACAGTTGCTACTATAGCTAGGTAGGCTGTCTGTTTCGGCAGTGTCTCCATTCGGCTGCCCTCTTCGCTCTGGGCTATTTGACCCAGGGCAAGAAAAAGGGGGGGGGGGAGGGTGTTCCCTTGGGTCACCTGTTTTTACTATGAAAACAAGGGGATACCTCCTCCGGAGTTAGTAATTCTGAGCTGTTATTGGGATGGTTGTTTAGTGAGAAGTTTAAGTTTATAAAATTCATTCAAGTCTTAGTTTTTAAAGTATAGCTTTTGAATATTGCATATGTCAACGGACATGATTATGCAATTCTCACACACTTTTAGGAGTATAAGAGTCTCTATTCTCTAGACTTACTTTATTATTGGCTTACTTTAAAAATTATTAGTATAAGGATTATTGGATATTAATAGAGTACATGGATGTATGAAGCTCAATTTTTGGAAGGTGTTGTATCTTTCTAATTTATCATAAATAAAGATACATGTAAGGCCTATTACTTCTTTTCCCTACAGGGGATGACTCTATTTTATTTTATTGAGCGTATTCCATTTTGCTCTATGTCCTTGGCCCTCCAGCCTTTTTACTATTCAGCTATGTCTGGGTCATTGGTACAGTATAAAAATGTTAAAAAATTTATAGTAATTTATATATTTTTTATACTTACCAATGACCCAGACGGGGATGGCCCTCCCAGGAGTTGGGAACTCTTGCCTCCCCGCTGAGTACATAGCGCTTACCAGGCACTGGTTATTAGAATGATAAATGGCGCCAATTTCGGAACGTCCTTGACACTGCGCATGCGCAGTAGGGACGAAGTGTGGAGGGCCTTTCAGGACATGTTTTCTTTAGTTTTAGATGCAAATTTTGGGGATTGGGGGGCAAAATTTGTGTTTGGCCCTATATTTTAAGAGTTAGCACCAGCTATGTCTGGGTCATTGGTAAGTATAAAAAATATATAAATTACTATAAATTTTTTAACTTTTTTTTAGTCGAGTTTTGACGAAGTCAAACTCGACTTATAGTTTGATGAAGTGGCGGGTGGGCGGCGGGCGTAAACAATTGGTTTCCGGGCAATAACTTTAGTTCTATTTGATGCACCTTCACCAAAATTATACTAGAGGTTACCCTATAAGAAAGAAAGACACCTATCAATTTCAGAGTTTCGCCCCCCAAGGTCAAGGTCACTGTTACTATAAATAGAATATTTTATGACAAATTGGTTTCCGGGCAATAACTTTAGTTCTATTTGACGCACCTTTACCAAACTTATACCAGAGGTTACCCTATTGGAAGGGAAGACACCTATTAATTTCGGAGTCTGGGACTCCAAGGTCACTGTTACTTTCAATAGAATATTTTGTGACAAATTGGTTTCCGGGCAATAACTTTAGTTCTATTTGACGCACCTTTACCAAACTTATACCAGAGGTTACCTTATAGGAAGGGAAGACACCTATTGATTTCGGAGTCGGGGACTCCAGGGTCACTGTTACTAAAAATAGCTTATTTCTTCAGAATTTAATGTCAAAACTCAACTTCTGGATCTTTGATCCTCTTGCTGGATTTTTAGCTTAACTGGACATAGTCAAGATAAGCTATTGCCATCATGCCCGAGCCCAAAAACCTTTAGCATAGGCAAAAGGTCATATTTATGGAAGGATTTCATTGTAACCTGTTAGGTTGACTCCATATAATGCCTAGATGATGACATCCCCTTTTGGTCGTGATTGGTCAACTGTTATGGCTACAGGTGCCCGAAGCCCGAAAACCTTGCGCACAGTCTACAGGTCATATTTATAAAGGGATTTCAGTGTAACTTTGTAGGATCACTCCAGATGAGATTGTCCCCTTTAGTTGCGATCATTCAACCATGATGGCTGCCCGAGCCCGAAAACCTTTAGCACAGTCTACAGGTCATATTTATGAAGGGATTTCATTGTAACTTGGTTGGTTGACTTCATATAATGTCTAGATGAGAACGTCCCCTTTTGGACACGATTGGGCAACTGTGATGGCTACAGTGGCCTGAATCCCGAAAACCTTTAGAACAGTCTGCAGGTCATAATTATGAAGGGATTTCATTGTAGCTTGGTAGGATGACTCCAAATAATATCTAGATGACAACATCCACTTTTGCTCGCGATCATTCAGCCTTTATGGGTGCCCAAGCCCAAAGACCTTTAGCATAGTCTATAGGTCGTATTTATGGAAGGATTTCATTGTAACTTGTTAGGTTGACTCCATATAATGCCTAGATGATGACATCTCCTTTTGGTCGCGATTGGTCAACTGTGATGGCTACAGGTGCCTGATGCCTGAAAATCTTAGCACAGTCTACAGGTCCTATATATGAAGGGATTTAATTGTAACTTTGTAGGATCACTCCAGATGATGCCCAGATGAGAATGTCCCCTTTGGTTGCGATCATTCAACCATTATGGCTGCCCGAGCCTGAGAACCTTTAGCACAGTCTACAGGTCATCTTTATGAAGGGATTTCATTGTAACTTGGTAGGTTTGACTTCATATAATGTCTAGATGAGAACGTCCCCTTTTGGACACGATTGGGCAACTGTGACAGCTACAGGGGCCTGAAGCCCGAAAACCTTTAGAACAGTCTACAGGTCATAATTATGAAGGGATTTCATTGTAGCTTGGTAGGAGGACTCCAAATAATGTCCAGATGAGAATGTCCCCTTTTGGTCGCGATCATTCAGCCTAGGTGGCTGCCCGAGCCCAAAAACCTTTAGCATAGTCTATAGGTCGTATTTATGGAAGGATTTCATTGTAACTTGTTAGGTTGACTGCATATAATGCCTAGATGATGACATCCCCTTTTGGCCGTGATTGGTCAGCTGTGATTGCTACAGGTGCCCGAAGCCCAAAAATCTTGAGCACAGTCTGCAGGTCAAATTTATGAAGGGATTTTATTGTAACTTCGTAGGATCATTCAAGATGATGCCCAAATGAGAATGTCCCCTTTTGGTTGCGATCATTCAACCATGATGGCTGCCCGAGCCCAAAGCCCGAAAACCTTTAGCACAGTCATCAGTTCATATTTATGAAGGGATTTCATTGTAACTTGGTAGGTTGACTTCATATAATGTCTAGATGAGAACGTCCCCTTTGGATGCAATTGGGAAACTGACGGCTACAGGGGCCCGAAGCCCGAAAACCTTTAGCACAGTCTACAGGCCATATTTATGAAGGGATTTCAATGTAACTTGATAGGATGACTCGTTTTGGAATAATTTCACTTTAACTTGGTAACTTTCGTTGATATTCGTTAACTGTGAGGGCCACATACATTAACTGTGAGGTCATATTAACCCACCCCTCAGCTCTTTAGTACAGTATACACCTCATATTATTTTTATCAAAAACATAGCATACAGGGAACAGAAATGAACATATTCCCAATTATCACAATTCTTGTCTTATTTCATAATCCTTTCATAAACATTGAACATTATCCTTTTAATCAAACACAACATACAAGTTAAGCTACAGTGTCATTGACACTTTCATATTTTTAATAGCCTAATATAATGATATTTTAGAAGGGTAAATCTCGCATTTCATCATAAAACTCCTAAAAGACCACAGTAATTTTTACCTTCTCAGGTATGGGAGCCTGGTTTTTGAACATGGAATGCTTGTTCAAAGCTCAGGATACCTGGAGTCCTTGAATTCAAAAGTTTTCAAAGCCTGGAAAGTGTTTTTTGGTACTCATGTGTGCTTGAAAACTTTGCAGATTGCTGGTCCTTTTGTTTGTGAGACTTTTTAGTTGCACCAGTTGCATTGTTGGAGACAAAATGTAAAAAGTCATATGAAGTCTGCTCATTGGACTGTTGGGTAATTACCCCCACCCTCATTTCCTGGCATGATGACCAGTAGATTCGATTTGGCAGTCTTTCTTCTTATTTTTAAATGTGATACTATTGCATTATTTTCCAAGTGCACAAGATTTAATAATCACCAATCACCAGTGATACATGTATCAAAGCATTTAAATACACAACGTAAATCTGCAAAGAGTTTTGACAAACACTTTTGCAAAGTGCTGAAATCAAAACTCCGGTGCCATGAAGCATGATCATGACATGATCTTACCACATGCGCATGTCTTGTGACACTGGAGAAATTGACATCATTGATGCCATTCCCGCTTTTTGTATGTCAAGTGAAGCACACATCAGGCTATCCCCACAATTGGACAGATGAAATTCAAGGAGGTTCAAGGAGGTTTTAGGCCCCAAATCAAGGAGATTCAAGGAGGTTCAGGACAAATCTTGGATGGAAATCACTGTTATGTGCTTATGTCTAAATTTTAGAATCAAGTGTCTGTCTGCTTAGCTGAGCATTAAGTTGACAATTTGTCAACAAAAACAGACACAAATATTGCTATAATTCGAACTGGCTCATTGGGCCAGTTCCAATTATATCCATATCTGTATGTTTTTGTTGGACAAAGTACCAAAATATATGGTAATAAGAAAAAATACTCACAAAATAATGCTCATTCCTTCAGGAATGTATCCCAGTTTCTGTACAAATAAATCTCAAGTCTAATTTCTTTAATCTAAGAGTTATTTAGTTTTAACTTTTTGTTCTATATACACTGTACAGGTTTCTTGATTCTCACAATTGGGAAACATCCTGGCAAATAATTTGTCCGTGTTTTCAGAACTATTCAGGCTGTAGTGCGATTGGACGCACTTTAGTGTCCATATTATTTCAGCAGAGTGGACGTCGTTTGTGCTGCAGGCGTCTTTCACCAACGCGCTTTGGGAGCTGACCGTTGTCGTTGTTGCTAATGTAGGCCGAACACTGGTGCACTCCGATGACGTCGAAATTTTAGGATGAAAAAAGTCTTTAACTGTAATTTCTGTAATTTCTGGCTGATTGAGTAATGTATTTTGTGTATGTAACTTGCCAGTTAAATGTGACCGGAGAGCCGATTCGCCCATGGTACAAATATTTATGTTCCGTTTACACAGTTTACAACGCGCAGAATTTCTATCATTTGGGACTGCAGTTATCCATGCTTTGTACTTTTCATCGCTATACAACCTGTCCTGGAATTTACATTTCCCTCCAGACATTTTTATTTCAAACACGAGAGAAAACAATTCAATTCACGCCAACCGAAGCGTACAGAAAACTTTTAAAAACATACGAGGTGGTTCTGTTCATTTTGTATGCGACACGCTGATTGGACGAATAGTTGTGTTGTTCAATGGAAGAGAGAAAGCAAATAGCCAATGAGCATGGAGCTTATTAATGCACTAGGCTCCTTTGAAGTTTCGGTTGCATAAAAAAGTCTAATCTGGTAACGGACACGGGAAGGAACCCGGAGACGGAATCAAGGAGTTTCCCAGGTTTTAGACCTTTTTTCAAGGAGATTCAAGGTCCTTGAACAATTTTTTAAAATTCAAGGACTTTCAAGGAGCCGCAGCTACCCTGCCCATGCATAATTTTACATGTGATGACATAAGTAATTTTGTTCCTCAGAAGTGAAGCAGTGCATAAGGTATAAACGATTGGCTATACTTGACTTCATACCTGCATTGCACTGTCATAGGTGCTGAAAGTGACCTCAGACACCAATAAATATGAAGAAGTAATTTTGTCTTTTGTTTCATTGGACAGGTTCTGTTTGCCATGTGCAGTTGCATTTATTACTATGCTCATGTTTTGTATGTCATATTGCTCACGACTGATCGTCATTTGAAACTAAATTTGGCAACTGTACATCCTTTGTGATTAATAATAGGCAGTGACATGAATATTATTCTCCATTCATCAATGCTTCATTGTGGTGATGTTGTGTGCACATAACTCCAAAATTGTGCACACAAATCATAAATGCTGCACATGATATACATCCCACCCAAGTTTTCCAAAATCAAATGACTGTTTAGGACAAAGGATTAAATCAGGTTAATCTGATGTTGAAAAGTAATGTATATCAAAGTTTAACATAATTGCTTCCCTAAAATCAGTATCAGGCCAGGTGTGGGAATTATCTGTAAGATGAAAGTAGAAGGGAATTTCATCTGGTAATTATTCTACATCATAACATCTATCTATTTATTTATTTATTTATTTATTGGGATTTAATGACATTTTGACAACCATGTCACCTCATGTCGGACTGTTTTATGAAGCTCTAGTACCTGGAGAGAACCACCGAGCAACAGCAAGCAATGGCCAGACTCTCCAAATCCACACAAGCAGGATTAGCATTGGTTGAAGTAAAGTGCACCATCGACATGCAGTATGCCTTAGTACACCGCATAGCCGTGCCCCCCCCCCCCCCCAAAAAAAAAAAAAACATCCATTGGTATTGTACTTAGAAAACAAAGTTACACATAGAAGAAGGGATTCTTTTGGGTGTCTTCAGGGGCCAAATATGGGATCCATTCCCAATATTTTGACATGATTTTTAGCTCAACTTTGACGTAAGTCAAATTTGAGGTTATGCCATGGCCTGTCTATCCGTCAACAATTTGATACGACTCAGACTAGAGGCTGTATTTATAAAACTTCTTCAGTACCTTTGTTATCACCGTGGGACGAGAACGAGTGTTTTTGGGTACGGTCGAAATTCAAGATGACCACCAGCACCCATTTTGTACCTTATTTAGTGCAATCAGTCTTTTGTACAGAACTTCTGTATGAAAGTTCTGATTCGAATAAATTTTTGTCTGAATGTTTAGTAACATGGAATACATCACATATAATACAGGTTTTTTTCTTGTGCAAAAATTCTGCAAATTAGATGAACTTTGATTTATTCAGTGCTACTTATACACTGTAAGTTCACATGTCAGTACGGCTTGGGCTAGGGGCTGGATTTATGAACCAATCTTCTTGAAACTTCTTGGGTACCTTTGTTATTGACGAGAACGAGTGTTTCTGGGTGCGGTCCAAAATTCAAGATGGCTGCCAGTGGCCATTTTGTACCGAAATTAAGTCCATCCAGTTGTTTGTACACAACTTCTATACGGCTCAGGCTAGAGGTCATATTTATGAACCGATCTTTACAAAACTTCTTGGGTACCTTTGTTATCACCGTGGGACGAGAACGAGTGTTTTTGGGTGCAGTCCGAAATTCAACATGGCCGCCGGCAGCCATTTTGTACCAAAATTAGTGCAATCAGTTTTTTGTACAGAACTTCTGATTTGAATCAAGTTTTGTATGAATCTTTCGTAAAATCGAATACATCACATATAATACGGGTTTTTTTCTCGTGCAGATATTATGCAAATTAGATGGACTTGGATTTATTCAGTACGACTTATACACAGTAAGTACACATGTCAATACGGCTCGGGTTAGGAGCTGTATTTATGAACTGATCTTCACGAAACTTCTTGGGTACCTTTGTTATCACCTTGGGACGAGAACGAGTGTTTCTGGGTGCGGTCCAAAATTCAAGATGGCTGCCAGTGGCCATTTTGTACCGACATTAGGTCCAATCAGTTTTTGGCTCATCTTGACAAAGTCAAGCTGAGCTAATCTAATCGCTTCCCGTCCGTCGTCCATCGTCCGTCAACACCATGTTTTGGTCTTCTCCTCCAAAGCCACTGGGCCAATTCAAGTGAAAGTTTGTGTGAGTGATGGTCCCAAAGGGGCATTTCATTTTTGTTCAAATCAGTCTGCCCAGCCCCATAGGGAGGGAGTGGGGGAAAATGCTCCAAAATATTTGAAAAATCTTCTTCTCAAGAACCAGTGTGTACAATGACTTGATATTTGCTATGGAGCTTCCATATGAGGTGTAGAATCAAGTTTGTTCAAACGAAGTTCGTAAAGTAATATTTGGCTTTGTAATAGGAGGGGTAAGATTTTTGGCCCCGCCCAAAATTTCTATTTTCTGAACCGATGGTCCGGTATGAACCAAATTTGGTTTGTGGTAGTATTGGGTCATAAGTACTTGACCCATGCAAAAAAAAAAATTCCCGCATCCCCATGGGAACCCTGGGAGCTAAAAATAGAAATATTTTCAAACGCCCATATTTCCCAAACCCCACGGAACAGAGAGCTTTTATTTGGTATGAAGTATCCTTATGACCAGTAGAATTGAATGGTAAAAAAAAATTGCCATCGGTTATGTTAGGGTGTTCTGTAATGGGCATCGAAAAAATGCTGAGTCAGCATATTTGCAAAAATTTTAAAAAATCCTTTCTCCAGAACCAATCATCAGAATCTTTTGATATTTGGTATACAGCATTCATAGGGGGGTCAGATAAAAGTTTGTTGAAATAAAGCTCATTGGTTCATATTTGGGCTCTCTACAGGAGCCCGAAGTTTTAACATAGGGTAATATGGGGAATATTCTTTAAAAATATTCTTCTTCAGAACCACCAGTCAGAATCTTGTAATATTTGGTATACATCATTGTTATGAGGGTCTGATTCTAGATTGTTCAAACCAAGTCCCTAGGTTAATATTTGGGCTTCCTACGGAAGCCCAGATTTTATCTTTTTTCAATATGGAGGGTAATTTAAAAAAATCTTCTTCTTCAGATCCATCAGTCAGAATGCTTTGATATTTGGTATGCAACATCTCTATGGGGGTCAGATTCAAGTTTGTTCAAATCAAATCCCTAGGTATATATTTGGGCTCACTATGGTAGCCCAAATTTTTACTTAGTGCAATATGAGAAAATTTCTTTAAAAATCTTCTTCTTCAGATCCACCAGTCGGAATGCTTTTATATTTGGTATACAACATCTCTAGGGGTGTCAGATTCCAGGTTGTTCAATTCGAGTGCCTAGGTTAATATTTGGGCTCCATATGGGAACATGAAATTTAACTTAGTACAATATGAGGGAATTTCTTCAAAAATCTTCTTCAGATTCACTTGTCAGAATGCTTTCACATTTGGTATACAACATCTCTATGAGGGTCAGATTCAAGTTTGTTCAAATCGGATCCATAGGTCAATATTTGGGCTCGCTATGGTAGCCCAAATTTGAACTTAGTGCAATTCGAAGAAATTTCTTTACAATTTCTCTTCTTCAGATCCAACAGTCAGAATGCTTTCATATTCGGTACACAACATCTCTAGGGAAGTCAGATTTAACTGTGTTCAAATCAAGAGCCTGGGTTAATATTTGGGCTCTTTATGGGAGCCGGAATTGGCCATTTTGCTGAAGAATTAGAAATTTTGTATTCAGTACCCTCTAGAGGTACTAAGATCAATCCACATAGGTTGTATCAAGGGGCTTCATAGGGGGGCTCTACATTTTCCTTATGATCAACTGAAGAAAAGGCATGATGCCCAGATTATTTTTGTCACTCCTAAGGGACTCAAGGATTGACAGTGTAGCCTACGGAGATGGCTTGCTTAATGTAGACTCATTCTTGGACTCTGTTTAAATTGTGTTCTGTACAAGATGAGCGCTTCAGGCCCCGTGGGGCCTCTTGTTTGTACACAACTTCTATACTGCTCAGACTAGAGGCCGTATTTATGAACCGATCTTTACGAAACTTCTTGGGTACCTTTGCTATTACCTTGGGACGAGAACGAGTGTTTTTGGGTGCGGTCCAAAATTCAAGATGGCTGCCGGTGGCCATTTTGTACTGAAATTAGGTACAATCAGTTTTTTGTACAGAACTTCTATATGAAGGTTCTGATTTGAATAAATTTTTGAATGAATGTTTAGTGACATGGAATACATCACATCTAATACTGGGTTTTTTCTCGTGAAGAAATTATGCAAATTAGATGAACTTTGATTTATTGCACATGTCAGTACGGCTTGGGCTAGAGGCTGTATTTATGAACCGATCTTCACGAAACTTCTTGGGTACCTTTGTTATCACCTTGGGACGAGAACGAGTGTTTTGGGGCGCAGTCCGAAATTCAAGATGGCTGCCGGCAGCCATTTTGTACCAAAATTAGGTACAATCAGTTTTTGGTACAGAACTTCTGTATGAAGGTTCTGACTTGAACAAATTTTTGAATGAATGTTTAGTAACATGGAATACATCACATATAATACAGGTTATTTTCTCGTGCAGAAATTATGCAAATTAGATGAACTTTGATTTATTCAGTGCAACTTATACACAGTAAGTGCACATGTCAATACGGCTCGGGCTGGAGGCTGTATTTTTATTTATGAACTGATCTTCACGAAACTTCTTGGGGTACCTTTGTTATCACCTCTGGACAGGAACGAGTGTTTTGGGGTGCTTTTGTTATCACTGCTATGAGAACAAATATTTTGGGGTTCAGTCAGACCCACTCTGGGACTCAAAGATTTCTTTTCTAGTTTAGCATCTGTCTGTCGCCCACCTTTTCAATACTTTACCTATACATTCGTTACAGGCTACGGTCAGCATTTATGTACAGACCGTTACAATACTTTATATGTACCTTTCTTATCAGGTCATTACCTAGATGTGTGTCATTGTTGTGTCACATGCTATACATGTACATGTCTTACACAAGTTGAGCTACAGTGTCATTGACACTTTCATTAATTAATTTAAACCCATATTTCCCAATCTCAGTCCTCATTCAAATAAAAATTTAATCCTTCTTCAACTCTTGAAGGCCTAATTTTAACTTTCATCACTTTTTAATGTAACAAAATAGGTACCTCAACAGACAGTTTTTAGATACATTTGCAAGTTACATCCCAAGAACCTAGTCAATTGTTTGTGGGCAAGTCTTGGCTGTCTATACAGGCAGCCAAGAATTGCCTACAAACTACTGCAAGCCACAGAATGTCAACTGTTAAAGAGTAGCAAAATGCATGAATATCTTAGGTATTTAATAGTACATAGAACCTGTCTTGAGAGACCGCCCTTTGGGCCACACAAAAGTGGTCTCTCAAGACAGGTGGTCTCTCATAACAGGTTTCAGGTTTTCTCAAGTCAGTGAATAACCAACCACAAAATTCAAAAATGGAGAAGAATGGATTTTTGTAATTTCTTTGTAGTTGCTCTTTTTTATGAAGTTTTTGAAACAAATTGAAATGGACTGTTATAAAAATTATAAAAATAAATTAGTGTTGAAAATCTTCATTGAAGATTTTCAACACTAATTTATTTTATAATTTTTATAACAGTCCATTTCAATTTGTTACAAAAGGATTTTCAACACAAATTTATTTTTATTCCTATCTGTCACATTTCAGGTATCTATGAAATTGTTTATTCAGCAATAATCATAATCTTTTCACACAGCTTTTAATACTTTTAATTATGTTAGTATAACCACAATGGATTTTCCAATTCCAGAATAGGTAGAAAGTTTTTGTCATGGTTTCAGTCTTCAAAGGGGCGGTCTCTCAAGACAGGTCTATTATGGCATAAAAATACAAGTTGGTACCAGGTCACTGTGGTCTCTCAAGACAGGTGGTCTCTCAAGACAGGTGGTCTCTCAAGACAGGTGGTCTCCCATAGCAGGTCCATTATAGAGTAAAACCAATCTGTGCCTGGTAGATGTGGTCTCTGAAGACAGGTTTTACTGTATGAGAACAATTTGTTTAACAGAGTTTGATCACTATTTCAGCAGGCCTGGCATTCTGAAAAATGCAGGAGGGCAAAAAATCGCTCTCCTCAATCAGCTTAGGAGAGCAATTAGCTTTAAACAGCATTTTAAGTATCCAATTGAACGAACTCATTGAAACTGAAACCAACAGACTATTACATCAGTGATTTTATTAACTTTACTAAGGTAAAGCGAAATCTCTTAGACATCTAGATGTCTCACTCAACAACCGAACACACACTTGACAAGACCTGTGTGTGTACCAACCCAAGGGGGTTGAAGGTGGTAGGCGTGTGACTTTCTTGGACAACAGGTCTGCTTGAATCTACAGTCACATCCTGGTGCAAGTGCTTCAAGTGACAGGATAGTAGTAATGGTAGTATATTATAGTGTCAATATTCCTGGAATAATTACCCCTCGAACTGTGATGTCAGTTGTTGAACTTGAAACTGACAGAAAAAAAAATATTGCTGTGACCCATTTTGCTTCAGATGATTGCAACTGTGTTTGGGTATGGTTGCAGCCATTACCTTTTACCACTAAACCACTTTCAAAATGAAATTACATTTTTACTTTACAACAAAAATTTAATGTGAGCATAATACATGTAATCTCAATCATCCCAGACCCAAATATTTAGGAGGGCAATTTTTCGCTCTCCTTAATTCTTTCAGGAGGGCAGTAAGGAGAGCTAAAAAATCGCTCTCCTGAAATTGCCAAGCCTGTTTCAGGCAACTGTTTGTTTTGAAACTTCTCAACTGTACTATACAGGTTGTAGCTTCTGTATTAATGTTCTCATTTCAATATGAAGGTTACAGTTCTTATTCTTTGTGTGTTTATTCTCCCAAAATTCCCAATTGGAGCAGATTTTCCCAGTTGCATGGATCCAGGACCCTTTCAAAAGAGGGCAGAAGAATCACTTGAAATATTAAAAAAATACAGGGCTTATATTTCGTCTAAATTTGTGAGAATCCATTTGGATTCTCGTGAAAATGGTTGTGAGAATCCATACCTATCATGAGTGTCCCAGGATTCCATGACGCCACCAGTTGTATACTGATAACACATCGTCCCTTGAGTTCCAATGTGTTCTATGTGCCTACTGGCACATAGAACACATTGGAACTCAGGGGACGACATGTTAACCTTTTACCCAACACACCTTTTTAATTTTTAAAACTAAGTAAACAATAAATAAAGAATAAATGATAAAATAATTAAATGAACATTATTTACCAATAAAATCTTACGAATATATAAAATACAAAATCTTACAAATATGGCTGTCGTTGGAACCGGCTCAATGAGCCGGTTCCAATGACAGCCATATTTGTAAGATTTTATTGACAAAGTGCCAGGATATATCAGGTCATGTTAGCCTTCTATTGGTTAAATTGTTGCTGCTCTGTTAGTTAATGGGTTAAATTGACTTCATTTTTTTCACGCGAATCCTAGCAGAGGTGCAGCAAGAATCTACATGGATTCTCGCCGGTTTTATTGTGCGAATCGATTCTCGGATTCTCGTCGAAATATAAGCCCTGAAATAGTTTCCTTTACTAAACACAATGGGAAAAACGGTCACTTGCCACTACTGTAATTAAAATTTTGACAACACCAAACCAAATTTTCACCTACAAATTGTACCGACTTTTTTGACCAGGGATTTCTTGAGTCAAACTTTAATGCATTTGTCATCAAGTCTAGTCATGGTTGCTTTACAGCAGCCATGACTAGATTTGATGAAAAATATTTTTAAAATACTCTGCGAAACTCAGTGGGTTAAGAGTTAAAGTGAAATATAATAGAATAAATTGTCAGTTCATCACTAGAATCGAGGAAAAATTACGAAATTGCTGTAAGTGAATACTCTTGTTAATTGAACATTTTTTGCTAGAAAGTGGCTCTAAAATTAGCAGGGTTCCACAGACTAGAGAAAGAGTGATGAGAGAAAGAGAATTTGATAAAGCTAGTTTAGTGATTGTTTTCTTTAATTTTCCAGTACTTTTATAAGTACCAGTTATGTTGTCTCTCTCAAAATATGTTGTAGAATAACTAAAATTCTCCCTTGTTTTTCACTGATTATAATTACTGATCACCATTGACTCTTGGAAAGCTGTCTTACAGAAGTTTTTAATGAAGTTTTTTTTTAACTAGTTTGCTAAGCTGGTATTATCATTAGGCAGCAGAACCGAAGGAATTTTGAGTCCCCCCACTTTTTTTTTAGCTTTTCTGATCACTTTTTGTCCAGCGTCTTGTCATGAAGGTGGTGTTTGGGCCTTTTTCTCCCAAACCACTGGCCGCATATTAATGAAATTTCATGTGAGTAAGGGTTATATAAGGGCATTTTGATTTTTTGTCAAATTGAGCAGAGGGATGGGGCAAAAATGCTCCAATTCTTAAAAAATCTTCTTCTCAAGAACCAGCAATAGCAGAGACTTGATATTTGGTATGCAGCTTCCTTTTGAGGTGTAGTCAAGTTTGTTCATTAGAAGTTTGAGGGACTATATTTGACGATGTTAAAGGAGGGTCAAAAAATTTTGGCCCCGCCCCAAATTTCTATTTTCCAAACCGCGAGGCCGATTTGAACCAAATTTATGTGAGTGCTTATTGGCTCATAAGTACCTAATTTATGCAGAAATTTTTTTCCCCATAGCCCCATGGGAACCACAGGAGCTAAAAATAGAAAAAAATTAAAACGCCCATATCTCCAAAACTTCAAGAGAAGTTTGAGGGGCTATATTTGACGATGTTAAAGGAGGGGCAAAAAATTTTGGCCCTGCCCCAAATTTCTCTTTTCAAACCGCGAGGCCGATTTGAACCAAATTTACGTGAGTGCTTATTGGGTCATAAGTACCTAATTTATGCAGAAATTTTTTTCCCCATAGCCCCATGGGAACCACAGGAGCTAAAAATAGAAAAAAATTAAAACGCCCATATCTCCAAAACTTCAAGAGAAGTTCGAGGGGCTATATTTGACGATGTTAAAGGAGGGGCAAAAAATTTTGGCCCTGCCCCAAATTTCTCTTTTCAAACCGCGAGGCTGATTTGAACCAAATTTACGTGAGTGCTTATTGGGTCATAAGTACCTAATTTATGCAGAAATTTTTTTTCCCATAGCCCCGTGGGAACCACAGGAGCTAAAAATAGAAAAAAATTAAAATGCACATATCTCCAAAACTACACGGCACTGAGAATTCTTATTTGTTGTGAAGCTTCCTTAGGACCAACAGAATGGAATGGTCAACAAAAATTGCCTTCGGTTATATCATGGGGTACAAAATCCGGAATTTTTTTTTTTTTATGCATTTCTGTCAATTTTTAGACAAAAAATTTTTTTTTTTTTCCCCCTGAAAATTTTGGGTGCGGGTTGGACTTTTTTTTTTTTCCCCTGAAAATTTAGGGGCAGGTTGGACTAAGAAAATTTTGTACCAAAATCCAGAAATTTTTTTTTTTTGTTTTTTATGCATTTCTGTTAATTTTAAGACAAAAAAAAAATTTTTGCCCCTGAAAATTTGGGGTCCGGGTGGGACTTAAAAAATTTTGGACCAAAATTCGGAAATTTTTTTTTTTGTTTTTTATGCATTTCTGTCAATTTTAAGACAAAATTTTTTTTTTTTTTCCCCCTGAAAATTTGGGGTGCGGGTGGGGCTTAGAAAATTTTGGACCAAAATCTGGAAATTTTTGTTGTTGTTGTTTTTAGCTCAACTTTGACGAAGTCAAATTTGAGCTATTGTCATGGCCCGTCGTCCGTCTGTCCGTACGTCAACAATTGGCTATGGCTCGGGCTAGAGGTCGTATTTATGAACCGATCTTTACGAAACTTCTTGTGTACCTTTGTTATGACCCTGGGACGGGAACGAGTGTTTTTAGGTGTGGTCCAAAATTCAAGATGGCTGCCAGTGGCCATTTTGTACCGATGATGCAAAAATCAGTTTTTTGTACAGAACTTCTGTATGAAAGTTCTGATTTGAATAAAGTTTTGTATAAATGTTTAGTACCATGGGATACATCACATATAATACGGGTTTTTTTCTCGTGTGTAAATTATGCAAATTAGACTGACTTTGATTTATTTAGTGTTACTTTCAGAGCTGTAAGTGCCAAGCTGCTATGGCTCGGGCTAGAGGCCGTATTTATGAACCGATCTTTACGAAACTTCTTGGGTACCTTTGTTATGACCGTGGGACAAGAACGAGTGTTTTTGGGTGCGGTCCGAAATTCATGATGGCTGCCAGCCACCATTTTGTACCAACGATGCAGAAATCTGTTTTTTGTACAGAACTTCCATATGAAAGCTCTGATTTGAATAATTTTTTGTATGAATGTTTAGTACCATGGGATACATCACATATAATACGGGTTTTTTTCTCGTACGTAAATTGTGCAAATTAGACTAATTTTGATGTTTTTTGGGGTTACTTTCAGCACTGTAAGTGCAAATGCCAATACAGCTCGGGCTAGAGGCCGTATTTATGAACCGATCTTTACGAAACTTCTTGGGTACCTTTGGTATCACCGTGGGACGAGAACGAGTGTTTTTGGGTCCAGTCCGAAATTCAAGATGGCCGATGGCAGCCATTTTGTACAAAATTAGGTGCAATCAGATTTTTGCACAGAACTTCCATATGAAAGCCCTGATTTGAATAATTATTTTGTGTGAATGTTTAGTACCATGGGATGCATCACATATAATACGGGTTTTTTTCTCGTGCAGAAATTATGCAAATTAGGTGAACTTTGATTTTTTCAGTGTGACACTGTAAGTACACATGTCAATACGGCTCAGACTAGAGTCTGTATTTATGAACTGATCTTCACGAAATGTCTTGGGTACCTTTGTTATCACCTTGGGATGAGAACGAGTGTTTCTGGGTGCGATCTAAAATTCAAGATGGCTGCCAGTGGCCATTTTGTACCGAAATTAGGTCTAATCAGTTTTTTGTACACATCTTCTATACAGCTCAGACTAGAGGCCATATTTGTGAACCAATCTTTACGAAACTTCTTGGGTACCTTTGTTATCACCATGGGATGAGAGCGAGTGTTTTGGGGTCTGGTCCGAAATTCAAGATGGCCACCAGCAGCCATTTTGTACCAAAATTAGTGCAATCAGTCTTTTGTATAGAACTTCTGTATGAAAGTTCTGATTTGAATAAATTTTTGTATGAATGTTTAGTAACATGGAATACATCACATATTGTAAGGGGTTTTTTTTCGTGCCGAAATTATGCAAATTAGATGAACTTTGATTTATTCAGTGCTACTTACACAATGTAAGCACACATGTCAATACGGCTCAGGGTAGAGGCTGTATTTATGAACCGATCTTCACAAAACTTCTTGGGTACCTTTGTTATCTCCTTGGGATGAGAATGAGTGTTTCTGGGTACGGTCCAAAATTCAAGATGGCTGCCAGTGGCCATTTTGTACCGAAATTAGGTCCAATCAGTTTTTTGTCACAAGTTCTATACAGCCCGTATTTATGAACTGATCTTCACAAAACTTCTTGAGTACTTTTGTTTTCACCTTGGGACAGGAACGAGTGTGTTTTGGGGTGCCTTTGTTATCACTGTGCTATGAGAACAAATATTTTGGGGTTCAGTCAGACCCACTCTGGGACTCAAAGATTTTTTCTAGTTCAGCATCTGACTGTCGCCCACCTTTACAATACTTTACCTATACATTTGTTACAGGCAACGGTCAGTATTCATGTACAGACCGTTACAATACTTTATATGTACCTTTGTTATCAGGTCATTACCTAGATGTTTGTCATTGCTGTGTCACATACTATACATGTACATGTCTTTGTCTTGACAAGTTGAGCTACAGTGTCATTGACACTTTCATTTATGCATTTCTGTCAATTTTAAGACAAAAAAAAATTATCTTTTTTCCCCTGAAAATTTGGGGTCCGGGTGGGACTTCGAAAATTTTAGACCAAAATCCGGAATTTTTTTTTTGTTTTTTATGCATTTCTGTCAATTTTAAGACAAAAAAAAAAAAAAAAAAAATTTTTCCCGGAAAATTTGGGGTCCGGGTGGGACTTAGAAAATTTTGGACCAAAATCCGGAAATTAGTTTTATCGTTTTTTATGTGTTTTAAGAAGAAGAAAAAAATTTCGGCTGAAAGAATAGAGCCCAAATATGGGATTCCAGCACTCTACCAGTTAAACATGATTTAAGGAAAAGAAATAGAGATGAGCAGTCAATTGTTCATTTAAGGATGTAGGATTATAATAAGTAGTGTGATAAATCAGATGTTTCATAGGTACTGTATATTTATTGATGCTCACTCCTTCACTTTTCAACACCTTCCATTACTCTCATCAGTACCTTATTTATTTAGGAGGTGGCATTTCCAAGGTTCACTATTTCAAATATTGTCAATGGCTCCAATCATGGTCTCCCTAGTGCTTCAAGCACTAAGCACAGTCCAAGAAGCACTGGACTGATCATGGTTCGGTCCATTAGAAAATATGAAATGTTGATCCTCAAAAGTCCCATTTACTTGCCAAGAAGCACCTGGATATTAAGAAAATTTCTGTTTGGTGCCCCCACCTCCCTCAAACTGACACATGCACACTTTCATTAAGCTTCTCCACTTCTGTTAACAGTAAAGAAAATTTGAACTTTTGGTGGGCAGTTTTGCTGCAACTTATTTTGACTTGACTGGATTCATCATCCATAAAAGATGTAATTGAAACTTTTGTATTGTTATATGTGTCTGATAGCACATGTAATCACCATATTGGTGATTTATCACATTTGTTATTTATGTTAAATAGTTCTTTGTTATTAATAAATATACATATTTCAATTTTTAAGAGACTCACTTTTAATGCTTCATAACATACCAATTGACCCTTTATCCAACAGGAATCTACCAAGGTAATTAAACCTTTACCCAATGAATCGCCCGCATCCGCCCGCGTAATATGCAAATTCAGCAGTTGAAAAAATATTATTTTTCAAAAAATTTCAACAAAACCATATCATGTGACCCCTCGTTGGAACGAGCTCGTTCCAACGAGGGGTCACATGATATGGCTTTGTTGAAAAAAATTAAAAAATGATATTTAAAATAATAAATTTTGATATCGTCTGCGTTGGGTAAAGGGTTAAGTTAATTTTTAAGGCAAAGGTCTGGAAAGCATTTGAAAATGCTCTTTGAAACTAAACTCCTGGATTTTTTTCTCTGATGGGTGTACAAACCCTGTAAAAATTATCTTCACAAACTGCTGGTCCAAATGCTGTTATATTTAATAACCTGGACATGATGCATCATGAGTTTTCTTCCATCATGGGATGTGGAGCAATGCTTGTTCACTGTGTTAAACAAGTTGTTTTACTGGTAAATATCTGGTGGTGGAAGTCCTCTAAAGTGGAAAGCATCAGTAGGAATGATTGGCTAATCTTGACTTTATAGTTGTGTTGCAGTCATTATGTAGCTGCAGATGCTGAAAGCGATATTACACACCAATAAAGAGTTTTATCAACTTGACATCTAGCCTTTTTAGCTCACCTGACTGAAAGACATCATTACCCCGTGGGAACCCCGGGAAGTAAGCAGCACTTGTTTACTGTGGTAAACCAGTTCCGCTTTACTAGTAAAATAGGACCCAGTCACCAATGCTTGGGGTGGAAGTCCTCTGAAATGGGCAACATGTTGATCAACGATTGACTAAACTTGACTTCATCTCCATGTTGTGTCACGATTAGCCATAGTGCATAAATATGTGACGTTCACCACCAACAAACAAACAAACTGAAAGACATTAACTTTTGCATTTCTGTCTTCTTCAGAACCACTGTATGAACCCATCCAAATTTTGCAGAAGTTATCTTTTGGGGACACCCTTCCAAGTTTGATCGATAGAAGCTGCTGAGGAAGTTGACCTCAGAAATCACATAAGCCTTCCAAAGCAGAGTTTCTTTTGAAAGATATTAAAATAGTAATGAGTATGTTCCCAACATTTTGCCTTTAACCCTTATTTCCGTAGTCTTGCTCTTTTACCTCCTGTTGAGTCAGATATTTGTTATTGGTTTGATTATTTCAAGGGACTTGCAGGGGAGCTTTGTTTTAACACTGTTGGTAATTGAAAAGCATCAGTGAAGAAAACTTATCATGAACTGCTGACTGCAGTGATTGGATATTTAGTATGAAGATATTTGATGGCACAAATTCAAAGAGGTCTCTACATCAATACTTGGGCTCACCTTGCAGGCACAGAATTTTTAATCCACACAAAAATTTTCAGTATTTGAACAAGTCCATTTGCACTAAATTCGGGATGCAGTGTTATTGGATGACATGTACGATTCAGACAGAAAAAAATTTCCCCAGGTGCTTGGTAGAAAACAATTCAAATTACCATATTTTTTAACAACATGAAACCAGGGGTCAGCCGAGTGGGCGACTTGGGCGAAGAAGTCGCCTTGTCATTCCTCAAGTCGCCTTGGCTTACATTGGGGGCGAAATTCAAGTTGCCCTCCAAAACTTCCTTGGGAGACATGGCAGTTTACTGTATTTTCTTATGTTTTATTTTTTAAAAACACCCGCTTCCACATTCGCAAAAAAAAGTAAACACGGCTGCTGTTAAAGTGCATCACATGGCTATGAAAATAGCCTAAACTAGCCCAATTTTTCTGAAAAGAATTGTAATGGCGTAGTCGTTCGAACAATTCGCCCCAACTGATAGCAACCGGCACAAAGTGGCTATTTAAAAACAAAGTGCCAGCCAAAACAACGAATCACACAAGACATGCATCGAGTTAATTAGAATTTATTAAAGTGGTTTCTAGACAACTCGTACCCAAGGCAATTCGCACCAGTCAAGTCGTACCCAAAATTGGACGACTCGAACCCATTTTCAGCTGGACAACTCGTACCCATAATTGGACAACTCGTACCCAAGGTTGGACAACTCGTATCCATGGCTGGTCAACTTGTACTTGGTGTTTAATTGTATGAGCGAAGGCAATTAATGGCCTAAGAACTATAGAAGCGGGGTTTTTGCTTTTGTTTGATCCGTTTAAGGTGCTATAATAGTAATGGAAATCAGTTTACTTTGAAATTCCTTCGTCAGATATTCCACGAATATGAATGAAATATACACAAATTTTACGTCTAAATGACGGCTGTGATACACAGAACAGGAAACATATATTCATTGACGGTACTTTGTTGAAAGCAGGCATCAGTGGTTCCTGGAAGACGGCAATCGTATTCGTACGAGAACCGGGGTGAATGACACCACCCTCCCCTCCCCCAACCCCCGGTTTCTGCGCTTCAATATTGGGAAATAGAGCACTGGAAAAAACTAAAAGGCCTTGTAACTTGGACAAAGCTCTGCAAATTATCAAGGTGAAAACCATAGCCTTCATCGCATTAACCCTTGCCTTTCCTAATTAATAATGCCACTCTCCACCTTGAGATTATTTTTCAAAGTTACATCACTGGTGAGGCGGCACTCCGGTCAGGCGAGAAAGGATTTCATTGTAAATTGAGAGTACAGCCGGATTTTGTACTTGAAGCGTAGCACATTTACCCGCTCGGAAGAAACGGCAAACAATGACCAGTGAAAGACTGAATCAAGAAGATCACAAATGATGTTCATTTAAAAAAAATCCAAGTAAAAAGCTCTAATACATCTCTCTCTATGAGTCCACCAGGTCGCATCAACTGATTTCTGTCGGAAATTTTATGGTCAACACCGACACACCTGAAAACTTGACAGTCATTTAATTTAGACTTACCCGGCAGTGACAGGTGTGAGATCATGAAGAATTATTTTCTATCATCTATTACCTTATAGTCGATTGGTGTTTAATTTTCTTCCAATTATCTGTGCATATTATTGTCGCCAATTAAGTTAATCTTCCTGTTGGGAGGTGTGTTTTTCTAACAATTATCTTCCATGACAATCATGAAAATTGAATGATAATTAGCATTTTTGTAAGGTTTGCAATTGGACTATAAAAGTGAATCTCGCTCTCACTCTCTCTCAAAAATTGGCACAGGTCTATAGATGTAATTTGACCAGGAAAGGGACTTCTGATGGGCCCCGATCGCGTCAGACATCGCGTTAACCCTTCAACCAATGAAGGTGTTGGGGAATGAGGACCGATCGCTTCTGATTTTGCGTTAACCCCTCAACACGTGAAATGCTGGGTATGGCTACCAGTACAACAAAATATGACGTAGAAAAGCCCTCAGACGTTCAACGAAGAGCCAAAGATTACCCGATTTTTTTTGGGGGGGGGGAGGGGGGGGGGTCGTCTCCCGTATCTTCACCACTGTATTAATATATAATTTAAATATTTTCGGTTTCCTTTGAATTGCTCTCTTGATGAAATGTTCATACCGACGAAATTGACTTTCGGCGAAGTCTGTTCAGACTGTTCTGCTGAGATAAATGCTAAAAATGGAAAGTCTTAGCCTTTATGCACACCCATTGAAAGCAGACATTCATCTTCTCAAGTCCTTCAGCCAATATTCACCTTCGCCCATACAATTAAAGACCAGGTACATGTTGACCAACTGTGGGTACGAGTTCTCCAACCTTGGGTATGAGTTGCCGACTGTGGGTACGAGTTGTCCAGCCGAAAATGGGTACGAGTCGTCCAATTTTGGGTACGACTTGACTGGTACGAGTTGCTGTGGGTACTAGTTGTCCTGATATCATTAAAGTTAACCACCGTTTCAAAACAAATGTATTGGAGACAGTTCGTCCATATCGAAATTGCTTGTGGTTACGCTCTGTTCCACTGAAAAATTGGTTGCATGGAAATTCGCCCCGCAATTTGCATTAAATGTTTTTCTTTGAAAACTTGTGAAGTTGTGTTGGAAGGGGGTTAAATGTAATAAGGCTACAATAGAAATCACAGGTATTTGGATGGATAAGAATGGCAGACCTTCAAAGCACCAATCGCACGTGTCAGTGTAAGATGGTTGGCAGAAACTGTCAGTTTTCTGAACAGTGTATTATTACCCAGCGCAGCCGGGAAGGGAGACAACTGAAATATTTTGTCATTTCCCTAACAAATAAATTAACTCAAATTGTTAATAACGCTTAATTTACGAAGGATATCGGAAACTTTTTTAACTACGCTTTTCAACTCAGTTAGGGCATTCAGATACCATGAATGACCCAGCTTCTTATATGAACTTGAAATTTATTTTAAACACTTTAAATATTTTTTTAAAAAGAATATACCTTCTATTACAGAGAAGAACACTCTCACCATGGGTCATACTAAATTTCAAATCCACTGCGTTGAGGCAAATACATAATCAAACTGCATGGAAACCGTAGTCATCACTGTTAGGCAAAGAGTTAGGGGGTATTCAGAAACCATGAACGACACAGTTTTTTTGTGGGGTGGGGTGGGGGGGGGGGGATTTTAACCTACATTCTGTTATATACCATCTGACTTAGTTTTGTGTGTGTATGTATGTTTGTATAACTTTTATTTATTTTTTTCTCCACAATTGTGTCCTCTATGTTCATTTATTTTGTCACGATGTCATATACGTTTTATGTTTTTTTTCTGATTTCTCCTTCATGTCCACTGACTTCTCCCTCCTGGGTCCTGACTTCTCCCTAAAGTCTCTGAAGGGAGAAGTCACTTCTCCCTAAAATCAGCTGCCAGGCTGACCCCTGCATGAAACAGATAGTCATTTGGCATGAAGCCGCTTTATGCATGGTACAGTATGGTCATCATGGAAAGGTAAAAATCCATGCGTGGGCAATATTTTCATTTATATTCATATAAACAATGAATCTCTGACATAAAACAATGGAATCACCATCAAATTTGCAATGAATGAAGCACCAGGTACGACCCGGTGCTTCTTTCATTTAATATTTGCTGAAAACTACTGATTACTGATTGTGAAAAGTACCCATGGATAACACTGCCCACGTGGATTTTGACAATTCCACGGCAGCTGTACTGTAGAATCAAGTAAGGACCCCTATTTTAACTCAAGTGAATAATGCTGAATCAAATTTCTCCACAACTTCAGGCTTCATTGTCATGTTACATGGTTTGTAGTCTAAGGGTTTAAATTCAAGTTTATTTCAAGAAACGGTTCTCTGTCTATTGGGTTGGCTTCAGGGTGTTTGGGTTTACTGTAGTAAATAAGCTGTTTTACTGGTAAAATAGAACTCGGGTCACCAATGCTTGGGGTGGAAATCCTCTAAAATGGGCAACATGGTATAAACAATTGACTAAACCTCACTTCATCTCCATGTTGTGGTCATGATTAGCTGTTGAAATATGTGACATTAAACACCAATAAATAAAGCGTGTGTGTGGGGATTCACAGCAAGCCTTCCCCAACCAAATCCTCATTTAACATAAAAAAAAAAAATCAGTGAACAGAACGGCCAGTTCAGTCAAATATTTTGTATGAAATGCAATTGACTTATTTGTATAAAAGTTTGTTTTTAATTTGGGGAGCTTTTGTGATCACTTCACATTATCAATTTTTCCTCATAAACTGGGCCTAATTGAATCAAATTTGACATGCATGTTCCTTATTATATGTCAATCCAAGTTTGTTGTCGCTTGCACAGGGGGCATAATTATACCCCCCGGTTCGAAGAAGTGGGGGCTATATAGGAATCGCCCTGTACATCCGTACATCCGTCCGTCCGTCCATCCGTCCGTACGTCTTTCCAGACATGAAATTCTTGTGTGCGCAACTCCTCCTACATTTATCAATCAATTTGGACAAAACTTTTCAGACATCATCACTACTAAGTGAACATGCGCATATTCCAAGATTTTTGTTCTGCGACAATTTTAACCAGGTTATCTCCCTTTGACTTAGATTTATTGTGTCTTTCCATCCGAACAAATTCTTGTGTGCGCAACTCCTCCTACATTAATGAACCGATTTTGATGAAACCTTTCAAACATCATCTCTACTAAGTGAACATGTGCATATTCCAAACTTTTTAATCTGCGATTATTTTAACCAGGTTATCTCTCTTGAACTTTGATTTAATATGGGTTTCTACATGAAATTCTTGTGTGCGCAACTCCTCCTACATTTATCAATCAATTTGGACAAAACTTTTCAGACATCATCACTACTAAGTGAACATGCACATATTCCAAGATTTTTGATCTGCGACAATTTTAACCAGGTTATCTCCCTTTGACTTAGATTTATTATGTCTTTCCGTTCGAACAAATTCTTGTGTGCGCAACTCCTCCTACATTAATGAACCGATTTTGATGAAACCTTTCAAACATCATCTCTACTAAGTGAACATGTGCATATTCCAAACTTTTTGATCTGCGACAATTTTAACCAGGTTATCTCTCCTGAACTTTGATTTAATATGGGTTTCTGCATGAAATTCTTGTGTGCGCAACTCCTCCTACATTTATCAATCAATTTGGACGAAAGTTTACAGACATCATCACTACTAAGTGAACATGCGCATATTCCAAAATTTTTGAGCTGTGGCAATTTTAACTAGGTTATCTCCCTTTAACTTAGATTTATTATGTCTTTCCGTTCAAACAAATTCTTGTGTGCGCAACTCCTACATTAATGAACCGATTTTGAATTCATGTTGCACATTGTAAATGTGATTTATTATGGGTTTCTACATGAAATTCTTGTGCGAGCAACTCCTCCTACATTTATCAATCAATTTGGACAGAACTTTTCAGACATCATCACTACTAAGTGAACATGCGCATATTCCAAGATTTTTGATCTGCGACAATTTTAACCAGGTTATCTCCCTTTAACTTAGATTTATTATGTCTTTCCGTTCAAACAAATTCTTGTGTGCGCAACTCCTCCTACATTAATGAACCGATTTTGATGAAACCTTTCAAACATCATCTCTACTGAGTGAACATGTGCATATTCTAAACTTTTTGATCTGCGACAATTTTAACCAGGTTATCTCTCTTGAACTTTGATTTAATATGGGTTTCTGCATGAAATTCTTGTGTGCGCAACTCCTCCTACATTTATCAATCAATTTGGACAAAAGTTTACAGACATCATCACTACTAAGTGAACATGCGCATATTCCAAAATTTTTGAACTGTGGCAATTTTAACTAGGTTATCTCCCTTTAACTTAGATTTATTATGGGTTTCTACATGAAATTCTTGTGCGTGCAACTCCTCCTACATTTATCAATCAATTTGGACAAAACTTTTCAGACATCATCACTACTAAGTGAACATGCGCATATTCCAAGATTTTTGATCTGCGACAATTTTAACCAGGTTATCTCCCTTTGACTTAGATTTATTATGTCTTTCCGTTCGAACAAATTCTTGTGTGCGCAACTCCTACATTAATGAACCGATTTTGAATTCATGTTGCACATTGTAAATGTGATTTATTATGGGTTTCTACATGAAATTCTTGTGCGAGCAACTCCTCCTACATTTATCAATCAATTTGGACAGAACTTTTCAGACATCATCACTACTAAGTGAACATGCGCATATTCCAAGATTTTTGATCTGCGACAATTTTAACCAGGTTATCTCCCTTTAACTTAGATTTATTATGTCTTTCCGTTCAAACAAATTCTTGTGTGCGCAACTCCTCCTACATTAATGAACCGATTTTGATGAAACCTTTCAAACATCATCTCTACTGAGTGAACATGTGCATATTCTAAACTTTTTGATCTGCGACAATTTTAACCAGGTTATCTCTCTTGAACTTTGCTTTAATATGGGTTTCTGCATGAAATTCTTGTGTGCGCAACTCCTCCTACATTTATCAATCAATTTGGACAAAAGTTTACAGACATCATCACTACTAAGTGAACATGCGCATATTCCAAAATTTTTGAACTGTGGCAATTTTAACTAGGTTATCTCCCTTTAACTTAGATTTATTATGGGTTTCTACATGAAATTCTTGTGCGTGCAACTCCTCCTACATTTATCAATCAATTTGGACAAAACTTTTCAGACATCATCACTACTAAGTGAACATGCGCATATTCCAAGATTTTTGATCTGCGACAATTTTAACCAGGTTATCTCCCTTTGACTTAGATTTATTATGTCTTTCCGTTCGAACAAATTCTTGTGTGCGCAACTCCTACATTAATGAACCGATTTTGAATTCATGTTGCACATTGTAAATGTGTTTTTCCAAATGTAAACCATATATCTGTGGGCTCTTTAAGTATTCAGTGCTGTTCTGTGGAAGGCCACTTGCAAATACAAATTTCAACAACAAAAAATGATCTTTATGTATACATTTCCTTATGGCCTTCGCCTACATGATCAGAAGTGCATTCCTCTAAAAACCCAAAGCGTGGGTATTAATCACCTTCAGTGATAGTTATAGTTCTGTTAGCATCCATAAAATATATATATATGTTTACACAGTATACCAATGGCCCAGACATAGCTGGTGCTAACTCTAAAATATCTAGGGCCAAACACAAATTTTGCCCCCCAATCTCCCAAATTTGCATGCAAAACCGAAAATTAGAAGTCCTAACTGGTCCTCCATACATTTACCCTCTGCACATGCGCAGACGTCAGGAAGTGACCGGAATTGGCGCCAACACCATTCTTTGTTTGGCCCTTGTCAGATAACAACAGACTGACTTTTGTGCTTTTTAAATCTCAATAATGATGCCAGACACAAATCAATGATTAAATTTGTAGATCCAAGGACACAATTGGATGAAGGAAGGAAGAAACGGTGGTTTGAAAACGATCAGGGCTGTAATTTTATAATATTTATAAAAATTAGTTCATGTTCCCTAATTTCGGGACATGAGCCTGACGTCACCATTGTTGATAATGATTTTTCCACTGTTGGTTAAGTATTCCTTCCCTGACCTCCCTTGATCCCCCTTGTTAAACTCCCAAGCTTTTTGGCTTGTTTTTTTTTTTATTTTTTATATAAAATTTCTTGGGAGTTTAACGTGTTACGCAGAAAGTTTTTTCTGTATTTCCCCAGGTTTACGTCCTCACCCTTAGGGTGTTTAGGCGTTTTTAGTCATGCATCATACTTCCAATGTATTGTTTTTTCTTCTGATGAAGATCTTGCCTTGCATTGGATATTTCAGAAATCTGTTACTGACTTCGGGCCGTGTTACCTGGGGTCTCGCTTCCGGTTTTCAGCTTGACGTTGTTTACATTAGCAACGTTGTTTGTTATTTACGTGCAGGTTCCTATTTCTGATATGGTAGGTCTGTTGTAAGATACATTATACAGTCCCGTAGTGTGCCAGTTAATTTTTGGGAGGAAAAAATTAATTTTGTCCACACTTGGGCACTTTTGGGATACATTTGGGCACTTCGTTCCCTTTGAGAACTTGGGATCTTGTCAAAATTTTTCGAAAATTTTTTTGGTGTAAACTATTTTTCGATTTATATTTTGAATGTTTTTGTTATGTATCTTTTTATTTGTATTTAATGTGGAATTGGTGGGAGTACAATCGACTTAGTCTGCTTCATTATGTAAGCATATTGCTCTTTAAGCAGGGTGAGGAATTCGTTCCTCTTATATTCTTGTAGGTTTCCTTGCTTGTAGTCGATGTACTTCTACTAATTCTTGCTCATATGTGTCGCATGGGATGACAGACGTTGCTGATGGGTGTCACGGTACGTTGTTAGTGAGGGACCACTGCTGGTCCTCTCGTAATGAGAGGCTGCCACCGGTCCTCTCACCGTAGGTCGCTCTAGTTTATTAGTTTCTATTTACAGAGGAACAAGAACATGGTGATGTTTACATGATGCCGTCAGATAGTGTGCTTCAGACGTCGCATTAATTAGTCAATCAGAGCTAGTGGCAAAAGTGCTCATGAATATTAGACAGGGCAATAAACCAGTGTGGTTTCAAATCCCTGTCGCCAGCTAGCTCGACCGGTGAAGCGTGATGCCGGGTGTGTCCGTTGCGGTCAAGAAGAATGGAAAGGGTAGAGCGAGCACTATAATATAATATCAATATAAGGCTCACCCTGCGATGACGGAAAGGAGGAAGCCGGCAAGTTCAACAAAAAGATTGGCGAGATCTGAAGGACCGTGAGCGAGAGAGGGGACCCTCCCCCCCCCCCCTTCTCTCTCTTTTATTATAACATCTGAGGCCAGATGTTATGGATCAGAACTTGTGTCAGTCGGAGCATACGTCCATGCCTCCCGTCCGGGACACTCTGTTTAGTTTACAGCCGGGGTCGGCTGTAATTACGGCTTCTTCAACGTCTATCAAGCACACATGACCACACCTTGGCTACGTGACTTCTGATATCCAGCCTGCATCGCCGAGAAAGTCACTCTTTGTCAGTGAAGTCACACCATACAGTAGCCAAGGAGACGAGGCCTCATTTACAGGGACGTCTGCAGAAAAGAGCTATCTCGGACACACTGTCCCAGGAGCAGCCGGCGGCCATGCAACAGAAGACCGCTGCTCCTTAGGCCTCCATAACGGACTTGCTGTCGCAGATTGTGCAGCTCATCGCAGCATCCCAGCAAAGGCAGTCTCAAAATCTGAGCTGTCGCATGGTGCTGGGTTGGTCCAGTTATCTGCGCGATCAGATGCCGTTGACCGTGATTTCAACTGATTCAGACGAATGATGAAGGGATATGGAGGGAATTTACCCTCCACATTCAGAACAATACAGGGTTGAGAGGATTTATTCCATCAACACTACACTGAATGTGCTCCAACGAATCAGAATGCTGCGTCTATTTACAAGAAACCAGTAGCATTGTTGCACGCTACATTATCCGGAAAAAGAGAAGGAATGTCTTTTCCGGTTAAGTATAGATAGATGTCGCAGGCTTTTAGACGACTCCACATTCAACTTTCCAGTGGAAAGAAGAAAGGCGGTTTATCTTCTGTAGTTCCGCTGGATGGAAGGAAGTGAAGATGAATTGAGAGTTCCTCTGCGTTTGATTGAGTAGGCTAAGGACCTAGCTATGGCCTTACCTTCGTCACTTATTATTTGGTTGGTCACAATTGAGACGACATTTATTCATTCAGAGCGAATTTAGACTCACTGTATTACACAGATCACCTAAAACTGTGATGCTACGTCTCTACGGATAGGAATTGGAGGACGTTTGTAATTTGAGAGATTCTCACACATTCCGGCACCAAATTACAAACAAACTTATTAATCCTTTCTGAAGTGGACAAATCAAAATTTTAATTAATGGTTTCAAAGTCAAAATATATTTAACCAATCAGCTGATCAGCCCTATTTAATCCTACACACAACATTGGGTGTCAAATGCTCCAAGTCACGTGTTCACTTATTTAGTGGTTCATAACCTAAAGAGATACCAAAGTTGATTACAATATCTGTAATTTGGGATTTAAATTCAAAATAAAATACTACCAAATTGATTCCAAAATTTTTTTTTTTAAATTCGCTGTTTTTTTTCTCTGACCTCACAGCATTTCATTTAACCCATCCTGTTTTTTGAGTAAAAAAAAATCCTAACACATTTTCACCATTTCACTCTTCAATATTAAACATAGTAAAAAAATCATTCAAAAAATATTCTTCAAACTGACATCATTTTGTATCAAAACTTTAATAGATCAGCCTCATGTGTACCTCAAAGCCCAATTATTCTCAGAATACACTGAGTGCAAGAATATTTTAACCCTTTACCCAACGTAACGGCCAAAACCGGCCAGCGCTATTCTCAAAAATCGCTAATTAATTTTTATTATTTTTTTTCAATTTTTGTCTCAAAAACATAGGTTATGACCCCTCGTTGGAACGAGCTCGGCGAGCTCATTCCAACGAGGGGTCACAACCTATGTTTTTGAGACAAAAAATGAAAAAAATTAGTTACTAAAGAATTTTTTTTGCAAGTGTCGTCTGCTTTTCATGTTAGGTAAAGGGTTAACCCCTTCATTCTTAAAATAAAGATGAAAAAATGTACTTTTCCTTCCTCAAATGTTTCTATATAGCACATATTTGCAGGGCAATACCACATGTGAGAGAAGCACGCCTTGACTCAAAATAACCATATAATTTGAGTGGAAAACAGAAACAAAGGAACAAGCAAGGGTTGCTATTTGACTCACACCATTCCAACCAATTCATTGAAAAAGCCAACCCCTAATGCCTATGAGACCTTCCATGATAGTTTTAGTGACAGAAGTTTATAGTGTTTCCAGATGTATAACTTACAGAGATAAGAAGCATCTTAGAAATCAATAAATCACAGATTTATTTTATCTTATCACTGGCAGAGTGGCCTCCAAGTGGAAAATTCCCTCGGTAATGTGTTGCAAAGACATATAAAGCTCCACATGTACCCTGCTCAAATGAAATATTTTATTGACAGCACAGGAATTTTGAGGGCAGTCAACCACATGACTCCTTGTATTATACTCATGGATGCCAGGAACTGAATTCAAAATTAGCAGAAACAAACTGGGGGGAAGGGGGGGGGGGGGGGTGGAGCAGAATAATAAAATCTTACAGATGACTCCAGATATGTTTCAGAGGTCACACCAATACATACCGTGGCATAGCACTCCTCCCCCCTCCCCCCCCCCCCCCACTGCACTGGAAATGAGAACTATTGACCCAGTCTAGTTACTGTTAACCATTTCCTCACCCCAGCCTATCTCCACTTGTTTCACCTTTTTCAAAAAAAAAATAGTTGTTGAACCCTCTTAGAATCAACAAAGGTGCTGATTCCAGAAAGATTCAACAACATATTTTTACTGGAATATACCTGAAACATTAATCTAAGGAGTGGTTAGGTATCTCCATTTACCCTATTTATGATATAATATGTCATATTGACTGCTTCAGCATAACATTAACAGAAAGCAAATCTTAGTGAGACTACTTGGCAAAAGAAATAATGGTTGAGAAACCAATCACAAGGACAAGAAGCAAAATTCAATTTTCAAGCATATGTTTTTATATTTTGGAGAATGCGCTCTTTGTAAGGAACACCATACTTATGGCAGACCCAGCGAGGATTGACTAAAACATTGCTACTGAATCTTGAGATGAAAAGAGGAAAGAATTTTATACAATGTGAATGTTGCCATTGCAAAAACTGAAAAAAAAAACTCAAGTTATCTACGGTGTCATAATTTTCAAATCACCAAAACCCTTCTAGAATAGCGATTGGAATCTGATATTCAAAACACTTCAAGGCGGAGGGTGTTTGCTCAGAAATAACTGGAATAAGCTTCCAATTGTCCATCAATCAAAGAGAGGTAATCCACTTTCAGTTTCTATCAAATAGAAAGGAAATTCAGCTGTCACATCATGAAAAATTCAAGTAACTCCACACATAAACTGCTCACATGGAGTGAAAACCTTCTGTACACCCCATTAACACAACATTTAATTCATTTCATAGGATGAAACAGGTTATTTCACATTTGATTCACTAACTGAGGTCCCCAAAACAAGAATAGTCTCCATTCTGTGCTGTTTCTGAGGTCTTGGCATGTTAAAAACCACATATTCTGCACATTTATATGGATAGAGGGGGTGGAGGGGGGGGGGGGGGGGGTTAAAATGTCAGAATGAATGAAAGAAAAGAGACTTGCAGTAATTAGATGTGGGATGGGAGCTTAGGTGGCATGTGGAAAAACATGACAAATTTTATTGTGTTTTAAAAGTAGCAATACAGTGTATTTAAACTCCAACTGGTATAGGGTTAAACAGATTCATTCTGCAGAAATGGTTGTGTTTGTCACCATTATTTCAGCTGTTCTACCTTGTAGTTGCCCCGAACAACTGGAAATTCAACAAGTAATCAGCCAAACTATCTTTCCTCCTATCTCAGATCACCTGTTTGTTCAGCAAGCATTTTATGCATGCCAGGAAAGCAAAACAGGCACTGTGTCGTGAAAATTGGGCATTCCACACCTCCAAAATAGCATTTTCCCAAAACTTTCAACCATATTACAAACCCAAAGTGCTTGAACTGAAAAATTTACAAGACCGGGATATCCGAAAACAAAGAAATATCTTGAAATATCCTTCAACAACAGTTACAAGAAAATACTCCTTCAGGTTATGAATGCCTAAATAAATCCCATTGACCACAGTGTTAACCTTCCACTCTCTACAACACACCAAGTTGTTTTGAAAAAAAATACCTATACATCTACAAAGTACATCATCTCTTGAAAAAATTAAACTGGAAAAAAATATTTGTTGCCACATCAAATTTCAGTTTAAATTTCGAATTTTCACAACTACCGTATGGTCTTGCACTGAATGACCTTCACACTTTTTTTCCCATGCCTCATGTTTTTGAGAGATTCTCACACATTCCGGCACCAAATTACAAACAAACTTATCAATCCTTTCTAAAGTGGACGAATCAAAATTTTAATTAATGGTTTCAAAGTCAAAATATATTTAACCAATCAGCTGATCAGCCCTATTTAATCCTACTCACAACATTGGGTGTCAAATGTTCCAAGTCACATGTTCACTTATTTAGTGGTTCATAACCTATTACACATGCTTTTTACGATCATAGATATCGGATTATTCACGTCAGAGAGTGTTATTACTGGAATGTATTGTACAGTGGCCACCTTGGATCATGTAGGAAGTGTGCTTTCTCTCCATGAATCGTTCAGTGTGGCTTGATTAGATATGTGTATGTTATATTTTATATCACCGGTTTTCGACGTATCTGTGTACGTTGTCTGTGGTGTATGCTATTTACTGTGCAATATTCATTTCCAGGATCGTCGCTACAGCCGTAACTTCTGAAGTAATGTTAAGCACCATTTATTAATCATGAATTAATACCTGAGTGCGTGTTCGACGATTAATTATATTGTTGTTGGGTACAGCTCTTATTGTTTCCAGAGCTCTCCCCATTTTTAGCTCACCGAAGGGAGCTTAACTTATCACCGGCCGGCCGTCGTCCGGTGTCCGTCGTCGTGAACATTTTTCAAATGACTTCTCCTCTGAAACCACTGGTCCCATTTTCACGAAACTTCATGTGGATGTTACTATATGGCAATTCATGTTTGTTCAAATGAAATGGCCACGTCCCTTGGGGGCCCTGTATGGGGCATAACTCCGATAGCACCGTATGAATTATAGAAAAATTATTAAAAAATCTTCTTCTCCAGATCCAGCAGGCAGAATCTCTTGATATTTGGTATGCAACATTGTGGGATGGATCTGATTCAAGTTTGTTCAAATCGGCCCCCTGGATTCATAATTGGGCTCAGTATAGAAGCCCAAATTCGAACTTAGAGCATTTCAGGCAAATTTCTTAAGAAATCTTCTTCTCAAGATCCAGCAGGCAGAATCTTTTGATATTTGGTATGCAAAATTGTGGGGTGGATTTGATTCAAGTTTGTTCAAATCGGCCCCCTGGGTTCATTTTTGGGCTCAGTATAGGAGCCCAAATTTGAACTTAGTGCATTTCAGGCAAATTTCTTTAAAAATCTTCTTCTCAAGATCCAGCAGGCAGAATCTTTTGATATTGGGTATGGAGCATGCTTATGGGGGTGAGATTCAAGTTTGTTCAGGCCATGTCCCTAGGTCCATATTTGGACTCACTGTGGGAGCCCGAATGATAACTTAGTTCAAAATGAGGAATTTTCTTTAAAAATCTTCTTCAGATCCAGCAGTCGGAATTTTTTGATATTTGGTATGCAGCATCCTTAGGGGGGTGAGATTCAAGTTTGTTCAAGCCATATCCGTAGGTCCATATTTGGGCTCACTGTGGGAGCTTGAATTGTAACTTAGTTCGAAATGAGGAATTTTCTTTAAAAATTTTCTTCTTCAGATCCAGAAGTCAGAATGTTTTGATATGTGGTGTGTAGCATACTTCGGAGGGTGAGATTCAAGTTTGTTCAAGCCAAGTCCCTGGGTTCATATTTGGGCTCACTGTGGGAGCCCAAATGATAACTTAGTTCAAAATGAGGAATTTTCTTTAAAAATCTTCATCAGATCCAGCAGATGAATGCTTTTGATATTTGGTATGCCGCATCCTTAGGGGGGTAAGATTCAAGTTTGTTCAAGCCATGTCCTTAGTTCCATAAAATTTGTCTCTCATGACTTCATTCCTTTGTAGTGTTGATGAACCATGTCTAACTGAATGTGACCCCAAATACTTCTTTGAACCACTTTGTTTGAATCACTTTGCCCGGTGAGCGATTAAGGCCCCTTGGGGCCTCTTGTTATTTTGTAGATTTCTTCAAAAGGGGGGAGGGGGTGTTTTTACCCATAATCTGGCTTAAAATGTATGTATCTTTGAAGAATGCTGTTTGTATCCGTATTTATATCCTGCATACAGCTGAAATGTTATTGTGAGGCGTATGTTTGTGGGAGATTTTCTCTTATTCTCAGATACGCCATCCTAATTTTTGGGGCTTAGTCTGGGCTAGCCTTGGAAAATTAGGAACTTGTCTTCATACTTACATTAAGGAATTACTTCATTGGGCTTCTTGTTTAGAATATGTCTCCTCTATTACTGTATGGAGAGACATACATGTAATTCCTAACTGTTCTACATGTAAGTTCCTTCATTATGGATTGCAGGATTGGAATTATTTCAGAAGTCTTAAGCCCTCCACCTATTTACGATTCAGCTATGTCTCTTTGGTATACTGTGTAAAAATATGATAAATTTATACCAATTTGTATATTTTTATTACCTGCGTCGCCATCGGCGAAGCAGGTCTAGTAACCGCTCGACTCTGTCCGTCAGTCCATCCATCTATCAGTCCGTCTGTCAGTCCGTCCGTCCGAAACACTTTTTCCGTCAAAGTTTTCTTGGCTTCTATGAAAGGGAATGATTTTATATTTGGTCTGCTGCTTCATAATGATGAGTTGTATCGTGTAAGCAATTTTCAGATCTGCCGTGCAGCCACTTCCTGTTTGCCGATACTTTGAAATTTTACTGTACCCACTGAACGTTGAAATTTTCCGTCAAGGGTTCCTCGGCTTCTTTGCAAGGGATTGATTTTATATTTGGTCTGCTGCTTCATAATGATGAGTTGTATCGTGTAAGCAATTTTCAGATCTGCTGTGCAGCCTTTTCCTGTTTGCCGATACTTTGAAATCTTATTGTACCCACTGAACATTGAAATTTTCCGTCAAGATTTTCTCAGCTTCTATGCAAGGGATTGATTTTATATTTGGTCTGCTGCTTCATAATGATGAGTTGTATCGTGTAAGCAGTTTTCTGATCTGCCGTGCAGCCACTTCCTGTTTGCCGATACTTTGAAGTTTTACTGTACCCACTGAACATTGAAATTTTTCGTCAAACTTTTCTCGGCTTCTATGCAAGGGATTGATTTTATTTTTCATCTGGAGCCTGATAATGATCAGTTGTATCGTGTATGCAATTTTCAGATCTGCTGTGCAGCCACTTCCTGTTTGCTGATTCAATTGCATGCAGCGACGCAGGTCCAGACCCGGTATTGGTCTTGGCTTGTTATACTTACCAATGGCCCAGACGGGAAGGGCCCTCCCATGAGTGAGTACTCATACCTCCCCTCTGAATTATTATGTAATGCTCTCTTTTACGAAGAATGGTGTTGGCGCCAATTCTGGTCACTTTCTGACATCTGCGCATGCACAGAGGGTAAATGTATGAAGGACCAGTTAGGACTTCTAATTTTCGGTTTTGCATGCAAATTTTGGGGGTTTTGGGGGGCAAAATTTGTGTTTAGCCCTAGATATTTTAGAGTTAGCACCAGCTATGTCTGGGCCATTGGTAAGTATAAAAATAAACAAATTGGTATAAATTTATAATTTTTTTGAGTTAGAAAAATCTTCTAAACTCCCAATCAGAATCTTGATAGTTGGTATACAACATCGTTAGAGGGGTCAGATTCAGGTTTGTCCCTGGGTACATATTTGGGCTCCCCATGGGAACCTGAATTTTAACTTGGTTCAATGAGGATATTTATACTGAGTCAAAAAAGAGATAATAAACTTCGAGGAGCAATTTTTTTAGTATTATCGACTTTAATTCCAAACAAATTATTGTAAATTCATATTTCGAGTTTAGCTGTATGAATTTACATAATTTCATGTTCTTACTGTTGCCAGTGTCACATCAGGACGTCGCAATTCAGACATGAGGTGAAATGAAAAGTTCACACATGCAGTCAATATGTCCGTTTGCCTCTTGGATGGCAAGACATCGACAGCGCATGGACCTGATAAGTATCTGGATGTCACCCTGTGGTATTTGCATTCCATGCCTGCCTTAGAACATTACGTAAATCCCCTAAAGTCTAAAGTCGTACTTGGCGGTCCAATTGATCCCAAAGATGCTCGATTGGCGACAAATCTGGCGAAAGTGGGGGCCAGGGAAGAAGTTTGATGCTCTGCTCCTCAAGAAAGTCACGACAGAAACACGACATCGGGCATTGTCTTGCTGGAATAACTGCAATCTGACATTAGCGTTGAACAACGGGACAACAACAGCGTTAAGAATTTTGTCCCTATATCACTGTCCATTCAGATTACCATCGATGAAGATCAACTGCGTTCGATGGTGCAAGAAAATTCCTGCCCAAATCATTACAATACCCCCGCCAAAACAGTTGCATTCCCGCATGCAAGCATCAGAAAACCGTTCTCCTCGTCGGTGGTACACTCTTGTCCAACCATCAGGGTGCCATAGAAAAATTGTGATTCATCACTAAAAAGAACTGTGCTCCAATGCTGCCAAGTCCAGCGAACACGCTGACGTACCCATTCCATTCTGACGGTACGATGTCGTTGGGTAAGGATTGGTCCATGGGACGGATGCCTACTTCAGATGCTGTGTTCAGCGAGTCTGTTGCGGACAGTTTGTGCACCGATTCTATTGTTAGTTCTACCAGGAGTAATTGCTGCTGTCCTAGTCGCCAGAAGGAAGTGATCCCGCAAGTGAGATTTCCTAATGTGTCGGTCTTGTGCAGGGGTCATAACTCTTGGTCGACCTGAATGCGGCCGGTCGGCAGTAGATCCAGTGGTTCTATACCTTCCAATGAGACGGTAAATAGTGGCCACAGTGACTCCGAACTCAGCAACGAGCTCATCTGGAGGTATCCCAGCCTCATGCATACCAATGGCACGCAACCTCTGATTTTCGGTTAACCTTGACATTTTAAGCTCAACTTGACAGAGTCAAGCTGAGCTATTGCCATCACTTCTCGTCCGTCGGCATACATATGTACGTTAGTACGTACGTCCACAATTTTCTTTGGCACACCTAACAGGTCGCATTTATGATCAGATTGCTTTGAAACTTGGTGTGCTTGTTTGGAGTGACCTCTAGATGGGAGCTATTGATTTTCTTCCATTTCCGTCTGTCAAAATGTTGCCGCTGGCAATGATCTTTGAACTTAGTTTAGTCAGGCATCAATATATTCCTTTGGTATGCCTTACAGTCAGGGCACATTTATGATCGGATCGGTTTGAAACTTTATATGCTTGTTTGGGGTTACCTCTAGATGGGAGCTATCAATTTTCTTCGATTTCCATCAAAAAATGTTGCCATTGGCAATGACCTTCGATGAACTTAGTAAAAACTTAGTGCAGTTAAGCATCAATATTTCCCTTTGACACACCCTGCAGGGCACATTTATGATTGAATCACTTGCAAAGTTAGTGTGCTTGTGTGGGATGACATCTATATGGGAGCTGCCGATTTTCTTCCATTTCTGTCAAAAAATGTTGCCGCTGACCTTTGAACTTAGTTTAGTCAGACCTCAATATTTCCCTTTAACCCTTTACCCAATGAATCGCCCGCACCCGCCCGCGTAAAATGCAAATTCAGCAGCTGAAAAAATATTATGTTTCGAAAATTTTCAACAAAACCATATCATGTGACCCCTCTTTGGAACGAGCTCGTCGAGCTCGTTCCAAAGAGGGGTCACATGATATGGCTTTGTTGAAATTTTTTGACAAAAAATTTAAAAATGATATTTAAAATAATAAATTTTTAAATCGTCTGCGTTGGGTAAAGGGTTAACACACCCTTCAGGGCACATTTATGATCGGATCACTTTGAAACTTGGTATGTGTGTTTGGGGTGACCTCTAGATGTGAGCTATTGCTTTTTTTCATTTCCATAAAAAATTGTTTCTGCAGGGTATATTTATGAATTTCCATAAAAAAACATTGCTACAAGCAATGACCGTCTACTTAGTGCACTTGTGCATTAGCATCTTCCTTTGGCATGCCTCAGGGGGCACATTCATTATCAGGTTGTTTTGAAACTTTGTGTGCTTATGCAGGGTGATAAAGATCGGAGCTATTGATTTTCTTTTCATTTCCATCAAAAACTGTTGCTGTTAGCAACAATCTTTGAATTTATTGCATTTGTACATCAACATTCTTTGACATGGCCAACAGGCCACATTTATCATAGGATTGTTTTTGAACTTGGTGTGTTCATTAGGCAAGACCTTTAGATAAGAGCTATTGATTAGCATTCATTTCTGTGAAAAAAATTGCCATTTACAATAACCTCTGAACATACTGCATTTGTGTATCAACACTCTTCCTTTAGCCAATCTTACAGTTTACATTCAAAAATGCATGGATTACTCTGACGTTGTGCACAATGCTGTTATGTTGAAATTTCATCAAATAACATTGGTACTCCCCGTGGGAACCCCGGGAAGTAAGCAGCACTTGTTTACTGTGGTAAACCAGTTCCGCTTTACTAGTAAAATAGGACCCAGTCACCAATGCTTGGGGTGAAAGTCCTCTAAAATGGGCAACATGTTGATCAACGATTGACTAAACTTGACTTCATCTCCATGTTGTGTCACGATTAGCCATGGTGCATAAATATGTGACGTTAACCACCAACAAACAAACAAACAAACATAACATTGGTACCAATGATCTTTAACTTTGCCATTTCATTTGTAACTTACCAAGTTCAAGTTTGTCAAGTTGAGCTACAGTGACATTGACATTTTCATTTAAAATGTCGGAAGACAAAAAGTAGCGTATTTCTCAATAAGCCAGGCTGTCTGGCACAACATAACACAAAGAAAATCGTCAGTCACCCATTCAATTTGACATTCTTGGGTAGCACATGCTATTTTGAAATACGTAGCAAAATTGTATACGGTTGGGTAGACAAGAACAACATGTCATTAAACTCTTTGCACAACTTCTTGTCCACAAACATGCAGCATTAGAACTATTATATTTCATCCGTTATGCTATTTTTTCACATTTGTTTTTATTATACTTTCTTTTTTGACTCAGTATATTTTATAATCTTGTTCGGATCTTCTAATCAAAATCTCTTGATATTTGGTATACTGCATCTTTTTTTTTTCCCTTTTTTTTTGGTTGAAGCTTGTTCAAATCAAGTCCCTTGGTTAATATTTGGGCTTCCAATGGGAACCCATATTTTAACTCTGTCCAATATCAGTTTTGTTTTTAAAATCTCCTTTTGATCCACCAGTCAGAATCTTTTGATGATTGGTATAGAACATCCTTAGGGCAGTCAGATTAAAGTTTGTTCAAATCAAGTCCCTGAGGTCATATTTGAGCTCCCAATGAGAACTCAAATTTGAACTTGGTGCGATATGAGGAATATTCTTTAAAAATCCTCAGATCTATCACTTGGTATCTTTTGATATTTGATATATAGCATTCTTAGGAGGTTCAGATTCAAGTTTGTTCAAATCAAGTTCCTTGGGTTATATTTGGGCTCCCCATAAGCAAAACTGGGCAAACTTTCTTTTTTTTTGCTTGAGAAGAGGATTTTGAGTGATTTTATATAAAAAAAACAAACTTTCACCCTGTAGGGGGGTAGGGTGATTTCTTTCTCTTTGCTTCAAAAAGTGTTTTGAAGAGGATTGAGTGATTTTGTGCAAAAAAAAAATCACCCATCAGACCCTTCTCCCCCACCCACCTAGCCAAATTGGATTAACTATGTTAACATGTAGATGCTAAATGTGACCTTAAATCCTTCTTTTTAAACAATTTAATCAGGTGAACGATTGAGGTTCCTTTGTGGCCTCGTTTTAAATTCCACAGGTGTCAAGGAAACCCTACCACTGAAAAAATAGAAAATAATTTCAAAATCCAATTGGTCTTTGTTGCAGGATATAGAAACTTGTTTTTTGTTTGAGAGCATTATTATGGTTAGAAAACAAAGATTCCATCAATTGGCTTATGTGGCACTGCGTGAGGATCCCTATTTTAACACTCAATAATGGGAAAACATTGAAGAGATTGTGTTAACACATTCTGTGTTAAATGATACTTGTTTGTTCAGGTCAAACCTAGGCTTCATGTAAAGCAAGTGCTGCTACACAGTAGAGCACTGTAATGGGTAAAATGGGAAAAGTTCAAATCTTGTGTTTTGACTGAACTGAGATATACAGATGATCTATTATTATCTGACACAGAGCATTCTGAAATGATCAAATATTTTATCCATAATGTCATGTTCAAGAGTAAGACAAAGTACCTAAAATCGTATTGGTGTGGATCTGTCCTTACCATTTTATATAGATACTTTAGTGTTGGGAACCCCGGGAAGTGATGCAATACTTGTTTACCGCAGTAAACAAGCTCGGTTTTACTGGTAAAAATGGACCCAGTCACTAATGCTTGGGGTGGAATTCCTCTAAAATGGCCAGCATGGCTATAAACAATTGACTAACTTGACTTTATCTCCATGTTGTGTCACATTTAATCATGTGCAGAAATATGTGACCTTAAACACCAATTTTGTCTGGTCCTTAAAAATTCATTCAATAAGACATATCTTGTTCCTTCTTCACATAATAGTTGCTCATGATTCAAGGGTGTGCCATGATCTTGATCCAAGGTCAAGACTAAAGACCATTCATTCATCCATTCTGTCCGATTCATAAAAATGATTCAACAGGCAGATCATGTTCATACTTTATACAATGCTTGCTTATGACTTGAGGGTGTGTCATGATCTTGACCCAAAATCATAACTACAAGGCCAGTGACTCAAGACTGCACATCTGTTCTAATTTTGTCTGGTCCATATAAAATGATTCGACAGACAGATCTTTTTCATACTTCACACAGTGCTTGCTCATGACTCTAATGTGTATCATGACCTTGACCGAAGGTTATAACTTCCAAGTTCACAAACCGTTTGCCTGTCATAACACACCAAAAGAAAAATGTATTTTCAGGCTGGTACAAAACCTAATTTCACTGAAATTTTCACAGCTATACTTGTTTCTCTCCATTGTATTTCAAACTATCACTGTCATGCTTTCTATGTTGGGCTCATATTCAGGAGCATCCATCAGCTCTGCTGATATTTTCTCGTTTTTACTAGAATTATGGCCCATGGTTTGTTGATTTATTATAATTTTTAGTCCACCGGCATGATAACAAACTAATGTCAATGGATTTTCAGTTTGCTATTATAGTATTTGGATTAAATGTGAAAAGCAGTGACGTATGATTTTTTCTTACCTTAGTTATGGTTCTTACTTTCTTAATTTTTCAGACGTGATATTAGACAAAAGTGGTTTTGAAACTGATGTACATGTACCAAGCATTCATGTTTGCTTGAGTTATTATGCTAACAATATTGGAATGCCCATCAAGACTTTGTAAAACCGTAAGTTGTGAAAAACAATTCAATTTTTTAAGGTTCTTAGCATGTTAGCATGAGGACTAATTTAATGAAAGTGTCAATGACACTGTAGCATAACTTGTCTGTGTGTTATGTTGGATGAAAAGGATAATGATCAATGTTTATGAAAGGATTATGAAATAAGACAAGAATTGTGATAATTGGGAACATGTTAATTTCTGTTCCCTGTATGCTATGTTTTCAATAAAAATAATATGAGGTGTAGACTATACTAAAGGGGTGGGTTAATGTGGCCCTCACAGTTAATGTATATCAACGAAAGTTACCAATTTCCAGTGAAATTATTCCAAAACAAGTTATCCTATCAAATTACAATGAAATCCCTTCATAAATACGGCCTGTAGACTGTGCTAAAGGTTTTTGGGCTTTGGGCCTGTGTAGCCATCACGGTTGATCGATCGCAACCAAAAGGGGACATCCTTATCTAGACATTATACTGAGTCATCCTACCAAGTTACAATGAAATCCCTCCATAAATATGACCTGTAGTCTGAGCTAATTTTTTTCGGGTTTTGGGCTCGGGCAGCCGTCATGGTTGAATGATCACGACCAAAAGGGGACATTATTTAGACATTATATGGAATCAACCTACCATGTGACAATGAAATCCCTTCATAAATACGACCTGTAGACTGTGCTAAAGGTTTTTGGGGGTTTTGGGCTCGGGCAACTGTCACGGCTGAATGATCGCGACCAAAAGGGGACGTTCTCATCTAGACATTATTATCTAGACATTATCTGGAGTCATCCTACCAAGTTACAATGAAATCTCTTCATAAATATGATCTATAGACTGTGGTAAAGGTTTTTGGGCTTCGGGCCCCTGTAGCCATCACAGTTGACCAATCGTGACCAAAAGGGGACGTTCACATCTAGACATTATATGGAGTCAACCTACCAAGTTACAATGAAATCCCTCCATAAATATGACCTGTAGACTGTGCTTAGGGTTTTGCGGTTTTGGGCTCGGGCAGTCGTCACTGTTCACAGATCGTGACCAAATGGGGAAGTTCTCATCTAGACATCATCCGGAGTTATCCTGCAAAGTTACAATGAAATCCCTCCATATTAAATATGACCTGTAGACTGGGCTAAAAGTGGGCAGCCTTCACAGTTGGCAGATCATGACCAAAAGGGGACATTCTCATCTAGATATTATACAGAGGCATCCTACCAAGTTACAATGAAATTCCTTCATAAATACGACCTGCAGACTGTGCTAATGGTTTTTGGGCTCTGGCGGCCACCACGGTTGACCGATCGCGACCAAAAGGGGATGCTCTCATCTAGACATGACCTCAAACCTGCATTTGAAATTTCGTGACGATCGGATAAGAACTACGGGGTGTAGCCTGTGCTAAAGGAAAATGTGAACAGACTTCCGAACGTGGGATGGCAATAGCTTATCTTGACTTTGTCAAGTTAAGTTAAAAATCAGAATAGAATATCTTGCATGATCTTTCTTGAGTTACAGCCCTTACTTTAGTGACTTTTTAGCTCACCTGGCCTAAAAGGCCATGTGAGCTTTTCTCATCACTTGACGTCCTTCGTCCATAAACTTTTCACATTTTCATCTTCTTCTCTGTAACCGCTGAGCCAGTGTGAACCAAACTTGGCAGGAATGGTCTATGGGAGGTCCTGTACAAACGATACTCATTTTGTTCCTGTCGGATGAAAAACATGGCTTCCAGAGGCATTCTTTGATTCTGGTTAGCGGATTTTCAAAAATCTTCTCCTCTCAAACTGCCAGGCCAAATGTTTTGAAACTTCATATAAATGATGACTGGGACTCCCTCTACCAATGATCCTCATTTAATGTTGATCGGGTTGTAAACATGGCCACAATTGCTGCTGTTATTTACTATAGAAACCCTATGGGAAATCACATTTTCCTCCTCTTCTCTGGAAAAACCAAGGCGACGTGAAAACAAACCTGGCAGGGATAGTCTATGGGAGGTCCTCTATAAACGATCCTCATTTTGTTCCCTTGGGTTGAAAAACATGGCCCCCAGAGGCATTCTTTGATTCTGATAGGTGGATTTTCAAAAATCTTCTTCTCTGAAACTGCCAGGCCAAATGTTTTGATACTTCACATAAGTGATGACTGGGACCCTCTCTACCAACGGTCCTCATTTAATGTTGATCGGGTTGTAAACATGGCCACAACTGCGGCTTATAGTTACTATAGAAACCCTATGGGAAATCACATTTTCATCTTCTCTGAAACTACGGAGCCGACATGAGACAAACTTCGCAGGAATGGTCTATGAGAGGATGGAAATATGTGGCCACCAGAGGCTATATTCTAATGCTTAACCCAATGCCTCTCCTGTCTGCATGAAGATCGGTACTGTCAGCAAAAATACTTGTTTTTTGAGAATCTGGTAAGGGTTGGTTCCAGTTTTCTCCACTGTGAACTGGGAAAAAAAAAACCCAAAAATATTGTGTATACAGTACAAGTCAAAATAAGCTGTAGCATAACTGCAATAAACTAAGTAAACTGCTGCTCCTGCCCTGACAAGATCAGAATCTGGCATTTTCTGGAAAGCTATCAGTGAGAGCTTTCCAGAAAATGATGTCAGCTTCTGGTCTTATCAGTGTAGGAAGAGAAAAAGATACACAGTTTATAGGATTATCCTACATCTTATTTTGACTTAACTGTAAACTATTGGAACTGTACATGGATGCTGATATATGTTCATTACTCGTTACTTATCAGATAATTTTGGTTGTTGACAGGTGTTTTGGAGAAAACAGGAGAACATTCTTGCAATCATGTCAGCTTAGATGACAGTAATTATTGTATATCTTTTTAAGATTTGACAAAAATTGAAGTAATGTGTTTTCTGTAACCCTTTTACCTATCCAAAGCTATTTTGAAAAGAGAATACTGTCTGAAAAAAAGCTGAAATTTTTCATGATCCTTATTTCAATCTTCATTGGGTTGCAATTATGGCTGCAATTGTGGCTTATAGTTACTATAGAAACCCTACAGGACCTACTGTTACTCATTTTATTCCTGTTGGGTGAAAAAACATGGCCGCCAGAAGCATTCTTTGATTCTGATTGGTCAATTATGAAAACTCTTCTCCTCTGAAACCACAGGGCCAAATGTTTTGAAACTTTGCATGGTTGATAACTGGGACAACCTTCCTCATTTAAATGTTGATCGTATTGCAAACATGGGCACATTTGCAGTTTATAGTTACTATGGAAAAAAAAAACTATAGGAAATCACATTTTCATCTTCTCTCTGGAACTATTGAGCTGACATGAACTAAAACTTGTTAAGAATGGTCTATAGGAGGCCCTCAACAAACGATCCTCTTTTTGTTCCCGTTGGCTGGAAAATATGGCCACCAGAGACATTCTATGATTCTGTTTGATGGATTCAAATGTTTTGAAACTTCACGTGATTGAAGACTGGAACACCTTCTACCAGTGATCCTCATGTAATGTTGATGTAATCTTGCAAAACATGGCTACAATTGCAGCTCATAGTAACCATGAAAAGCCTATGGGAAATCACATTTTTATAAGTATTTCCAGGTGAGCGATTACAGGCTCTGTTGAACCTCTAGTTTGTGATTGGTAGACCTTTTGTTGTTTTTAGCTCACTTGACTGAAAGTCGGGGTGAGCTATTCTGATTACTTTTTGTCTGTCGTCTGTCTTGAAGGTGGTGTTTGGGTCTTTTTCTCCCAAACCACTGGCCACATTTTAATGAAATTTCACAGGAGTAGTGGTTATATAGGGGCATTTGGGATTTCTTCAAATTGGGTTTCTGCTCATATTGAGGAGGGTGGGGGTCAAAATGCCTCAATTTTAAAAAAAATCTTCTTATGAACCAGCTGTAGCAGAGACTCGATGTTTGGTATACAGCTTCCTTTTGAGATGTAGACTCAAGTTTGTCCAAGAGAAGTCCGAGGGGCAATTTTTGTCATCATTATGGGAGGGACAAGTATTTTTGCCCCGCCCAAAATTTCTATTTTCCAAACCAAGAGGCCAATTTGAACCAAATTTGATATGAAGTATTAATGGGTCATAAGTACTTGATTTATGCCAAAAAAGTTCTTAAAACTGCCCGTGGGAACCACAGGAGCTAAAAATAGAAAAAAAAATTCAAACGCCCATATCTCCAAAACTACACGACTCTGAGAATTCTTATTTGGTGTGAAGCTTCCTTATGACCAACAGAATGGAATGGTAAAAAAAAATTGCTATCGCTTTTATCCTAGGGTTCTTTTTCGCGACTTTGAAAAAGTACGGAGTCAGCATTTTTTAACACTTTGGTTAATGGGAAAAACATGTAAGACTACTCTTCTCCAAACCACTGCTCCAAAAGCTTTCAAATTTCACATATAACATCTTTGGAAGCTTGTTTCACATGTTTATTGAAATCAAATCCCTGCATCCATATTTGGGCTCTATGGGAGCCCAAGTGTTTAAATTAGTGCAGTATGAGGAATATTCTTTAAAAATCATCTTCTTCAGATCCACCAATCAGAATCTTTTGATATTTGGTATGCAGCATCCTTAGGGGGGTGAGATTCACCTTTGTTCAAGCCAAGTCCCTGGGTTCATATTTGGGCTCCCTGTGGGAGCCCGAATTATAACTAAGTTCAATATGAGGAATTTTCTTTAAAAAAATCTTCTTCGCATCCAGCAGTCGAAATGATATTTGGTATACAGCATCCTCAGGGAGGTGTGATTCAAGTTTGTTCAAGCCAAGTCTCTGAGTTCATATTTGGGCTCCCTATGGGAGACCGAATTGTAACTTAGTTCAATATGAGGAACATTCTTTAAAAATCTTCTTCTTCACATTCACCAGTAAGAATCTTTTGATATTTGGTATACAGCATCCTTAGCTTGAAAATAGCCAGGGCTAGAGTAGCTCTAAGATTATTGTACTTGTCTGTGATCCCAAGTCACTTAATATATGGGATACAAGTGTGGAGACACTCTGCATCCTCTAATAGGATCCTTGGCCTGCAAAAAAAAGCTATTTCAGCGATAATGAAACAATCCTTTTTTTCACACACCGATCCCCTTTTCAAAAGCTGTGGTATACTAAAATACAGAGACCTATATACACTACATCCTCTCTTGTTCATGCATGATTGGTTTAATAATAAACTATCTTCAACAACACATTTGAAATTTATATGAACCCAATTGGCATGAACACTAGATAGTCCGGTAATCTATGCACACAAAAGCACAGAACTAGCTTCTCGGCCGAACTCCCTTTCCATTCTTTACTGCAGATTTGGAAAGACATTGAACCATCAGTCCGGTGCCTCAACAGATCCCAATTTAAGAAGGCGATAATGGACAAGTCTCTAAATTCCTACCTTACTGATGTCGTTTGTAATAACTCTTCCTGTCCCGATTGTATTTCAACATTTTAGAATCTAGACTTTGTTGATTAGACCATGCAATTTCAGTAGTTTCTTTAACTGGTAGAGTGCTGGAAGCCCATATTTGGGCTTTACTCTGAATTGCAGGTGCCACAACTTGAATGCTTCATATTCTTTGGATATGCTTCATGTTATTTTTGAATTAAAATTATTTAGTCTGTGAATATTCGCCTTGTTACAATTTATGGGAGAGTGCCATTGCACTCCCATAAATTGTAACAAGGCAAAATGACATGGACAAATTTGGATAACCAAAAATAATTTAGCACTCTACCAGTTAATGCAATACTTTGCCCCCCCCCCCCCCCCCCCCCCCCCTTCCCTTACCTAGCATGTGCCTGCACAGTTCGCAAAGATCGCATTTTAGGTTTTATTCCTTTGTTTTTCCCCCTGGAATGGTTTTGCACTGGAGTGAGCTCTTCAAGGTCATTCCGTTGAGGGCCAGGACCTTGTCCTTGGGACCAGAATTGAAACTCAAGGGACTGAAAACCAAAATAAATGGAAATCCTAGTCAAGAGCATTTCTTGTGAAAATAGTGTTCTGTTTGCACTGGGCGAGGGGTTAAATAATTAAGTAATACAAATGCCCCTCATGAATCCAGTAAGGATGCAAATTGTTTGCAATTCTGATGTCAGGATTAATTACATTTTAATATGGGAATAGCAGGAAGACAGGCTTCAGGCAGGGTTTCCGCTAGACTGGCAGCGGGTCCATCGACCGGACCCATTCCCCCCGCCGATCATACTATGATCAGTCAGAAAAGCTGGTGGTTAAAATGTCGAGTACAATGCTGTATTGTAACGACACTCAGGATCCTTTGTTTCCATGTAATGTAGGCATAATTATGTTGTATACTATGCCTACTATTACTGACGACAACCTGATACCTTATAACCCCCAGACGAGAGGGGGAAACAAAGTTCAAATCCTAAACGTCGCCTATAAAATTTCGGACTCAAATTGTCGTGTTTGGTCCGAAATCACTGGCTTTTATTTTGAGCGAAAATTATGTACTTGTTTTGGAAGCTGTCACTTGTTTCAAATGAGTGTGCAGGCTGCTGTCAGTAGCTGTCTGAAACACGCCCACAACATATAGTTTTCACAGTGGTTCAATATCATCTGAAAGATACTGATTGAACACTGCCACTTTCGAGTGGTGCACAATTCATTGTGAAAGAACACTGCCACTTTCGAGCGTGCACAACTCATTGTGAAAAATGGGTGTTCAGAAATTAATGAGAAAGTGGTAATTAAAAATAAAAAATAATTACAACCCTGGTATTTGAGAATTATATAACAATATAACCAGGGATATGATTTATGACTTATTGGTTCAATAAAGCATGCTCATTTATCATTTCATCATGCCCGGCAACATGTGAAGTTATGACTTTCAGTGTAAAATCAATTTTTCGAATGTTGCCAAGGGAGGATTTTATCTGGTCTTCATATTATGAATTTTTTTATTGAGTTTGTGTGAAGCTATATTTTGTTTTATTCGTAAAAAATGTACAAATTTAAAAAAAACAGCTATTTTTAAACAGATTATCTTTGTCTGTTTTCAAGGGGGTGGTTTGCAGTGCTGATTAACATACTTACAAAGCACCCCCTGGGCTTCTACACAAGTCAGTACGGTAATTGCACGTGCATGACGTCACACGTCCGCATCATGGTTCTTTTCGAATATTACCGCGAGCGGTTGTAAACAAAGCTCAGTCACTGTTAGGATTCGTGGATTTTGTGTTGTTTTGGGTTTGTATTTTTATGAAATCTCCGACCAGATGTAGTATTGTGTGTCCCGTGGGAATTTAGAGAATTGTAGGAGGAAAAAATACATATTTTCCACATCAGTTATTCAGCATTTTAGTGACCAGAATGCCCCCAGAGGCCACCAGAGAGCACCTAAAAATCAAAATTTTCTTGGGGGGAGGATCAAACCCCCCCTCTATCTGCACACGTGCCTTCGGCACGTGCGGCAGATGCCTTCGGCATCTGAGTTTCACTTTCTTTAAACTACTGGACCCACAAACTTTCCCCCTAGCGGAAACCCTGCCTCAGGGCTATACTGTTTTCATGCAGTGTACCTTTACTTCTGTGCATTTCAACAAGTTGTTCATTATACATGCACTCAATGTAAATGTATACTGCATAATAAATTCCATTTCATTTCATTTCAAATATCTTGGTAAAGTTTGAAAACCAGTTCCATCCAATTTTTCTCACTTTATTTAAGGCCCTTGTGGCTTCTCAAAAGTATTTGAATGTAAAAATCCCTTGTCAAGGGCCTGGAAGTCCATGAAAAATTAAAATTTGGGCAATTACAGAAGATTCATTTGAGCAAGATAAAGTTCGCTTCACAGAGAGCTGAAAATTGTATGAATGGATCTTCTTTGTCTAATAGAATGAGAATCCTGACCAGATTATAAAATGACATTTACAATTTTACAGTTGGTAATACTGAGCACAAACTCTACAAATTATAATTACAAGTACATGTAACTCATTGGAGAGAAGTTTTGTTTTTGCCCTAGAAAATCCTTGAATTTTGCCTCTCTTGCTCCTTGTAGATGTACAAGGAAGATTGTAGAAACTCCATGGACCTACTGCTCATTCAAGTGATGGAACCTTGTTGATACACTAATTTTTCAGCACTCCAGTCAGTAAACTGGCCAGAAGTCAAGATCTGTTAAAAAGTGCTGGATGCCAAAATAACAGGCCTGCAAATTTCAAACTGAAGTGACCTTACATTTTATTTGGGATTATAGAAATAGCTATTTCACTTTTTAACCCTTTACCCAACGTAACGGCCAAAACCGGTCAGCGCTATTCTCAAAAATCGCCAATTAATTTTCAAAATATTTTCATTTTTTGTCTCAAAAACATAGGTTATGACCCCTCGTTGGAACGAGCTCGTCGAGCTCGTTCCAACGAGGGGTCATAACCTATGTTTTTGAGACAAAAAATGAAAAAATTTAGTTATTCAATATTTTTTTTTTGCAAGTGTCGTCTGCTTTTCATGTTAGGTAAAGGGTTAAGCAAGAACTTTGTTGATTCAGCTTTTAATTACTTTTGGTTTGGGAAACGACAAGTTCTGTTTACATAGCATAGTATACAGGTTTTTCTCTAGTGTGCAAATTAACCAGCCATCTTTGTTTTCTTCTGTATTAGAGAAATGTGAAGTCACAAAGTTACCATTATGGAGAGCATCCCTTACAAACCTACGCCATTTGGTCAAGGCAAAACATTAATGTACGTTGCAGAACTTGTTTGTCAACCCTTATAAAATGAATAAGATGAAATCATCAATTCCAAGCCATTTGGATCTGTGAATCTCAAATTTGGGGTCAAATTAAATCTGTCAGAGGATTTGAATCCTGATTTGAATCTCACGGCTCTTCAAGTTGTAAATATTTCACCTTCTTACAATTGTAAATATTGCCAGTCTCCTCACATATGTTGTATGCAACTTGTCTGTTTGGGAATGTCAATCAAAAAGACTCAATATTTCGTAACAAAATCAAAGAAGTTTCAGAAGCAAAATTCAAAAATTTTCAAATCAGAGAGACTCCAATCGAATGGAAGTCGTCAGGACAATTTTGAATTTTCCAGGACCCAAAAACCATTAGCCTTACATATTGTGTCATGATGTAAATTCTGCCCAGGCCTTTAGTGTTAAAATAGTGTGTAGATTTATAGTTACATAAGTATATCAGTTTTGAACTGTTTGAGATGAGGGATTTTACTAGTACTTAATAGTTAAGTTAGGACCCAAAGTTTCACTGAAGACTTTGGCAATATCGCTTACTAAACAAAAGCAAAATTATTAGAAAATAAAATTTACAAAAACAAAATACTGATCATTGTTTAATACTCATTTTTACTCCTGTGTCGTTTATTTTCATATTTCACTAATTTATTACAACGATGGAAGAATATGTTAATGATTGAAATCAGATATCTAGAACATTCCTTTGTTCTGTTTTCTGGAAGCCATTGTTTTGCGATTATGGTTGCTGGTAAAGGACTTATGGGATTCCTTCCATTTACGATTTTTGAGTACATTGTCACTGACAGCACCAGTTTTAGATTTATCACCAGTTACATCATGAACACTCCTGGATGCTGCATGAGGCTTTTTGGCTCCTCTTTGTGACTGCATCCTTTCAGCTTGTCGTCGTCTTATTTCAGCTGGATCTTGTACAAATTGATCCCTCCTCTTCCCTGGTTCATCCTGAAACCAATCAAGATATACATCATTACACTTTGTGGTTGTACAAAGTTTGCATCAGACCCAAAGTTTATTTACCAAGTTAACCCTTTACCTAACAAATCTAGAAACAACATGGGCAAAGAAGTTTTTGAATGACTAAACATTTTTATTTTAGCCTCCAAACTATAGCTATGACACTCAATGGAAGGAGCTCTTCCAAAGACGTCATAAGCTATGTTTAGAGGCAAAAACTGAAAAATTAGAAGAGGTATTTTTATGAATAGTGCTGGCTGCATATGTCCATTAGGTTGGGTAAAGGTTAAAGGTTAGTAGTGATATTCCTTTAAAACAGAAGCAACACTGCAATGCAAATTCTGTACCACAATACAATAACAATATACAATAGAGCCCGCATTACTGGAGAATGGTTAACTGAATAACTCTGTTAATTGCATATAATTTCCAATTGACAAAGTATTTGCTATACCACAAGTACAAATCTGCCCTGTTAATTGTATGCAAGTTATAAATCAGTAAAATCATGGTAATCATGGTTATTGTATAAATATTATGATGTATTGAAAAATTATTCTAACAAGATTAACTCATGCATTCCCCACTTTACAGACCTTTTTTGACTCAGCTCTTCGAAATTTATCATAAAGCTCTAGAAGCAAAATCAAACAAGTTACAAGGGTTTGCATCGCCGATGCAGGATCAAATTTTCGGGGCTAATGCAACAGTGGCTATGAACTAAAAAGCATCAGAGTACCTTTTCTAAATAACTAATTTGCAAAAAATTACTAAGTCAGCCCAATAATTCTGTTGCTGTATATCCAACCGAGCCCATTTTCGAATTCGATTGAGACAATTTTCCTGGAAACACATATAATAAAAAAAAGAATCAAATCAGTTAACATTTGTTCAAGTTCTGGTGCTATCAAGCACAAAATTTGCAAAAAATGACGAAATCCACCCAATAATTCTTCTGTGTATATATCGGGCCAAGCCCATTTTCAAACTCAATCAAGAAAATGTTCCTGGAAACCCACATATCGAAAATGAATTGGATCGATTGACGTCTGTTAAAGTTATCATGCTATGGAGCACAAAATTCGCAAAAAATGACCAAGTCAGTCCTATAATTTTGCGGTTGTATATTGGACCGAGCTCGTTTTCGAACTCAATTGAGATAATCTTCTTAGAAAACAATAGAACAACAAGAAGGACGCCAACGCCCTATAGCTCACCAACATTCCTCTTTGATAGTAACTTTGGCAAACACAAGAACTGTATCAAACAGGCTCATAACATGCGACAAAGCTTACCTAAACACAACCTCTTAAAAGTAAAACACAGGAACTGACATAAACACTAAGTTAAGCATGAAATTCCGAGCTAAACAGAAAACTAAACGCAACTAAAAATGTCAAGAAAAATGTTTAAAATGTAGGGTATGAGGGGTTAATCATGGAACAATGATACTGAGGAACATGTATGATGAATATAAGTGCCATTGGAAGAGAAGGAACACAGCAGCTGACCTAAACACTAAGTTAAACATGAAATTCCGAGCTAAACAGAAAACTAAACGAAACTAAAAATGTCAAGAAAAATGTTTAAAATGCAGGGTATGAGGGGTTAATCATGGAACAATGATACTGAGGAACATGTATGATGAATATAAGTGCCATGGGAAGAGAAGGAGCACAGCAGCTGACCTAAACACTAAGTTAAACATGAAATTCCGAGCTAAACAGAAAACTAAACGCCACTAAAAATTTCAAGAAAAATGTTTAAAATGCAGGGTATGAGGGGTTAATCATGGAACAATGATACTGAGGAACATGTATGATGAAAATAATTGCCATGGGAAGAGAAGGAGCACAGCAGCTGACCTAAACACTAAGTTAAACATGAAATTCCGAGCTAAACAGAAAACTAAACGCAACTAAAAATGTCAAGAAAAATGTTTACAATGCAGGGTATGAGGGGTTAATCATGAAACAATGATACTGAGGAACATGTATGATGAATATAAGTGCCATGGGAAGAGAAGGAGCACAGCAGCTGACCTAAACACTAAGTTAAACATGAAATTCCGAGCTAAACAGAAAACTAAACGCAACTAAAAATGTCAAGAAAAATGATTAAAATGCAGGGTATGAGCGGTTAATCATGGAACAATGATACTGAGGAACATGTATGATGAATATAAGTGCCATTGGAAGAGAAGGAGCACAGCAGCTGACCTAAACACTTAGTTAAACAGGAAATTCTGAGCTAAACAGAAAACTAAACGCAACTAAAAATGTCAAGAAAAATGTTTAAAATGCAGGGTATGAGGGGTTAATCATGGAACAATGATACTGAGGAACATGTATGATGAATATAAGTGCCATGGGAAAAGAAGGAGCACAGCAGCTGACCTAAACACTAAGTTAAACATGAAATTCCGAGCTAAACAGAAAACTAAACGCAACTAAAAATGTCAAGAAAAATGTTTAAAATGCTGGTTATCAGGGGTTAATCATGGAACAATGATACTGAGGAACATGTATGATGAATATAAGTGCCATGGGAAGAGAAGGAGCACAGAGCTGACCTAAACACTAAGTTAAACATGAAATTCCGAGCTAAACAGAAAACTAAACGCAACTAAAAATTTCAAGAAAAATGTTTAAAATGCAGGGTATGAGGGGTTAATCATGGAACAATGATACTGAGGAACATGTATGATGAAAATAATTGCCATGGGAAGAGAAGGAGCACAGCAGCTGACCTAAACACTAAGTTAAACATGAAATTCCGAGCTAAACAGAAAACTAAACGCAACTAAAAATGTCAAGAAAAATGTTTAAAATGCAGGGTATGAGGGGTTAATCATGGAACAATGATACTGAGGAACATGTATGATGAATATAAGTGCCATGGGAAGAGAAGGAGCACAGCAGCTGACCTAAACACTAAGTTAAACATGAAATTCCGAGCTAAACAGAAAACTAAACGCAACTAAAAATGTCAAGAAAAATGATTAAAATGCAGGGTATGAGCGGTTAATCATGGAACAATGATACTGAGGAACATGTATGATGAATATAAGTGCCATTGGAAGAGAAGGAGCACAGCAGCTGACCTAAACACTTAGTTAAACAGGAAATTCTGAGCTAAACAGAAAACTAAACGCAACTAAAAATGTCAAGAAAAATGTTTAAAATGCAGGGTATGAGGGGTTAATCATGGAACAATGATACTGAGGAACATGTATGATGAATATAAGTGCCATGGGAAGAGAAGGAGCACAGCAGCTGACCTAAACACTAAGTTAAACATGAAATTCCGAGCTAAACAGAAAACTAAACGCAACTAAAAATGTCAAGAAAAATGTTTAAAATGCTGGTTATGAGGGGTTAATCATGGAACAATGATACTGAGGAACATGTATGATGAATATAAGTGCCATGGGAAGAGAAGGAGCACAGCAGCTGACCTAAGCACTAAGTTAAACATGAAATTCCGAGCTAAACAGACAACTAAACGCAACTAAAAATTTCAAGAAAAATGTTTAAAATGCAGGGTATGAGGGGTTAATCATGGAACAATGATACTGAGGAACATGTATGATGAATATAAGTGCCATGGGAAGAGAAGGAGCACAGCAGCTGACCTAAACACTAAGTTAAACATGAAATTCCGAGCTAAACAGAAAACTAAACGCAACTAAAAATGTCAAGAAAAATGTTTAAAATGCTGGTTATGAGGGGTTAATCATGGAACAATGATACTGAGGAACATGTATGATGAATATAAGTGCCATGGGAAGAGAAGGAGCACAGCAGCTGACCTAAACACTAAGTTAAACATGAAATTCCGAGCTAAACAGAAAACTAAACGCAACTAAAAATTTCAAGAAAAATGTTTAAAATGCAGGGTATGAGGGGTTAATCATGGAACAATGATACTGAGGAACATGTATGATGAAAATAATTGCCATGGGAAGAGAAGGAGCACAGCAGCTGACCTAAACACTAAGTTAAACATGAAATTCCGAGCTAAACAGAAAACTAAACGCAACTAAAAATGTCAAGAAAAATGTTTAAAATGCAGGGTATGAGGGGTTAATCATGGAACAATGATACTGAGGAACATGTATGATGAATATAAGTGCCATGGGAAGAGAAGGAGCACAGCAGCTGACCTAAACACTAAGTTAAACATGAAATTCCGAGCTAAACAGAAAACTAAACGCAACTAAATATTTCAAGAAAAATGTTTAAAATGCTGGTTATGAGGGGTTAATCATGGAACAATGATACTGAGGAACATGTATGATGAATATAAGTGCCATGGGAAGAGAAGGAGCACAGCAGCTGACCTAAACACTAAGTTAAACATGAAATTCCGAGCTAAACAGAAAACTAAACGCAACTAAAAATTTCAAGAAAAATGTTTAAAATGCTGGTTATGAGGGGTTAATCATGGAACAATGATACTGAGGAACATGTATGATGAATATAAGTGCCATGGGAAGAGAAGGAGCACAGCAGCTGACCTAAACACTAAGTTAAACATGAAATTCCGAGCTAAACAGAAAACTAAACGCAACTAAAAATGTCAAGAAAAATGTTTAAAATGCTGGTTATGAGGGGTTAATCATGGAACAATGATACTGAGGAACATGTATGATGAATATAAGTGCCATTGGAAGAGAAGGAGCACAGCAACTGACCTAAACACTTAGTTAAACATGAAATTCTGAGCTAAACGCAACTAAAAATGTCAAGAAAAATGTCTAAAATGTAGGGTATGAGGGGTTAAATCATGGTAAAATGATAATAATCATCATATAGCAGCATTATAAAAGCCATGATATGGAAATAGGGCGAATAAGTGACCTAAACAGAAACTTTAACATTATTGGACACGTACGCTGACGCCGACGCTGACGCCGAAGCCGACCGATCGAGCCATTCCATAAGCTCACACAACTAAAGTTGGTGAGCTAAAAATGAATCGAGTCAGTTGACATTTCTTTAAGTTACTGCTCTATCAAGCACAAATGTTTCCAAAAATGACCAAGTCAGCCCAATAATTTTGCTACCGTACATCGAACCGAGCCTGTTTTCAAACTCGATCAAGATATTGTTCCCTGAAACCCATGTGCCAAATATCAGTCATTGGTTGACGTATGTTAAAGTTGTCACGCTATCAAGCTCAAAATTAGTCTTGTGAAAAGGTATGGACATACTCCATTTAGCATCACTGGGTGTTGAACATGCATATTGAGTTACACACCAAATATTATCAAAATCTGGCCAGAAACGACTAAGTTACAAGCAAAAAGGGTCACCCACCAACCTGAATGCCTGCCTTATATATCGGACCAACCCCATTTTCTAACGTTTGTTCAAGTTATCGCGCTATCAATCACAAAATTTGCAAAAAATGACCAAGTCAGCCCAATAATTCTGCTGCTGTACATCGAACCGAGCCCATTTTCATACTCGATCATGACACTGTTCCTTGAAACCCAGGTGCCAAATATCAGTTAAATCAGTTGACATTTATTGAAGTTATTGCACTATCAAGATCAAAATTAGTTGATTTTAACAAAGTGCCATAACTCTTGTGAAAAAGCATCGGGTGTTGAACATGCATATCAAGTCACATACCAAATATCAAAATCTGTCCAGAAACAACTAAGCTATAAGCAAAAAGGGTCACACACCAGCCCGAATGCCCGCCCGCTGCCGTATATATCAGACCAAGCCCATTTTCGAATGTTTGTTCAAGTTATCGTGCTATAGAGCACAAAATTCGCAAAAAATGGCCAAGTCAGCCCAATAATTTTGCTGTCATATATATCGGACTGAGATCGTTTTCGAACTCCATTAAGATAATCTTCTTAGAAAAACGTATAACAAAAATGAATCGAATCGACTGACGTTTGTTAAAGTTATTGTGCTATCACAAAATTTGCAAAAAATGACCAAGTCAGCTCAATAATTCTGCTGCCGTACATCGGACCGAGCCCGTTTTTAAACTCGATCAAGACATTGTTCCTTGAAACCCAAGTGCCAAATATCAGTCAAATCAGTTGACGTTTATTGAAGTTATTGCGCTATCAAGCTCAAAATTAGTTGATTTTAACAAGGCGCCATAGCCCTTGTGAAAAAGCATGGACATGCCCTATTTTGTGTCATCAGGTGTTGAACATGCATAGTAAGTCACATACCAAATATTATCAAAATCTGTCCAGAAATGACTTAGTTATAAGCAAAAAGGGCTGCCCGACCACCATACCAATAGTTAAGTTATTTTTGAAAACTTGACTAAAAATTATAAATTTACAGTAATTTGTATATTTTTATACTCATGGGAGGGCCATCTCCGTCTGGGCCATTGGTAAGTATAAAATTATACAAATTGCTATAAATTTATAATATTTTTACACTGTAAACCAATGGCCCAGACTAGCTGAATCGTAAAAAGGCGGAGGGACTAGGACTTCAGAATTAGTAGATCAACATAGTTCCAATCCTGTAATCCAAGGTGAAAGGAAATTAAAATTATTAGGAATTACATGTATGTCTCTCTATACAGTAATAGAGAAGACGTATCATAAAAAAGGAGCCCAGTTCAAGTAATTCCGTAAACTTAGCATGAAGACAATGGTAATTGGATGTAACAAGATCCCAATTTTTAAGGCTTGCCCGGACTAAGCCTCAAAAATAAGGATGGCGTATTTGAGAACTCCAGCTGTATGTAGGATATAATTACAGACAAAACAGCTTCACTCATAGTTACATACTTATCAAACCGGAGGAGAGGTAAAAAAATCACTCCACCCCCCCCCCCCCCCCCCCACCCTTTTCTTTTGAAGGAAAAAAAGAAAAGAGGGGAGCGCTCTAGAATCATTAAAAGCGGTACCAAAAAAAAATATAAATATTCGTCGAACAGGCACTCAGGAATTAATTATAATTAATAATAAATGGTGCTTAACGCCACTTCAGAAGCGAAGGCTATGGCGACGATCCTGGTAATTAATATCACCCACTATATAACGTACACCGGAGACAGCATATGCAAATAGGTTGAAAACCGGAGATATAATATATCACATATATATGTCCAATAGAACCATAATAAACGATATCTGGAAAGTAACACTTCCGAGGTAGCCCACAGGCAACCCCATTCAGGTGTAAAATAAAGTCCAGTAACAACACTCCCCAATATGTACTATCTGATATCTATGACACAATAAATGTGCGAATATATGAGAGTGTAAACAAAGTGTATTTGATTGAGGTACCGACATTAATAGAAACCTGGGTGTAGAAATGGAAGTAGGTATGATAAACATCCTCGATGCGGACCGCCCCCGAAATAATTCATTATTTCTAAGGTCCATAACATATAATTATGTGTCTGCCTAATAATTCATTATTATGAAATCCAGCATGTAATTTTCTGAATACCAGTTAACTGGCTATGCAGCCTCTGAGGTACCCAAGGACTAGCAATTTATTTAAGATGAATTATGCATTCGTATATGACATATAGACGAACAATCACAGGAAACCAACCAACTAAAAAGTGGATGTGCCCATGAGGTCGCCATAGAACATGACCCAGCCGCCAATCGAAAAGCCATGAAGTGCATGTATGTATTTATGAGATCCACAGCCTCTCCGCATAGCTCCAACAGTCGCATGAATTCTCTCACTATTAATGCGTCTGAGTGTAGACAAAAGCGAGCATAACAACTGACCAATTTCGCTCTGAGTAATGGCAGATGAACCAGATTGTTGTGAGTCTCAAAGCTCATTCCCAAGTGAATAGACGACCTACAAGTATGGAGCTAGGTCCGACTTTTTCTCGTTTACGATGAAACCGAGACATCTGAGTAATAGAAGCAGACTCTGAACATCGTTCTGAAGAATAATTCTGTTGCTGTATCCCTGTAGAAGGTCGTCCAAGTAAGCCGACGTTACCGCAGACGAATGAGCTCGTAAGTATGACATTACCGAGTTCATTATTATTCGAGTGAATGCCCAGGGGGCCAGATTCAGACCAAAGCATATTGTTCTGAACTGATACATCTTCCCTTGTACGGCGAACCGCAGGTACTTTATAATGCCGGATGTACCAGGACATGAAAGTACACATCCCTAGATCTATGCTTCCACATAGTCGATCACTCGCTTTTATCGACTCATGATAAGCTTGTTATCCTATTACCGGTCGGAACAAGCCATCTGGCTTCGGTACGAGGAACAGGCGACTGTAAAAATCTTGAGAATCCTGATTCTTGACGGCCTGTATTGCTTCCTTGATAAGAGAGCTTATATCTCCGGTAGGAGAAACTCTCTTATGCAAGAATTTGATGGAAGATTTGTCCAACGCGGACAACTTGTTAGTGGGGTTTTTACTCTGAATGATAGCCATAAGCTGTCCGAGACTACACTTCTTACCCACTGATCTTCCATAATTATTATCCAGTTTTTTTGCAGAGCTTGATAACCTTCTGCCAACTGGCCAGCAATAGAGGTCTAAAGCATCACCTGTATGACCGGCGAGGCTTACGGGAGGAACCACATCCTCCCCCCCCAAAAACCTCGTCTAGTTGGCCTAGGGGCGTCAGACCTATAGTCACGATCAGATCTACACCCCTTTTCCGAGTCGTTATACTGACGACCTCCAGAGTAATTATAAGAGGGTTTCTTGTACCCTTGTGAGGAGTTTCCTTTCGACGATTTTTGTCTGGAATGCCCTCCTTTACTCTTGTCTGCTGAAGTGGGCCGTTGATACGCCAACTTCAAAAGCAGAGCACTAGACGCTTTCTTAGTGGCCTGTTCATTGAAAATAAAATATCCGGAAACTGGAGCGACTCGGAGAGCTTTTCACCTTGTCATCTTATCAGTGATGACGACGCAAGGGCAGCATCACGTCTGGTTAACTCCAAATTAGCCACTGTTAGGGCGGAGTTATACGTGGTATACATAATTGCCTTGGAAAGAACTCTAAGAGAGGTACGAAAGTCATCAAATTCCTTTCCCTTGAGACGTAACATCATAGCTCTTGTAAGGTGATCTGCGTAAGACATAACGTCCAAATTCACTCAATTTGAAGAAATTGCTGACTCAATTGTGTCTGAGCGAATAGTGAATGATACAGGTAAGGATACCTCTAGATCCCCGGCCTGCTCATCCAAACGCAGAAGAACTCTCTGAACATCTTCCTTAACCGTTTTTAAATGAACGTGGTCTAAAAAAACGGTATGTATACGGAAGATGAAGATAAGAAACTGCCTTCTTCCTCCCATTCAGGAGGATAAATACGGCAGCATCTATATGGCTGAAGGCCTGCGACACCTGCATAAACTGAAACGGAAAAGAAAGGACTTCCTCCTTTGTCGGGATAAAGTCTGCGCCTAACAACGCCAACGGTTTCTCTCTTGGCGTCGCAGCATTCTGATTTGGCAGAACAAAATCAGGGTTGTATTGATGGATGAAAGCCATCGCAACCATGTACTGTTCCGAAAGGGAAGGGTAATCCTCTTCCTTATCCCTTTCACCATCCGAGAGAATCAGTTGCGAATCTCGGTCAATTGCATCTGCGTGAACAGACAACTGGACCGTCCGATAGCTCAGATAGGGAGGCTGCATCTGCACTTGCTGGGATGCTGCGATCAGCTGCGCAGTCTTCGACAGCAAGGCGTCATTGAGGCCTGAGGAGCAGTGGACTTCCATTCCTCAGCCGCATGCTGCTCCTGGGATGGTGTGTCGGAAACAGATCCTTTCTCTGAACGTCCCGATGATCAAGGCCTTGTCTCCCTAGCTACCGGATGGTCTGACTTCACGCGCGTAGAGTGGTTCCTTCTTCGTGCAACAGGCTGGAGATCCGAAGTTGGGTAGCTAGGATGCGGTCGTGTGTGCTTAAATAACGTAGTGGAGGAAGCCGTGACTGAAGCCGACCCCGGCTGCAGACTAGACGGAGCGTCCCGAGCGGCGGGCGGACATATGCTCTGTCTCGTGCAAGTTTCCAACCAGAAAACTTCATTTCTGCCTTGTGAAACGTAGCGGAGAAAGCCTTAACTGAAGCCGACCCCGGTTCCAGACTAACAGAGCGTCCCGAGTGAAGGGCGGACATATGCTCTGGCTTGTGCAAGTTTCTCAAAACAACATCTGACCCCAGACGTTGCTAGATTAGAGAGGGGGGGGGGCACTCTCACTCATGGTCTATCAGCCCTCGCCGAGTACAAGTACTTGCCAACTTCCTCCCCATTTTCTCCCTATTTCCGTCATTGCTGGGTGAGCTATTTATATTATAGTGCTCCCTCTACCCAATCCACTTCATAGACAGCAACGGACTTACCCGGCCCCCACGTATGGAGTACCACTTCACCGGTCGAGCTAGCTGCTTGCAAGAGATTAAAACCTTTAACCAAAGGCACTAACTCTTGCAATAATGAGCACTGCAGCTAGCTCTATATGCTCCACGGAGTGCGACGACGGTATCACACTTGGATGTGTGTCATAACATCATCACCATGTTCATGTTCCTCTGAAATAGAAATTGACAATGAATTAAAATGCAGTGAGAGGCTCTGATGCTCAGAACCTCACCGCCAACAACGTATCGCGACACCTGACTCCAACATCAGTCATCCCAGTGCAACCCAAGAATGACAGGAGTCTGCAGTAGTGTATCAACTAAAGTCGATATCAGTCCTCCAAACTCCACAACACTATATATATATAACTGAGATACATGAATAATAGCAGTCACAATTAAATTCAAAATTTGTAAAAAAAATATTTTTGAAAAAGCGCCCATGTTCCTAAAGGGAGCATTAAGAGCCCAAGGGCATCCCGATAGAGCCTAAGTGTGGACAAAATCCTAAATTTTTGAGCTACACTACCGGAATAATAATCCATGTATCCTACAGTATACTACCATAATAGAATATAAAAAAACTACCTATACATGAGGACGGTGACAATGTAAACAACGTCAATCTAAACAAGACATCAGGCACACAAAAAGGCCCAAAGTCATAATGAATTGAAATGCTGTCAGATGCAAAGCTAGATCTTCAAATGAAGAAACAAGAGGCCCCAGGGGGCCTGAGGGCGCTCACCTGACATGGTAGCCTAAATATCAACCCAGAGAATTGATTTCCACAAGATGCATCTGCTCCTCCTAAGAAAAGCTGAAACCAAATATCCAAATATTCTGACCAGTGGATCTAAAAAAGGATTTTTAAAGAATATTCCTCATACTGAACTAAGTCATAATTCGGGCTCCCAAAGGGAGCCCATATATGAACCCAGGGACTTGGCTTTAACAAACCTGAATCTCACACCCCTAAGGATTCTGCACACCAAATATCAAAACATTCCGACTGCTGGATCTGAAGAAGAAGATTTTTAAAGAAAATTCCTCATTTTGAACCAAGTTACAATTCGAGCTCCCACAATCAGCCCAAATATGGACCTAGGGACATGGCTTGAACAAACTTGAATCTTACCCCCCTAAGGATGCTGCATAAAAAATATCAAAAGCATTCATCTGCTGGATCTGAAGATTTTTAAAGAAAATTCCTCATTTTGAACTAAGTGGTCATTCAGGCTCCCATAGTCAGCCCAAATATGAACCAAGGGACTTGGCTTGAACAAACTTGAATCTCAGCCCCCAAGGTTGCTCCATGCCAAATATCAAAACATTCCAACTGCTGAATCTGAAGAAGATTTTTAAAGAAAAATTCCTCATATTGACTAAGTTATAATTTGGGCTCCCACAGGGAGCCCAAATATGGACCCATGGACTTGGCTTTAACACACTTGAATCCCTCCCCCCCCCCCCCCCCCCCCCCCCCCCCAAGGATGCTACTCACCACATATCAAACCATTCCGACTGCTGGATCTGAAGAAGAAGATTTTTTAAGAAAATTCCTCATTTCGATCAAAGTTACAATTCAAGCTCCCACAGTGAGCCCAAATATAGGGACCTAGGGACATGGCTTAAACAAACTTGAATCTCATCCCCCTAAGGATGCTGCATACCAAATATCACAAGATTCTGCCTGCTGGATCTTGAGAAGAAGATTTTCAAAGAAATTTGCCTGAAATGCACTAAGTTCGAATTTGGGCTTCTATAGTGAGCCCAAATATGAATCCAGGTGGCCGATTTGAACAAAATAGAATCAGATCCACCCCACGATGTTGCATACCAAATATCAAAAGATTCTGCCTGCTGGATCTGGAGAAGAAGATTTTTTAAGAAATTTGCCTGAAAAGCACTAAGTTCAAATTTGGGCTCCTATACTGAGCCCAAATATAAACCCAGGGGGCCGATTTGAACAAACTTGAATCAGATCCACCCCACAATGTTGCATACCCAATATCAAAAGATTCTGCTTGCTGGATCTTGAGAAGATTTTCAAAGAAATTTGCCTGAAATGCACTAAGTTCAAATTTGGGCTCCTATACTGAGCCCAAATATAAACCCAAGGGGCCGATTTGAACAAACTTGAATCAGATCCACCCCACAATGTTGCATACCAAATATCAAAAGATTCTGCCTGCTGGATCTGGAGAAGAAGATTTTCAAAGAAATTTGCCTGAAATGCAGTAAGTTCAAATTTGGGCTCCTATATTGAGCCCAAATATAAACCCAGGGGGCCGATTTGAACAAACTTGAATCAGATCCACCCCACAATGTTGCATACCAAATATCAAAAGATTCTGCCTGCTGGATCTGGAGAAGAAGATTTTTTAAGAAATTTGCCTGAAATGCACTAAGTTCGAAATCGGGCTCCTATACTGAGCCCAAATATGAACCCAGGGGGCCGATTTGAACAAACTTGAATCAGATCCACCCTCCAATGTTGCATACCAAATATCAAAAGATTCTGCCTGCTGGATCTGGAGAAGAAGATTTTTTTTAATGTTTTTCCCATTGCCTACAGTGTTAAAAAGTGCTGACTCAGCACTTTTTCAAAGTCCCGAAACTGTACCCTATGATAAAACCGATGGCAATTTTTTTTTACCAATTCTTTCTGTTGGTCCTAAGGAAGCTTCACACCAAATAAAAATTCTCGGTGCTGTGCAGTTTTGGAGATATGGGCGTTTTAATTTTTTTCTATTTTTAGCTCCTGCGGTTCCCATGGGGCTACGGGAAAAAAAAAATCAGCATAAATTAGGTACTTATGACCCAATAAGCCCTCACATAAAATTTGGTTCAAATCAGCCTCTCGGTTTGGAAAATAGAAATTTTGGGCGGGGCCAAATATTTTGCCCTTCCCATAACGATGCCAAGTATAGCCCCACAAACTTCTCTTGAACAAATCTGAGTCTACACCTCAAAAGGAAGCTGCACACCAAATATCAAGTCTCTGCTACTGCTGGTTCATGAGAAGAAGATTTTTTAAGATTTCAGCACACTTTTTGGGTATGGCCCTACCCACGGGTGGGGCAACTTGATTTGAACAAAATCAAATTGCGATGTCATAACAAACTATTATCTCAAATATCAATTAAATTGGTTCAGCGGTTTGGGAGGAGAAGACGCAAACACCATGTTCACGGACGACGGACGGTGAGTGATCACTACAGCTCTCCTGACTGAAAGTCAGGTGAGCTAAAAATGATACATCGGATAGAAGACGCAAGACTAAACGGCCTAACACCCTTAGGGTGAGGACATAACCCTGGGGAAGAAACAGAATAATATTCTGTAATAAATGTTGAACTCCCAAGAAATTTAATAAAAATTTCAATTAAAAATAGCCAAAAAGCTTGAGAGTTTGACAGGAAGGGATCATGGAAGGATAGGGAAGGAATACTTAACAAACAGTGAAATAATCATTTTCAAAAATGATGACGTCAGGCATATGTCCCGAAATTGGGAAACATAAAATAATTTTATAAATATTACAAAGTTACAACCCTGGACATCCAAAACCACCGTTGAACACTTCCTTCATCTAATAACAGCCTTGTATCCACCAATTCTTGCATTGATTTGTGTCTGGCATCCTCAAAAAGGAGATTTTAAAGCACAGATGTCACTTCATTGTTGATGACTTTAGGGCCAAACAAAGAATGATGTTGGCGCCAATTCCGGTCACTTCCTAAAGTCTGCGCATGCGCAGAGAGTAAATGTATGGAGGGCCAGATAGGAATTTTCAGTTTTGCAAGCAAATTTGGGGGATTGGGGGGTTCAAAATTTCTGTTTGGCCCTTGATAACTTTGAGTTAAGCACCAGCTAATCTGGGCCATTGGTTTACAGTGTAAAAATATAGAAATAATAAGCTCAATTTATAAGAAAGTATGTAAACGATTAAATTCCATTAATTGTATGTTCTTATTGAACATTTGCGACTTGGAAAGTGGCTATTCAATTTTTTTTTAATTGCTATTTATTCATCACAATCTCCATACAAGTACAAAGTCAAGTTTAGCCAATCTGTTGTTCCTATGCTGGCCTCTTGAGATGCCTTCTTCACCAGGCATTGGTTACAAAGTCCCATTTTACCAATAAACCAGAACTTGTTTACCACAGTAAACAAGCACTGCTACTCTTCCCAGGGGGGAAAGGCTGTTCACTTAACTGGTAGAGCAGTAGATGAATTTCATAGGGCACAATTTCGTCCTAAGGAATTGCTTTGTAACAATTTATAAATAACAACAAAACAGACCCACAGGAACAAAAAATTCTGCTTCTAACAGAATATGATGCACATCAACAAAGGCACTCTCCAATAAATAATAATATTAATATACACATTTATATAGCGCCAAAATTATAGTTCAGAAGATATAGAACCATATTCTAAGGTGCTGTACATGTTACTGAGCTCATGCAAATATACAAACGGAATATATACAGTATCTTACAGTCCACATCACTTATAGGATTTTTGAAACAGGTATGTTTTCAGATCTTTCTTAAAAGGTTGACATTTGACAGTCTTTTTAGGTGTTCTGGTAAATTATTCTACAAGTGAGGGCCAGCAAATGAGAATGACCTATCGCGAAATGTCTTGCACCTATGGTTTGGAACATGTAGTAGCATTTTACCACTGGACCTCAGGTTGTATTGACACACATTCCTGGTATTAAGGAGTTCTTCTAAGTAGGATGGTGACATGTTGTTTTGTGCCTTAAAAACTAATAATAAAGTTTTGAAAATTATTCTGTACTCTACTGGCAGCCAATGCATATCCCTCAGAACAGGAGTGATGTGTTGAGATTGTGATACCATACATACCACTCGGGCTGATGCATTTAGTACCATCTGCAGACGAGAATACTGATATTGTGGAAGGTAAAACAGTAAGGCATTACAATAATCCAAATGTGAAGTTACAAAGGCATGAACTGGGTTTTTGTGGAGTCTTTGGTGAGGAACTGTCTTATCTATTTAACTTTGTATAGACCTCTGGAAGCCTTATTGCACATATTTGTAACATGTCTGTCCATAGACATGGTTGAGTCGAAGAAGGCACCAAGATTACGTACACTGTTACTTGCGCTGATGGTGGAATCTACTTCCTTCACTGAATTGATGTCAACTTTAGTGAGTTGCTGTCGTGAACCAATTATTATAACTGTTTCAGATGCATTATCATCATTTATCAATAATTTGTTTGAAACCATCCATGTCCGAATGTCCGAAATACATGATTCAGTAGTTTCTAGAGCTTTAGTTTGATCCTTGATTGATGTGTTTCATCAGCATAACCATGGACGTCAGGCAGATGAGATTCAATGATGGTGAACATTTTTGAACTATAGAATAGAAACAGAACAGGACCAAGGCAACTGGCCTGTGGGACTCCACATTCAACATGGAAGTCTTTTGACAGATTACCGTTTACTGATACACCCTGCTGTCTGTTCTTGAGGTATGATGATAGCCAGCTAGCAGCTATACCATTAAGTCCAAAATCAGAATTCATTGTCTCCAGCAGAGGTTTATGACAAACAGTGTAAAAGGCAGCACTAAGGTCTAAAAGAACAAGCAATGTTACCCCTCCAGACTCCATATTAAGGAGGATGTCATTCTGAACCTCGAGTCATGCCGTTTCAGTCGAGTGAAATTTTCTGAATCCAGACGTGCTGGCCGGTAATGCAGCATGCATATCACTATGTAACATTAGCTGGTCAATGGTGGCTGTTTCACAAAGCTTAGAGATGAACGGTAAGTTACTCACTGGTCGGAAGTTTTTTAACACAAGTTCCGCACTTTGTTTCTTCAGAAGAGGATTAACAATTGCTATTTTCCAAGCATCAGGCACATATTCTTCTAGCAGAGACATGTTGAGCATTTTTGTGATTACAGGAGCCAAAACAATTATTTATCTTGCTAAATTAAGGCTCCCCTTGCTGGTTGCATTGGATCTTTGAAAAAAAATTACTCATGTTACAAATCACCTTTGAAAAATAATTTAGCACTCTACCAGTTCATTGTTTAGGGAGCGTGGTGATAAAATGCAAGTTTCGATGATTAGGAAATGATTTATCGTTAACTGTTTCAGGTCCGTGGTGATAAAATACAAGTTTCGATGATTAGGACATGATCTATCATTAACTGTGTCTGGATCATGGTGACAAAATGCAAGTTTCGATGATTAGGACATGATCTATCATTAACTGTTTCTGGATCATGTTGACAAAATGCAAGTTTTGATGATTAGGAAATGATCTGTCATTAACGGTTTCAGGAGCATGGTGACAAAATGCAAGTTTTGATGATAAGGAAAAGATTTATCATTAACTGTTTCAGGTGCATGGTGATAAAATGCATTTTTCAATTACAAATCACCTTTGAAAAATAATTTAGCACTCTACCAGTTCATTGTTTAGGGAGCGTGGTGATAAAATGCAAGTTTCGATGATTAGGAAATGATTTATCGTTAACTGTTTCAGGTCCGTGGTGATAAAATACAAGTTTCGATGATTAGGACATGATCTATATTCCTGTTTCTGGAGCATGGTGACAAAATGCAAGTTTTGATGATTAGGAAATGATCTGTCATTAATGGTTTCGGGAGCATGGTGACAAAATGCAAGTTTTGATGATTAGAAAACGATCTATCATTAACTGTTTTGGGAGCATAGTGACAAAATGCAAGTTTCAATGATTAGGAAATGATCTATCATTAACTGTTTCAGATGCATGGTGATAAATGCAAGTTTTGATGATAAGGAAATGATCTATCATTAACTGTTTCAGGTGCATGGTGATAAAATGCATTTTTCAATGATCAGGAAATGTTCTATCATTAATGTTTCGGGAGCACGGTGGTTCAGTGGTTAGAACATTGAACCTCAAACCAAAATGTCCATGGTCTGATGCTGACCAGCAGTACAGTAGAATCCTCTTAATTGAATATCCATTTTGCCAGTGAAAATTATTCAATTAACAGGAGTATACAATTAACAGGGATTTGGTCAGTTTCCTGAATTCTGGAGGTAAACTGAGCATTTATTCTATTATATCTTGTTTGACAGAGCTCTATGAGCTCTGTCAAACAAGATATAATAGAATAAATGCCTGTATTGGATGTAGGGAGGTCAAACAGGTTGATAAATAAGGGGAATTTGGTTCGTATGACAGTAATTGTTTTGACTTATTACAAAAATTTATATACAATTAACAGGAGTTTACTCTTCAACCCATATGCAATTAACAGATCAAATTTGTACTGAAGGTATGGTAAATGGTTTTGTGTTTGAAAGTTAAAAAATTTATAGTAATTTATATATTTTTTATACTTACCAATGACCCAGACATAGCTGGTGCTAACTCTTAAAATATAGGGCCAAACACAAATTTTGCCCCCCAATCCCCAAAATTTGCATCTAAAACTAAAGAAAACATGTCCTGAAAGGCCCTCCACACCTCGCCCCCACTGCGCATGCGCAGTGTCCAGGACGTTCCGAAATTGGCGCCATTTATCATTCTAATAACCAGTGCCTGGTAAGCGCTATGTACTCAGCGGGGAGGCAAGAGTTCCCAACTCCTGGGAGGGCCATCCCCGTCTGGGTCATTGGTAAGTATAAAAAATATATAAATTACTATAAATTTTTTAACATTTTTATACTGTACCAATGACCCAGACATAGCTGAATAGTAAAAAGGCTGGAGGGCCAAGGACATAGAGCAAAATGGAATACGCTCAATAAAATAAAATAGAGTCATCCCCTGTAGGGAAAAGAAGTAATAGGCCTTACATGTATCTTTCTTATTTATGATAAATTAGAAAGATACAATACCTTCCAAAAATTGAGCTTCATACATCCATGTACTCTATTAATATCCAATAATCCTTATACTAATAATTTTTAAAGTAAGCCAATAATAAAGTAAGTCTAGAGAATAGAGACTCTTATACTCCTAAAAGTGTGTGAGAATTGCATAATCATGTCCGTTGACATATGCAATATTCAAAAGCTATACTTTAAAAACTAAGACTTGAATGAATTTTATAAACTTAAACTTCTCACTAAACAACCATCCCAATAACAGCTCAGAATTACTAACTCCGGAGGAGGTATCCCCTTGTTTTCATAGTAAAAACAGGTGACCCAAGGGAACACCCTCCCCCCCCCCCCCCCCCTTTTTCTTGCCCTGGGTCAAATAGCCCAGAGCGAAGAGGGCAGCCGAACGGAGACACTGCCGAAACAGACAGCCTACCTAGCTATAGTAGCAACTGTTAAGTGAATGACATTCTGAGCAGTAGATAATAGACCTAACAATAGAGGCCTCCAGAAATGGACTCGATATTTCTGAGATAAAATTCATGAATGGATGGCTGAGCGCAATGAGCAGCCTTCAAAAATCTATAATAGCAACACTATTAATGTAAGCCCAAGAAGTAGAAGAACTCTTACTTCAAGAGCCGAAATCTTAAGCACAACTGCTAAGCCAATGATATACCATAAGCAGTACGCTAGTTAATAGAATCGATTAACAATAAAATGGAGCGTAACGTCCTTCTACTAGACATCAAAGACAGAAGAAGCTTACGCCCTTGTAATAAACAGATATCTGTTTATAAATACATAAACTGTACCCGGAAAGAGTAAAGGCCTATGCCCATACGAAGACGGAAGGACCTTAAAATAATAGGTTCCGGATAATAGGAGCCTAACTCTTATGCAACAATCCAACCTAAATAGTAACGGAAGTATTGATTCCGAAACTATGAAAGTGAAAATCATCCATCGATAGTGCATGAAACTCACTGACTCTACAGTAAAAGAGAAACCAACAGAATTACTGTCTAAAAGGTCAGAATTTGAAAACTACTGTTTCCAGAGGCTCAAATGATTACTTAGCTAAATAAGAACCGAAGTTAAAATCCGTATAGGAATTTAATCTAAAGATTCTAAGTCTATTTATCAAAAAGTTACTAACTGACTTAGATAAAGAGACAAAAGACTCAATTGTAAACTATCGTAGAGTGCATAGGTATGAGGTAACATAAACCTATAACCTAAATAACAACAGGCTGCAGTAGATCTTGTGAAACAAGTATACTAAAAACTAGCAATGCGTAGTATGGAGGAATCAACCATATGAACATAATGATCCCTACACCACGACGGAAGAGCCTCCACTTTAGTCGCATAGAATAGCGAAGAAGAGGATCTCCTATAGTAAGAAATCGCGTCCAAAGCTCGTCCAGTACAGTGCTTACAATGCAATACGGACCACACAACGGAATACATGAAGGTTGCGACCTTGCTGGTTGTGATAAAGATGACACGATTTACCCAGTGAAAAAAGATCCTCACATAGAGGAAGATTTCACGTTAAGATCCACAGTAGACAAGAGAGTAAATTACTCATGATCTCTGTGAAGATAGAGATGCTATCAACAGAAATGTATTGTGGTTGTTTATCTTAGCAATACCTGCTAAAACAACAGCGCCGGAGGATACGCGTATCCTATCATTGCGTCCTATAGATCAATAGAGCGTTAACAGTATTAGCTCAGAGATCTGGACAAGCCAACACATACGTCTGCAATTGATTAGCAAGCTGTGTCATAATAAAACATCATTGGGCGCTCCCATAGATAGCAAATCTGATTAAATACTTGTTTGTTGAGAGTCCATTCTGACAGCAACAAGCGACCCGTAAGAGAACGGGAGTGCGATAAAACAATCAGACGACCCCGAATATGACGGACCAAAACTGAACTTGGTGTACTATAACCAACAGACGGATTCTTTCCATTAAATTGAATAACGGAAACGAAAGAGTGCCTCCCTGGTTCCGGAGATACGCCACTACTGTCGAATTAAAGGACAGGAATTTGGGCATGCATTTCTGAATAATGTTCATGCAATGACATAAAGCAAGCCTAAAAAACATTATTCCGCGGAAGTTAAACTGATAGCTAAAAGACTGCGGAACCCAAAGACCCTGGCACTTCGAATCCGTAGGGATCAGTATATATCCCAATCTGTTTGACTGGCAACCGTCATAACAGCCACACTAGGGTCCGGCAACTGCGGCGGCACTCTCTGAGTCAACCACCGAATGTTTGCCCCAGTCTGAATCTCTTGTAACAGTAGATAGACAAGAGAATGTATAAACCAAGCAATTCATGGATTGCCGGAAAGTTGCCGTCGAAGAGAAGCTCCTCCGAGAACGAAGCGACTCTGAGAGAGTTCTTAACCTACTATCCACGCGTGGATGTAGCTAGGGCTGCATCACGTCTAAACACTCCAATCAGCCACTGAAGGGCGGAGTTATACGTGAACAAAATACTGCCCTCAAAAGAAATTACATTGAGAATAATATCCCGTAAATCTTTTCTTGAAGACGTAATGATAACGCCTCAGTAAGGCGGATTACGTATAATAAAGCGTCTAAGTTAAGTCTACTATACATAATGTCGTTCCCAATATTGAAATTGGAAAAGACATAAACGGCGAAAAAGAATATATGCAGTCTTTAATCACACCGTCTAGACGCATATGAACTCTCGGTTTGCCCTGCTCTGCCAAAATAAACTATATGTAAAAAAGATAAAATGGCAGAAATGAGCCACGCGGACAAGAAACTAAACTATCATGCTTAGTAGCAAGCTTGTATATATATATATAATATATAGCGTCGAAAAATAAAACACATGTTGTAATGACAATATTGGACTGCGTCGGTAAGTCAGGGACAAAGTCCCTGTACCGATCGAAAAATCCGAGTCCAATGACGCTATAAGTCTCTTATCCAAGATCGCAGCAATGAAGTCCGAAAAATAATCACTGGAAGAAATGCCAGAAGATATGAAAGGCATCTTCCGATACTACTAAAGGGAAAACTCGAAATCTTTCGAATCCCTTTCGCCATCCTGTCGGACCCTATAAAGCGTTCGGTCGTCCGTAGCTTGATGCAACCGCGGACCGCACCGACCCAGCGCCGTCGGATAATTCCTGATTCGACCGAGAAACCGTCAATTGCTGGGATGCTGCGAAACAACTGTGCTAACTCGGATAGCACGTCCGTCACCGAGGCCTGAGGAGCAGCGGTCTTACGATGCATTGCCGCAGGAAGCTCCGAGATCGTTACCCCGTGCATACTTCCAATATGCGAGCGAACGGAGTGTATAGGCCTCGTGTCCCTTGGCTACCGGATGGCGCGACCTATTCGCTGTGGAATCACTGAATGCCGAAACTGATCGGATACTCGAGGTCACGTAGCCAATGTGCGGTCGTGTGCCCTGCTGTGAGGATGAGGAAGCATTAAAGACAGTCTCTCGGACTGTCAATATAACGGAGCGTCCCGAGCAACGGACATATGCTCCGAATGTAAAATATCTGAACCACAACATGCGGTCCCCTATGTTGTTGGCTTCCTCCGATCTGTCCTCAATCTGCCGTCACTGGGTGAGTACTAAAGTAATTAAAGTGCTCGCATCACCCAAATCTCCTTCCTAGACCGCAACGGACGAACCCGGCAGCCGAACCATTCGATGAATGTATGCTACACCGGGTGAGCTAGCGAATGTCATTCCGTAAGCGATAGACATATTCCATGAGCACTTATTGCCGCTAACTCTTCATTAACTATGACGACAGAGGCACACTTTTGAAAGACATCTCCATAACTCTTCGAACAAGAAACCAGAAATGCTTGGATAGCAAGCATAAAATAATAATATATATAGCGTCGTTCAATAATTCGAAAGTTTGTGTGACATTATTGGATTATGTCGGAACTGAGGGACGATGTCCCTGAACCGAACCAAAAATTTCTAAGTCCACCGACGCTATCAGTTTCTTATCCGGCATCGCAGCATATGTTGTTCCGAAAGGGAAAGCTTGAAATCCACCGAATCCCTTTCGGTATCCCGTCGGACCGGATGAAACTTTCGGACGTCCGTACCCGCTTCCGCGGAGCGTCCCGACCCAGCATCGTCGGATAAAATATATGCGACAGATTCAGTTGATGCTGGGATGCTGCGATAAACTGTGCTATTAAGGAAAGCACGTCCGTTCCCGAGGCCTGTGCCGTAGCGGACTTACGATGCATTGCCGCTGGAAGCTCCGTGTACGTTGACTCCCGCACACTTCCTATGCGAACGTCCGGAGTCTGCAGGCCTCGAGTCCCCGGCTACCGACCCAGCGCTGTCGGATAATTCTCGATCCGACACCGTTTCTGTCGGCTGCTGGGATGCTGCGATAAGCTGTGCTATGTGCACAAGAATGTCCGGCGTCGAGACCTGCGGAGGCGCAGTCTATCGGTGCTTCGCCGAGGGCAGCTCCGCATCAGATGGCTCCCGCATACTTCCTATGCGAACGTCCGGAGTCCATCGGTCTCGAATCCCTGGCTGCCGGATGGTGTGACCTGGTCGCCGAAGAATCCTTGATCGGCGAAGCTGGTAATATATCGGCGGTCACGCAGCCAAGGTGCGGTCGTGTGCGCTGATGAGAAGAGGAAGCCTTAGCAGTCTCAGCGGACTGCCTATACAACGGAGCGTCCCGAGCGACGGACGTATGCTCCGCTAACAACACATTTGTACCACAACATCTGGGGCCAGATGTTGTTGAACGAGAGAGGGGCCTCTCTCGCTTGCCGTCCGGATGGACCGGAACGAGCTATGAACCAGACTAAAAGGCTTCCTCCGTTCTCCCTCCGATCCGCCGTCACTGGGTGTGCATTAAGTTAATTTTATAGTGCTCGCATCACCCCAAAATTCCTTCTAGACCGCAACGGACGAACCCGGCTGCCGAACCATTCGGTGAATGGACGCTACACCGGGCGAGCTAGCGGACGTCAAAGGCCGTCGAACCTACTAGGGTCCTCTTAGGCAATTGGCGTATTACATGAGCACTTTTCCGCTAGCCCTTCATTAATTGTGACGACGGAGGCACACTGTTGGAAGACATCACAGATACATCACCCTAATCTTGATCGTCTGAAATAGAAATTGATAAAGTAGAGTGACCCTGCGGGGAAAGGACCGGAGTGTCCAAATCCCCAACAACATACCGTGACATACGCTTCCCATATTGTCATCGAAATCATACGATACAGAACAGGAGTTAATGCGAGTACACTGACCACATATAGAATGATAATAAGGTCAGAGGAAGACTTCCTCCTAAAACAATTGATCAATATCCTTTCAATGAGAAAAGAAAACAAGTCCTGGTACTCGCACTAACCCCTGGCAATCAAATACATAATAATAATATGATCCATTAATATAGAAAAAATAATTGAAATCAAAATATTTTGAAAAAATATTTTTTCAGAACAGCCCAAGTTTCTGAAAAGTAACGTTGAGCCCCAATGGATCCCAAGCCTAAGTGTGGACAAAAATTTTAAAAATATTTTAAACAATTTATTCAACACTTACGAACAATAATAATGTATCTAGTTATGATTAAAATAACATAAAGATATTATTATTTAGAAATCCCCCCCTCACACAGAGGGCTGTTGTAAATGTAAACAATGAGTGTAAAAACACTAAAATAAGACTCCAGGCACCCAGGCCCGAAATCAGTTACCAAAAATACACCATCTGATGCAAAACAGAGACTTCCAGGGAAGAAACTGCAGAACATCAGATGGTAGATGCAGAACACAACGCCTAACCACCCGTAGGTGAAGACGTAAGCATGGAGAAAGAACAGAATTCATTCTGTTATTAAGCTAAAACTCCCAAGAAATTTTAGTAATAATAATTACAGAAACTATGCCAAAAGCATGGGAGAATAGCAAGGGGGAACTTAAAGGACAGGGAGAGAGGAAAAACACTTGAAAAAACAGTGTAACTAAATAATCAGAATGACAACAAAATGGCTGCTGCCTTGAAAATAGGTAACTTAACATAATTTCATTAAAAAATTTTAAGTTACAGCCCTGATAATATTCTGTCACACATTCTTTTCCTCTCCTCCTTTTCTATCCTCCTTAGAATCACCATTTCACTAATATTTATGTGTCTGGCATCATTTAAACTGAGATTTAAAAGCACAAAGATCAGTCAGATGTTAACTGATGAAGGGCCAAACTTAGAATGATAAATGGCGCCAATTTCGGAACGTCCTGGACACTGCGCATGCGCAGTGGGGGCGAGGTGTGGAGGGCCTTTCAGGACATGTTTTCTTTAGTTTTAGATGCAAATTTTGGGGATTGGGGGGCAAAATTTGTGTTTGGCCCTATATTTTAAGAGTTAGCACCAGCTATGTCTGGGTCATTGGTACAGTATAAAAATATTATATTCAATTAACAGGGATATACAATTAAGAGATATCCAATTAAGTGAGCTCCACTGTAATGACATTGTGTCCTTGGCACTTAATCCTGATTGCCTACATGTGGTCATGGTGGTACTGTGTACTGAGACATACTGTACGTGGATGCTGCATTTGCCTTCAACCAATGCTAGTGCTGCTTGTGCATAGTTAGTATGCTGGAGAGTCTGACAGTTGCTTATTGTTGCTGCATGGTTCTCGCTGGGTCCTCTGGCTTCCTCCACTCATAAAACTGGCCAACATGAGGTTACTCTGCCTGTCAAGTGTTGTTAAGCTCCAATAAGTAAATAAATAAATCATTAACTGTTTAAGAGTTAAATTTATTTTCAAAGTGATACAGATCATTGAAAATCACTTCTTTTGTTGTTGCTGATTTTATTGGTGTTTAAGATCACTTTCAGCATCATTTTCTATATCATGACCACAACACAAGTATGAAGTTAAGTTTAGCCAATCACTAACCACAATGCTGCTCACTTCAGACTACTTCATCCTCAGTTCGTCCCCTGAGTTCCAATGTGTTCTATGTGCCAGCAGACACATAGAACACATTGGAACTCAGGAGACGAGTTGTTTGTTATCAGGTCCTATTATATGAGTAAAGCAACTTATTTACCACAGTAAACATGCACTAATCCACGTCCTGGGGTTTCCACAGGGAATTTTTATTGTCAAAATGCCTTCAAGTGATAAACTGAGTGAAAGGACACACAAGGCCCATTGTCACAGTATGTCAAGTTATATCAAAAGCCTAAAGGAAGAAAATGAAACAAATACATACCTTCACTCCACATGTTATAATTACTTATTAATGCCTTGTATTGGGAAGCACTATGCTCTCATAGTGTTGCTGAGGGAAACAACAGTGCCTGACCAATAACAAGGCACTGTAAGGTTCTCAAAGCAATGCTATGAAAGCACAGTGCCTTCCACTGGATGCATTAATTCTTGACTGAACTGATTCATAAAAATTGCCATTCAACGTGTATTATATTAATTTTTGCCTCAAAACATAGCTTATGACCCCTTGTGGAATAAGCTCATCAAGCTTGTTCCAGTTAGGAGATCCCAAACTATGCTTTTTCAGAGACACAAACAAGATAATTTTTTAAATAATAAAAGAAACTTTATGCAAGTGTCATCTGAGTTTCATGTAAAGTAAAGGGTTAATTGATTACTATATCACAAGTCGTTCATCTCTACAATCTACAAGACAATTATCAAGGAAAATACTAATATTCACCATCATGATTTTTTACTCTAGTATAAAAGTCTACAGGCAATTCTGTTAAGCTTTCATATGTTTGAAACACAGCATCATTTTTCAGAAGAAACAGCACTGACTGAGAATTTTCACAGCGTATTTAGTCAATTTAATGGATTTTCGGCTCTAATATTGTGTTGGGAAAAGAGTCAAAATGCTCATTTGCCTACCTGGAAACACTCTTCACTTTCTTGTTTTACAGGTGAAGAAAGCTGGAGTACCCATAAAGAACCACCAAACAATGGCGAGCAACTGTCAAATTGTCAGCAACTGTTCATAACAAACTAACTCCACACAAGCAGGGTTAGCATTGGTTGAAGACAAGTGCAGCATCGACATGCAGTACGCCATAGTACACCGTGCCCCCACAGGGGCAATCGGGATGAAGTGGCTTGCCCAAGGACACAATGCAGTTACCCCTGGCAGGGATCGAACCATGGACCTTTCGGTTTGAACTGCAATGCCGTAACAACTGAACCACTGTGCTCCCAGGAGTATCCAATTAACAGGGAAAGGATAATTTCCTGCATTCTAGAGTTAACCTGAGCATTTAGTCAATTATATCTTGTTTGACAGAGCTCACTGAGCTCTGTCAAACAAGATACAATAGATTAAATGCCTGCATTGGGCACACTGAGGCCAAATACATGAATAAACAAAGGGAATTTGGTGATTGTTCAGGCAATTTCTCGACACATTTCAAGATTTTTTATTTAGTTAACAGCAGTTAACTCTTGCCTACATTCAATTAAGAGGTCAAATTAGTACGGAAGATATAGTTAATAGTTTTGTGTTTGGAAATGATATTAAGTTTAAATGGTTATTCAACAATTACGTTGAGTCTGCAGTAAAATAATTTTGATATAAACATTCCACACTATGAATATCAGCCTCAAAGACCCAACCGGCAGATACAAACTTTCTGCCCAAAAAACAATGGTTCCCCTTTCTGGGTTTGCTGCTCATAGCACTAAGTCCAATGAAGAAACACTTGTATTCTTTTGAGTACTGCAATTTTCCATCAATGTTAAGTACTTTTCAAGGACAGAAACAAATTCAAGCCGAAGACTTTTCATTTGAGTGGTAACAATCTACCGCTGAGAAAACAACAAACTATAATGCCTACATTATAAAGCTACTAAAGTGGTTTTCAGTAATTTTCAACAGAGCCATGACTAGGGCTGTCACGATTTTTTAATTTAGGAATCGATTAATCATCGCAAATAATCGACGATTAATCGTACCTAAATGACCCCCCCCCCCCCCTCCTCTCCCTCTCTTTTAAGTCGATAACAATGAAGTTCAAGTCATTTGACCTACCTCAAGGAAACAACGAAGACGATCCTTTTTAGGTGCATTCAAAGCTTTGATGTTCTGAACTTTTGAACCGTCAGTGTAATAATCAAGACCGGTCGGCAGTTGCGAACTTCGCAACTGCCGACCGGTCTTGATTATTACACTGACGGTTCAAAAGTTCAGAACATCAAAGCTTTGATGAATGTACCTGGAAGACTATTGCTTCCAACAGCGTCTTGGGGTTTAACATCGATGTTCTTAACTCTTTACCTTTAGAAACAATAGTTTTTTTATCAAATTTTCTTTTAATTATTAAACGTCTAGAACGGGATACAATTTACCGATTATTCGACAACGAAAAATACTAATCGATTTTGCCGTGACCGATCAACAGTCGATTAATAGATTAATCGTGACAGCCCTAGCCATGACAGTGACTTCTAGCACTCAACCAGTTATAGGTAATGCCTGTAGAATGAAAAATATGTTCAAAGATATCATCCAATTTTCTAAAACAGAATGGAGCCATTGACCTACCGTCTCTGATTCTGTGCTGCTACTCTCTTCATTTCCTGCACCTTCAGGTTTTCGACTTAATATTCGAGGTGTTACAAATAGTCTGCAATTAAAGAAAAACTTATGTTAGGATGAACCTATTTAATTTCATTGTACTTGTATAATTACTTGGATTTATAGCTGTGCTGTGGTTTCTTATCACAGAACTAGCAACGGTACAATCAGTGGCAGCTAATTTCTGTCTTCCAAGATTAACTGAAGATCTGGAACCAAGTAACTGAAGTCGGTCTGTTTATTAGTTTTAAATCATATTCAACATCTATGGCCATATCATAATCAAAACAGTTGTAACAGAAGTCCCCTTACCCTTCCTCCTCCACCAAAACAAAAACACTGCCCAATGCTAGTTTCATATAACTTAGATAGTCTCCAATATAGGGCTACACAAGCTACAAAAGCCTCGAGTTCGCTCTTAGAGCACTGAATTTTGCAAAATTGTCTCGAGGAAGGTCTAGTCCTAACTAAGACTCTCTGGTTATTACCCCAACTTCCATTTCCTGAAGGAAGGTGGGAGGAGGGGTAATGACTGGGGGATCCTAGTTATGACAAGGGAGAGGTCTCGGAAATGTCACCCACTCCCCCCAATGGCCTTCTGAATATTATGTTTGGCCTCCCAAAACTGGATAGGGCACTGCCTATTATAGAATCCTGGTTGGGTGCCTGCTTGTAAAAAGTCAAATTCAACCAGCTATTTATAACCATATAACCTTCTTTGGAGGACTCACACTTCTGGCATTGCTTACCAGGGGCCAATACTATAAAACTTCTACAATTGTAATTTTCAAGAATTGTATTTTCTGTATGTGGCAGTAAAATGTCCAAATGAATCATTGGTGTTTTCAAAGATGTGGCAATTTACTTGTAGGTAAATTGCCACATCTTTTAAAATGCCAATTATTCATTACAGTTATATATATTCACAAGTAAAAAATGCAATTCTGGAAAATACAATTACAGAAGTTTTATAGTATTGCTTACCAGGTCTAAAACAAGTAAATCAAAGCTTGCATCCAAGGTAAACTTTTCTGGGGTTCCCAAAATGAAAACCTGTCTACCAAAGAAAACAAGTACTGTTCCACTTTCTGTAGCTCTCACATAAGATTGAGTTTAAAAGTTCCTTTCATTATATGTGGTTATATGATGACAACTCTTTTTTAAAGCCATGTTTGGTCAATGTTTATAATTATAATGCCCTCATTTTACCCCTAGACCAGGAGAATGGGTGAAGATGTTGCAAACTTTGCTCCTCCTTAACTAAAGCAACTCTAATTTCACCCAATGAAAATTCTACCTTGCATCTTCACATAGAATTTAAAAAATAATTTCTACTAGAAGAAATTTGATTTGAAGTACTAACTGATGATGGAACTGATATTCATAGTAATTACCAACAAAATTATAAATTTAAAGTAATTTGTATATTTTTTATACTTACCAATGGCCCAGACTTGGCTGGTGCAAACTCGATAAAATCCAGGGCCAAACACAAATTTTGAACCCTCCCAATCCCCAAAATTTGCATACAAAACCAAAAAATTAAAGTCCTATCTTGTCCTTCATACTTTTGTTTTATTTAGTATGCGTGGTAACCAGGAAGGTATCGGAATTGGCGCCAAGCATGATTCTTTCTATAGTGTCTGCTAAATGTTATGATCAGCGGGGAGGGATGAGTGCCCACTCATGGGAGGGCCATCCCCGTCTGAGACATTGGTAAGTATAAAAAATATACAAATTACTTTAAATTTATAATATTTTTATACTACAAACAATGGCCCAGACTTAGCTGAATAGTAAAAAGGCTGGAGGGCCTAGGACTTAAAGGAAAATCCAATCTCTCCATTACTTCGATAAAGAATAGCTCCTACAGGAGAATAGGAGAAGACAGAGGAATTACATTGTCCTTCTCTTACAAAAAAACGAGAATGACATAACACCAACAATGTAATTGAGAATTACATAATTTCTCCATTTAATGCCAGCATAACCCCTTATGCTAATTTGGTGAAGGAAACCAATTATAAAGCTAGTCCAGAGAAGGAGAGGCTTTATACTCATTTAAAAGTGTCCGAGGATTGTATAGAAATACTCGTTTGACACGTGACATATACAAATGCTTCACAGTGAGCTACACATTAAAAACAGTACATAAATGAGATATAGTTATTGCTTCACACCGAGCTACACATTAAAACCACCCGGCACCAATGCTGGAGTACTGTCTCTGGAGGAGGTATTCCCTTGCTTTTCACTATAAAGCCAGATAACATAAGGGAAAAACCGCCCCCCCCCCCACCCCCTTTCCCCTTGTTCTGAAGTAAAATTCCTCAGAACGAAGAGGGCAGCCGAACGGCATCAGTGCTCGAGCAGACTGCCTAAGACATCTTCTAGAAGGAAAATTAATGGACGACATTCTGAGCAACAGAAAGAGGACCTAAAGATCTAAGGTCGCCGGTGATAGGCTCTAAATTTCTAAGGTAAAACTTGGTAAATGAAGAGGGCTGTGTCTAGTAGGCAGCCTTCATAAGATCAGTAATGACTATACTGTTTGAATAAGCCCAAGAAGCAGACAGTGCTCTAACCTCATGCGCTGAAATCTTGTTGACAGAACGTAGATCCGAAGATAGACTTTCATAGGCAATATGTATTGCCAGCTGAATCCATCTAGCGATAAAATGAACAGATATATCTTTTCTGTTAGGAATCAGGGAAAGAAAGAATCTTTTTCTTCCCTTTCTAATGAAACTCGATCGACATTTATAAATGGGCATTGCTCTAACTGGACACAGCAAAGGTCTAAGGTTGTCCGAGGATGGTAAAGCCTTAATGATAATAGGCTCTGGCTGCTTATCCGGGATCTGATTCTTAGCCAAGAATCCTACTTCTGTAGTGAGGGTAACAGTATTACCAACAGTATGGTAATGGGAATCATCAACAGATAATTCATGAAGTTCACTGACTCTTCTGGCAGACCCAAAGGCTAAGAGAAAGGACGTTTTATAGGTCAAGAATTTGAACTCTAGATCGTCTAACGGCTCAAATGGATTTTCTTGAAGCTTCAACAGAACCCAAGCCAAATTCCATTTAGAAATTAATCTGAGGGTTCTAGGTCTATTAATAGAGAAATTTCTAACTAGCTTGGATAAAGAAGAATCTGATCCAATAGCCAAGTTATCATGATGATCGTAAGTGTCTGATAACATAGACCTATAGCCCTTAATTGTGACGGGCTGCAAGTTTAATGCGTCAAACAAATAGACCAGGAAATTGGCAATCTGAGGAATGGACGGATCGTAAATGCCTACAGACTGGTCCGTACACCAACGGAAGAAAACCATCCACTTCGCTGCATAATTCAACGAAGAGGAGGTCCTCCTACAGTTAGAAATTGCGTCTACTGCTCGTCCTGTAAAATGTTTTCCGTGCAAGAAGGACTGCACTACGGAAATAACGTGAAGGTGAGACCTGGTTTGTGATGCAGTGCACGGGACTTCCCCTGATATAGAAGGTCCTTTCAAGGAGGAAGCTTCTGGGGAATGTCCCATAACAGACACCTGAGAAGATTGATCCAGGGTTTCTGTGATGACAGAGGTGCTACTTGCAGGATTTTGCAGTGAGACTGTTTAATTTTTAACAGAATCTGCTGAATCAACAGAGCAGGAGGATACATATATCCTATCATTCCATCCCATGAGATTGAAAGAGTATCTACTGCATATGCTCGATGATCTGGGCATGGCAACACGAACGTCTGTAATTGATTGTTCAGGTGTGTCGCAAAAAGATCTATCATGTGACGATCCCACTGGTAGCAGATCTGACAGAATACTCGCCTGTTGAGAGTCCACTCCGATGGTAACAGGCGACCTTTTCGAGAGAGCGAGTCTGCTAGTATGTTTAGACGACCTGGTATATGGGGAACTGAGAGATGAATGCGATGACTCAGAGTGAATAGGAGGATCTTCTCCATTAATTCGCATAACGGAATCAAATGAGTGCCTCCCTGGTTCCTGAGGTAAGCCACTACCGTTGAGTTGTCTGACAGAATCTGAACATGGACATTCGCTACTTGAGCAATCCAATGTTGCAGTGCTAGTCAGATAGACATCATCTCCTTGATGTTTATGTGCTTCTCTAGGAACGGAGGGTCCCTAAGACCCTGACACTTCAAGTCTGTGGGACTTAGGGATGCACCCCAGCCCGTCGCGAAGACCGGATCTGGCAGTTGAAGCGGAACTCCCTGAGTCAGCCACTGGAGATCTGCCCAAATCTGACCCTTTTGTTTTACTAGGTCTGTTAAAACAATCTGGGTTTCAAGGGAATGCATCTTCACATTCCAGTTCTGAGTAAAGAAAATCTGGTGGGGACACGTGCGCAGGCAGCCCATCGGAGTAAGATCCGCAGCCGCTCCACACAGCCCCATCAGTCACATAAACTCCCAGTCACTGTGGGAGAGTTTAGACAAAAGCGAGCATAACAACTGACTAATTTCACTCTGGGTAACAGCAGATGAACCAGATTGTTGTAAGTCTCGAAGCTCATTCCCAAGTGAATGAAGCACTTGGACGGAGCTAGATCCGACTTTTTCTCGTTTACTATGAAACCGAGATGTCGGAACAACTGAAGTAGACTCTCATTACGTGTACGCTCCCTGTAAACACTGCCAATCGACTCCCCGCTAACTACTCTATGAGGTGGGGTATCAAATAGGGCTGGGCAGTTTATCGGTTTTTCGGTTCAGTTTTGTTTTGTTTTTTAAACCGAAACCAAACTGCCGCCTTAACAAAAAACCAAGACTTTCGGTTTCCACAAATTTCCCAGAATTGGTTAAGTTTATGACCACTCAATCACTTGCTTTCGCACGCCAAAGGCTTAAATGTCAGGCAAAGGTAAATGCTGTGCCATTTATGCTTACTTCGAGAGGACTGACAACAAATCCACCACCCCACCCTCCCCCCCACAAAAAGTGGTAGCAAATTTCTTGTATCTTAAACAATATCTACAGAACCACCAGCAGATGGAATATGAAAAATTAAAAAGTCGTAGGTAAAAATCCATACATGTAATTCAAGAATTGTTAAGTAAATTTACTGAACCGGGCATATTCGACCAAAGAGGTATTGCAAGTTACCTGACAATATATGGTGTAAAAGTATTATAAATTACCTTTGACCCAAAATCATCTGCGTACGGCACGTTGTAAATTAGATTGGAGGTAAACATAAAATTTATTGAGTTTTAAAACCTCTAAGTTCACATGGGAAAAATGACGAGTAAATTATGTTAATTAACCGACCACTGGCACGTTCTCTGAAGTCACATGCTCAGAGACAACGCTACGCATTGGCAGTTATGTTTTTTGTCAACAATAAAATGGTTAAATTAAAATAGAACACATCCAATTAAATGGATGGCAGGTAACTATTGAAAGTTTCTTTTAAACTTATTGGGAATTGTTTGTATACTATTTGAACTTACTTTAAGGAATCACGCAGTACTGCAGGTCTTTCAGGTACACACGCTGCATTCCCAATAAGAAGATGTTATAATCAACACGTTTTCCCGTGACCATGTGTATTTTGTAAACACAACAAATCCTAAGATGTAATATTGCAAACTTTCTTTCAAATCCCATTATGCAGCAGTCTCCCTTCAAAAACATCAATCGCCTGTCTTGACTGAGATGAAATCAAAACAGGGATCAGCCAAGAGGGCAAAGTAAAGTTGGTAATATCTTCACCTTGGCACCGCTCATTTCGTGCAATTTCTATGTTTGGGCAAAATAAAAGTAAAAAACGAACCTCTACAGTCGAAATTAGGAGACATATTTTGAAAACATTGGAGTGAGTTACAAATAAAAGTGATTTGTATATCACGACTTACTTCAATAATAGTTATCAAAATCACAAGAAATATGATTTGTGTTCCTTTTATTCCACTGTCATTTGAAGCAGGAACCACCAAGAAACATGGGGCACGTCTATTTTCAAGCGATGTGATAATTACCAAAATAAGCACAACAATTGCATATTATCCACCAAAACCAGGATGAGAGCTTAGCGACTCCATAAAAATAAGGAAATGTTGATTTTTGCTAAAATGTAGCTTTTCTTATGAATTTCTGCATTTTGTCTTGACAAGGCCCCAAATCTCACTGACAGAACAAGGCAGATCCCACCAGTGGTGGAGCCATGGTTTGAAATCCTGTGGACCATGCTGGTGAAGAGGTTTTTTGGGGTTGGGGGGGGGGGGGACGATTTCAGGACTGAGGGTACTGTACTTGTACTGAGGGCAGGAAATCAAAAACAATCTTTTCGAATTTGGGGATGTGAGAAGCAAGTGGGATTTTGAGTGGGTGGGTGGGGTGGGGGGGGGGAGGGGGGGGGGTCTGGTCTTCCTAGATACCTCATGGCTCCAGCACTGTTGCCCACTACACAATATGTCCATTAGCTGTGAAGAGTGGGTGAGTAACCCGAATGACTCTACACACTATATGAGCCTCAAGACTTTGATGACAAATACAGACACATTTTATATGTACATTACCCTCTAAAATGTGGATTTCTACAATATATTTTGAAAAACCGAAATGCAAATTTCAAAACCGCCCAGCCCTAGTATCAAAACCCAACCACGTGACTTCAATAAGACGTACTATTGGTTATAATTAGCACAAAGTGTTTTCCAGTGTTGTGACAAGGTTATGCTTCTGACCCAAAATAGGACCTCCAAACATCATTTCTCTGCAAAACGGACGTTAATAATTAGGGAAAAAAGTGCATCGCTCCCGAACTACACAAATAAAAATAAAATCATTAAAATTTATTTCGAAATATCGTACAAAATGACTTTTGAGGACAGTTTCGATCTCGCATGAATATTTGTGAAGACCTTCTCGTTACTTTTTGTCGATATCGGTGTTTCTTTGATCCCGTAATTTTTGGATACCAATTAGCACATTTTCCCAACCAGTAGGGCAAATACTATTTTTAATATCATAAGGAAATTTTAAAAACGTGTTTCATTTCAAATATATTGATTGAAAATCAGTGCTATTTCGTCCTTGAATTTTTGCAATCCGACTAATATTTGCGAAGTTACGCCGAAAATGGAAATAATAAAAAAATCTCATTTGTAACAGGTTGAAGAACCTTTCGAAAAGAGTCGTTCAAATACACACCTTTTTTATTCTGCAGTGGCAGACATATTAAGGGAAATGAAAAAGAACTTTACACAATTTTCCATGTATTTGCATGAAGGACAGCTGACGTCGATTTAACAGGTTGAGAACAACGTAGTTTCGTTACCCACTAGACGGGCCAAACTGCCAGAGTTATTAGACCACAGGCATCTGGAAACCTGATATAAATCACCCCTACCTCAAAACACCCCCCCCCCCCCCCTCTCCCTGAAACATATAATACACAGATCTGTGTGTTTTTGGAGGTGTGCGTGTGTAGGGGGCATACAAGAGGAGGGGGGGGGGGCATTGGGGTGATGTGATATTAATGAGGTCAACAGACGTCTGTGGTTAGACTAGGCAGTGGGACCTGGGGGCGGGATGCAAAGCAACTCCGAATGACGACATCCCCTTTAATCGGAGGATGATATACAACATTTCTCAATAAACAAAAAATAAGCGTTCAACGGGTAATGTTGGATTTCAAGGTGTGCAGAGAACGAGCCAGCCCATTGTGAACTCACCACCAGTAACGCAGCAAAGCATGGTTTTACAAGGCGATGTTCCCACTCAACTTGGCGGGGCAAAAATATAAAAAGAATACCCAAAACACAGGTGCAGAATGTTAATCTGTCCCCCACCCCCCCAAAAAAAATGTTCTTGGTAAAAAAAAAAATGCAGTGGAAGACCAGTCGGGTAAAAATATCATCTGACTGAATATAACACAACACTTAACATGATCAATTATTGAGTTCTCACGGCAGCAATCAATTTTGGTAGCAATTTCTAATCTGAAACAATCCTTTAATTACCCTTCTAAAGATGTAAAACAAGAGCCGACAATATCTACTGATTGTTTCTGAAACAGCCTCTGATCGCAATGAAAACATTGACTGGTGACAGTTATAGACAAATCATAAATTACTCCTATAAAGTTTATTCTTTTGAGATTTCCAACATCAGAAACTAGTTAAATTGAATAACAATTATGTTATCTACATACTTTTATATTTGCACTGAGACATGTAAAGAAAATTTTGTTTCTAACATTCGACCTACCATTTAACAATTTTATTAGCACTACGACAAATATTGAAATTATTTTGAATCTATTTATAGGAAAAGACCATGCTCGTGTGGTGTTTTCCAACAAATAGTTGCAACACAATGAGAAAAAATTCAATTTCTAACATTCGGCCTGCCACTCAAGTTAACCGTGGACATGTATATTAGCACTACGAAAAAGCCCTGGGCCTATTTGTTCCGTGGACTGACTTAGCGGCGTACCTCAGTTGCTGACTTTATTTTTGGCCGACTTCTCCCATGGACGACTTCATTTGGGGGCAAATTCCCACCATTTAACTCTTTGTAGATTTTATTCCACAGCAACAAAGCTTGAATTTTTTTTTGAGACAATTTATTGGAACACATCCAGCGGTGTTTTGAATAGATAGTTGCAAAAAATGAGAAAAAAACAATTTCTACAGCCCCATGTCTTGCAGCACACTGAGAGACCATGTGTTCGAGTGTTGTTTTCTTAATACTGGATAGCTGTCTTTTCCATCAAAGATCGCCGTATGTACATGTGCCGAGTCGACGTCCAGTGAGAGCGGGCCTCAACACCCTCATAGCTTAAATTTTAACCCCCCCTCCCCTAAATAACAGATGTATGCCCCCCCCCCCACACACACACACCACTTGTTGGGGATCACATGTCGCCTATTGCGGACATATGCCTACTGACACCACCTTTGGTTCCACAGAAAGTTATTTTTCGGCACAATTATGTTGTAACCGGAACGCAATTTAATTTGAGTGCAATCAAAAACGGAAACCGGACATTGCAAATAAAATCATTAAAATTATTTTCGACAGTATTAATATGGGAGATCATAAGCGGTCATAACTGAAATAGAAGGCGATCAATTGCATCTCAATTTGTTGTCAGTCTTTCTTGTGTTGAAATGTAAATATGTGTTGAATATTTTTAGTCGATAACTTGAAATAAATCATAAAAATGAATTTATTTTCTTTATACATTATTACATTAACCCATCCGAACATCCTGAGGCTGAAGAGCGCCAGACCCGGAGAGGCCGAAAAGCGCAAAACTTGAAGCGCGGGCCAAATCGGCCAAAAAGCATCGATCCGGACAGTACTTTTAACATGATTCTGTTTCAAAATATAGTTTATGACTCCTAACTGAAACTAGCCCAGACCCTCAGACTAGTTACAAAGGAGGGAGCATACGCTATATTTCAGAAGCAAAGATGTAGGCTTTTGTGCAATAATCTGGACATTACTGCTGAACTGTTAGGTAAAGGGTTGACCGATAAACCGTTTATCTAACCTTAGTTAAAGTAGAAGACAGCAGTTGTCAAACTATTTTTTGCTTCCAAAACACAGCTTATGACCCCTATCTGAAATGGATGCTACATGCTCGTTTCAATCAGAAGTCATAAGATATGCTTAGGAAGCAAAAAATTAAGATAAAAACCTAAAAAAAAAATGGGAAAGACGAATTTCGTGTAAGCGCTGGCCGATTTTTACAGTTATGTTACGTGAAGTGTTAAATGCAAAAATGAATATTACACAGTAATATTTCTCCATTTGAACTTTATATGCCAAGATTATTTTAATGTGATTTTTTGTTTTAAATTACAATTAATTGAATATATTGATATATATGCATTCCCAATAAATTATAACAAAATACAGAATGAATTTCAAAAAGATATTTAATAACATTCGATAAATAAAAGTTGTCAGAAAGGTTATAAACAACATCTCAAAAGTGTTATGCTTTATCAGACCAGTGCTGGAAAAACCCATTTATTAGCTCTGCCAACTCATAAAAAAGTTCCTCTATAAATAGACACAGAGATCTTAATTGAACCGGATTAACAGTGACTGCATTATGTAATCATATGTAACAACTGGGGTAATTTGGAAGACAACTTTTACAGGGACTGTACACGTAATGTGAATATCGCTCTGAAGAATAATTCTGTCGCCGTATCTCTGAACAATGTCGTCCAAGTAAGCCGACGTTACCACTGCCGAATGAGCTCGGAAGTATGACATTACCAAGTTCATTATTCGAGTGAAAGCCCAAGGAGCCAGGTTCAGACTGAAGCACATCAATCTGAACTGATAAACCTCTCCTTGCACAGCAAAATGCAAGTACTTTCTGAATGCCGGATGTACCAGGACATGGAAGTACGTGTCCTTTAGATCTATGCTTGCAGCATAGTCGTCCACTCGAATGCTCGCTCTTACCAATCAAATGGTTTCCATATAGAACTTTGGAGCTATGATCAATTTGTTTATCCAGCTCAAGTCTATTACCGGGCAGAACGAGCCGTCTGACTTTGGTACGAGAAAGAGGTGACTGGAAAAACCTGGAGAATTTTGATTCTCGACGACCTCTATTGCTTTCTTTGATAGGAGAGCCTGTACTTCTGCAAAGAGAGACTCTCTTTTGGAAAAATTCGCCGGAAGCTTTGTCCAACGCGGACTTCTTGTAAGTGGGGGCTTTGCTCGGATTAATAGCCGCAGGCTGCCGAAACTTCATTTCTCACCCACTGATCTTCCGTAATTTCCATCCAGTTTTTCGTGAAGTTTGATAACCTTCCACCAACTGGAAAGAAACAGAGGTCTAGACCATCACCTGTACAACTTGCGAGGCTTGCAGGAGGAGAAACTACGTCCTACCCCTCATCCCGTCGGCTAGTGGCATCTGACTTATAGTCTTGATCAAGACTTGTGCTCCTTTCCGAGTCGCTATATTTACGACATCTGGAGTAAGAGGGTTTCCTAGACCCTCGTGAATGACCTCACCTACTCTGGCCAGCTGATGCATGTTGTTGAGACGCTGATCTCAGTAGCAGTGTGCTGGAAGCTTTTTTGGTAGCTTGTTCATAGACTAAGAAAAGCTTGTTGTCAAACAGTGTGTGTCTGGAGATTGGAGCGACTTGGAGAGAGCTTTTCACCATCATCGATAAGTGATGACGACACAAGGGCTGCATCACGTCTAACCAACTTCAAATTTGCCACTGAAAGGCCGGAGTGGTACGTGGCATACATGACTGCCCTGGAAAGAACTCTTAGCGAGGAACTAACATCCTCAAATTCCTTTCCATATAGATGCTGCCCCAGAGCCCTGGTGATATCATCTGCGTAGGACATAGCATCCAGAATCACTCTATTAGATGAAATAGAAGATTCAATCACATCCAAGCATAAACTGAATGATGTGGGCAAGGATATATCCAAATCCCCAGTCTGCTCATCCAGACGCAGAGGAGCTCTCTGAACATCTTCTCCAACCGTATTAAAATAAAGTGATCCAGGAAATAGTATACTGATTGAAGATGCAGGTAAGAAACTGCTTTTCTTTTTCGAACTTGCAAGGTTGAATATGGCGTCGTTAATGTGGCCGAAGGCCTCCGACACTTGCCAAGATAGTCCTGGGAAGGAAAGAACATCATCTTTCCTTCGTACGACATCTCTGTCTAGGGATGACAGCAGTTTCTGCCTAGCAGATGCAGCTTGCTGATCAGGTGGAACAAGTTGAGGATAGTATTGATGAATGAAATTCATCGCTACCATATGTTGTTCCGAAAGGGAAGGGTAATCTCTGAATGTAGAGATGACCGGACTGACCCAGCACGTCCAACAGCTCATTACTGGAGTCTGCGGAAAGCTGCGTGTACACTTGCTAGGAAGCTGTGATGAGCTACGCAATTTGTGATAGCAAGTCCGTTACAGAGTCTTGAGGAGCAGTGGTCTTCTGTTTTTTCACTGCTTGCTGCTCCTGGGACGGAGATGCGGACGTACAACTCTTCTCCGAAAGTCCCAATGAATGAAGAAGATCACTTGCTACCAGATGGCCCGACTTCACTGGCGAAGACTGGGAACGTCTTCGCACGGCTGCCTGGATATCCGAAAGTCGGGTAGCTAGTGTGCGGGTGTGTGATCTTATCTGAACCTGAGGAAGAAGCTGTAACTGTAGCAGACCGCAGCTGCAGTTTAGACGAAGCGTCCCAAGTGGCGAGTGTGGACGTTGCCTCCGATTCAGTGAAGTTTCTTAAAACAACATTTGGCCCCAAATGTTGCTGGATTAGAGAAGGCTCTCATGCTCGCGGTCTATCAGACCTCACCGAGCTTCCCAAAGCGAAACTTGCAGGCTTCTTCCCTTTGCCGTCGTCGCCAGGTGAGCTTCAGTTTTTGAGGTGCTCGCTCTACCCGATTCTACACTTCCCTCGACCGCACCGGACTTACCCGGTGTTATGGCTCCCACTGTTGGTTTGACCGCTTCACCGGTCGAACTGGCTGCTGGAATAAGAGGCCTTATTTGCTTGTTTAATATTCAGGAGCACCTTTGCTCATCAGAGCGCGACAACGGCAGCACACTTTGGACTGGTGTCGCAATACCATCACCATGTTCTTGTTCCTCTGAAAAAGAAACTGAAAAACTTGAATTATCCTGCAGTGACAGTTCTGGCATCGGAACTTCACCGCCGACGATGTACCGCGACACCCATTTCCAACGTCTGGCATCCCAATGTACACAAGTAGGACAAGAATCTGTAGGAGTGCATCGACTACAGGCAATACAACAAGCATGTAAATCCGAGGTAGACTTCCTCACCTTGCATTTACAGCAGTAAGCTTTGATAATTAATTACAATCAAAAATCGAGTCGATAGCACCCCTACAAATTCAACAACAAAAATACATGATAAGAGCAATCAAATTAATTTCGAAACAATTATAAAAAAAATTTCGAAAAAAAAACTTTTTTGAAGTATAAAAAAAATTTCGAAAAAAAACAATTTTTTTAAAAATGCCTAAGATCCCAGAGGGAACATCATGAGCCCAAGGGCATCCTGATAGAGCCTAAGTGTGGACAAACGCCAAAATACTGCATGTTAAGGGCATTGCCAAATGTGAACAACATCAAGAGAAGAAAATGGAAACAAGACAACAGGCACACAAAAAGGCCCAAAGTCAGTAACCGATTTAAATGCTACCAGATGCAAAGCCAGGTTTTCATACAAAGAAAAAACAATACATCGGATAGAAGATGCAAGACCAAAATGACCCAACACCCCTAGGGTGAGAACGTAACCATGGGGATAAACATTCTGTAACACACGTTAAACTCCCAAGAAATTTAATAACAAATTTCAATAAAAACAGCCAAAAAGCTTAGGAGTTTAACAGGAGGGTTCATGGAAGGATAGGGTAGGAACACTTAACAAACAGTAGGTAAATCATAAGCAAGAATGAGGACGTCAGGCGCATGTCCTGAAAATGGAAAACATGAAATCATTTTTATAATTATTGTAAAGTACAACCCTGAACGTCTCAAACCACCGTTGTTCACTTCCATCATCCATTTATAGCTTTGAATCCACCAATTCTTTCATTGATTTGTGTCTGGCATCCTCAAAAAAGGATATTTAAAGCACAGATGTCAGCTCATTGTTTACTGACTTAGGGCCAAACAAAGAATGATGCTTGGCACCAATTCTGGTACCTTCTTGGTTACTGCGCATATGCAGTAAACAAAAGTATGGAGGACCAGATAGGACTTTAATTTTTGGGTTTTGTATGCAAATTCTGGGGATTATGGGGGGGGGGGGGGGGGGTCAAAATTTGTGTTTGGCCCTGGATTTTATCAAGTTTGCACCAGTTAAGTCTGGGCCATTGGTTGTAGTATAAAAATATGAAAATAGACATCACGACATCAACTGCTCAAAAAACATTCTACAAATAATCCAAACCCAACACTTGATGTTCACAGTGAATATAAGTGTCATACTACAACATTAGGGTGTGATTTTCTTTTTGAATATTTGTTCAAAGCTACTATTTCTTAGCTTTAAATGACAGTCAGGGTGAGCTTTTGCCTTCACTTGACATCCATCATCCATCGTCTGATGCCCACCAACTTTACATATCAGTCTTCTTCTTCAGAACCACTGAACCAAACTTGGCATAAATTATCTTTGGGGGATACCCTTCCAAGTTTATTCAAGAGAATTAACTGAGCCCAATAGGCTGGAAAAAACACAAAATTCTTCAAAAATCTTCACAGTGCTTTGAAATTTGGTATGCAGCTTCCTTATATACTCAAGATTCAAATTTGTTCAAAGAAAGTTTCTTGGGTAATATTTGCGCTTATGATGTGAGGAGCAATATTTTTGGATCTGCCCAAAATTTTGATTTTCCAAACCCAAATTATCCACATCTCCATGGGAATCCCAGAAGCTAAAAATAGAAAACAAGAGGCCCCAGAGGCCCCGAGGGTGCTCACCTGACATGGTATCCTGAATATCAACCCAGGGAATTGATTTGAACAAGTTGCAACTGCCCCTACTAAGAAAAGCATATACCAAATATCAAAAGATTCTGGCCAGTGGATCTGAAAAAAAAGATTTTTAAAGAATATTCCTCATATTGAATGAAGTTATAATTTGGGCTCCCACAGGGTGCACAAATATGAACCCAGGGACTTGGCTTGAACAAACTTGAATCTCACCTCCCTAAAGATGCTGCCTACCAAATATAAAAAAAATCTGATTGCTGGTCCTGAAGAAGATTTTTAAAGAAAATTCATCATTTTGAAATAAGTTATAATTTGGGCTCCCACAGTGAGCCGAAATATGAACCAAGGGACTTGTCTTGAACAAACTTGAATCTCACCCCCATCCTCCCCCTCCCCCCACCCACCCAAGGATGCTGCTTACCATATATCAAAATATTCTGATTAGTGGATTTGAAGAAGAAGATTTTTAAAGAATATTCCTCATACTGCACTAAGTTAAACATTTGGGCTCCCATAGAAAGCCCAAATATGGATCCAGGGATTTGATTTCAATAAACATGTGAAACAATCTTCCAAATATGTTATATTTGAAATTCAAAAGCTTTTGGAGCAGTGGTTTGGGAAAATAAGAGTCTTAAATGTTTTCCCCATTACCCTCCGTGTTAAAAAATGCTGACTCAGCACTTTTTTAAAGTCCTGAAAAAGTACCCTATGATAAAACCAATAGCAATTTTTTTGAACCATTCCATTCTGTCGGTCCTAAGGAAGTTTAACACCAAATAAGAATTCTCAGTGCCGTGAAGTTTTGGAGATATGGGCATTTTAATTTTTCCTGTGGTCCCTATGGGGCAACAGGAAATTTTGTTTTGGCATAAATTAAGTACTTATGACCCAATAAGCCCTCATATCAAATTTGGTTCAAATCTGCCTCTCGGTTTGGAAAATAGAAATTTTGGGCGAGGCGAAAATTCTTGCCCCTCCCATAACAAAGGCAAATATAGCCCCACAAACTTCTCTTGAACAGGTCCGAGTCTACACCTCAAAGGGAAGCTGCGCACCAAATATCAAGTCTCTGCTACTGCTGGTTCATGAGAAGAAGATTTTTTAAGATTTAGGCACACTTTTTGGGCATGGCCCTACCGAGGACGGGGCAACTTGATTTTAACAAAACAAAATTTGATGTCATAACAAACAATCATCTCAAATTTCACTTAAATCGGTTCAGTGGTTTTGGAGGAGAAGTCGCAAACACCATGTTCACGGACGATGGACAGTGAGTGATCACTATAGCTCACCCTGACTTTCAGTCAGGTGAGCCAAAAAATCTAAATTTTATAGTAAATTTCCTTTCTTATTATACCTACCGTAATTGTTTACTACAGGCTTGCACTACAGTGAAAGACCCTAACTTGGATAAAATACTCTCTATTTTAATCTCTCCCAAGAGATTTGGGAAAGAAAAGTGGTGTAAAAACACCACGAAAAAAAAAGCAAAAACTGGGTCGAGCACCATCGGCGCACACCCAGTAGGGGAGGCTCTTCTCTTAGTACAATTCCACGACTTCCATTAACCAGTGCGTAAAGCAGTCATCAAATCATTCTTTTGAGTCCGACAACAAAGGAGTTATGTGATCAGCAAGGATTCTTACCCGAATAAGACGGGAGGGCCTCCATGAAAACAATTGCGGTAGGTATAATAAGAAAGGAAATTGACTATAAAATTTAGATTTCTTATCAACCTACCTTACAATTGTTTACTACAGGCTGGATAGACAACAGGATGGATGGAATCACATAACCAACCCACACATAACTCAACTGCACTGGAACAGTGGAAAGAGGAAGAGGTCCCTAGGCCTATTAAACCATCACAAACGTTAGTAAAAGACAATAAGAGATGAGGCGTATGGTGATGTGACGCACAGACAGAAAGGGCAGTAACAGCATGGAGCTGGAACTGACCTTGTAAGAAGCCGAATGGCTAGGATAGACAACAGCCTGAGCAGAAGAAAGAGTGTCTGTAAAACAAAGGTCCTCTGCCTGCTGCTGCAACTGTCGCAGATAAGTGGAGAAAGTAGCATTTCTTCAGAAGGCTGCCAGCCTAACATCCGACAACATGACAGAGTTAGTAAAAGACCCAAGAGGTAGACAATGCACGCACCTCATGGCAGAAAAAAAATGATTGGTAATACAATCGCCAGTCGCTAGACGAGCGAAAGCTGCACGGATAGCAAGACAAATCCATTGAGAAATAGATGCAGGAGAGATCTTCTGTTGACCAGGAATAAGAGACAGAAAATCGATCCTACCCTTCCAAAAGAACAGAGCAAAGGGTGTTTACAGAAGGAAGAGTCCTGATACAGACAGGAGGCGGAGTAGTTTCCGGTATCTGATTCTTGACCAAAAAGGAGCAATCACTGGTAAACATAACACTCGTGAGAGAGCTCCAGAAAAAGGCCGGGTCAACCGAGAAGGCATGAAGCTCACTAACCCGTCTGTCTGAGGCAAAAGCCATCAGAAAAGCTGTCTTGTATGCGAGAAATCGCATATCCACCTGGGATAAAGGCTCGAATGGCACCCCCCACCCCACAAGCAAAGCAGCACCCAAGAAAGATTCCATCTTGGAGTAAGCTGCAAAGTGCTAGGCCTTTTCAAGGAAAAGTGCTAACAAGCTTGGAGAGGCAAGGATCAGTGCCAATACGATGCTGTCCCACATTGCTGGAGACCCCCAGAATCAAACATATACCAGAAACTCCGCAATCTGTGTGATCGAAGGAGTGACAAAAGCAACAGAGTGATCCACACACCATCAACAGAAGACCTTCCACTAAGCTGCATAGGCTAAACCAGTGGTGTGCCTCCTTGAAGAAGAAAAGCAACTCCACTGCTCATCTCGAAAAAAACCGCCACGGAGGAGACAGGACATGACAGACATGCACAAAGGCACAATGAAGTCGGGTCGACGTGAAACCTCCTGGAGCGACCTTGGCAAAGAAGGTCGCGATGTAGAGGGAGACGTGCCGGTACCGCCACTAACAGAAAGCGGAGCAGATCGATCCACACCCACTGAGGCGACAGGGGTGCGATCGAAAAGATTTGACAAATGCAGGTTTGTATCTGGGCTAGAACCTGAGGCAGAAGCGGAACCAGCAGGAAGGCATAGCTGACAAGACTGTTCCAAAGGAGGGACAGAGTGTCCACGGAGAAAGCCACAGCATCTGGACACCGGGGACATGAAAGTGTCCACCTGATGGTTCCAATGAGTCAAAAGAGATCGATGTGGGGACGACCCCAGAGATCGCAAAGAGACTGGAACACTGCCATGCGGAGCCTCCACTCGGTGGAAAAGATCCTGCCCTGTTGGGACAGGGAGTCGGCTAGGACGTTCAGACGACCGGGAATGTGACGAACCACCACTCCGGCATTGACATCCTGAGCGAGCAGTGATGAATTCGAGGTGACTACTGCCGACGCCAACCCTTACCCAATGAGTGAGTAGAAGTGGCGGCATGAGGATCAGCCATTGGCTTCGCAGAGGAAGCAGAAGGGTACTTGTTAGGCTTTGGGCAGCCCCTGCCTCCAACAGAAGGCTGATGAAGCTGACGAAGCAGCACCTGATCATGGAATGAGGGAGTCATCCCGGACCGTTGCCACGGAACCGTGGAATAGTTGCGGACCCGCCGATAGAGGCAGATCGAAGAGCAGCGCACTGCCCCTCAAGAAGGGAACAGCTGGTGTCCAGCACAGCGTCCCTGCTAACTAATTCCAAGTTAGCCGTGTTACAGGCATGTGTGTGAGAAGATGCATGAGCACCTTGGACAGCACACACAAAAACCCTGTTCCTTGTCAAACTTATCTGGGAGCAGATAAGCAGCAAAGCAGAGACGACATGATCGGAGAGAGAAAGCATTCCAGCATCTCTCTCGATAAGCCCGACATGGACTCCAGAGTCTCCATATGAAAAATGGCCGGCTTGGGAGTTGGAGTCCTGATCCAAGACCGTCAAAGTCTGGCAGACTGACGGATTGGTGGAATCGTAGGAACGATAATGCACCGGAGGCAAAAAAGAGTCAACCCTGATGAAGAACAACGTCTTCATAGCCTTGGAACTTAGCTTAGAGTCCAAGGCTGTAAATTAAATGCTTCAACCACCTGTACCAACAGGCATTGTCGAAGGCATCCAGAAGCAGGTTGCTCCACAGGCTGTAGGCGTGCGACTGATGATCGCAGCCTGGCTGACACTGTCAGCTGGTTTGACGGTTTGAGATCTGGAAGGAACCCAAATACAAAGTCAAGAGCTACCCCCAAGTCAGAAGACTGTTGGCTCTCGACATCAGGTATGTCGGACTCATACCATGAGTCGGAAGACACAGAGCCCATCATGGGCAAACCAGCCGACGCCTCCCAGGGTGTAGGCACACCAGGGGGATCAGAAAGCGGCCTGTTTCCAATCCCAGGAGGTGGCGCCACAGGGGTCGCCCGGAAACCACTTGTAGCCTTGCTGGAAGCAACGGAAAAGTCTCTTGGACAGAACCTAAGTGAGCAAGGAGAGGGGCTCCCTAAGCTCACTGACTGTGTCGGATGGTTCGACATGGGATCGAACCGACAAAGTGGCTTCACTCCTGACCCATTTAACCAGCGAAGGGTCAGGATCCTCAAAAACACCCGACGCGGGGAGACGGGCTGCAGCCAAAACATCTGAAGGAAGATGTGTATTGGGCTATGACATACCCTGAGGATCTACAGAGCGGAAACTCAGGAGAGTCACTGTGGACCTCTGCGGAACAGAAGGTCCAGGGTGCACAAAAATAGTACAGGCGTTCAACTAAAAAAAGTGGTGTTACCTGGAAAAAATTTGATACAAGCTGATTTTGGTGTCATTCGACGCGGAATTTATCTGGGAACAACATATCCAAAATCCGCTAAAATCCGCCTTGGGGAAAATTTTTCATAGCGTCTCAACTGAGGGTGGGGTGGTGGCCATTTTTACCAATTTCCCGATGTCATTTTCCAGGCGGTTCTGTATTAAGGGCAGGAATTTGTCTCTTCTCAGATTTTTCCTGTCAGTAGAATACAATATAATGACTATAGTATTATACCAGCCCACGTAATTGATGTACACCACGAATAAAGAGCTTTGTATAGCACACTGGAGAAAGATAATTACATCATATCAGTCGCAGGTATTCCAGCGATTCTGTTACACACAGCACATCGCTATAAGCTTATCGCCACGTGCTCTCGAATTATTCGATTGTTTTGTAATTCTGTCATATTTTCTTTGTTTTGGTGTTAACATACACAGGAAACAATTCTTAGTCACATTGTCCTTTTTCATATTTCGTCAATATCATATTTCTTGTCTATTAATCCAGTTTCGATAATCCGCCTCAGGATCCGCACTACTTATAGCTAAGAGAAAATAATCCGTTCCCTCCATCGGCATATTTCCACCATTTGATTAGATATGGCTTCACACCAAGGTGGTCGCTTTCGAGATGATACCTGTGTAATTTGCCAGGTTGGTTTTGATGAAGTCAAATCAGTTAAAGTCACCAAGAAAGGTTGTCATACCATGCTTAATTTCTGTAATGTCAGGGAGAGATCAGACCTTGAAGCACACCTTTTGGACAAGCTTCAACAGGACCCCGTAGGTGTTGTTCTGGTTCATTCAGATTGCAGTAGGGATTTCACTGATGCGAAGCGGGCATCTGCTGCAAGCTCTTCTGACATCGAAGCTCCGTCGGCCAAGAAAATGAGATGTAATGTTCCTGTATTCGACTTCAAGACACACTGTTTGTTCTGTGGTAGCGCCGCAAAAACTGATCCACGCCACCCCGATAGGAACAAAATTATCAGGACCGTCGAGACACTACCTATACGAGAAACCCTCCTTGAACATTGCGAACTGAGAGGGGATAGTTTAGCTTCAGAAGTAAGCGTTCGGCTATTGAGTTGCATTGATCTGGTAGCTGCCGAGGCTGTCTATCATCCACTCTGCCATACGAAATTCCTAAACTATAGACAGTTGGAAATTGAGAGACCAGTTGGTCGAAAACCTGACCATGGCATGGAACATTGGTTTGAGTGCATATGTGAATTCTTAGAAACTCATTCCGATTCAGAACTGTACACATTGACCGAGTTGCATTCGAAGATGGAAGAGATCGCAGGTGAATCAACTGTGTACACAAAAAAGAGACTGAAGCAGAAACTAGAAGAGCGATATGGCGATTATATCTTTTTCGCCAGGGTACAGGGTCGCGACAATGTCCTATGCTTTCGCAACACGGCTGAATATCTGATAAATGAAAAATGGTATGCGGACAAGAAAGAAAGTATGCGGACAAGAAAGAAAGTATAAGTGATGAAGCTGAAAGGATCATTGTTACTGCAGCAAAATTGATCAAGGGGCAGCTTAGAGAGATGGTATCCAACCCCTGCTGACATACAGGACATTTCGCGAGGCAAAACCTGGATCCCAGCCTACCTACAGTCTTTTCTCCAGTGCTTGATACCAAATGATATAAAAAACGAAACAGCATAGGTCACTCTATAGTCCAATCGGCTAGACCAAGATCAGTCATAACACCTACTCTATTCGGGTTAGGAGTAGAAATGGACCATACTTTCGGGTCAAAATGGCTCGTTAATGAACTAGCTAGGCTTGGGTTTTCTATCACCTATGAGGAGGTCAAACGGTATAAGCAAGGTGTGATGGAGCTAGATTCTGTTGACAGCTATACCTCTAACTATTTCCCCGGAGAATTCGTACAGTGGGTCGCAGACGTCGACAATAACGTTGCGACTATCGATGGGAAAGGTTCACTTCATGGTATGGGTATAATCGCTGTGTCAACCCAAACTCAGGTGCCATCCACCCCTATGTCGCATACATCGATAAAACGCAGAGCTCGCGTTGGCATTGAACAAATGTTGGTGAATAAAGGAATCCCAGTGGTTGATTACTTGGAATCAACGAGGAGAGGCTTTGGTGGTTTGAGGTACAAACCAGTAGTAGAGCTGCAATCACCACATACACTTCCATCTAGCCTGAGTACTGACGTTCTATGGCATTGTGGGTGGCTATCTAGAGCAGTAGATGACACTGTTCCTAATTGGTCCGGCTTCATGCAACTAGCGCATTCTGTGCACGGTTCAGAGCATCAAGCGAAATCAGATATACTCTTTCTCCCAATAATAGATCTCAGCCCAACAGACAGCACATGCATCTTTTCCACATTGAAATTCATCTCAGAGCAAGCGATCAGACTGAACATCCCATCCCTGTGCATCACGTTTGACCAGCCTTTATGGTTGAAGGCAAATGAGATAATAATTGATCAATCCATGAACATTGTTTCCACACAATCATGAGTTTTCTCGGCAGTATCGGCTCGATGATGGCTGGATCAGGTCTTGATGAAGCTTTGCAGGAAGTTTATGGTCCACTAGCAGTTCGGTCGATGTTGACCGGCAAAGCTGTTTCCAGAGCTATGCGAGGCCACCTCCTAGTAGAAGCTGCACTGACGAATAAATTATTGGGTGCCATAACCACATCCGAAATGAGCGCAAATGTTTCTCCTCCGATGAGCCCACCCACTGTTGAGAGTGTACAGATAAACCAGAGGGACTTAGATGGTGTGAAGGAGTTATACAAAGGTGTGCTTGAAGGCGCGGTCACCCTTTCTGATGTTAGCAGCTCATCAGCTCTTGTGACGGTGAACACTTGCCTTGACAACTACAAAGCCAAACTGTCAAGAGAATCACGCACCGCTAAGCTATGGGTACAATATCTAGAATATATTCAGGTACTGAAAATGTTCATCCGTGGAGAACGTCTTGGCGATTGGAATCTCCATCTCATTGCTGTTGGTAGAATGCTGAACCTCTTCGCCGCAACAGGGCATGTACACTATGCCAAGAGTTGCAGAGTCTATCTGCAAATGATTCTTGAACTACAAGAAAAACATCCTTGGTTGTATGAGAGATTCTACTGTGACGGCTTTCATGCTATACGTCGAAGTTCTAGGATTTGGGCAGGCCTCTCTAGTGATCTTGTTATTGAGCAAGTTCTTATGCGTTCAATTAAAAGTCATTAAAAGTCGGCGTGGGTTGACGCGAGGTCGTGGCGTGACGGAATCTGTACGACAGGAGTGGATTTACACGATGCATAAATGCGCAGAGATACATGAAGCCATGACAACGTTGACCGACCTAAAGCTCAATACCAGCAAACAGCATGTAGATATGGGCACATCTCGTCGAAAACGAGACAACTTAGACATGGCCAGAATACTAGAGTGGTTTGACACACACAACCCGTTCGATGAAAACGAACGATTGCGTTCTCTGTCATCTGGTTTGTTAGCTTCCGAGGGAGATGGTATCAACTGCGATATCACTGAGTCTGTAGGGGCAGAGATACACTCTAGATTAGACAAAGCTATTGTTTCCGATGCCACTATCAAACGAAGTGATCAAATCCGTACCCTAGCTCACCTCACCCCCGGGTTGAAGCTAGATGACCAGAGGGTGACAATTGACCCCTCAACTTTGTTTACTAGACTGGTTGCTATTGCCCAGAGAGAGCAAGACATGGCACAGTTCTTTGCGTATGAACTAACTGTAATGCCAACAGCCCTCTTCAAAGATTTTTACCTCAGAAAAGCAAACAAGGCAGACCTAGCAACTGCAATAACTGATGGCTTATCCCTTACTAAACCACCATCTAATGGTCTGTACGTGCTCGACGGGGGCGCTCTCCTCCACAGAGTTAAATGGAAGACAAACACCACTTACTTGGAAGTGGCAAACCAGTATGTTGGATACGTGACGAAGAAATATGGGCAGAATTGTCGAATTGTCTTCGATGGTTATGGTCAACGACCAACAACCAAGACTCAGGAGCAGAGAAGAAGAGCTCTCCACGTTTGTGCTGATATCCGTTTGACGAACAACACGACTGCCCACAAAAATCAGGAACTGTTCTTATCGAATGGAAATAATAAAATGCAGTTTATAAAAATGCTTTCCACATCACTGAGAGAGGCTGGGCATATTGTCGAATGCAGTTCTGGAGATGCTGACACTAACATTGTTGACAATGCAGTTCAACTTTCGTCCCAGGGAAAAACAGTTGTCATTGTTGCAGATGATACAGATGTACTAGTTATGTCCATATACCATTGGGATCATACTTGGTCTGATATCTATTTCCAGTCAGAAGCACGGAAGTCACACAGGGGTGGAGATGCATGGAAAATCGCAGATATAGTAGAGAAGATTGGAGAAATAACTCAGAAGAACCTCCTCTTCATTCATGCATGGAGTGGGTGTGATGTCACATCAGCAACGTTTGGGCACGGGAAAACGTTGCTTCTCAAGAAGTTAGAGAACTCATTGCCTATTCAAAATATATCAGAAGCAATGCACGACAGTACCATTTCTCAGACAGAGGTTGGGAAAATGGGGACTGAACTGTTCGTTATGTTGTACTCTGGCAAACATTCAGACACTTTGAATGGTTTGAGATATTCAAAATTTATGACAATAGTCACTTCCAGCAAATCGGGAATTGAACCACAAAAACTTCCCCCGACTGAGCGTGCAGCACATTTCCACAGCCTGCGAGTTCACCAACAAATTTGGAAACTGTTGGATAACGATGCCCTAGATCCTGAGGAGTGGGGCTGGGAAAGTCATGGGAATGAGTTGATACCTGTGATGACTGACCTGGGCGCAGCGCCTGAGGCTCTTCTCAAAGTTATCCGCTGCAAATGCAAAATGACATCCAAAAAGCCATGCGGAACAAACATATGTTCTTGTAGAAAGAATGCGCTCAAATGCTTGTCTGCCTGTGGAGACTGTCGGGGTGAGAATTGCTTCAATGCCGAGCCGATTGAGATCGGGGAGGAAATCGGCGACAATGAATAACCGTGAAGAACACCAACAAATGTCTTGTTAGACCTCATCATGTAGTTAAATTCCTGTTATTATATTGGACCAGTCAACATTATCTGCACCTCATTGTATGCGAAAACATCGATCAAAGAACCATTTCTAGTTTTGTATTCTGTGCAGAAGTATCTTAAATCGGAAGTGAAAATTTTAGAAAAAAATGTGATTTTTGGGGTTATTAACCCTTTTTCCTCATAAAAAGTGTGAGGATTTCATCCGGCAATTGCCTCTCAATATAATTAACATTTGTATCTGGTCGCCTGCGACACAAAATAATATATAAAACTCAATCTGTGACATATAAACGGCCGAAACCCCGGAAACACAATTTTCCCCCTTCACGAACAACCCCCTGACGGGAAATCTGACATGAAAAATTTTCCCCAAGGCGGATTTTTGCGGATTTTGGATATGTTGTTCCGAAATAAATTCTGCGTCGAATGACACCGAAATCAGCTTGTATCAAATTTTTTCCGGGTCGAACCCTACTACGTCTCTACTAAAAGTGTTGGTCCCACAAAACTGGCCATGGGACCAGAGTGCGTGGACAGAAATGCCACGGAGCTCATGGTGACCCCATCATGAATATCCGAATCTCTGAATCGGCTGAGAGACCACAGTAGAGGGTTCGGCCAGCAACCCGTTCCAACTTTGCCAAGTTGAAGTCAGGGAAGGCTGAGGCCGATACCCCATGTCTACACTACCAGACATCTCTGCAGACCCCTGCAGGGAAAAAACTGCTGTGCTCAACGGCTGAGAGGACACAACAGGGGGGTTCGGTCAGCAGCTACTTCCGACTTCGAGTTGAAGTCAGGGAAGGCTGAGGCCGATACCCCACGTCTACACTACCAGGCACCTCTGCAGACCCCTGCAGGGATAAAACTGCTGTGCTCAATGGCTGAGAGGACACAGCAGGGGGTTCGGTCGGCAGCCACTTCCGACTTCGCCGAGTTGAAGACAGGGAAGGCTGAGGCCGATACCCCACATCCACAGACATCGCTGCAGACCCCTGCAGAGATAAGCCAAGGCCGGCTGAAACGGTGACCGATGATGTTGTAGACAGAACAGTAGTAGCAGCATACACGACAGGAGCTGTTGAAACTGGCGGAAAGGGGAGAGAGCAACTGAGCTTGGCCTCCAAAGGGGGAGTTAAAACCCTAGTGACAGCCTCAGATGTCGACTGGAGAGAGAGCATAATCCCAGAACCAGGCATTTCTTCACCAGACAACTCAACAGCTCCCGCAGTATCCACCACGGTAAAAAACATCCCCCACAGAGGGGGTATAACTCTCACCAGACATGGTCATGTCAGGAGGCCCCAAAACGACAGTGTCCACCCCCCCCACCCCCTCCCCCCCACAGGTTTGGGAGGAGCTGCACATCCGCCACAGAAGGGGTATAACCCTCACCAGACGTGCTGGAGGAAGGGCCACGAGAACGCACCAAAAGCAAGAGCAAAAGGCATTGCCCTAAAGGAACCGTACTGGACATAACAGAGGTGAAAGCAGTAGAAGAAAAAAGTGAACTCAACAAATACAGAAAGTGGAAGAACACCCCTAACTACGAGAGAAAGGTGGCAGAAAAAGACCCAAAAAACAGAAATAATAAAATTTATCAACCGCAAAAATTTATGTCCAAGCCGGACGGTAATTGAAATTCGCACGCAACACGGAATATATATAAAATATAATGAAAATGTGGTTGAAAATAATAACAAGAATATATAAAACACAGTCCTGTTGTTATACGATCCTCAGATCCATAAGTCCAATTATCACTGTTTCGTAATACCAATGGCCGAATGTTCCTTGAACGTCGGACTAAAAAAGAATGGTTTGATGACTGCTTTGCGCACTGGTTAACGGAAGTCGTGGAATTGTACTAAGAGAAGAGCGTCCCCTACTGGGTGTGTGCTGATGCCGCTCGACCCAGTTTTGGTTTATTTTTTCGTGGTGTTTTTACACCACTTTTCTTTCCCAAATCTCTTGGGAAAGATAAAAATAGAGAGTATTTTATCCGAGTTAGGGTCTTCCACTGTAGTGCAAGCCTGTAGTAAACAATTGTAAGGTAGGTTGATAAGAAATTCAAATGTGCGTATTGTGGATGATTAGGGATAATATATATTTCAGTGGACAAAAGATCTGTGACATGACCTTTGGTCAAGAGCCATGAGGTTTTAGGTTTTACATATGCAGCTGACCACACAAGCCATTTTACTGGTTACATGTAGTTGGGTTTTTTTAACAAATGGATCAGTGTTGTGAGACCAAAAGGGATAGTTTTACCTTCTGCTTGTTGATTCATCAGCCGAATCATCATCAGCGGCACCAACATCATTTATATCATATGTATCATCATATTCATCATCATATATCCCCACACTAGTCTCACAGTCTTCTAATCCTGATACTAGGTCATAAGTTTGGATTCTTGGTTTAAGATTACTTTTTTCATCCCAGTCATCCAAGCAAACTGTATCTGTTTTTGACCTGAAAAACACATCTTACATAAAATTATATATTCAATGAACATTTATGACTTTCCAAGTAAGAATACAGGTGTGTTTACCCATGGCTATTTCCAGAATGTTATTCAATTATCAAGCTTTACCATTTTTAATGTTTGTTGGGGAGTCTGACAGTTGCTTGCGTCTGCTCAGTGGTTCTCTCAGGGTACTCTGGCTTCCTCCACCCATAAAACTGTCTTTCATGCCGTGAACCTAGCTTCCCAAACTGTCATTAAACCCCAATAAAACAAAACAAACCAAAACTGCTTTTAACCCTTCACCTAACACGTAATTTACAAATTAAAAAGTTGAAAAAATGTTTTTCAAAAAATGGCAACATACAGTTTATCATGATTATGTGCATGTCCTAAGGTTTAATATCAGATTTGAGGTGGTATCCAGAATGGGATCTCAATGAGCTGGCTTTGCCAGTGAGTTGTGATCCCATTTTTGGACACCACCGAGAATCTGATGCAAATCACAGGACATGCACATTATCATGATGATTCATTTATCTAACAATTCTGTCACATAAACAGATTAAATCTTAAATTATTAATACAGTTTTGGGACATAATGTTGGTGGAACTATATTGTTCTGCACTTTAACAAAAAAATGAGTAACGCAGTCACCACAATTTTCAAAGTTGTGTTGTCAAATTATTCACTTTCAGTGTCAGTTCCTATGATGATCTGCTTGAATTTACATTTGTGCCATGTGGGCACATCCTCAGGAACCAGGTAGGTTTATTATTGAATTGTACAGTTTCTATTTATTGTGTGTGTGTAGGGGGGGGGGGGGGGGGTTCATTGGCTATTAATAGTTCTGTCGCTAACTGTAAGGAGCTTTGTTTTCTTTGCAAGCGATCAGCTGAGTCGGCCACTGAAATGCACATAGAATGTATTCATGTGCCTGTTATGATAGCCTGTCGCGTTGGCGGAAATAAGTCATATTCATGATACAGAATATGAATGAGTCATCTATATTTTAAGGAATCGGAACACATTATGTGAGACATACCATTTCTCGTGGTTTTCAGCCCAAAGTCTATATGATTGTTAGATAAAATACCATGTCATATGACCCCTTATTCGAACAAGCTAGTTCCAATGAAGGGGTCACTTGATATGGTTTTGTTGATATTCAATTTATCTCAAGGTAGTTGGGCATCAGTGATTTTGGTTAAATGCACTTTTCTGAACATTTAATATGGAACGTTGAATAGTTAATTAACAAAAGGCCCCAAGGGGCCTGAGGGCACTCACCTGATATGATAGCCTAAATATCAACCAAGAGAAATGATTTCAACAAGTTGCATCTGCTCCTCCTAAGAAAAGCTTATACCAAATATCCAAAGATTCTGACCAGTGGATCTAAAAAAAAAGATTTTTAAAGAATATTCCTCATATTGAACTAAGTTATAATTCAGGCTCCCCCAGGGAGCCCATATATGAACCCAGCGACTTGGCTTTAACAAACTTGAATCTCAGCCCCTAAGGATGCTGCACACCAAATATCAAAACATTCTGACTGCTGGATCTGAAGAAGAAGATTTTTAAAGAAAATTCCTGATTTTGAACTAAGTTACAATTCGAACTCCCACAATGAGCCCAAATATGGACCCAGGGACATGGCTTGAACAAACTTGAATCTTACCCCCCTAAGGATGCTGCATAAAAAATATCCAAAGCATTCATCTGCTGGATCTGAAGAAGATTTTTAAAGAAAATTCCTCATTTTGAACTAAGTTGTCATTCGGGCTCCCATAGTGAGCCCAAATATGAACCAAGGGATTTGGCTTGAACAAACTTGAATCTCAGCCCCCTAAGGTTGCTGCATGCCAAATATCGAAACATTCCGACTGCTGAATCTGAAGAAGAAGATTTTTAAAGAAAAATTCCTCATATTGACTAAGTTATAATTTGGGCTACAGGGAGCCCAAATATGAACCCAGGGACTTGGATTTAACAAACCTGAATTCCCCCCCCCCCCCCACCCCCAAGGATGCTACACACCACATATCAAAACATTCTGACTGCTGGATCTGAAGAAGATTTTTTAAGATAATTTCTCATTTCAAACTAAGTTACAATTCAAGCTCCCACAGTGAGCCCAAATATGGACCTAGGGACATGGCTTGAACAAACTTGAATCTCACCCTCCTAAGGATGCTGCACACCAAATATCAAAACATTCTGACTGCTGGATCTGAAGAAGAAGATTTTTAAAGAAAATTCCTAATTTTTAACTAAGTTATCATTCGGGCTCCCACAGTGAGCCCAAATATGGACCTAGGGACATGGCTTGAACAAACTTGAATCTCATCCCCCTAAGGATGCTGCATACGAAATATCAAAACATTCCGACTGCTGGATCTGAAGAAGATTTTTAAAGAAAATTCCTTATTTTGAACTAAGTTATAATTCGGGTGCCCAAAGTGAGCCCAAATATGAACCCAGGGACGTGGCTTGAACAAAATGGAATCTCACCCGCCTAAGCATGGTGCATACCCAATATCAAAAGATTCTGCCTGCTGGATCTGGAGAAGAAGATTTTCAAAGAAATTTGCCTGAAATGCACTAAGTTCAAATTTGGGCACCTATACTGGTGAGCCCAAATATAAACCCAGGGGGCCGATTTGAACAAACTTGAATCAGATCCACCCCACAATGTTGCATACCAAATATCAAAAGATTCTGCCTGCTGGATCTGGAGAAAAAGATTTTTCAAGAAATTTGCATGAAATGCACTAAGTTCGAATTCGGGCTTCTATAGTGAGTCCAAATATGAATCCAGGGGGCCGAGTTGAACAAACTTGAATCAGATCCACCCCCCAATGTTGCATACCAAATATCAAAAGATTCTGCCTGCTGGATCTGGAGAAGAAGATTTTTTAATGTTTTTCCCATTGCCTTCAAAAGTCCCGAAACTGTACCCTATGATAAAACCGATGGCAATTTTTTTTAACAATCTTTTCTGTTGGTCCTAAGGAAGCTTCACACCATATAAAAAAGTCTCGGTGCCGTGCAGTTTTGGAGATATGGGCGTTTTAATTTTTTTATATTTTTAGCTCCTGCAGTTCCCACGGGGCTGCAGGAAAAAAATTTTTGGCATAGATCAAGTACTTATAACCCAATAATACCTCATATTAAATTTGGTTCAAATTGGCCTCAGGGTTCAGAAAATAGAAATTTTGGGCGGGGCAAAAATTCTTGCCCCTCTCAGAACAAAGGTAAATATTGCCCGTCGAACTTCTCTTGAACAAACTTGAGTCTACACCTCAAATGGAAGCTGCATACCATATATCAAGTCTCTGCTATGGCTGGTTCATGAGAAGAAGATTTTTTAAAATTTTGTGCATATTGGCCCCACCCCACTCCACAATATGAGCAGAAATCCAATTTGAAGAAAAACCCAAATGCCCCTATATAACCACTACTTACATGAAATTTAATGAAAATGTGGCCAGTGGTTTAGGAGAAAGAGGCTCAAACACCACCTTCACGCAGGACGACAGATGACGGACGACAGACGACGGACGGATGGATGGACGGATGACGGACGAAAAGTGATAAGAAAAGCTCACCCTGACTTTCAGTCAGGTGAGCTAAAAGTTGAAAGCCTATATCTGACTTTTTCGACATCAAAACAGGTGCCTTTAATGTGCCATCATGAGGAGGTCTGCTTTGAATATATAAATTACCTGGGCAGAACTTTCTACTCAAGTTTTTGCTGCCTTAACCAGACTTGACAAGAAATCACTGCTAACCCACTGGATGTATAGAGGCTGTGGGAATTCAGGACACTTGTCCAGGCACTTAACAGTTAACAGAGATCTACAGAAAGAAAACACAAAAATTTATGAAAACTACGACTCTGATAGCTTTTGTTGAATTATTATCAAGAGCCATTTTATCACGCAGGGGCTCAAGAGATAACCTGAGATAAGATTTCAATAACCTGATTTCTGAAAAACCGAACTAAGAAATTTTGCAGCAGGCAGAATCTTTTGATATTTGGTATGCAACAAAATCTGATTTTGGAGATATGGTGGATCTGATTCAAGTTTGTTCAAATTGACCCCCTGCTAAAGCATTGCAGGTGGTGCCTTGTTGCACTCAAGGGATTTCTGAAAAAACCAAACTAGCTAGATATATATCGTCCCTTGAGTGCAACAAGGCACCACCTGCAATGCTTTAGCAGGGGGCCGATTTGAACAAACTTGAATCAGATCCACCCCACAATGTTGCATACCAAATATCAAAAGATTCTGCCTGCTGGATCTGGAGAAAAAGATTTTTTAAGAAATTTGCCTGAAATGCACTAAGTTCGAATTCGGGCTTCTATAGTGAGCCCAAATATTAAGGTGATGCCTTGTTGCACTCAAGGTACAATATACAGATCAAAATGGGATTCTGAACCGATTTTGCGACATTGTATGTTTATGGGGTGAGTTATCATGAAACTTTGTGTCTCGGAGATATATTGCATTTAAGTATTTTTCAATGGCGAACATGGAAAATAAGTACTATTCAAGAACATAAATAATTTCAAGAAGGGAGGGATCAAAATGATAAATTTAAAGTAATTTGTACATTTATTATACTTACCAATGGCCCAGAGTAGCTGGTGCAAACTCAATATTATCAAGGACCAAACACAAATTTTGAAACCCCCCCCCAATTCCCAAAATTTGCATACAATACCGAAAATTAAAAGTCCTATCTGGCCCTCCATGCTTTTACTACCTGCACATGCACAGTACTCTGGAAGAAACCGGAATTGGTGCCAACGTCATTCTTTGTAGATGAGCCTACTAAAATAATAGCTCAGCGGGGAGGTATAAGTGCCCACTCATGGGAGGGCCATCCCCGTCTGGGCCATTGGTAAGTATAAAAAATATACAAATTACTTTAAATTTATCATATTTTTATACTACAACCAATGGCCCAGACTAGCTGAATCGTAAAAAGGCAGAGGGCCTAGGACTTAAGAATTAGTAGACCAAATACAGCTCCTAAGCCTGCATTCCAAGATGAAAAGGAGATTAAATTTTTAAAGGAATTACATGTATGTCTCTCTATACAATAATAGAGAAGACATATCATCAATAAGGAGCCATATCCAAGTAATTTCGTATTCTTAACATGAATGAATATGCTAATTGGGTGTAATGAGCCCCCAATTTAAGGCTAGTCCGGACTAAGCCACTTAAAATTAGGATGGCGTATTTTCGAGTGAGAGACTAATCCCCACAAACACACGCCATATATAAATAATAAACAAGCTGTATCTAAGATCAGTAATAATCTACAGACAAAACAGCTTCACTCATAGTTACACACTTATCAAGCCAGAAGAGATGAAGGAAAATCACCATCCAACCCCCCCCCCCCACCCCCACCCCCTTTTTTTTTGAAGGAATAAGGAATATTCTTCAAAACAAAAAGGGAAGCACTCTGGAATAAGTGAAAAGTGATACCAAACAATCTATATATATTCGCCCAACAGGCACCTAGTTATTAATTATTATTAATTATTGGTGTTTAACATCACTTCAGCAGCTAAGGCTATAGTGGCGATCCTCCAAGTTATTAACAGCACAAGCTTCTAACGTATGCCGGAGTCGGAATACATAGATAGGTCGAAAACCGGTGATATAATATGCACAACCATACACTTGTCCAACTGAATCCCAATGGAAAGTATCTGTTAGAGCAAACACGCTTCTAAGGCACCCAACAGGTGACCCCGTTCAGGTGTACAAATAATTCCAATAATGAAACTCCAATTGAACCATGAGAATATACGAGAATGTGAATTCTCGTATGTACAGTCTCTGGTAGAAACCTGGATTTAGAACATGGAACGAGCTATGATTAACAGACCCGTCATGGACCGTTCCCCAAATAATTCGCTGTTCCCTATGTCCATAACAACCAATGACTGTTCAGGGAAAGAATATAGTACTCCGAATAATGATGCCAAAAAAAGAGAACGTATGCATAGACAGCCTATTGGAAGTGCCATAACTGATCCAAATAGCCCCAAAATTCTCATGAGCTCTATAAAGCAGAGCAAGAATTTTATAGAATCTGTTCAATAATGCATCTGCCTAATAAACATACATATTATGCACGCGAGCAACAGAATCCTGCATGTACTCATCTGAATACAGCTTGTATCCACAGTATGATAGAAGTGTAACCAGGAAACTGAATGTATAATATGACGTTAATGCTGTTAACTGAGTTATGAACTCATACGTCATAAGAAAAGGCCAGACCACTTTGAGCGAAACTTTTCAGAGTGGACTATTTGCCACATTGGAGAATGTCGCCCAGATAACTGACATGTCAGCTACACAGGTACATGAAGGCTAGCAATTTACTGATAAGGAATCATATGCTTGTTTATGACTTATAAATGAACAACCACAAGAAGCAAACCAACTAAATAGTGGATGTGCCCATGAGGTCATCGTTAGAACATGACCCAGCCACCAATTGAGGAGCCATGAAAGGCATGCATATACTTGAATGCGTATGAGGCCTACGGGAAGAAAACTGAACTGCCCTGAATCGCCTCTTAATAACACATTGGTGGGGGGGGGGAGGGGTTCAAGGAGGGGAGGGTCAACAAATAATTCCTATCGAACCCCCCTCTCCGGCACGACTCATAATGCTTTTGCGTTAGTTATCAAAAAGTATAGGAACCACAGGGCTTCCTCACATCTGACCGACTCCATGATGCCACTAAGGATGGAGAGGGACATGATAACCAAATAATACACCATGTAGAGATAATATTCAATCCCTAGAGTAGAAATACAATCCACAACAATAGATTGGATAGAAATGAAAACGGAGATGAAAATTATAAATTTACAGTAATTTGTATATTTTTATACTTACCAATGGCCCAGACTAGCTGGTGCTTAACTCAAAGTTATTAAGAGCCAAACACAAATTTTGAACCCCCTACCCCATCAATCCCCCACATTTGCTTGTAAAACCAAAAATTAAAAGTCCTATCAGGCCCTCCATACATTTACTCTCCGCGCATGCGCAGACGTCAGGAAGTGACCGGAATTGGCACCAACATCATTCTTTGTAAAAGAGAGTACTACATAAAAATTCAGCGGGAAGGTATGAGTGCCCACTCATGGGAGGACCATCTCTGTTTGGGCCATTGTAAGTATAAAAATATACAAATCACTGTAAATTTATATTTTTACACTGTTAACCAATGACCCAGACTAGCTGAATCGTAAAAAGATGGAGGGCCTAGGACTTCCGAATTAGTAGATCAACATAGTTCCAATCCTGTAATCAAAGGTGAAAGAAAATTAAAATTATTAGGAATTACATGTATTTCTCTCTATACAGTAATAGAGAAGACATATCATACAAAAAGAGCCCAGTTCAAGTAATTCTGTATACTTAGTATGAAGGCTATTCTAACTGGATGTAACAAGTTCCCAATTTTTAAGGTCAGCCCGGACTAAGCCCCAAAAATTGGGTTGGCGTATTTGAAAATGAGAGAATATCCCCCACAAACATACGACATACACAATAAAGCTCCAGCAGTATGCAGGCTATAATTATGGACAAAACAGCTTCCCTCATAGTTACATACCTATCAAGCCAGAGGAGAGGTAAAAAATCCCCCCCCCCTTTTCTTTTGAAGGAATCTTCAAAAAGAAAGAGGGGAGCACTCTGGGACCAAAAAAACAATATAAATATTCGTCGCACAGGCACTCAGGTATTACTTTATTATTAATAAATGGTGCTTAATGCCACTTCAGAAGTTAAGGCTATTGCAACGATCCCGGTAATAAATATTGCCACCTATATAATAGACACCGCCGACGGCGTACGCAGATATGTTGAAAACCAGTGATATAATATATAACATACACATATCCAATCGAACCACAATGAACGATCCCTGTAGAGTAAACACACTTCCGAGGTAACCCACAGGCGACCCCATTCAGGTGTACAATAAATTCCAGGAACAACACTCCCCGGCGTGTACTATCCGATAGCTATGACACTATAAACGTGGGAATAAACGTGGAAATGTACAAGATGAATACCGACATTAATAGAAACCTGGATCCAGAAATGGAAGTAGGTATGATTAACAGGCTCCGATACAGACCGCCCCCAAAATAATTCATAATTTCAAAGGTCCTTAATATACAATAAAGCATCAGCCTAATAATTATTATACGCGTGAGCATTAAAATCCTGCATGTAATCATCTGAATACCAGTTAACTGGTTATGCAGCCTCTGAAATACCCAAGGACTAGCAATTTAATTATGGTGAAATATGCGCTCGTATATGACATATAGACGAATAATCACAGGAAACCAATCCAACTAAAAAGAGGATGTGTCCATGAGGTCGCCACAGAACACGACCCAGCCGCCAATCGAAAAGTGAAGAAATGCATGTATGTGTTTAAACTTGTAAGAGGCTTGCGGGAAGAAAACTACGTCTTGCCCGGTAATCACCTCTAAACACATTAGCGGAGTGTGTGTGTGTGTGGGGGGATTCAAAGTCATATCGAACCCTCCTCACCTGCATTACTTAATCGTTCTTGTGTTAGTCATAAAAGAATATAGGAACCGCAGTGGTTACCTCACGTCTAACAAACTCCATTATGCCACTATGGGCAGAGAAGGACGTGAAGAACAAAAACCTTCCCCCGATAAAGATCCTCTCGTGGAGGAAGCTTCCGGGAAACCCCCATAACAGACACTTGAGAAGACTGATCCAAGGTTTCTGTGACGACAGAGGTGCTACTAGTAGGATTCATAACGAGATTGTTTGATCTCAAACGTAATCTACTCAATCAAATGAATTTGAGGATACGCGTATCCTATCATCCATCCCCATAAGATCGGCAGAGCGTCTACTGCATGCGCTCAAAGGTCTGGGCATGGCGACACAAACGACGGTAACTGATTGTTCCAGTGCGTCGCAAACAGATCAATCATGGGGCGAACCCTCTGGTACCAAAACTGTCCAAATACTCACTTGTTGAGTGTCCATTCCAATTGCAACAGGCGACCTTTCCGAGAGAGCGAGTCTGCTAGTACGTTCAGATGACCCGGTATATGACGGATAAAAAGATGAACATGATGATTCATGATGTATTAGGAAAATCTCCTCCGTTAGTTTGCATTACAGAAATGAATGGGTGCCGCACTGGTTCCCGATGTACGCTACTACTGTCGAGTTGTCCGACCAAATTGAACATGGACGACCGTAATTATGTGAATCCAATGTTGTAGCGCTAGATTAACATCACCTTGTTGATGTTTATGTGTCTCTCCTTGAACCGAGGGTCCCAAAGACCCTAACATCTCAAGACTGTGGGACTTAGGGTCGCGCCCCAACCCGTCAGACTCACATCTGTCATAATCGTGAAAGCCGGATCCGGCAGGTGCAGCTTAACTCCCTGAGTTAACCACTGAATATCAGCCCAATTGAACCCTTGTTTTACTACGTCCATTAAAACAATACTGGTTCAAGTGAAAGCGTCTTCACACTCCAGTTCTCAGTAAAGTATATCTGGAGGGGAAGTGCGTGCAGACGGCCCATCGGAATGAGATCCAAAGCCACTCCGCACAACTCGAACAGCCGCATTCCCTCACTATTAATGCATCTGAGTGTAGACAAAAGCGAGCAAACAACTGACTAATTTCACTCTGGGTAACGGCAGGCGAACCAGATTGTTGTGAGTCTCAAGGCTCAATCCCAAGTGAATAGACGACTTGTACGGAGCTAGATCCGACTTTTTCTCGTTTCCGATGAAACTGAGACGTCGGAGTAATAGAAGCAGACTCTGAACATCGTTCTGAAGAATAATTCTGTTGCTATATCCCTCTAGAAGGTCATCCAAGTAAGCCGATGTTACCGCAGACAAATGAGCACGTAAGACATTACCGAGTTCATTATTCGAGTGAAACGCCCAGGGGGCCAGATTCAGATCAAAGCATATTGTTCTGAACTGGTACACCTTCCCTTGTACGGTGAACCGCAGGTACTTAGAATGCCGGGTGTACCAGGGCACGAAAGTATGGATCCTTAGATCTATGCTTACCACATAGTTGATCACTCAAACACTAACTTTTACAGACTGAATGATTTCCATAAATAAACTTTTAGAGCCATGATAAACTTGTTATCCAGCTCAAGTCTATTACCGGTCAGAACGAGCCGTCCGGCTTTGGTACGAGGAACAGATGATTGTAAAAATCTTGAGAATCCTGATTCTCCATGACCTGCATTGCTTCCTTGAGAAGAGAACTTATACCTCCGGTTGGAGAAACTCTCTTATGCAAGAATTTAATGGAAGATTTGTCCCACGCAGACAACTTGTTAGTGGAGTTTTACTTGGAATGATAGCCATAAGCCGTAAGCCGTCCGGGACTACACTTCTCACCCACTGGCACTGATCTTCCGTGATTGTAATCCAGTTTTTTGCAGAGCTTGATAACCGTCCGCCAACTGGTCAGCAATAGAGGTCTAAACCATCACCTGTATGACTTACGAGGCTTACGGGATGAGGAACCACATCCTCCCCGCAAAAAGCCTCATCTTGTCGGCCTAGGGGCAACTGACCTATAGCCCCGATCAGACCTACGCCCCTTTTCCAAGTCGCTATACTGACGATCTCCAGAGTAATTATAAGAGGGTTTCTTGTACCCTCGTGAGGAGTTTCCTTTTGACGATTTTTGTCTGGAACGCCCTCCTTTACTCTTGTCTGCTGAAGCGGGTTGTTGATATGCCGACTTCAAAAGCAGAGCACCAGACGATTTCTTAATAGCCTGTTCAAAGACTAACGAAAGCTAGTCATCGAAAATAAAATGTGCGGAAATTGGAGCGACTCGGAGAGCTTTTCACCTTGTCATCTTATTGACGACGCAAGGGCAGCATCAAGTCTGATTAACTCCAGATTAGCCACTGTTAGGGCGGAGTTATACGTGGTATACATAATTGCCCTAGAAAGAACTCTAAGAGAGGTACAAATGTCCTCAAATTCCTTTCGGTTGAGACGTTGCTCCATAGCTCTTGTAAGGTGATCTGCATAAGACATAATGTCCAAATTCACTATATTTGAAGAAATTGCCGTTTCAATTGCGTCTGAGCGAATAGTGAATGATACAGGTAAGGATATCTCTAGATCCCTGGCCTGCTCATCCAACATCTTCCCCGACCATTTTTAAATGAACGTGGTCCAAAAATGGTATGTATACAGAAGATGAAGATAAGAAACTGCCTTCTTCCTTGCACTCAAGATGATAAATATGGCTTCGTCTATATGGCCGAAGGCCTGCGACACCTGCATAAACTGAACTGTAAAAGAAAGGACTTCCTCCTTTGTCCGGATAAAGTCTGCGCCTAATGTTGTAGCATTCTGATTCGGAAGAACAAAAGCAGGGTAGTATTGATGGATGAAAGCCATCGCAACCATGTACTGTTCCAAAAGGGAAGGGTAATCCTCTTCCTTATCCCTTCTACCATCTGAGAAAATCAGTTGCGAATCTTGATTCATTGCATCTGCGTGAACAGACGACTGGACCGACCCAGCACCGTCTGACAGTTCAGATTCTGAGTCTGAGGGAGGCTGCATCTGCACTTCTTGATGCTGTGATTAGCTGTGCAATCTGCGACAGCAAGTCCATCATTGAGGCCTGAGGAGCAGTGGATTTCCATTCCTTAGCAACATGCTGCTCCTGGGACGGTGTGTCGGAAACAGATCCTTTCTCCGAGCGTCCTGGTGATCAAGGCCTTGTCTCCCTAGCTACCGGATGGTCTGACTTCACGGGCGAACAGTGGTTCCTTCGTCATGCAGCAGGCTGGATATCCGAAGTCGGGTAGCTAGGATGCGGTCGTGTGTGCCTTAATAACATAGCAGAGGAAGCCGTGTCTGAAGCCGACCCCTGCTGCAGACTAGACGGAGCGTCCCGAGTGGCGGGCAGACATATGCTCCATCTCGTGCAAGTTTCCAACCAGAAAACTTCATTTCGGCCTTGAGAAACGTAGCAGAAGAGACCTTGACTGAAGCTGACCCCGGCTACAGACTAAACAGAGCGTCTCGAGTGGAGGGCGGACGTATGCTCCGGCTTGCACAAGTTTCTCAAAACAACATCTGACCCCAGACATTGCTATATTAGAGAGGGGGCCTCTCCCACCGAGTACAAGAACTTGCAGACTTCCTCCCTATTTCCATCGTCGCTGGGTGAGCTATTTATATTATAGTGCTCGCTCTACCCAATTCACCTCTTAGACCACAACGGACTTAACCAGCACCCACGGACGGAGTACCACTTCACCGGTCGACCTAGCTGCTTGCAAGAGATTAAAACCTTTACCCAACGACCCTAACTCCTGCAACAATGAGCACTGCAGCTAGCTCTATATGCTCCATGGAGAGCGACGACAGTAGCACACTTGGATGCGTGTCAGAATATCATCACCATGTTCATGTTCCTCTGAAATAGAAACTGACAGAATGAATTAAAATTCAGTAAGAGACTCGGATCCTCAGAACCTCATCACCAACAACGTACCGCGACACCCGACTCCAACATCAGTCATTCCAGTGCAACACAAGAATGACAAGAGTCCGCAGGAGTGTATCAACTAAAGTCGATATCAGTCCTCCAGACTCCCCAACAATATATGTATATATAACTGAGATACATGAATAATAACAATCATAATTAAATTCAAAATATTTTTTGTAAACAAAAAAAAATTTTGAAAGACGCCCAAGTTCCCAAAGGGAACATTAAGAGCCCAAGGGCATCCCGATAGAGCCTAAGTGTGGACAAAATTAAAACATTTTTGAGCTACACTACTGGAATAATAATCCATGTATTCTACAGTATATTACAGTAATTGAATATAAGAAACTACCTAAATATGAGGACGTTGATGATGTAAACGACGTCAATGTAAACAAGACATGAGGCACACAAAAAGGCCCAAAATCAGAAGCAATTGAAATGCTATCAAATGCAAAGCTAGATCTTCATACGAAGAAAAAATGATACATTGGATAGAAGATGCAAGACTAAATGGCCTAACACCCCTAGGGTGAGGACGTAACCCTGGGGAAGAAACAGAATAATATTCTGTAATAAATGTTAAACTCACAAGAAATTTAATAAAACATTTCAATAAAAAAATGTCAAAAAGCTTAAGAGTTTAACAGGAAGGGTTCATGGAAGGATAGTGAAGGAATACTTAACACACAGTGGAATAATCATTTTTAAAAATGATGACGTCAGGCATATGTCCCGAAATTGAGAAACATAAAATAATTTTATAAATATTATAAAGTTACAGCCCTGAACGTCCAAAACCACCGTTGAACACTTTCTTCACCCAATAACAGCCTTGTATCCATTAATTCTTGCATTGATTTGTGTCTGGCATCCTCAAACTAGAGGTTCTACAGAGCCTGTAATCGCTCACCTGGAAATACATATAAAAATGTGATTTCCCATAGGCTTTCCATTGTAACTATGAGCTGCAATTGTGGCCATGTTTGCAACATTACATCAAAATTATATGAGGATCATTTGTAGGTGTCCCAGTCTTCAATCACGTGAAGTTTCAAAACATTTGAATCCATCAAACAGAATCATAGAATGTCTCTGGTGGCCATATTTTCCAGCCAACGGGAACAAAAAGATGATCGTTTGTAGAGGGCCTTCTATAGACCACTCTTGCCAAGTTTTGGTTCATGTCAGCTCAATAGTTCCAGAGAGAAGATGAAAATGTGATTTCCTATAGGTTTTTTCTATACTAACTATAAACCGCAATTGTGGCCATGTTTGCAATATGATCAACATTAAAATGAAGAACGTTGGTGGAGGGTGTCCCAGTTATCAACCATGCAAAGTATCAAAACATTTGGCCATGTGGTTTCAGAGGAGAAGAGTTTTCAAAATTGACCAATCAGAATCAAAGAATGCTTCTGGCGGCCACGTTTTTTCACCCAACAGGAATAAAATGAGTAACAGTTGTAGAGAACCTCTCATAGACAATGACTGCCAAGTCTGGTCCACACTGGCTCAGTACTTTCAGTGAAGATGATGAAAATTTGATTTCCAAAAGGGTTTCTATAGTAACTATAAGCCACAATTGCAGCAACCCGATGAAGATTACAATGAGGATCATTGGTAGAGGGGGTTACGGTCATCAGTTACACTAAGTTTTCAAACCATTTGGCCTTGTAGTTTCAAAGAAGATTTTCTTGAAAATGCACACATATATGAATTCTGTTTTCAACAAAAAAATCAGTAAAATGTTAAATATTTTTGAAAAATTACAACTTTTTTCAGACAGTATACTCTTTTCATAATAGCTTTGGATAGGTAAAAGGGTTACAGGAAACACATTACTCAAATTTTTGTCAAATCTAAAAAGATATACAATAATTACTGTCATCTACGCTGACAAGATTGCAAGAGAATGTTAGCAAAAACTTCTCCTGTTTAGTCTCATGTTACTTATCAGAAAATCTTGATTGTTGACAGGTGTTTGGAAAATGAGCATATATCAGCATCCATGTACAGTTGCAATGGTTTACAGTTAAGTCAAAATAAGTTGTAGGATAATCCTATAAACTATGTATCTTTTTCTCTTCCTACACTGATAAGACCAGAAGCTGACATAATTTTCTGGAAAGCTCTCACTGACAGCTTTCCAGAAAATGTCAGATTCTGATCTTGTCAGGGCAGGAGGAGCAGTTTACTTAGTTTATTGCAGTTATGCTACAGCTTATTTTGACTTGTACTATATACACAATATTTTGGGGTTTTTTTCCAGTTCTCAGTGGAGAAAACCGGAACCAACCCTTACCAAATTCTCAAAAAAACAAGTATTTTGCTGACAGTACTGATCTTCATGCAGACAGGAGAGGCATTGGGTTAAGCATTAGAATATAGCCTCTGGTGGCCACATATTTCCATCCTCTCATAGACCATTCCTGCTAAGTTTGGCTTCTACAGTAACTATAAGCCGCAATTGTGGCCATGTTTACAACCCGATCAACATTAAATGGCGATCATTGGTAGAGAGGGTCCCAGTCATCACTTATGTAAAGTATCAAAACATTTGGCCTAGTAGTTTCAGAGAAGAAGATTTTTGAAAATCCACCTATCACAATCAAAGAATGCCTCTGACGGCCATGTTTTTCAACCCACGGGAACAAAATGAGGATCGTTTGTAGAGGACCCCCCATAGACCATCCCTGCCAGGTTTGGTTCACGTCGGCTCAGTAGTTCCGGAGATGAAGATGAAAAAGTTATTTCCCATAGGGTTTCTATAGTAACTATAAGCCACAATTGTGGCCATGTTTGCAACCCGATCAACATTAGATGAGGATCGTTGGTAGAGGGGGTCCCTGTCATCATTTATGTGAAGTATCAAAACATTTCGCCAGGCAGTTTCAGAGGAAAAGATTTTTGAAAATCTACCAATCAGAATCAAAGAACGCCTCTGGCAGCCATTTTTTCAACCCACGGGAACAAAATGAGGATCGTTTGTAGAGGACCTCCCATAGACTATCCCTGCCAGGTTTGTTTTCACGTCGCCTCGGTTTTTCCAGAGAAGAAGAGGAAAATGTGATTTCCCATAGGGTTTCTACAGTAACTAGAGATACTGTGAGCAAGCTCACAAAGTGATACCCCCGCGCCTCAGTTGTAGCCTTTTTGGTACATTAAAATGTATAAGTTAGATTACCTCCCCTTGGAAATGTCAGAACGGAATTATATTGCTTCATGTACATCTTCATATGGAGTTCTTCCATTGTGTAAAGTTTCATGAAATTCTTCAAACGGTTTAGGAGTTACACTTATAAGGATGGACAGACGGACGGACAGATGGATGGACAGGGTGATTCTTATATACCCCCCCCCCCCCCCAAACTTTGTTTGCGGGGGTATAACTATAAGCTGCAATTGCAGCCATGTTTGTGACCCAATCAACATTAAATGTGGATCGTTGGTAGAGGGGGTCCCAGTCATCATTTATGTGAAGTTTCAAAACATTTTGCCTGGCAGTTTCAGAGAAGATTTTTGAAAATCCACCAACCAGAATCAAAGATTGCCTCTGGAAGCCATGTTTTTCATCTGACGGGAACAAAATGAGGATCGTTTGTAGAGGACCTCCCATAGACCATTCCTGCCAAGTTTGGTTCACACTGGCTCAGCGGTTACAGAGAAGAAGATGGAAATTTGAAAAGGTTATGGACGCCGGACGCCGGATGACGGATGACGATGAACGCCTTTTAGGCCAGGTGTGCTAAAAAGGAGATTTTAAAGTACAGTTGTCATTTCATTGTTGATGACTTTTAGGGCCAAACAAAGAATGATGTTGGTGCCAATTCCGGTCAATTCATGGCGTCTGCGCATGCGCGTCGAGTAAATGTATGGAGGACCAGATAGGACTTTTAATTTTCTGTTTTGCAAGCAAATTTTGGGGATTCCGGGGGTTCAAAATTTGTGTTTGCCCTTAATAACTTTGAGTTAAGCACCAGCTAGTCTGGGCCATTGGTTTACAGTGTAAAAATATGCCTCGAACGACTAGCTATCAACCCGAACATGCGAAGTCGGATAGCTAGTCTGCGGTCAACGTGCTTCATCAATGAAGCAGGGGAAGATGCCATAGCTGCAACCAAATCCGGCTGCAGTGTGAAAGGAGCGTCCCGAACTGCAAGGCGTCCTAACCCACTAAAGTTTCTTGAATCAAAAACAGTCCACCCAGACTGCTGATGGAAAGGAGAGGGTTCTCCAGCTCGCGTTCTGCTCCAAACCTCGCCAAGCGTTCCGTTAGATATTTGTAGGCATCTATCCCTTATCGCGTATATCCATGGAAGAAGAGGAAGCCGTAACAACAGCCAACCCCGGCTGAAGTGTGGAAGAAGCATTCAGACTCATCACATAGGACGGATGCTCCTACTCATTGAAGTTACTTACAACATAAAACAGTCGTCCCCGACTGTTAACGGGAAGAAAAATGCTCTGCACTCACAATCTGTCCCCAGATCTCGCCGAGTATCCCGCTTAGAAACTTCTAGGCTAATCCTCTTTTGTCCGCTTCTTGTAAGCAGAAGCCATAACTGCTGCCGGCCCCGGCTGCAGTGTGGAAGGAACATTCCGATACGTGTTCCGACTCAATATGGTTTTTCAACGGACACAGTCGACCCCGACTGTTAATGGAGAGGGTTCTCCAATCAGTGATCTGACCCCAGATCTAGCCGAGCATCCCGTAGAGAAACTTCTGGCTTCTTCTACATGCACAATTGACCGGACCGACCCAGCACTGTCCGACGGCTCACTACCATTCTGCTGACTGGTGCCCCTTGCTGGGGTTTTAAGCTGAGATAAGCTGCGCAAATTGCGACAGCAAGTCCATTACAGAGGCTTGTGGAGCAGCGGCTTATATTCTCTGCCGCATGTTGCTCCCGGGACAGAGATCTGGCAGCCGATCTGTTCGTCGAATGTCCCGATGAATCACTCCACGAATCATTTGCTACTGGATGGACCGACTTTCTTCTCCTTCTTTCTTTATTTTCCTTCTTCGAGGGCGAAGACTGGATCATCTTCGCTCAGTTGCATGAACATCTATAGTCGGCTAGCTAGTGTGTGGTCGCATGTGCTTCGCTAAAGAAGAGGAAGAAGCCATAACTGCAGCCGCCCCCGACTATTACTGGGTTAGAGAAGGCTCTCCCGCTCACGGTCTGATCTAGACCTCGCCGAGCTTCCCAAAGAGAAACTTGCAGACTTCTTCCCCTTATTTTGCCGTCATCTCTGGGTGAGCTTTTGATTAAAAGGTGCTCGCTCTACCTAAATCTACTCTCCTCGACCGCATCGGACATACCCGGTATTACGGTTCCCATCATCCCATCATCGGGTAACCGCCTGACCGGTCAAGCTAGCTGCTGGAATAAGAGGCCTTATTCCTCATATTCAAGAGCACCTTAGCAGCTAGCTCTGTTTACTCCTCAGAGCGTGACGACAGCAGCACATTCTGGATGGGTGTCACAATACCATCACCATCATCACTTGTTCCTCTGGAAAAGAAACTGAAAATTTGAATTATCTTGCGGTGACAGCCCCAACATCGGAACTTCACTGCGAATACATAGCGCGACACCCGCTTCCAACATTAGTGTCCTAATGAGTCGACCCCGACCACACAAGTAGGACCAGAATCAGTAGGAGTGCAGTGACTACAGGCGAGATAGAAGCATGTAAATCCGATGTAGACTACTTCGCCCTACACTGAGAGCAGTAATTCATAAATAATAATAATCCAACAAGTTCACTACACTTCTAACATCTAACATATAATCATACAATATAAGGATACATGACGAAGACAATAAAAAACTAGAACTATCACTGAAGGTGATTAATACCCCCGCTTTGGGTTTTTAGAGGAATGCACTTCTGATCATGTAGGCGAAGGCCATAAGGAAATGTATACATAAAGATCATTTTTTGTTGTTGAAATTTGTATTTACATGTGGCCTTCCACAGAACAGCACTGAATACTTAAAGAGACCACACATATATGGTTTACATTTGGAAAAACACATTTACAATGTGCAACATGTATTCAAAATCGGTTCATTAATGTAGGAGGAGTTGCACACACAAGAATCCCATTTGAAAACCCATAATAAATCCAAGTTAAAGGGAGATAACCTGGTTAAAATTGTCGCAGATCAAAAATTTGGGAATATGCATATGTTCACTTAGTTGTGATAATGTTTGAAAGGTTTCGTCAAAATTGATTGATAAATGTAGGAGGAGTTGCACGCACAAGAATTTCATGTAGAAACCCATAATAAATCTAAGTTAAAGGGAGATAACCTAGTTAAAATTGCCACAGCTCAAAAATTTTGGAACATGCGCATGTTCACTTAGTAGTGATGATGTCTGTAAACTTTCGTCCAAATTGATTGATAAATGTAGGAGGAGTTGCGCACACAAGAATTTCATGCAGAAACCCATATTAAATCAAAGTTCAAGAGAGATAACCTGGTTAAAATTGTCGCAGATCAAAAAGTTTGGAATATGCACATGTTCACTTAATAGAGATGATGTTTGAAAGGTTACATCAAAATCAGTTCATTAATGTAGGAGAAGTTGCACACACAAGAATTTGTTCGAACGGAAAGACATAATAAATCTAAGTCAAAGGGAGATAACCTGGTTAAAATTGTCGGAGATCAAAAATCTTGGAATATGCGCATGTTCACTTAGTAGTGATGATGTCTGAAAAGTTTTGTCCAAATTGATTGATAAATGTAGGAGGAGTTGCACACACAAGAATTTCATGTAGAAACCCATATTAAATCAAAGTTCAAGAGAGATAACCCGGTTAAAATTGTCGCAGATTAAAAAGTTTGGAATATGCACATGTTCTCTAAGTAGAGATGATGTTTGAAAGGTTTCATCAAAATCGGTTCATTAATGTAGGAGGAGTTGCGCACACAAGAATTTGTTCAGATGGAAAGACACAATAAATCTAAGTCAAAGGGAGATAACCTGGTTAAAATTGTCGGAGATCAAAAATCTTGGAATGTTAAAAAATTTATAGTAATTTATATATTTTTTATACTTACCAATGACCCAGACATAGCTGGTGCTAACTCTTAAAATATAGGGCCAAACACAAATTTTGCCCCCCCAATCCCCAAAATTTGCATCTAAAACTAAAGAAAACATGTCCTGAAAGGCCCTCCACACTTCGCCCCTACTGCGCATGCGCAGTGTCAAGGACGTTCCGAAATTGGCGCCATTAATCATTCTAATAACCAGTGCCTGGTAAGCGCTATGTACTCAGCGGGGAGGCAAGAGTTCCCAACTCCTGGGAGGGCCATCCCCGTCTGGGTCATTGGTAAGTATAAAAAATATATAAATTACTATAAATTTTTTAACATTTTTATACTGTACCAATGACCCAGACATAGCTGAATAGTAAAAAGGCTGGAGGGCCAAGGACATAGAGCAAAATGGAATACGCTCAATAAAATAAAATAGAGTCATCCCCTGTAGGGAAAAAGAAGTAATAGGCCTTACATGTATCTTTCTTATTTATGATAAATTAGAAAGATACAACACCTTCCAAAATTGAGCTTCATACATCCATGTACTCTATTAATATCCAATATAATCCTTATACTAATAATTTTTAAAGTAAGCCAATAAATAAAGTAAGTCTAGAGAATAGAGACTCTTATACTCCTAAAAGTGTCTGAGGATTGCATAATCATGTCCGTTGACATATGCAATATTCAAAAGCTATACTTTAAAAACTAAGACTTGAATGAATTTTAAAAACCTAAACTTCTCACTAAACAACCATCCCAATAACAGCTCAGAATTACTAACTCTAGAGAAGGTATCCCCTTGTTTTCATAGTAAAACAGGTGACCCAAGGGAACACCCTCCCCCCCCCCCCCCCCCCCCTTTTTCTTGCCCTGGGTCAAATAGCCCAGAGCGAAGAGGGCAGCCGAACGGAGACACTGCCGAAACAGACAGCCTACCTAGCTATAGTAGCAACTGTTAAGTGAATGACATTCTGAGCAGTAGATAATAGACCTAACAATAGAGGCCTCCAGAAATGGACTCGATATTTCTGAGATAAAATTCATGAATGTGGATGGCTGAGCGCAATGAGCGGCCTTCAAAAATCTATAATAGCGACACTATTAATGTAAGCCCAAGAAGTAGAAGAACTCTTACTTCATGAGCCGAAATCTTAAGCACAACTGCTAAGTCAATGATATACCATAAGCAGTACCGATAGTTAATAGAATCCATTAACAATAAAATGGAGCGTAACGTCCTTCTACTAGACATCAAAGACAGAAGAAGCTTACGCCCATAGTAATAAACAGATATCTGTTTATAAATACATAAACTGTACCCGGAAAGAGTAAAGGCCTATGCCCATACGAAGACGGAAGGACCTTAAAATAATAGGTTCCGGATAATAGGAGCCTAACTCTTATGCAACAATCCAACCTAAATAGTAACGGAAGTATTGATTCCGAAACTATGAAAGTGAAAATCATCCATCGACAGTGCATGAAACTCACTGACTCTACAGTAAAAGAGAAACCAACAGAATTACTGTCTAAAAGGTCAGAATTTGAAAACTACTGTTTGCAGAGGCTCAAATGATTACTTAGCTAAATAAGAACCGAAGTTAAAATCCGTATAGGAATTTAATCTAAAGATTCTAAGTCTATTTATCAAAAAGTTACTAACTGACTTAGATAAAGAGACAAAAGACTCAATTGTAAACTATCGTAGAGTGCATAGGTATGAGGTAACATAAACCTATAACCTAAATAATAACAGGCTGCAGTAGATCTTGTGAAACAAGTATACTAAAAAATAGCAATGAGTAGTATGGAGGGATCAACAATATGAACATAATGATCCCTACACCACGACGGAAGAGCCTCCACTTTAGCCGCATAGAATAGCGAAGAAGAGGATCTCCTATAGTAAGAAATCGCGTCCAAAGCTCGTCCAGTACAGTGCTTACAATGCAATACGGACCACACAACGGAATACATGAAGGTTGCGACCTTGCTGGTTGTGATAAAGATGACACGATTTACCCAGTGAAAAAGATCCTCACATAGAGGAAGATTTCACGTTAAGACCCACAGTAGACAAGAGAGTAAATTACTCATGATCTCTGTGAAGATAGAGATGCTATCAACAGAAATGTATTGTGGTTGTTTATCTTAGCAATACCTGCTAAAACAACAGCGCCGGAGGATACGCGTATCCTATCATTCCGTCCTATAGATCAATAGAGCGTTAACAATATTAGCTCAGAGATCTGGACAAGCCAACACATACGTCTGCAATTGATTAGCAAGCTGTGTCATAAATAAATCATCATTGGGCACTCCCATAGATAGCAAATCTGATTGAATACTTGTTTGTTGAGAGTCCATTCTGACAGCAACAAGCGACCCGTAAGAGAACGGGAGTCCCTATAAAACAATCAGACGACCCGGAATATGACGGACCAAAACTGAACTTGGTGTACTATAACCAACAGACGGATTCTTTCCATTAAATTGAATAACGGAAACGAAAGAGTGCCTCCCTGGTTCCGGAGATACGCCACTACTGTCGAATTAAAGGACAGGAATTTGGGCATGCGTTTCTGAATAATGTTCATGCAATGACATAAAGCAAGCCTAAAAAACATTATTCCGCGGAAGAAAACTGATTGCTAAAAGACTGCGGAACCCAAAGACCCTGGCACTTCGAATCCGTAGGGATCAGTATTATATCCCAATCTGTTTGACTGGCAACCGTCATAACAGCCACACTCGGGTCCGGCAACTGCGGCGGCACTCTCTGAGTCAACCACCGAATGTTTGCCCCAGTCTGAATCTCTTGTAACACTAGATAGACAAGAGAACGTGTAAATCGAGCAATTCATGGATTGCCGAAAAGTTGCCGTCGAAGAGAAGCTCCTCCGAGAACGAAGCGACTCTGAGAGAGTTCTTAACCTTACTATCCACGCGTGTGGATGTAGCTAGGGCTGCGTCACGTCTAACTACCTCCAATCAGCCACTGAAGGGCGGAGTTATACGTGAACAATCTACTGCCCTCAAAAGAAATTACATTGAGAATAATATCCCGTAAATCTTTTCTTGAAGACGTAATGATAACGCCTCAGTAAGGCGGATTACGTATAATAAAGCGTCTAAGTTAAGTCTACTATACATAATGTCGTTCCCAACATTGAAATTGGAAAAGACAAAAACGGCGAAAAAGAATATATGCAGTCTTTAATCACACCGTCTAGACGCATATGAACTCTCGGTATGCCCTGCTCTGCCAAAATAAACTATTTGTATAAATGATAAAATGGCAGAAATGAGCAACGCGGACAAGAAACTAAACTATCATGCTTGGTAGCAGGCTTGTATATATATATATATATAGCGTCGAAAAATAAAACACATGTTGTAATGACAATATTGGACTGCGTCGGTAAGTCAGGGACAATGTCCCTGAACCGATCGAAAAATCCGAGTCCAATGACGCTATAAGTCTCTTATCCAAGATCGCAGCAATGAAGTCCGAAATAATAATCACTGGAAGATAATGCCAGAAGATATGAAAGGCATCTTCCGATACTACTAAAGGGAAAACTCGAAATCTTTCGAATCCCTTTCGCCATCCTGTCGGACCCTATAAAGCGTTCGGTCGTCCGTACCTGATGCAACCGCGGACCGCACCGACCCAGCGCCGTCGGATAATTCCTGATTCGACCGAGAAACTGTCAATTGCTGGGATGCTGCGAAACAACTGTGCTAACTCGGATAGCACGTCCGTCACTGAGGCCTGAGGAGAAGCGGTCTTACGATGCATTGCCGCTGGAAGCTCCGTGATCGTTACCCCGTGCATACTACCAATATGCGAGCGAACGGAGTGTATAGGCCTCGTGTCCCTTGGCTACCGGATGGCGTGACCTATTCGCCGTGGAATCACTGAATGCCGAAACTGATCGGATACTCGAGGTCACGTAGCCAATGTGCGGTCGTGTGCCCTGCTGTGAGGATGAGGAAGCATTAAATACAGTCTCTCGGACTGTCAATATAACGGAGCGTCCCGACCAACGGACATATGCTCCGAATGTACAATATCTGAACCACAACATGCGGTCCCCTATGTTGTTGGGCGAGAGAGGGACCTCTCTCGCTCACAGCCCGGACGGACCTGGACAAGCCAGGAACCGGACTAACAGGCTTCCTCCGATCTGTCCTCAATCTGCCGTCACTGGGTGAGTACTAAAGTAATTAAAGTGCTCGCATCACCCAAATCTCCTTCCTAGACCGCAACGGACGAACCCGGCAGCCGAACCATTCGATGAATGTACGCTACACCGGGTGAGCTAGCGAATGTCACTCCGTAGGCGTGAGACATATTCCATGAGCACTTATTGCCGCTAACTCTTCATTAACTATGACGACAGAGGCACACTTTTGAAAGACATCTCCATAACTCTTCAAACAAGAAACCAGAAATGCTTGATTAGCAAGCATAAAATAATAATATATATAGCGTCGTTCAATAATTCGAAAGTTTGTGTGACATTATTGGACTATATCGGAACTGAGGGACGATGTCCCTGAACCGAACCAAAAATTTCTAAGTCCACCGACGCTATCAGTTTCTTATCCGGCATCGCAGCATTCTGGTCCGACGAAAGAAGCTGTAGAAGACCAAGTCAGATGACATACACAACAGCATATGTTGTTCCGAAAGGGAAAGCTCGAAATCCTCCGAATCCCTTTCGGTATCCCGTCGGACCGGATGAAACTTTCGGACGTCCGTACCCGCTTCCGCGGAGCGTCCCGACCCAGCATCGTCGGATAAAATATATGCGACAGATTCAGTTGATGCTGGGATGCTGCGATAAACTGTGCTATTAAGGAAAGCACGTCCGTTCCCGAGGCCTGTGCAGTAGCGGTCTTACGATGCATTGCCGCCGGAAGCTCCGTGTACGTTGACTCCCACACACTTCCTATGCGAACGTCCAGAGTCTGCAGGCCTCGTGTCCCTGGCTACCGGATGGTGTGACCTGGTCGCCGAAGAATCCTTGATCGGCGAAGCTGGTAATATATCGGCGGTCACGCAGCCAAGGTGCGGTCGTGTGCGCTGACGAGAAGAGGAAGCCTTAGCCGTCTCAGCGGACTGCCTATACAACGGAGCGTCCCGAGCGACGGACGTATGCTCCGCTTACGACACATTTTGTACCACAACATCTGGGGCCAGATGTTGTTGAACGAGAGAGGGGCCTCTCTCGCTTGCCGTCCGGATGGACCGGAGCGAGCTATGAACCGGACTAAAAGGCTTCCTGCGTTCTCCCTCCGATCCGCCGTCACTGGGTGTGCATTAGGTTAATTTATAGTGCTCGCATCACCCCAAAATTCCTTCTAGACCGCAACGGACGAACCCGGCTGCCGAACCATTCGGTGAATGGACGCTACACCGGGCGAGCTAGCGGACGTCAAAGGCCGTCGAACCTACTAGGGCCCTCTTAGGCAATTGGCGTATATACATGAGCACTTTTCCGCTAGCCCTTCATTAATTGTGACGACGGAGGCACACTGTTGGAAGACATCACAGATACATCACCCTAATCTTGATCGTCTGAAATAGAAATTGATAAAGTAGAGTGACCCTGCGGGGAAAGGACCGGAGTGTCCAAATCCCCAACAACATACCGTGACATACGCTTCCCATATTGTCAACGAAATCATACGATACAGAACAGGAGTTAATGCGAGTACACTGACCACATATAGAATGATAATAAAGTCAGAGGAAGACTTCCTCTTAAAACAATTGATCAATATCCTTTCAATGTGAAAAGAAAACAAGTCCTGGTACTCGCACTAACCCCTGGCAATCAAAATACATAATAATAATATGATCCATTAATATAGAAAAAATAATTGAAATCAAAATATTTTGAAAAAATATTTTTTCAGAACAGGCCAAGTTTCTGAAAAGTAACGTTGAGCCCCAATGGATCCCAAGCCTAAGTGTGGACAAAAATTTTAAAAATATTTTAAACAATTTATTCAACACTTACGAACAATAATAATGTATCTAGTTATGATTAAAATAACATCAAGATATTATTTTTTAGAAATCCCCCCCTCACACAGAGGGCTGTTGTAAATGTAAACAATGAGTGTAAAAACACTAAAATAAGACTCCAGGCACCCAGGCCCAAAATCAGTTACCAAAAATACACTATCTGATGCAAAACAGAGACTTCCAGGGAAGAAACTGCAGAACATCAGATGGTAGATGCAGAACACAACGCCTAACCACCCGTAGGTGAAGACGTAAACATGGGGAAAGAACAGAATTCATTCTGTTATTCAGCTAAAACTCCCAAGAAAATTTAGTAATAATAATTACAAAAACTATGCCAAAAGCATGGGAGAATAGCAAGGGGGAACTTAAAGGACAGGGAGAGAGGAAAACACTTAAAAAAACAGTGTAACTAAATAATCAGAATGACAACAAAATGGCTGCTGCCTTGAAAATAGGTAACTTAACATAATTTCATTAAAAAATTTTAAGTTACAGCCCTGATAATATTCTGTCACACATTCTTTTCCTCTCCTCCTTCTCTATCCTCCTTAGAATCACCATTTCACTAATATTTATGTGTCTGGCATCATTTAAACTGAGATTTATAAGCACAAAGATCAGTCAGATGTTAACTGATGAAGGGCCAAACTTAGAATGATTAATGGCGCCAATTTCGGAACGTCCTTGACACTGCGCATGCGCAGTAGGGGCGAAGTGTGGAGGGCCTTTCAGGACATGTTTTCTTTAGTTTTAGATGCAAATTTTGGGGATTGGGGGGCAAAATTTGTGTTTGGCCCTATATTTTAAGAGTTAGCACCAGCTATGTCTGGGTCATTGGTACAGTATAAAAATATGCGCATGTTCACTTAGTAGTGATGATGTCTGAAAAGTTTTGTCCAAATTGATTGATAAATGTAGGAGGAGTTGCGCACACAAGAATTTCATGCAGAAACCCATATTAAATCAAAGTTCAAGAGAGATAACCTGGTTAAAATTGTCGCAGATCAAAAAGTTTGGAATATGCACATGTTCACTTAGTAGAGATGATGTTTGAAAGGTTTCATCAAAATCGGTTCATTAATGTAGGAGGAGTTGCGCACACAGGAATTTGTTCGAACGGAAAGACATAATAAATCTAAGTCAAAGGGAGATAACCTGGTTAAAATTGTCGGAGATCAAAAATCTTGGAATATGCGCATGTTCACTTAGTAGTGATGATGTCTGAAAAGTTTTGTCCAAATTGATTGATAAATGTAGGAGGAGTTGCGCACACAAGAATTTCATGTAGAAACCCATATTAAATCAAAGTTCAAGAGAGATAACCTGGTTAAAATTGTCGCAGATTAAAAAGTTTGGAATATGCACATGTTCACTTAGTAGAGATGATGTTTGAAAGGTTTCATCAAAATCGGTTCATTAATGTAGGAGGAGTTGCGCACACAAGAATTTGTTCGGATGGAAAGACACAATAAATCTAAGTCAAAGGGAGAAAACCTGGTTAAAATTGTCGCAGATCAAAAATCTTGGAATATGCGCATGTTCACTTAGTAGTGATGATGTCTGAAAAGTTTTGTCCAAATTGATTGATAAATGTAGGAGGAGTTGCGCACACAAGAATTTCATATAGAAACCCATATTAAATCAAAGTTCAAGAGAGATAACCTGGTTAAAATTGTCGCAGATCAAAAAGTTTGGAATATGCACATGTTCACTTAGTAGAGATAAAGGTTTCATCAAAATCGGTTCATTAATGTAGAAGGAGTTGCACACACAAGAATTTGTCCGGACGGAAAGATGTACAGAGGGACGGATGACATATGGACGGACGGACGTACGGACGTACAGGGCGATTCCTATATAGCCCCCACTTCTTCGAAGCGGGGGTATAATAATTTCGAAATAAATCAGAACAAATTTTTGAAAATGCCAAAGTTTCCCAAGAAAACCACACGAGCCCAAGGGCATCCCGATAGAGCCTAAATGTGGACAACACCAAAATATTAAAGCTACACTACCGGAATATTAATAAATGTATCCTAATATAATTGTGATGAAATAAAACCGTGAATATTACCTGTTAAGGGCATTGTTAAAAGTAAACAACGTCAGGATAGAAAAAATGGAAACTAGACAAAAGGCACACAAAAGGCCCACGTCAGTAAATAATTAACTGATACCTGATGCAAAACTAGATCTTCATATAAAGAAAAAACAATGCATTCGATAGGAGATGCAAGACAATAATGGCCCAATACCCTAAGCATTCTGTACAACACGTTAAGCATTCTGTACAACAAGTTAAACTCCCAAGAAATTTAATAAAAATTTCAATAAAAAAACAGCCAGAAAGCTTAGGAGTTTATCCGGAGGGTTCATGGAAGGATCGGGAAGGAACACATAACCAACAGTAGGTAAATCATTAGAAAAACTAATGACGTCAAGGCGAATATCCCGAAATTTGGAAACATGAAATAATCTTCATATTATTTAAAAGTTACAGCCCTGAACATCTCAAACCACCATTGTTCAGTTCCACATCCATTAACTGCCTTGAATCCACCATATACTTCATTGATTTGTGTCTGGCATCCACCAAATGAGAGATTTAAAGCACTGATGTCATTTGAGATATTTACTGACTTAGGGCCAAACAAAGAATGATGTTTGTGCCAATTCCGGTCTCTTCCTGAGTACAGCACATGCGCAGGTAGTAAAAGTATGTAGGGCCAGATAGGACTTTTAATTTTCGGTATTGTATGCAAATTTGGGGGATTGGGGGGTTCAAAATTTGTGTTTGGCCCTTGATAATATTGAGTTTGCACCAGCTAGTCTGGGCACTTGGTTGTAGTATAAAAATATTCAAAGAGATGATTTCAGTTCAGTGGGAATCGTCACTGGAGGAAAAAACATTTTTCTGTGGTTAATCAATATGTTTTATTGACTGGTACAGTATACTCATCAGTTATTATTATTTATTTATTGGGGTTTAATGACACTTTTGACAGCCAGAATCACCTTGTGTTGGACAGTTTTATGGGTGGAGGATGCTGGAGTACCTGAAGAGAACCACCGAGCAATGGTCAGCAACTGTCAGACTCCCACATGTACTAACTCCACACAAGCAGGGTTAACACTGGTTGATGACGTGCACCATCAATGTGCAATACCATCTTAGACTCTTAGTTCATAACGCCACCATGCCCCAACATGGGCAATCAGGATTAAGTGCCTTGCCCAAGGACACAATGCAGTTACCCCTATCAGGGATCAAACCATTGACCATTTAGTATGAAATCCAATACAATAACCTCTGAGCCATTGCACGCCCAGTCATCAGTTGTTACTCCAAATCAAGGGCAGTATCATTTCTGAGGTTATAACAAGAAATGTATGCCTTGTGTTGACTGTTTTAATACCATGATCCTTTTTGGGAACAAGAGGCCCCAAGGGGCCTGAAAGCACTCAGCTGACACTGACAACTATCAACCGAGGGTCCTGACATGAACAAACTTGCATCTGCCCCATTAAGAAAACCATACACCATCTATATCAAAACATTCTAGCCGGTGGATCTGAAAATGTTTTTTTTTTTTTAAATATTCCTCATATTGAACTAAGTTATAATTCGAGCTCCCATAGGGAGCCCAAATATGAACCTAGTGATTTGGCTTCAACAAAAATTTTAATTTCACCTCCCTAACGATACAGTATACCAAATATCAAAAAATTCTTACTGGTGGATGTGTAGAAAAAGATTTTTAAAGAATGTTCCTCATACTGAAACTTAGTTACAATTCAGTCTCCCACAGGGAGCCCAAATATGGACTCAAGAGACTTGGCTTCAACAAACTTGAATCACACCTTCCTAAGGATGCTGTATACCAAATATCAAAACATTCTGACTGCTGGATCTAAACAAGAAGATTTTTAAAGAAAATTCCTCATATTGACTAAGTTATAACTAGAAACTGTTTTAGAACACTAAAACATATGTCTCCCCTTCTTTTTTATTTAATGCACTGCAAATTATATATACATGAATAATATTGATAATCATGCCAAATATTTAAGGTTTAGATCAAAATACCAAAAAGTTCTAGTCCGGACGAAGTTTCCCTTAAAAAAACACATAAATCTGACCTTCAGGTCAAAGGTCAAGGTCACATGAAGGTCACTATGGTATGCGACACACCGACTCATGGTGATACATCCACGTGCCAAATATCTAAGGTCTAGGTCAAAAGACAAAAAAGTTATGCCCCAAAGTTTCCCTTAAAAAGCACATAAATCTTACCTTAAGGTCAAAGGTCAAGGTCACATAAAGGTCAGTATATTACGCGACACACCCGCTCATGGTGATACATCCACATGCCAAATATCTAAGGTCTAGGTCAAAAGACAAAAAGGTTATGCCCCGGACAAAGTTTGTATGAGAAGAAGAAGAAGGAGAAGAATAGGCACTAAAACAATAAGTCTCCCTTCTGGGAAGGGGAGACATAATGAACCCAGAGACTTGTGAAGAAGAAGATTTTTAAAGAATGTTCCTCATATTGAACTAAGTTATAATTTGGTCTCCCACAGGAAGCCCAAATATGAACCCAGAGATTTGGCTTGAACAAACGCGAATCTCATACCCATGCTGCTTACCGAATATCAAAAGATTCTAACTGGTGGATGTGAAGAAAAAGATTTTTAAAGAATGTTCGTCATAACTAAGTTACAATTTTGTCTCCCACAGGGAGCCCAAATATGGACTCAAGAGACTTGACTTGAACAAACTTGAATCACACCTCCCTAAGGATGCTGTATACTAAATATCAAAACATTCAGACTGCTGGATCTGAACAAGAAGATTTTTAAAGAAAATTCCTCTTATTGAACTAAGTTATAATTCGGGATCCCACAGGGAGCCCAAATATGAACCCAGAGACTTGGCTTGAACAAACGTGAATCTCAGCCCTAAGGATGCTGCATACCAAATATCAAAAGATTCTGATTGGTGGATCTGAAGAAGAAGATTTTTAAATAATATTCCTCATACTGCACTAATTTAAACATTTGGGCTCACATAGAGAGCCCAAATATGGACCCAGGGATTTGATTTCAATAAATACATGTGAAACAATCTTCCAAAGATGTTATATGTGAAATTTGAAAGCTTTTGGAGCAGTGGTTTGGGAGAAGAGCAGTCTTAAATGTTTTTTCCATTACCCACAGTGTTAAAAAATGCTGACTCAGCACTTTTTCAAAGTCCCGAAAAAGTACCCTATGATAAAACTGATAGCCATTTTTTTTACCATTCCATTCTGTTGGTCCTAAAGAAGCTTCAAACCAAATAAGAATTCTTCGAGCCGTGTAGTTTTGGAGATATGGGCGTTTGAAATTTTTTCTATTTTTAGCTCCTGTGGTTTCCACAGGGCATTTGGAAAAAATTTGGGGCATAAATCAAGTACTTATGACCCATTAATACTTCAGATCAAATTTGGTTCAAATCGGCCTCTCGGCTTGGAAAATAGAAATTTTAGGCGGGGCAAAAATTCTTGTCCCTCCCGTAACGATGACAAATATTGCCCCTCGAACTTCTCTTGAACAAATTTGAGACCACACCTCAAAAGGAAGCTGTATACGAAACATCAAGTGTCTGCTACAGCTTGTTCATGAGAAGATTTTAAAAAATTGAGGCATATTGGCCCCACCCCCTCCTCAGTATGAGCAGAAACCCAATTTGAAGAAAAACCCAAATGCCCCTAAATAACCACTACTCATGTGAAATTTCATTAAAATGTGGCCAGTGATTTGGGAGAAAAAGCCCCAAACACCACCTTCACGACGGACAAAAAGTGATCAGAATAGCTCAACCTGACTTTCAGTCAGGTGAGCTAATAATGGTATGAGCTTGGAATATTCTAATTAACTCTACTGACATGACATCCTGTTGAATAGAGAGATTTGAGAACTCTTCAACAGTGTGTAACATAATAGCAAAATACAAACTCCGCTCTCTACATTCTGGTAGAAATGTTCATTACTCTGTTGTGGGATTTTCCCCATTTGTCAGTGTCACAGTCAATTATTAAGATGACTCGCCAAGAAATCTCAGGTTCCCATTCCTCATTAAAAGTTTATCTTGAGTTTACCGAAACATTATACCTTCTTCTCAATATAATACAAATCTCCAGATCTGACACCTCTAGTCCATTCTGTAGAACAAAGGTGTTAGAGTAACGTGAGGCTAAAATGATGGACAATATTTTGGAAATTTAACTTTCTGAAACATTTTTAAAAAAGCCCTCGCGCCCCCATCCTTATACTTTCCCTTTTTTGAGTAATACTATTCTGAATTTCTTTAATAACGGATAGTAGTATACACCCTTCTTTTACATTGTACATTTTAACCCTTAGGGCCTGGACAAGTGTCCTGAATTCCCACCAGCCCACAACCTTTATTCGTCCAGTGGTTTAGCAGTGATTTTAAGTCAAGTCTTGGCTGCCTTAGCAGGCAGCCAAGACTTGACTAGAAACCACTGCCTACCTAACTTGTCTGTTGTTAACAGGACCTCCTCATGATGCCATGTTAAGGGCACCTGTTTTGAGGTCGTAAAAATCGTAAATATGCCTTTAAGGGTTAAAGTAGAAGTATTTTCTTCTTGCCCATATGTTTTGAAGAAATTAAATATCTAGATGATAAATATTCATCTTAAACTTTAAATACAAGTTGAGTGAAAAAAGAATATTTCACTCTGAATTATGTACAAGATTGATGTTTGTCACTGCCCCTCATCAAAGTGATCAGATTGAAATCCTCTCTCTGCTTTTCTGCCAACAACACTGTCAAATCTTAACTGTAGAAAAGATATGGGAAAGCATTGCATCTCAGGTTTTATATTTCTTATCGTTCTTTTGATCTTGTTATGAATTGAAAAAGTTTTATTCATAAAATTTACATCAACCAGTGCAATTATGTCACAACTATATAGCAATCCTATCGCAAACAGATCAAGAGACTGCTTTAGCAATCACAGTATATAATTCCCCATCGGACCAAACTTAATAAGCTCATTGTATTGAGGGTCAAAAGCTATATTTGGGTGGCAAATAATGGAACTATTTAGTTATTCGGGGCAAAAAATGTTTGCTTTCATTTATGTTAGATAAAAGTTAACCATGGGCTTCCTGACTTTGGTACTTTGAAAATCTTCCAACTATAATAACTTTGAAAAAAAAGAAAGAGAAGAAAATCTTCCATGCATAATCACCTCAAATCCTTGGTGGAAAGTACACTAATGACAAGAAGACATATAAACATTACATACTTACTGTTTGCCTTTATGTATTTTTGTGGTGTCTATATCATCCCGACTAAAAACATCAAATTCATCATCATCGTATATATTTTTTCTATGGGAAAGAGTTGTACCATCTTTCTTCTCGGTGCATTTTACAATCCTATAAAAAACATCCACAAGGAAAATGTAATTTCCCATCATTTTACAACTAAAATAAGAACGAGCACAACACATCCTATTTAAGAATTTGTTATTAAACAGAGTAAAAACTTTGCTTCCAAGATGGCATTGCTGGAAAACATGTGCCTCTAACATTTTTATTCACGTAATAGAAAATAATATGACCATGCATTTGCAAGCTTTTAAATGGAAAGTATCCTCTGTTTATAGAGTAGACTCCTGTTAAGTGAATAAAAAATCTTGCAACAAGTTTAGAAATTACAATGGCTAACACCAAATTCACCTTGTTTTGTTATCTGTTTGGTCTCAATACATCAGTCATTTATCCACTTGCCTGTAATGCAAATACATTCACAAAATATCCAGCCATTAGGCCCTACAAAGTAGGTCTTCCGTTTCTCAGGCCATTTTTTTGTAAAATTGCAAGTGGGCAGGAGGTTTTTTATTTTATTTTTTATTTTTGTAATTATTTCTTTGCCATCAAAAGTTCATGTTCTTGATTTGTTTTAATTTTCAGGCCTCATAATCTACAGAACAGATTATGAGGCAAAGCATTGCAAGCCTTGTTGCACTCAAGGGACAAATTTATCAATTTTATTAACTTGAGTAAAATATCAGATAAGCCATTTAATTTATATTTTTTTAAGTCTGCAGCAGCCCAACGGACCATTCAGGAGAGCCAGAGAAACCGATTTTTAACTTTTTAGGCCTTATCATAATGATTTACAAAAGTTAGCAGTTTGAACATCTGTAATTATCACAGCAAGGTACAAAGTAATAGGACTTTGAATGGGATATTCTGAATGAGATTTCAGTTCTGAATCAGTTTATTAAATAATTCAAATTAAGAATGTAAAGCATACCTGGCTAACTGCCTGTCTACCTCAATAAGAGATGGATGTAGGTCATTTTCCATGATGCTGTTTATGACCTGTTCAATATTGTAATCATACTCTTTTAAGCATAGCTGTACAAAAAAAAATAAACAAAACTATAAAAGGAAATTTAATTTGTAATGAGCAACCTTTATCTTGCTCAATAGATGTAGCAACCGTGAAAAGATTACCCAACATTCAAAGATTTAATTTATTCAACAGAAAATTGTTCTTTAGCTTCATGTTTAATACTTTATGTAAAATGAACAGCTGGTGAAATTTGCAAAAAATGTTTCATGGATGACTTAACATTTTCATTTTTTCCTCCAAAACAAAGTTTACAGTCAACATCAAGTGATGAACTCCATAGCTGAAGCTTTATTAGCTTGCTTGTTTGTGCAGGCTGAGAAAAAAAACAAATACATAAAGATACCCAACATAAAAAATATATATCTACCTCTATGAAGCCTTCACCGAGATCAGGTAAAAGATCCTTCACACATGAAATCATTGAACTCATTTCAATATCTTCTACCTTCTTACCATCATGACATTGATCCTGAAAATATTGAGAACCAAACAATATAAATGACAAGAAAGGCTAATGAATTTTCTTCCATTGATAAATATAAATGCTTTAGCTTTATATTCCATCTTGAGAAAGCCTTTATTTATTTATTTATTTATTTATTTATTTATTTATTTATTTATTTATTTATATCTGATGTTCAAATACATGCAACATTATCAGATGAAATGAGCTAAAGAATTTTTGTCACATTTTAGCTTTGTTGGATAAGGACCTTTTTGAAAAATGTTCAATTTTAAACACTTACAAGGTCTTAGAAAGACAATTTTAAATGGGGATTACAAGAGAAACTTTATATTGATTCACATTGGCTGAATACATGTGCTACATCAAAATAGCATACCACCTTGCATTCCCTAACAAGGGATTCACAAGGAAGAGTGATAGATTAATTTCACAAATTCACATGTACTCACAGTGAGTTGTTTTGTTATAATTTATTGGAGAGCACCCATGCTGCAGGAAAAGCATCAACTGATGTTGAAAACTTAAATAAATTGAGGTAGTTGCCAAGGGCAGCTAGCCCTCTGCTCACCTATCATTCCCCAAAATAATGCCTTGATACAGTAACCACACATAAGGACTACAATTCACACAAGCAAAAACTAAAGTGTGTGATTAGACCTCACCATAGTAATAGAAATACAAGAAAGGAGGTATTTAGCCCTCTGAATTCTGATGTCAAATGGCAAAGTTTTCAGAAGTAAATATTTCTCATAATGCAATGTGATATTTTAACCAAATATACCTTGTTTGACAGAGCTCAGTAAGTTCTGCCCAAAAGATAATTGGTTAAATTTATAGTTAAACAAGAGAAAAACAAAGTAATTGGAGAACATTTTGTTGTGCTACCTGAGTGCTGAGAGTCAAGTAAATTGAGGAACAAAATTATTTATATCCAAATTTTTAGAAAAATAGAATAGTCAATTTTGCTCCATACTTTTAGTACTTGCATATGTGCAGTACCCAGGAAGAGACTGGAACTGGCGCCAAGAATCATTCTTCCTAGTTGTGCCTACTAATGTTATAACTCAGCGGGGGGGGGGGGGGGGGGGGGGGGGGTATTAAAAATATACAAATTACTTTAAATTTATCATACTTTTATACTAAAACCAATGGCCCAGACTTAGCTGAATCGTAAAAAGACAGGAGGGCCTAGGATTTTAAAGGAATAGCAGACCAAAATGCAGCTACTTAGCCTGCATAGAACTCCCAAGGTGAATAGGAGTTTAAAATTTTTAAGAATTACATATATGCCTCTCTGTACAACAATAGAGAAGGACATACCACCGAAATAAGGAGTAATATCCAAGTAATTCCCTATTACTTAGAATAAATGATTACGCTAATTGGGTGTAACAAGCCCCCAATTTTAAGGCTGGTCCGGACTAATACACTTAAAATTAGGAAAGCGTGTCCGACAGTTGGAGACTAACGCCTGCAGACACATGCTGTATATAATGCAACAAGCTGTACATAAGATCAGAATAATCTACATAATATTTATTTATTTATTGGTGTTTAAGGTCACATATTTATGCACAATGGCTAATCATGACTGCGACAGTTTTACGGGTGGAGGAAGCCGGAGTACCCAGAGAGAACCACCGAGCAACGGCGAGCAACTGTCAGCTCCCCAACATACTCCACACAAGCAGGGTTAGCATTGGTTGAAGACAAGTGCACCTTCGGCGTGCAGTACGCCTTAGTACACAACACCACCGTGCCCCCACCCGGGCAATGGAGATGAAGTGTCTTGCCCAAGGACACAATGCGGTTGCCGCAGGTGGAATTCGAACCGAGGACCTCAAGGCTTGCACCACGATCCCATCTATATAGTGCACACTTATTATAAGGCCAGAAGAGGTAAAGATAAATCCCCCCCCCCCTCTTTTTTGAAGGAATTAATCTTCAAAACAAAGAGGGAAGCAGCCTGGAATCAGTGAAAAAGCGATACTGAATACTATAAATTCGCCTAAAAGGCTCCTGGTTATGTATCAGCAGCTCAGGCTATATTGTGGTGATCCCGATTATTAAAATCCCAAGCTTCTAAATGTATGCCGCATCCGGAATACGTAGATAGGTTGATAACCGGTGATATTAATATGTTCAACCTTAAACTTGTCCAATTGAATCCCAATGGAAAGTTATCTGAAAGAACTTATACGCTTTTGAGCCAACCCACAGGTGACTACGTTCAGGTTGTACAAGTACATTCCAATAATGAACTTCCAAATTGTTACCATTCAATCTACCAGAATGAGATAGTAGGATTCCCGTTGTGTACTGCTTCTGGTTTATGACTGGATTCAGAACCTGGAACGGGATATGATAAAAAAAATAGAAGTCATGGACTGTCCCCAAATAAATCATTGTTCCCTTGGTCTGTTAAAACCAATGACTGTTCGGAGAAAGAATATACCACTCTGAATAATGAAGCCAAAAATAGAGACTGTATGCATAGGCGGCCTGTAGGAAACTCCATAACTGATCCAACTAGCCCAAAATTCTCATAACCTCTATACTAACGCAGAGCAAGAATTTAAGAGAATCTATTTAATAATCTGTCTGCCTAATGATAAATACATATTATACATGCAATCAACAGAATCCCACATGTACCCTCACCTGAATATAGCCTCTATCAACGACGTGTCCGAGCAATACAAAATATAACCAGGAAACTGAAGGAATAAAATGATGTTAATGCGATTTTACCCGGGGAATAGACTCATATGTCGTAACAAAAGCAGACAACTCTGAGTGAAACTTCTCAGAATGGATTAATTGCCACATATGAAGAATGTCGTCCACACAGGTACACGAAGGCTCGCAATATCAACCGAATGTATTCATGAAAGAATTTGAAATCCAAAAACAGTTACTGTTAAGGAATCATATGCTCATATACAACTTATGAACGAACAAAGCAGGAAGCAAACCAACTAAAGAGTGGATGTGCCCCTGAAGTCGCCATTAGACCACAACCCACCCGCCAATCGAAGAGCAATGAAAGGCATGCATATAATTGAATGCATATGAGGCTTACGGGAAGAGAACTACATCCTACCCTGTAATCGACTCTTAACATATTGGCAGGAGGGGGGGGGGGAAGAACCCCCCCTCCCACATTACTTGAACCGCTAGATAAGTAAGGCCGGAGCAGTAATACTAAAGCATGAAACTGTAACAAATTCCTTTTTCACCATAGGAAAAGGAAACCTCATGGTACATTCCCAAAGCTATACTGCTGCTGCTATTCTCAATAAAGAGTAATACAGCTAAAAAGCTTATAGTTAGTCCAAACAAGCATGTCCAATTTAACCCGGCGTGACTCGTAACGTTTTAGTGTTATCTACCTAGAATAGTATAGAACCGTAGGGCCACCTCACATCTGACCAACTCCATAATGCCACTAAGGATGAAGAGGGACGTGAAGAACATGGCACTATTGCAAGGAATATACCCGCTGATATAGTGTCGACATATCCCTTGAAAACAAGACAGTACACCAAGGCACCAAGCAGTACACCATATAGACATAATATCCAATTCTCTGAGTGGAAATATAATCCACAACAATAGACTGGATTAAAAATGAAGCAGGCGACAAAAAACTAAGTTCCGGCACCCGATCATTAAAACTTAGATGAACTCCTAGCGCCCTGTTCCGATTATAGCAGGAAATATATTCCTGAAAAATGAGTTAACTGCAGGCATTCAAAAGAATGCTCATTAATCTCACTAGGTTAATATGGCGTCATCAATAGGACTAAAAGCCTCAGACAACTAACACAAAAACAATACCATTAAGGAGAGAACAACCTCTTCTCTTGTAATGGTACCTTGTCCGATAGGACAGTTGTCTCAGCCTAGCTGAAGCAGCTAAAGGTCTTCCTATTTGAGAAGACAATTATATGGCTGTTAACTTCAGCCCTAGAAGCTCAATAAAGGAGACTTACACTAGCTGCTAATGATAGGGAAAAAACACTGCTCATAATTCTAGCTAGGCTACCATAGTGTCAACAAAAAGACTAAAGTCTGTGACACTTAAGAAAACAGCACCGAGAAGGAAGAATGTACTCCTTCCTTTAGCACTTCCATTCCCAAAATACAGTGGTCTCTGCCTAGTTAACATAGCTAGAAGTCTTCATTTTCATGAAGACAGATATTTCGGTGTAATTTTTTTTACTTTAGAAAGCTCACTAAACGGAGACTTACAACTTTAGTCGCTCAAGTTAAGGGAAAAAACAGCCACACCTGATTCTAATAAGGCGTCAACAAAAGGACTAAAAGCCTCAGACACCAAAGAATTCAACACCGAGAAGGAAACAACATACTTTTCCTTTTAACGGCCCTAATTCCAAAGAGACAGCGGTCTTAGATTAGCTAGCGTAGCTAAGAAGTCTTCATTTCCGAGAAGACAGATATCTCGGTGTAACTTGCAACCTTGAAAGCTCACTAAACGGAGACTTACGACGTTAGTAAGGAATAAAGGGCTGCACTTCTAACAGCCTGAAATTCCAAGGAGACAGTAGTTTCAGCTTAGCTAATGCAGCTTATTAGACTTCATCTCTGTGGAGACAGCTATCTGTGTAACCTGCAGCCTTTGAAAGCTCACTAAATGGAGACCTACGACTTTAGCTGCAATGTATAAGAAAATACCGCTGTAAAATATATAAGGCCACTTTGACGTTACCCGCTAATGTTATATAAACAGACCGCTCTTAATTCACAAAAGACATACTAAGGTGACAACAATAGGACTAAATGCCTGTGATGCCTAGGAATACCACACCGAAAAGGAAAGAACATAATCTTTCCTTCTAACGGCCTTATTCCAAAAAGATAGCTGTCTCAGAGTAGCTATCACAGCCTAAAAGTCATAAATCGGTGAAGGCACATATCTGTGTGTTACCCTGCAGACTTAGACAGCTCACTAAACGGAGACTTATGACGTTAGCCGCTAATGTATAAGAAAAGACCAATCTAACAGTATATAAGGCTACTATGGCATCAACAATAGAACTAAATGCCTTGGACGCCTAGGAATACAACACCGAGAAGGAAAAGACAGACTTATTCCTTCTAACAGCTCTATTCCAAACAAGACAGCTGTCCCAGGCTAACTATGAGCTATCGATCTTGTATTCTTAAAGAATAGATCATTGCCTTTCTTATACTTTTGCTAGGCCAAGGGAGGTGTCGTTAAGCGTACCAAAGGCCTTCAACATCTGAGCAGAAAGATCCGGGAAGGAAAGATCTTCGTTTTTCCTTCGCCCGGTACCTTAAGCTGTTTTTTGCCTAGCAAACGCAGACTTCTGTTCAGATGGAACAACTTACGTAAGAACTTATGAATAAATTTCATAGCCTTAATGTGCCGTTCCATGAGGGATGGGGAATCAACCTCCGTAGCCCTCTCACCATCTGAATGTTCCAGCTGAAAAACATGGTCAACACCATCTGAATGTACAGATGACTGGACCAACCTAGCACCGTCCGATAGCTCACTACCGGAGGCGGTCGACGGCTGAACCTGCGACTACTGGGGTGCTGCGATAAGCTGCGCAATCTGCAGCAGCAGGTCTGTGAACATGGCTTGCGGAGCAGCGGTTATCCACATCTTCACCATATGCTATTCACGGGACAGAGATCGGACCCCAGTATAAAAATGCCTTGAATCACTAGCTGCAGGTTAATCCGACTTTGGTGATGATGACTGGAAACACCTCCAAGGAATAGCAGAAGTTGGACAGCTAGTCTGTTGTCTAACGTGCTTCATTGATGAAGCAGAGGAAGAAGTTATAGCTGCAACCGGCCATGGCTGCAGTGTGGAAGGAGCATCTAGGACTGCAAGCGTGAACAGACGTCCCAATGCCCTAAAGTTTCTTGAACCCGAAACATTCGACCCCGACTGCTGATGGAACGGAGAGGGTTCATCAGCTCCGATCTGACTCCAGACCTTGCTGAGCGTTCGTTTAGAAACTTGTAGGCTTCTACCCATTAGTATGCAGTTTCCGTGGAAGAAGAGGAAGCCATAACAACAGCCGGCCCTGGCTGAAGTGTGGAAGGCACGTCCCGACTCGCACATTTCAGATGGGTGCTCCGACTCATTGAAGTTTCTCATGACAGAAAACGGTCGACCCCGACTGCTAACGGGACGGAGAATGCTCTCCAACACGCGATCTGGCCCCAGACCTCACCGAGTATCCCACTGAGAAACTTGTAGGCTAATCCCCTTTGCGCGCACTTCCATGTAAGAAGAAGCCATAACCGCAGCCGACCCCAGCTGCAGTGTGGAAGGAACATCCTGACGCATGTTCCGACTTATTATAGTTTCTTGCAACGGACACAGTTGACCCCAACTGCTAACAGGATGGGGAGGGTTCTCCAACTCACGATCTGACCCCAGATCTCGCCAGGTGTCCCGTAGAGAGACTTTCAGGTTTCTTCTCCTTTTGCCATCGTTGCTGGGTGAGCTTTATTTTATGAGGTGCTCGCTCTACCCATGTTTATACTACTCGACCGCAATGGACCTACCCGGCGTCCCGGCTCCCATGTAGGGACGACTGGTTCACCGGTCAAACTAGAGACCTCAATCCCCTGCTAAGAATCATGAGCACCTCGGCAGCTAGCTCTGTTTACTCATCAGAGTGTGACGACGGCAGCACATAACAGACAGGTGTCAAAGTACCATCACCATGTTCTTGTCCCTCTGAAAAAGAGACTGAAAGACTGGTATTAGCCAGTGGTGAAAGCTCCGCCATCAGAACTTCACCGCCCACCACACAGGTCGACACCTGTTCCCAACGTTTGCATCCCATAGTACAAGTATTGAAGGACTACCGGCAAACAAAAAGCATTTAAATCCGAGGCTTCCTGGACTTACAGAAAGTACTAATTATTATAAAAGATACAATAAATATAGAACCTTAGTGAGCATGCTCACATACCCCACGCGCCCTGATATTTCAAGCTCTAATCATTTTTTAAAAATAAACATAGATTCTAGGAATACTGCAGAAAACAGTGTTCTGTAGTTTCAATGGTATTGAAAGAATTCAAGCAGAATTAATTTTAATTGAAATGTGGAGCCATGTTAAGATTTAATGATACCAACCTTTTTAAATCCAATTTGATCTTTCCAACACACATTGTAAATAATGTAAGGTCACACTAGGTCTTTGCTGATAAAATTACTTTAGTGTAAACGAAAACTTGATCTGTAGGCCACCATATCAGACTAACATACCAAAAATCAGCTCAATATCGGGAAGGGTGTAGACAAAAAGTCCAGAAAACTGTAATTTTGATGCATTTTTCAGAGTCCAAGGGCCGTAATTTCGGTAAAAATCAGTGGAGCGGAACAAACTTGTTCTGTAGGCCACCATGTTAGACTAACATAACAAAAATCAGCTCAATATCTGGAAGCGTGTAGGAAAAAAGTCCGCAAAACTGTAATTTTCATGAACTTTTCAAAGTTGAAGGGCCGTAATTTCGGTAAAAATCAGTGGAGTGGGACAAAATGCAAACTTGATCTGTAGGCCACCATGTCAGACTAACATACCAAAAATCAGCTCAATATCTGGAAGCATGTAGAAAAAAAGTCCGGAAAACTGTAATTTTGATGAATTTTTCCGAGTCCAAGGGCCGTAATTTTGGTAAAAATCAGTGGAGCGGAACAAAATGCAAACTTGATCTGTAAGTCATTGTGGTAGATTCACATACTAAAATGGGCGTAATTTAGATAACTGGAAGCGTGTAGAAAAAAAGTCTGGAAAACTGTAATTTTTCGGAAAATGACCCGGAAATCTGTTACTTGTATTTTTCAGAGTCCAAGGCCCATAATTTCTGCAAAAATCTGCCGAGCAGAACGAAACGCAAGCTTGATCTGTAAGTCATTGTGGTAGACTCACATACTAAAATGGCCGTAATTTCGATAATATCTGAAAGCGTGTAGAAAAAAAGTCCGGAAAACTGTAACTTTGATGAACATTTCAAAGTCGAAGGGCCGTAATTTCGGTAAAAATCAGTGGAGCAGAACAAAAATGCAAACTTGATCTGTAGGCCACCATGTTAGACAAACATACCAAAAATCAGCTCAATATCTGGAAGCATGTAGAGAAAAAGCCCGGAAAACTGTAATTTTGATGAACTTTCCAAAGTCTATGGGGCCGTCATTTTGGTAAAAATCAGTGGAGCGGAACAAAATCCAAACTTGTTCTGTAGGCCACCATGTTAGACTAACATACCAAAAATCAACTCAATATCTGGAAGCGTGTAGGAAAAAAGTCAGCAAAACTGAAATTTTGATGAACTTTTCAAAGTCCAAGGGCCGTAATTTCGGTAAAAATCAGTGGAGCGGAACAAAATGCAAACTTGATCTGTAGGCCACCATGTCAGACTAACATACCAAAAATCAGCTCAATACCTGGAAGCGTGTAGAAAAAAAGTTCGGAAAACTGTAATTTTGATGCATTTTTCAGAGTCCAAGGGTCGTAATTTCGGTAAAAATCAGTGGAGAGGAACAAAATGCAAACTTGTTCTGTAGGCCACCATGTTAGACTAACATACCAAAAATCAGCTCAATATCTGGAAGCGTGTAGGAAAAAAGTCTGCAAAACTGTAATTTTGATGAACTTTTCAAAGTTCAAGGGCCGTAATTTCGGTAAAAATCAGTGGAGCGAAACAAAATGCAAACTTGATCTGTAGGCCACCATGTCAGATTAACATACCAAAAATCAGCTCAATATCTGGAAGCATGTAGAAAAAAAGTCTGGAAAACTGTAATTTTGATGAATTTTTCAGCGTCCAAGGGCCGTAATTTTGGTAAAAATCACTGGAGCGGAACAAATGCAAACCTGATCTGTAGACCACCATGTTAGACTCACATACCAAAAATCAGCTCAAAATCTGGGAGCGTGTAGAAAAAAAGTCTGGAAAACAAGTAGGACTGACTGACGGACTGACGGACCAGTCAAAAACATTTTACCCCCGCAACTTTGTTGCATGGGGTAGAATAAACATCACAAGGATACATAACATAGACAATCACAAAAATTTTCGAAATAAATTTTAAAAAAACTTCGAAAAATTTTGAATGATTTCTAAGTACCCCAAGGGAACCTCATGAACCCAAGGGCATCCGATAGAGCCTAAGTGTGGACAAGCACTACCCAATTAAAGCTAAACTACCAGAATAAGATATAATGTATCCTAAGAGAAAAAACAATAATTGTTTTAAACTAAACATTGAATTAATACGTATCCAAAACGTTATTGAACAGATGTCCAGGAAAAAACGGAAACTAACCAACAACAGGCACAACAGAGGCCCAAAGTCAGTAACCAATCAACAACCACCTGATGCAAAGCTAGATCTTCACAGGAAAAAAAAACAATGCATCTGGTAGAAGATGCAAGAATACAAAACTTTCTGAACAGTAACGAACAGGACGTAAACACAGGGGATAAGCAGAATACCTATTTCATAAAACAAGTTAAACTCCCAAGAATTTTAATAAAAAATTCTCAATAAAAAAGCTGTAAAGAGCTTGGGAGTATAATAGGAGGATCAGGAGAGGGAAGGGAAGTAATACTAACAAAAACAACAGTGGAGTCATATTATAATGATGACGTTCATAAGCATATCCCGAAATTGGGAAACATGAATAATTTTACATAAAAATTATAAAGTTACAGCCCTGAACATCCAAAACCACCGTTATTCACTTTCAACATCCTGCTACACTGTTGATTCCATGAAAACCATCATTGATTTGTGTCTGGCATCTTCAACAAGAGCACCGCCTAGCAGGGCAACATACGCCCGTGGTGATCACCATGTGTGCAAAGTTTGAACAATATAGCATGTAAAATGTTGAAGGAGTACGCGACACAATACTGTTAATGTTTTAAGTACTGAAAGGGGCATAACTCTGGAAATACAAAAGAGAGTTACTTGCTCTTATCACATGCACAACGGCAATTGGTGGTCAACATGTGTGCAAAGTTTGAACAATATAGCATGCAAAATGTTGAAGGAGAAGGCGACACAATACTGTAATGTTTAAGTACAAAAAGGGACATAACTCTGGAAATACAAAATGGAGGTACCTGCTCTTGTCACATGCATAACGGCAATTGGTGATCACCATGTGTGCAAAGTTTGAACATTTTTGTATTTGGCCCTTGATAATATTGAGGGTGCACCAGCTAAGTCTGGGCCATTGGTTCTACTATAAAAATATAGGATTTTTCCTTTTCAAGTAATCACATAACCACGAAGAATTCAAGTACTTCCTCAATCTTCAAGAAGTCATCTTAATTTTTGAACTCGTCCAAAATATAGGAGCAGCAGTTTACTTAGATTATTGCAGTTATGCTACAGCTTATTTTGACTTGTACTGTATACACAATATTTTTGGGGTTTTTTCCCAGTTCTCAGTGGAGAAAACTGGAACCCTTACCAGATTCTCAAAAAACAAGTATTTTGCTGACAGTACCAATCTTCATGGAGACAGGAGAGGCATTGGGTTAAGCATTAGAATATAGCCTCTGGTGGCCACATATTTCCATCCTCTCATAGACCATTCCTGTGAAGTTTGGTTCACGTCGGCTCAGTAGTTTCAGAGAAGAAGATGAAAATGTGATTTCCCAAAGGATTTCTATAGTAACTATACGCCTCAATTGTGACCATGTTTGCAACCCGATCATCATTAAACGAGGATCGTTAGTAGAGGAGGTCCCAGTCATCATTTATGTGAAGTATCAAAACATTTTGCCTGGCAGTTTCAGAGGAGAAGATTTTTGAAAATCTAACAATCAAAATGAAAGAATGCCTCTGGTGGCCATGTTTTTCAACCCATGGGAACAAAATGAGGATCGTTTGTGGAGGACCTCCCATAGACCATCCCTGCCAGGTTTGTTTCACGTCGGCTCAGTAGTTCCAGAGAAGATGATGAAAATGTGATTTCCCATAGGGTTTCTATAGTAATTATAAGCCGCAATTGTGGCCATGTTTGCAACCCGATCAACATTAAATGAGGATCGTTGGTAGAGGGGGTCCCAGTCATCATTTATGTGAAGCATCAAAACATTTTGCCTGGCAGTTTCAGAGAACATTTTTGAAAATCTAACAATCAGAATGAAAGAATGCTTCTGGTGGCCATGTTTTTCAACCCACAGGAACAAAATGAGGATCGTTTGTAGAGGACCTCCCATAGACTATCCCTGCCAGGTTTGTTTTCATGTCGCCTCGGTTTTTCCAGAGAAGAAGAGGAAAAGGTGATTTCCTATAGGGTTTCTACAGTAACTATAAGCCGTAATTGCGGCCATGTTTGTGACCCTATCAACATTAAATGGTAGAGGGGTCCCAGTCATCATTTATGAGAAGTTTCAAAACATTTGGCCTGGCAGTTTCAGAGGAAAAGATTTTTGAAAATAAGACCAGAATCAAAGAATGCCTCTGGAAGCCATGTTTTTCATCTGACGGGAACAAAATGAAGGTCGTTTGTAGAGGACCTCCCATAGACCATTCCTGCCAAGTTTGGTTCATAACGGCTCAGCGGTTACAGAGAAGAAGATGAAAAGTCTGTGGACGCCGGATGCCAAGTGATGAGAAAAGCTCACATGACCTTTTAGACCAGGTGAGCTAAAAAGGAGTCCAGTTCAAGTAATTCCATAAACTTAGCATGACGACTATACTAACTGGATTTAACAAGTTCCCAATTTTTAAGCCTAGCCTTGACTAAGCCCCCAAAATTAGGATGGCGTATTTGAGAATGAGAGAATTTCCCCCTCAACATACGCCATATACAACAAGAGGCCCCAGGGGGCCTGAGGGCGCCCACCTGACATGGTTGTCTAAATATCAAACCAGGGACTTGACTTGAATAAGCTGCATACGCCCCTCCTAAGAAAAGCATATACCAACTAGATGAAGCGATTGTGCCCACACAATACACAGGATTTTCCTTCTATTTTCAGTTCCTGCTCTTTTACGTCCCAAAATTGAGATAAACGCATAAAAAACAGATTTTTTTCCCAAACAAAATATTTTCAGCCTAAATTTTTTTTTTTTTCTTAAAACGCCCCAAAAACAAAAAAACTGATTTCTGGATTTTGGTCCAAAATTCTCTAAGTCCCACCCAGACCCCAAATTTTGAATTTAAAAAAAAATTGTTTTTGTCTTAAAGTTGACCGAACACATAAAATACAAAAAAAAAATTCTGGATTTTGATCCAAAATTTCTAAGTCTGGAACGGGGCCCCAAATTTTCAGCCTAAATATGAACCCAGGGACTTGGCTTGAACAAACTTGAATATCACCCCCTAAGGACGCTGCATACCAAATATCAAAAGATTCTTATTGCTAGAAACGAAGAAGATTTTCAAAGAATATTCCTCATACTGCACTAATTTAAACATTTGGGCTCCCATATTGAGCCCAAATATGGACCCAGGGAAATGATTTCAATAAACATGTGAAACAATCTTCCAAAGATGTTATATGTGAAATTTGAAAGCTTTTGGAGCAGTGGTTTGTCTTACATGTTTTTTCCATTACCCACAGTGTTAAAAAATGCTGACTCAGCACTTTTTCAAAGACCCCAAAAAGAACCCCATGATAAAACCGATAGCAATTTTTTTTGACCATTCCATTCTGGTGGTCCTAAGGAAGCTTCACACCAAATAAGAATTCTCAGTGCCGTGTAGTTTTGGAGATATAGGCGTTTGAATTTTTTTCTATTTTTTAGCTCCTGCGGTTCCCATGGGGGCGACAGGAAAAAAAATTTGGGCATAAATTAAGTACTTATGACCCAATAAGCCCTCATATCAAATTTGGTTCAAATCTGCTTCTCGGTTTGGAAAATAGAAATTTTGGGAGTGGCAAAAATTCTTGCCCCTCCCATAACGAAGGCAAATAATGCCCGACAAACTTCTCTTGAACAAACTTGATTCTAAACCTCAAAAGGACTCTGTATACCACATATCAAGTCTCTACTACTGGTGGTTCATTAGAAGATTTTCAAAAAATTTGGCCTTTTTTTCCCCACACCTCTGCTCAATATGAGCCGAAACCTAATTTGCATAAAAATCAAAATGCCCCTATATAACCACTACTTACATGAAATTTAATTAAAATGTGGCCAGTGGTTTAGGAGAAAGAGGCTCAAACACCACCTTCACGCAGGATGACGGACGACAGACGACGGATGAAAAGTGATAAGAAAAGGTCACCCTGACTTTCAGTCAGGTGAGCTAATAAAACTCCAGCTGTATGCAGGCTATAATTACAGACAAAACAGCTTCACTCATAGTTACATACTTATCAAGCCGGAGGAGAGGTAAAAAATCCCTTCCCCCCCCCCCCCCCTTTTCTTTTTGAAGGAATCTTCAAAAAGAAAGAGGGGAGCGCTCTGGAATCAGCAAAAGCGATACCAAACACTAGAGAAACAGAATTTACTGCCACCAGTAAATTCAAGTCTGTGTGAAAAGGATTAAAGTACCAGGAATAAACTATAAAGAAAGAGAATTCATGGAGGATTTTTTGGGGGGGAGTAAGATATTTTTGAACAAATCAGAAATGGGTTTTCGTTAGCAGTATTTACAGATATTCATACAGGAATCAGAACATTTTTATAAGAAACCAGAAAAGGCATACATGTGACCAGCATTCAAAGGGTTTGATACACAAATCAGAAATGGATATTTTTGGCTCTGCCCACTAATTTGAGTGATGAAATACATTCATAAACTTTAGAAATACATTAAGGTGTAATAAAATGCATTTCCCAGTCTTTCTGAATAATGCCCCCATATTAAGATCTTCAGAGGGTTAAAATATTCCCTTTAAATACTCCATTTTAATCCTTTAAATGGGGGCGCAGGGGCTCAGTTGGCAGAGGTGCAAGCTGCAAGGCGTGAGGTCCTCACTCTGTCCTTGGGCATGACACTTTACCCCATTGCCCACGTTGGTGCATGGTGGCGCTGTGTACTAAAGCTTACTGCACATCGATGGTGCACACGTCTTCAAAACCAATGCTAACCCTGCTTGTGTGGAGTTAGTATGTGGGGGATCTGACAGTTGCTTGTTGTTGCCCAGTTGTTCTTCTCGGGTACTCTGACTTCCTCCACCTGAAAAGCTGTCGAGGTCATGATTAGCCACTGTTCAGAAATATGTGACATTAAACACCAATAAATAAATAATCCTTTAAAAAATGAGCTCAATCCAATAAAGGGTCATAAGCTATGTTTTTCAAGCAAACATGAAAAGGTAATTAAAACTGAATAGACGTTTCTGTGAATAATGTTGACCGGTTTTCACCGTTATGTTGGCCAAAGGGTTAAGAAACCCTTACTTTGGAAGGCACACTGAAAGGGTGTCCCATTTCACATATAATTAAATGTTAAGAAAATAAAGCGAAAAACATTAAGTTTCTCAGCTGACAGTACCTGCTTTTGCACTCCGGAGGGATGGAACGGCACAAATCAGAGACATTCCCTTAATGACACTTTGGCACCAAAGGTTTCTGCACTCTCAGTGAGACCGAGCCGAGGGCAGTGAAAGACTATAGAACGCCTCTAACAAATGAGTTTTAAACAGTCATAGCACTAACACAGTTAACAGTACAGTCGACCATGTCAGTATTGCATTATTACCGGCACCCTGACAGTTTTGTGATAAGTTTCAACAATTATTCAGTGCAGTTTTATGGAAAGGGTTAACTTTATTCTGCCTGAAATAAAATATGTGCAATCCACATTGAAGTCTTGAGAGAGTTAAAAGCATTGAACTGAATAAGATAGGTTTCAACAAATTTTACAATTATTCAGTGCAGTTTTATGGAAAGGGTTAACTTTATTCTGCCTGAAATAAAATATGTGCAATCCACATTGAAGTCTTGAGAGGTTAAAAGCATTGAACTGAATAATTTATAATTTATTTCCTTGCAAGGCAAAGGGTTTCTCTCAACTCAGTTCCAGGAACTTACATCCCATTATCATAACAAGATTAGTAGATTACATTTCATTTTTTGACAGCTCACTCCACTGATGTTTGCATTATCTCCAGTGTGAATAACATAGCATCGTATTGCTTGGGGAGAATTTACTGTATCGGGAAATTGGAGGCTGTGAAAGCCCTGTGGCCGACTGGGCCATACTCAGTGGCTCTAGCGACCTGAAAAACATAGGTGGCCGAGAACTTTTGACTGTCCACCAGTATGCCAAAAATCAGTGAGATAGGACGATTTGTTTTTGAGTTATCATGAGGACAAGGAAGTGCATAGAAGACAGAAGACAGGAGAAGAAGAAGAAGAAGAAGAAGAAGAAGAAGAAGAAGAAGAAGAAGAAGAAGAAAAAAAAAAAGAAAAGAAAAAGAAACCGTACAAAAACTATAGTCTGTGTGTTTCATACAGACTAAATATAAATATTTGTCGAACAGGCACTCAGGTATTAATTATTATTAATAAATGGTTCTTAACGCCACTTCAGAAGCTAAGGCTATAGCAACAATCCTGATAATTAATATCGCCCACTATATAACGTACACCGGAGTTGGCACACGCAAATAGGTCGAAAACCGGAGATAAAATATATAACAAACATGTCCAATAGAACCACAATGAACAATCTCTGGAGAGTAAACACACTTCTGAGGTAACCCACAGGCGACCCCATTCAGGCGTACAATAAATTCCAGAAACAACACTCCCTGACATGTACTATCCGATATCTATGATCCTATAAACATGTGAGTGTAAAACAAGGTGTATTCGATTGAGTACGGATATTAATAGAAACCTGGATTTAGAAATGGAAGTAGGTATGATTAACAGGCTCGACACGGACCGCCCCCAAAATAATTCATAAGTTCTACGGTCCAAAACATATAATAACGCATCTGCCTAATAATTATTATGCGCGTGAGCATTGAAATCCCACATGTAATCATCTGAATACCAGTTAACTGGTTATGCAGCCTCCAAGGTACCCAAAGACTAGCAATTTATTTATGATGATTTATGTGCTCGTATATGACATATTAGATGAACAATCACAGGAAACCAACCAACTAAAAAGTGGATGTGCCCATGAGGTCGCCATAGAACACGAACCAGCTGCCAATCGAGAAGTCAAAAAATGCATTATGTATTTAAACACATACGGGGCTTGCGGGAAGAAAACTACATCTTGCCCGGTAATCGCCTGGCGGTGATTACTTTTAATCGTTCTTGTGTTAGGCATAAAATAATATAGGAACCGCAAAGGTTCCCTCACAACTAACCGACACCATTATACCACGCCGCTATGGGCGGAGAAGGATGTGAAAAACAAAAACTTCCCCTGATAAACAAGGTCCTTTCGTGAAGGAATCTTCCGGGGAACGTCCCATAAGACACATGAGAAGAATGATCCAAGGTGTTTCTATGACGACAGAGGTGCTACTAGTAGAATTCACAACGAGACTGTTTGATCTTAAACATAATCTACTGAATCAACTGAATTTGAGGATGCGCATGTCCTGTCAATAATCCCCATGAGATCGACAGAGCTTCTACTGAGTACGCTCGATGGTCTTGGCATGGCGACATGAACGACAGCAACTGAATGTTCCGGTACGTCGCAAACAGATCTATCATGGGGTGATCCCTCTGGTAGCAAATCTGCGCAAATACTCGCTTGTTGAGCATCCACTCCAATTGCAACAGGCGACTTTTCCGAGAGACCAAGTCTGCTAGTACGTTCAGACAACCCGGTATATGACGTATAGAAAGTTGAACATGATGATTCATGACGTATAGGAAAATCTTCTCCATTAGTTGGCATAACGGAAATGAATGGGTACTGCCCTGGTTCCCGATGTACGCTGCTACTGTCGAGTTGTCCGACCAAATTTGAACATGAACGTCCATTATTATATGAGTCCAACGTTGTAGCGCTAGCCATATTGACATCATCTCTTGATGTTTATGTGTTTCTCCTGGAACCGAGGGTCCAAAGACCCCGACACTTCAAGTCTGCAGGACTTAGGGTCGCACCCCAACCCATTTGACTCGCATCCGTCATAATCATGAAAGCCGGATCTGGCAGTTGCAGCAGAACTCCCTGAGTTAACCACTGAATATCTGCCCAAATCTGAACCCTTGTTTCAATAGGTCCATTTAAACAATACTGGTTCAAGCGAAAGCATCATCACACTCCAGTTCTGAGTAAAAAATATCTGGAGCGGATGTGCGCTCAGGCGCCCCATCGGAATGAGATCAACAGCCACTCCACACAGCTCCAACAGTTGCATGAATTCCCTCACTATTAATACGTCTGAGTGTAGACAAAAGCAAGCAAAACAACTGACTAATTTCGCACTGGGTAACGGCAGATGAACCAGATTGTCGTGAGTCTCAAAGCTCATTCCCAAGTGAATAGACGACTTGTACAGAGCTAGATCCGACTTTTTCTCGTTTACGATGAAACCGAGATGTCGGAGTGATAGAAGCAGACTCTGAACATCGTTCTGAAGAATAATTCTGTTGCCGTATCCCTGCAGAAGGTCGTTCAAGTAAGCCGACATTACCGTAGACGAATGAGCTCCAAAGTATGACATTAGCATATTGCTCTGAACTGATACACCTTCCCTTGTATGGCGAACCGCAGGTACTTTTATAATGCCGGATGTACCAGGACATGAAAGTACGCTCTTCCTTAGATCTATGCTTGCCGCATAGTCGCTCAGTCGAACGCTCACTTATACCGACCGAATGGACTCCATAAATAAATTTTTGGAGCCATGATAAGCTTGTTATCCAGCTCAAGTCTATTACCGGTCGGAACGAGCCGTCTGGCTTCGGTACGAGGAACAGGTGACTTAAAAATCTTGAGAATCCTGATTCTCGACGACCTGTATTGCTTCCTTTGATAAAAGAGAGCTTATACCTCTGGTAGGAGAAACTCTCTTATGCAAGAATTTGATGGAAGATTTGTCCAACATAGACAACTTGTTAGTGGGGATTTTGGTCAGAATAATTATAAGAGGGTTTCTTGTATCCTCACGAGGAGTTTCCTTTTGACAGTTTTTGTCTGGAATGCCCTCCTTTACTCTTGTCTGCTGAAGCAAGTCGTTGATACGCTGATTTCAAAAGCAGAGCACTAGAGGCGTTCTTAGTAGCCTGTTCATAGACTAACGAAAGCTAGTCGTCGAAAATAAAATGTCCGGAAACCAGAGCGACTAGGAGAGAGCTTTTCACTTTGTCATCTTATCAGTGATGACGAGGCAAGAGCAGCATCGTGTCTGATTAACTCCAGATTAGCCACTGATAGGGTGGAGTTAAACGTGGTATACATAATTGCCCTGGAAAGAACTCTAAAAGAGGTACGAACATCCTCAAATTCCTTTCCCTTGAGACATTGCGCCACAGCTCTTGTAAGGTGATCTGCGTAAGACATAACGTCCAAATTCACTCTATTTGAAGAAATTGCCATCTCAATTGTGTCTGAGCGAATAGTGAATGATATAGGTAAGGATACCTCTAGATCCCCGGCCTGCTCATCCAAATGCAGAAGAACTCTCTGAACATCTTCGCCGACCGTTTTTAAATGAACATGGTCCATAAAACGGTATGTATACGGAAGATGAAGATAAGAAACCACCTTCTTCCTCGCATTCAAGAGGATAAATACGGAGTCGTCTATATGGCTGAAGGCCTGCGACACCTGCATAAAATGAACCGGAAAAGAAACTACTTCCTCCTTTATCCGGATAAAGTCTGCATCCAACGACGCCAGTGGTTTCTCTCTGGTCATAGCAGCATTCTGATTCGTCGCAACCATGTACTGCTCCAAAAGGGAAGGGTAATCATCTTCCTTATCCCTTTCACCTTCCGAGAGAATCAGTTGCAAATCTCGGTCCATTGCATCTGCGTGAACAAATAACTGGACCAACCCAGCACCATCTGACAGCTCAGATTCTGAGGGAGGCTACATCTGCACTTGTTGGGATGCTGCAATCAGCTGCGACACCAAGTCGGTCATCGAGGCCTGAGGAGCAGCGGTTTTCCATTCCTTAGCCGCATGCTGCTCCTGGGATGGCGAGTCGGAAATGGATCCTTTCTCCAAACGTCCTGATGATCGAGGCCTCGTCTCCCTAGCTTCGGATGGTCCGACTTCACGGCGAAGAGTGGTTCCTTCTTCGTGCAACAGGTTGGATATACGAAGTCGGGTAGCTAGGAAGTGGTTGTGTGTGCCTAAATAATGTAGTGGAGGAAGCCGTGACTGAAGCTGACCCTGGCTGCAGACTAGACGGATCGTCCCGAGCGGCGGGCAGACATAAGCTCCATCTCATGTAAGTTTTCAACCAGAAAACCTCATTTTTGCCTTGTGAAACGTAGCGGAAGAGACCTTGACTGAAGCTGACCACGGCTACAGACTAAACAGAGCGTCTCGAGTGGAGGGCGGACATATGCTCCTGCTTGCGCAAGTTTCTCAAAACAACATCTGACCCCAGACATTGCTATATTACAGAGGGGGGCCTCTCCCGCTTGCGGTCTATCACACCTCGTCGAGTACAAGAACTTGCTGACTTCCTCCCTATTTCCGTTGTCGCTGGGTGAGCTATTTATATTATAGTGCTCGCTCTACCCACATTCACTTCCTATGACCGCAACGGACTTACTCGGCATCACGGCACCCAACGGACAGAGTATCGATTCACCGGTCAAGCTAGCTGCTTGTATTCTTGCAATAATGAGCACTGCAGCTAGCTCTATATGCTCCATGGAGTGAAACGACGGTAGCGCACCTGGATGGGTGTCAGGATATCATCACCATGTTCATGTTCCTCTGAAATAGAAACTGGCAGAATGGATTAAAACACGGTGAATTATAACGTGGTGAGAGGCCTGATCCTCAGAACCTCACTGCCAACAGCTTACCGTGACACACAACTCCAACATCAGTCATCCCAGTGAACACAAGAATGACAAGAGTATGCAGGAGTGAATCAACTAAAGTCGATATCTGTCCTCCAAACTCCACAACAATATATAAATATAACTGAGATACATGAATAATAGCAATCATAATAAAATTCAAAATATTTTTTGTAAACCAAACATTTTTAAAAAATGCCTACGTGCCCAAAGGGAACATTAAGAGCCCAAGCTCATCCCGATAGAGCCTAAGTGTGGACAAAATCCAAAATTTTTTTGAGCTACACTACCGGAATAATAATCCATGAATCCTACAGTATACTACAGTAATAGAATATAAAAAAATACGGCAAGAGGATCACAGATCCACAAGTCGAATTTTGACATTAAATTTTGTGAAAAGTCAGTAAATATTCTATTGATAGTAACAGTGACCTTGACCTTGGGGCCCCAGACTCCGAAAGTGATAGGTATCTTCCCTTCCTAGGGTAACCTGTGGTATAAGTTTGGTGAAGATACACGGAATAGAACTAAAGTTATTGCCCGGAAACCAATTAGTCACAAAATATTCTATTTATAGTAACAATGACCTTGACCTTGGAGTCCCAGACTTCAAAATCAATAGGTGTCTTCCCTTCCTATAGTGCAACCTCTGGTATAAGTTTGGTAAAGGTGCTTTAAATAGAACTAAAGTTATTGCCCGGAAACCAATTTGTCACAAAATATTCTATTTATAGTAACAGTGACCTTGACTTTGGAGTCCCAGACTCCGAAACCAATAGGTGTCTTCCCTTCCTATAAGGTAACGTCTGGTATAAGTTTGGTAAATGTGTGTCAAATAGAACTAAAGTTATTGCCCGGAAACCAATTTGTCACAAAATATTCCATTGATAGTAACAGTGATTTTGACCTTGGGGGCCCCATACTCCGAAATCGATAGGTGTCTTCCCTTCCTATAGGGTAACATGTGGTATAAGTTTGGTGAAGATACACGGAACAGAACTAAAGTTATTGCCCAGAAACCAATTTGTCACAAAATATTCTATTTACAGTGACAGTGACCTTGACCGTGGAGTCCCAGACTCCAAAATCAATAGGTGTCTTCCCTTCCTATAGGGTAACCTCTGGTATAAGTTTGGTAAAGGTGCATCAAATAGAACTAAAGTTATTGCACGGAAACCAATTTGTCACAAAATATTCTATTTATAGTAACAGTGACCTTGACCTTGGGGTGCGAGACTCTGAAATCGATAGGTGTCTTCCTTTCCTATAGGGTAACCTCTGGTATAATTTTGGTAAAGGTGCATCAAACAGAACTAAAGTTATTGCCCGGAAATGAATTGTTTACGCCCGCCCGCCACTTCATCAAACTATAAGTCGAGTTTGACTTCGTCAAAACTCGACTAAAAACAACCTATATATGAAGACGTTGACAATGTAAACAACGTCAATGTAAACAAGACATCAGGCACACAAAAAGGCCCAAAGTCAAAACCAATTGAAATGCTATCAGATGCAAAGCTAGATCCACCACTGAACACTTCCTTCATCCAATAACAGCCTTGTATCCACCAATTCTTGCATTGATTTGTGTCTGGCATCCTCAAATAAACATCTGCGCCATGAGCGCATGATATGCCCATTATTAATTACAAGAGGGAACCACACAATATGAGTATACATGTATGCTTGTCAGGTTACATATACTTGCCACCAAAAAATTATGAAAATTGCTCCAAGTCCAACATGTGGAAAATTGCCTATATTTTGATGAATAAAGTCCCATAACTCTGGAATGACAAATCAGACAGCGACACAAATCGAAAGGAAGATTCCTTCTATCAACATATACTTGCAACCAAAAAATCATAAAAATTGCTCTAAGCATTTTCAAGTTATTGTTCGACATGTGAAAAATAAAGTCCCATAACTCTGGAATGACTAATCGAACGGCGACACCAACCGAAAGGGAGCTTCCTTCCATCAACATAAACCACCTACCAAAAAATCGTGAAAATCTCTCAAAGCATTCTCAAGTTATCGTACGACGTGTAAAAAATCAACAATTTTCTAAGTAATAAAGTCCCATAACTCTGGAATGACTAATCGAACGGCGACACTAAACGAAAGGGAGCTTCCCTCCATCGATATACATCACCCATCCCAAAATCACGAAAATGTCTCAAAGCGTTCTCGAGTTATCGTACGACTTGTAAAAAATCAACAATTTTCTAAGTAATAAAGTCCCATAACTGTGGAATGACTAATCGAACGGCGACACTAAACGAAAGGGAGCTTCCCTCCATCGATATACACCACCTACCCAAAAATCATGAAAATCTCTCAAAGCGTTCTTGAGTTATCATACGACATATGACCGGACGGACAGACGGACAGCAGTATACCAAAATACGATCCGTTTTTTCAAAACGGGCGTATAAAAAGGAGATTTTAAAGCACAAATGTCATTTCATTGTTGATGACTTTACGGTCAAACAAAGAATGATGTTGGCACCAATTCCGGTCACTTCCTGATTTCTGCGCATGCGTGGAGAGTAAATGTATGGAAGGCAAGATAGGACATTTAATTTTCGGCTTTGCAAGCAAATTTTGGAGATTGGGGGTTCAAAATTTGTGTTTGGCCCTTAATAACTTTGAGTTGAGCACCAGCTAGTCTGGGCCATTGGTTTACAGTGTAAAAATATTATTGGGGGTTTTTATACTTGTCTAAGACAATGTTAATACAGAGCAGTCTATAAACTTTTATTGAGGTCTACTGTTCAAGTTATAGCAGTGGCTCAGTGGTAGAATGTTGGACTTCTATGCTAGAGGTCCTGAGTTTGAACCTCGTCCGGGATGACCCATGTTGTGTCCTTGGGCAAGGCACTTTATCCTTGTTGCCTACATGGGGGTATGACGACACCGTGTAGTAAGGCGTACTGCGCATCAGTGGTGCACGTCTTCAACCACTGTAACCCTGCTTGAGCTGAGAATGAACAGAGTTAGAATGTTGAGGAGCTGACAGTTGCTCATCAATGCTCGGTGATTCTCTCCAGGTACTCTGGCTTCCTCCACCCGTAAAACTGTCACAGTCAAGTTTGGCCATTGTGGATAAGTATGTGACCTTAAGCACCAATAAATAAATAATAACAATGAAATTTGGGGCAAAACTCTATAAACAAGAGGCCCCACGGGACCTGAAGCGCTCATCTTGTACAGAACACAATTTAAACAGAGTCCAAGAATGAGTCTACATTAAGCAAGCCATCTCCATAGGCTACACTGTCAATCCTTGAGTCCCTCAGGAGTGACAAAAATAATCTGGGCATCATGCCTTTTCTTCAGTTGATCATACGTAAAATGTAGAGCTCCCCTATGAAGACCCTTGATACAACCTATGTGGATTAATCTTAGTACCTCTAGAGGGTACTGAATGTTAAAAAATTTATAGTAATTTATATATTTTTTATACTTACCAATGACCCAGACATAGCTGGTGCTAACTCTTAAAATATAGGGCCAAACACAAATTTTGCCCCCCAATCCCCAAAATTTGCATCTAAAACTAAAGAAAACATGTCCAGAAAGGCCCTCCACACCTCGCCCCCACTGCGCATGCGCAGTGTCAAGGACGTTCCGAAATTGGCGCCATTTATCATTCTAATAACCAGTGCCTGGTAAGCGCTATGTACTCAGCGGGGAGGCAAGAGTTCCCAACTCCTGGGAGGGCCATCCCCGTCTGGGTCATTGGTAAGTATAAAAAATATATAAATTACTATAAATTTTTTAACATTTTTATACTGTACCAATGACCCAGACATAGCTGAATAGTAAAAAGGCTGGAGGGCCAAGGACATAGAGCAAAATGGAATACGCTCAATAAAATAAAATAGAGTCATCCCCTGTAGGGAAAAGAAGTAATAGGCCTTACATGTATCTTTCTTATTTATGATAAATTAGAAAGATACAACACCTTCCAAAAATTGAGCTTCATACATCCATGTACTCTATTAATATCCAATAATCCTTATACTAATAATTTTTAAAGTAAGCCAATAATAAAGTAAGTCTAGAGAATAGAGACTCTTATACTCCTAAAAGTGTGTGAGAATTGCATAATCATGTCCGTTGACATATGCAATATTCAAAAGCTATACTTTAAAAACTAAGACTTGAATGAATTTTATAAACTTAAACTTCTCACTAAACAACCATCCCAATAACAGCTCAGAATTACTAACTCCGGAGGAGGTATCCCCTTGTTTTCATAGTAAAAACAGGTGACCCAAGGGAACACCCTCCCCCCCCCTTTTTCTTGCCCTGGGTCAAATAGCCCAGAGCGAAGAGGGCAGCCGAACGGAGACACTGCCGAAACAGACAGCCTACCTAGCTATAGTAGCAACTGTTAAGAGAATGATATTCTGAGCAGTAGATAATAGACCTAACAATAGAGGCCTCCAGAAATGGACTCGATATTTCTGAGATAAAATTCATGAATGGATGGCTGAGCGCAATGAGCAGCCTTCAAAAATCTATAATAGCAACACTATTAATGTAAGCCCAAGAAGTAGAAGAACTCTTACTTCATGAGCCGAAATCTTAAGCACAACTGCTAAGCCAATGATATACCATAAGCAGTACGCTAGTTAATAGAATCCATTAAAAATAAAATGGAGCGTAACGTCCTTCTACTAGACATCAAAGACAGAAGAAGCTTACGCCCTTGTAATAAACAGATATCTGTTTATAAATACATAAACTGTACCCGGAAAGAGTAAAGGTCTATGCCCATACGAAGACGGAAGGACCTTAAATAATAGGTTCCGGAAATAGGAGCCTAACTCTTATGCAACAATCCAACCTAAATAGTAACGGAAGTATTGACTCCGAAACTATGAAAGTGAAAATCATCCATCGATAGTGCATGAAACTCACTGACTCTACAGTAAAAGAGAAACCAACAGAATTACTGTCTAAAAGGTCAGAATTTGAAAACTACTGTTTCCAGAGGCTCAAATGATTACATAGCTAAATAAGAACCGAAGTTAAAATCCGTATAGGAATTTAATCTAAAGATTCTAAGTCTATTTATCAAAAAGTTACTAACTGACTTAGATAAAGAGACAAAAGACTCAATTGTAAACTATCGTAGAGTGCATAGGTATGAGGTAACATAAACCTATAACCTAAATAACAACAGGCTGCAGTAGATCTTGTGAAACAAGTATACTAAAAACTAGCAATGCGTAGTATGGAGGGATCAACCATATGAACATAATGATCCCTATACCACGACGGAAGAGCCTCCACTTTAGTCGCATAGAATAGCGAAGAAGAGGATCTCCTATAGTAAGAAATCGCGTCCAAAGCTCGTCCAGTACAGTGCTTACAATGCAATACGGACCACACAACGGAATACATGAAGGTTGCGACCTTGCTGGTTGTGATAAAGATGACACGATTTACCCAGTGAAAAAAGATCCTCACATAGAGGAAGATTTCACGTTAAGATCCACAGTAGACAAGAGAGTAAATTACTCATGATCTCTGTGAAGATAGAGATGCTATCAACAGAAATGTATTGTGGTTGTTTATCTTAGCAATACCTGCTAAAACAACAGCGCCGGAGGATACGCGTATCCTATCATTCCGTCCTATAGATCAATAGAGCGTTAACAGTATTAGCTCAGAGATCTGGACAAGCCAACACATACGTCTGCAATTGATTAGCAAGCTGTGTCATAAATAAAACATCATTGGGCGCTCCCATAGATAGCAAATCTGATTAAATACTTGTTTGTTGAGAGTCCATTCTGACAGCAACAAGCGACCCGTAAGAGAACGGGAGTGCGATAAAACAATCAGACGACCCAGAATATGACGGACCAAAACTGAACTTGGTGTACTATAACCAACAGACGGATTCTTTCCATTAAATTGAATAACGGAAACGAAAGAGTGCCTCCCTGGTTCCGGAGATACGCCACTACTGTCGAATTAAAGGACAGGAATTTGGGCATGCGTTTCTGAATAATGTTCATGCAATGACATAAAGCAAGCCTAAAAAACATTATTCCGCGGAAGTTAAACTGATAGCTAAAAGACTGCGGAACCCAAAGACCCTGGCACTTCGAATCCGTAGGGATCAGAATATCCCAATCTGTTTGACTGGCAACCGTCATAACAGCCACACTAGGGTCCGGCAACTGCGGCGGCACTCTCTGAGTCAACCACCGAATGTTTGCCCCAGTCTGAATCTCTTGTAACACTAGAAAGACAAGAGAATGTATAAATCAAGCAATTCATGGATTGCCGGAAAGTTGCCGTCGAAGAGAAGCTCCTCCGAGAACGAAGCGACTCTGAGAGAGTTCTTAACCTACTATCCACGCGTGGATGTAGCTAGGGCTGCATCACGTCTAACCAACTCCAATCAGCCACTGAAGGGCGGAGTTATACGTGAACAAACTACTGCCCTCAAAAGAAATTACATTGAGAATAATATCCCGTAAATCTTTTCTTGAAGACGTAATGATAACGCCTCAGTAAGGCGGATTACGTATAATAAAGCGTCTAAGTTAAGTCTACTATACATAATGTCGTTTCCAACATTGAAGTTGGAAAAGACATAAACGGCGAAAAAGAATATATGCAGTCTTTAATCACACCGTCTAGACGCATATGAACTCTCGGTATGCCCTGCTCTGCCAAAATAAACTATATGTAAAAAAGATAAAAAGGCAGAAATGAGCCACGCGGACAAGAAACTAAACTATCATGCTTAGTAGCAGGCTTGTATATATATATAATATATATAGCGTCGAAAAATAAAACACATGTTGTAATGACAATATTGGACTGCGTCGGTAAGTCAGGGACAAAGTCCCTGTACCGATCGAAAAATCCGAGTCCAATGACGCTATAAGTCTCTTATCCAAGATCGCAGCAATGAAGTCCAAACAATAATCACTGGAAGAAATGCCAGAAGATATGAAAGGCATCTTCCGATACTACTAAAGGGAAAACTCGAAATCTTTCGAATCCCTTTCGCCATCCTGTCGGACCCTATAAAGCGTTCGGTCGTCCGTAGCTTGATGCAACCGCGGACCGCACCGACCCAGCGCCGTCGGATAATTCCTGATTCGACCGAGAAACCGTCAATTGCTGGGATGCTGCGAAACAACTGTGCTAACTCGGATAGCACGTCCGTCACTGAGGCCTGAGGAGCAGCGGTCTTACGATGCATTGCCGCAGGAAGCTCCGAGATCGTTACCCCGTGCATACTTCCAATATGCGAGCGAACGGAGTGTATAGGCCTCGTGTCCTTTGGCTACCGGATGGCGCGACCTATTCGCTGTGGAATCACTGAATGCCGAAACTGATCGGATACTCGAGGTCACGTAGCCAATGTGCGGTCGTGTGCCCTGCTGTGAGGATGAGGAAGCATTAAAGACAGTCTCTCGGACTGTCAATATAACGGAGCGTCCCGAGCAACGAACATATGCTCCGAATGTAAAATATCTGAACCACAACATGCGGTCCCCTATGTTGTTGGCTTCCTCCGATCCGTCCTCAATCTGCCGTCACTGGGTGAGTACTAAAGTAATTAAAGTGCTCGCATCACCCAAATCTCCTTCCTAGACCGCAACGGACGAACCCGGCAGCCGAACCATTCGATGAATGTACGCTACACCGGGTGAGCTAGCGAATGTCACTCCGTAAGCGATAGACATATTCCATGAGCACTTATTGCCGCTAACTCATCATTAACTATGACGACAGAGGCACACTTTTGAAGACATCTCCATAACTCTTCGAACAAGAAACCAGAAATGCTTGGATAGCAAGCATAAAATAATAATATATATAGCGTCGTCCAATAATTCGAAAGTTTGTGTGACATTATTGGACTATGTCGGAACTGAGGGACGATGTCCCTGAACCGAACCAAAAATTTCTAAGTCCACCGACGCTATCAGTTTCTTATCCGACATCGCAGCATATGTTGTTCCGAAAGGGAAAGCTTGAAATCCACCGAATCCCTTTCGGTATCCCGTCGGACCGGATGAAACTTTCGGACGTCCGTACCCGCTTCCGCGGAGCGTCCCGACCCAGCATCGTCGGATAAAATATATGCGACAGATTCAGTTGATGCTGGGATGCTGCGATAAACTGTGCTATTAAGGAAAGCACGTCCGTTCCCGAGGCCTGTGCAGTAGCGGACTTACGATGCATTGCCGCTGGAAGCTCCGTGTACGTTGACTCCCGCACACTTCCTATGCGAACGTCCGGAGTCTGCAGGCCTCGAGTCCCCGGCTACCGACCCAGCGCTGTCGGATAATTCTCGATCCGACGCCGTTTCTGTCGGCTGCTGGGATGCTGCGATAAGCTGTGCTATGTGCACAAGAATGTCCGGCGTCGAGACCTGCGGAGGCGCAGTCTATCGGTGCTTCGCCGAGGGCAGCTCCGCATCAGATGGCTCCCGCATACTTCCTATGCGAACGTCCGGAGTCCATCGGTCTCGAATCCCTGGCTGCCGGATGGTGTGACCTGGTCGCCGAAGAATCCTTGATCGGCGAAGCTGGTAATATATCGGCGGTCACGCAGCCAAGGTGCGGTCGTGTGCGCTGACGAGAAGAGGAAGCCTTAGCAGTCTCAGCGGACTGCCTATACAACGGAGCGTCCCGAGCGACGGACGTATGCTCCGCTAACGACACATTTGTACCACAACATCTGGGGCCAGATGTTGTTGAACGAGAGAGGGGCCTCTCTCGCTTGCCGTCCGGATGGACCGGAACGAGCTAAGAACCGGACTAAAAGGCTTCCTCCGTTCTCCCTCCGATCCGCCGTCACTGGGTGTGCATTAAGTTAATTTTATAGTGCTCGCATCACCCCAAAATTCCTTCTAGACCGCACCGGACGAACCCGGCTGCCGAACCATTCGGTGAATGGACGCTACACCGGGCGAGCTAGCGGACGTCAAAGGCCGTCGAACCTACTAGGGTCCTCTTAGGCAATTGGCGTATTACATGAGCACTTTTCCGCTAGCCCTTCATAATTGTGACGACGGAGGCACACTGTTGGAAGACATCACAGATACATCACCCTAATCTTGATCGTCTGAAATAGAAATTGATAAAGTAGAGTGACCCTGCGGGGAAAGGACCGGAGTGTCCAAATCCCCAACAACATACCGTGACATACGCTTCCCATATTGTCATCGAAATCATACGATACAGAACAGGAGTTAATGCGAGTACACTGACCACATATAGAATGAAAATAAGGTCAGAGGAAGACTTCCTCTTAAAACAATTGATCAATATCCTTTCCATGTGAAAAGAAAACAAGTCCTGGTACTCGCACTAACCCCTGGCAATCAAAATACATAATAATAATATGATCCATTAATATAGAAAAAATAATTGAAATCAAAATATTTTGAAAAAATATTTTTTCAGAACAGCCCAAGTTTCTGAAAAGTAACGTTGAGCCCCAATGGATCCCAAGCCTAAGTGTGGACAAAAATTTTAAAAATATTTTAAACAATTTATTCAACACTTACGAACAATAATAATGTATCTAGTTATGATTAAAATAACATAAAGATATTATTATTTAGAAATCCCCCCCTCACACAGAGGGCTGTTGTAAATGTAAACAATGAGTGTAAAAACACTAAAATAAGACTCCAGGCACCCAGGCCCGAAATCAGTTACCAAAAATACCCCATCTGATGCAAAACAGAGACTTCCAGGGAAGAAACTGCAGAACATCAGATGGTAGATGCAGAACACAACGCCTAACCACCCGTAGGTGAAGACGTAAACATGGGGAAAGAACAGAATTCATTCTGTTATTAAGCTAAAACTCCCAAGAAATTTTAGTAATAATAATTACAGAAACTATGCCAAAAGCATGGGAGAATAGCAAGGGGGAATTAAAGGACAGGGAGAGAGGAAAAACACTTGAAAACACAGTGTAACTAAATAATCAGAATGACAACAAAATGGCTGCTGCCTTGAAAATAGGTAACTTAACATAATTTCATTAAAAAATTTTAAGTTACAGCCCTGATAATATTCTGTCACACATTCTTTTCCTCTCCTCCTTTTCTATCCTCCTTAGAATCACCATTTCACTAATATTTATGTGTCTGGCATCATTTAAACTGAGATTTAAAAGCACAAAGATCAGTCAGATGTTAACTGATGAAGGGCCAAACTTAGAATGATAAATGGCGCCAATTTCGGAACGTCCTTGACACTGCGCATGCGCAGTGGGGGCGAGGTGTGGAGGGCCTTTCTGGACATGTTTTCTTTAGTTTTAGATGCAAATTTTGGGGATTGGGGGGCAAAATTTGTGTTTGGCCCTATATTTTAAGAGTTAGCACCAGCTATGTCTGGGTCATTGGTACAGTATAAAAATACAAAATTTTTAATTCTTCAGCAAAATGGCCAATTCCGGCTCCCATAGAGAGCCCAAATATTAACCCAGGCTCTTGATTTGAACACAGTTAAATCTGACTTCCCTAGAGATGTTGTGTACCGAATATGAAAGCATTCTGACTGTTGGATCTGAAGAAGAGAAAATGTAAAGAAATTTCTTCGAATTGCACTAAGTTCAAATTTGGGCTACCATAGCGAGCCCAAATATTGACCTATGGATCCGATTTGAACAAACTTGAATCTGACCCCCCCCTAGAGATGTTGTATACCAAATGTGGAAGCATTCTGACAAGTGAATCTGAAAAAGAAGATTTTTGAAGAAATTCCCTCATATTGTACTAAGTTAAATTTCATGTTCCAATATGGAGCCCAAATATTAACCTAGGCACTCGAATTGAACAACCTGGAATCTGACCCCCCTAGAGATGTTGTATACCAAATATAAAAGCATTCCGACTGGTGGATCTGAAGAAGAAGATTTTTAAAGAAATTTCCTCATATTGCACTAAGTAAAAATTTGGGCTACCATAGTGAGCCCAAATGTATACCTAGGGATCTGATTTGAACAAACTTGAATCTGACCCCCATAGAGATGTTGCATACCAAATATCAAAGCATTCTGACTGATGGATCTGAAGAAGAAGATTTTTTTAAATTACCCTCCATATTGAACAAAGATAAAATTTGGGCTTCCGTAGGAAGCCCAAATATTAACCTAGGGACTTGGTTTGAACAATCTAGAATCTGACCCTCATAACAGTGATGTATACCAAATATTAAAAGATTCTGACTGGTGGTTCTGAAGAAGAAGATTTTTAAAGAATATTCCCCATATTACTCTATGTTAAAACTTCGGGCTCCTGTAGAGAGCCCAAATATGAACCAATGAGCTTTATTTCAACAAACTTTTATCTGACCCCCCTATGAATGCTGTATACCAAATATCAAAAGATTCTGATGATTGGTTCTGGAGAAAAGATTTTTTTTAATTTTTGCAAATATGCTGACTCAGCATTTTTTCGATGCCCATTACAGAACACCCTAACATAACCGATGGCAATTTTTTTTTACCATTCAATTCTACTGGTCATAAGGATACTTCATACCAAATAAAAGCTCTCTGTTCCTTGGGGTTTGGGAAATATGGGCGTTTGAAAATATTTCTATTTTTAGCTCCCAGGGTTCCCATGGGGATGCGGGAATTTTTTTTTTTTTGCACGGGTCAAGTACTTATGACCCAATACTACCACAAACCAAATTTGGTTCATACCGGACCATCGGTTCAGAAAATAGAAATTTTGGGCGGGGCCAAAAATCTTACCCCTCCTATTACAAAGCCAAATATTACTTGACGAACTTCGTTTGAACAAACTTGATTCTACACCTCATATGGAAGCTCCATAGCAAATATCAAGTCATTGTACACACTGGTTCTTGAGAAGAAGATTTTAAAAATATTTTGGAGCATTTTCCCCCACTCCCTCCCTATGGGGCTGGGCATGCTGAGTTGAACAAAAATGAAATGCCCCTTTGGGACCATCACTCACACAAACTTTCACTTGAATTGGCCCAGTGGCTTTGGAGGAGAAGACCAAAACATGGTGTTGACGGACGACGGACGAGAGACGACGGACGGAGAGTGATGAGATTAGCTCAGCTTGACTTTGTCAAGATGAGCTAAAAAGGGGAAATGACTCCCTTACTCTTCACTGAATAATGGTGGTTATCGAACTTGTCCACAACTTTATTATAAAGCAGCACATCAAATTTAATTCAAATCTGATTACTACTATTCAACTTAGTACACAAAAAAGGAAATTTTGATCAAAATTTGATAAAAAAATGGCAATAACGCTCTCAATATTCGAGAAATCAGTGTGGTTTTTCGAACTTGTCCAAGACACTGTTAATATCGAGCAGTCTATCAAATTTTATTGAAATATGGGGTCTACAATTCACTAAACAAATGATAATAAGTCTCTAAACTTCCATCAAACAACTGTGGTTAGCGAGCTAGTACAAAACATTCTTACTGTAAGGCAGCACACCAAATTCAATGGAAATCCAATAACTATTGTTCAAGTTATCACATAAACAAACTTAGGAAACAAGGATGGATGGACGGAAAGATGGACAGATAGAGCTCTCTATTGTATCCCTTCCCTGCGGGAGGATAATAACTTAAATGAAATCATGATTCATAAAAAAATACATAATACTTTGACTCGCACTGACCGGTCTTATAAGCCTCTGGCTTGTAGGTACACTTATGGTACCATGAAGTGAACAGAGGATTCAGAAGTGGCATGGGAACCTAACCTATGAAATCATTTAGGCAAGAATAAGATGCATGCATTTAACTGCTCACCTCTGAGGAAGCGACCAGCTTGACATAGGCTGCATGAGTAACAAACAAGAAAAATGTTATTATACATGAATATTTATATCTGTGTACAGGACATAGTAAAGTTTTGATACATCAACTTAACTGACAGAGTACTAAATTATTTTCCCGAGGTGATTTGTAACATGAGTATTTTTTTTCAAAGATATCATGCTAAGAGACTAACGAGACTAACCCTAGCACTCAACCAGTTAAATGTTATATAATCAATCAATCAAGTGTAGGCCATATGACCAATCACACAAACCTTGAGTTTTACTGTATCACTGATAGCTACAGACTGTGTGGTTTCATGGGATGGATCTCGAGTTGCACAAGCCTGACCTATACTTTGTGATCTGGTTGCATCATCAGGTCCAGTTGCACCTTCAGGACTCAGACGCCCACCTGAATTCTTGGCACCTTTTGGGGATTTTCGCTTTCCAAATGTTGCATAAGCGTTGTTTATTGCACCCTGTATATACTGTAATCTCATCTCATCTGTTTTAATGTTAAAGAAAATGTATGCGAACACCACTGTGATAAGCAAACAATAAGATAAGAAAAAAGTATGTTTGAATTGGAAAAATGTACCAGCACACTATCACTCGATTTGAATCTATCGAACTGCCTTAATTCACAGGGCTAGACCAATTTTAGTTTTCAGAATATAAATCAACAAGTGTTTCTTTATAATTTAATAGTAAATGCCTATAGGCTTTGTTAATTTTCTTTGTGTGTTTGTACTGTACATACCATACTCACATGGGAATAAGACCATAATCGAAATAAGCCCACCTTCCAACTTTTCAGAGTTTCAGAGTCCCCTCCTTATAGATAAGTCTCTGACTTTGGAATGTCAACATTGATGACAGCCATGCTGGTAAGTTGTTACAATGAAAAAGAACCCAGTACCCAATGCACCTTATATCAAAATTTGTTACTTTAATATTTTTTTTTTTTAAATGTTTCAAAAAATCCGACAAAACCACATCATGTGACCCCCTCAATGGAACAAGCTCAACAAGCTTGTTCCAGTGAGGAATCACATGATATGGTTTTTGCGAAATAGTTTTATTTTTATTTTTTTTCTTGAACTGTTCAATTTGTAAATTATGCAGGTGTATGTGTCTGATTCATCACATGAAGGGTTAATGCATCTTTCTTATGGAATTGACTAAGTCACCTAACTTTGTGTGAACTTTGCATCTGAATTCTCCAGCCGGTATGACCTCTCGAAACAAACAAAAAAATCCCAACATATTTCCCTCTTTTACTTCGCATACTCCCAAGGTTCATTCTCAGGTCAGCATGGTAAATAAATTACTCAGTAAGCCAGGAAAGGAACATAATTTTTCAAATTTGAGTGTGGGGAGAGGGTAAAAATATTACTTTTACAATTTTGTTTGCTTCACTGGAATGAGTTTGAGCTTATTCTAATGAAGAGGCATAAATGATGTTTTTAGCATTGAAATCTTTCAGGTGAAGATGAGTCCACACAAAACAATTAATTAATTCTCAGGCACATTTTTTTTTTAACCCTTTACCTAACCTGAAAAGCAGATGACTCTTGCAAATATAATTCTTGAATAACTAATTTTTTTCATTTTTTGTCTCAAAAACATAGGTTATGACCCTCGTTGGAACGAGCTCGTTGAGCTCGTTCCAACGAGGGTCATAACCTATGTTTTTGAGACAAAAAATGAAAAAAATAATGAAAATTAATTGGCGATTTTTTAGAATAGCGCTGGCCGGTTTTGGCCGTTACATTAGGTAAAGGGTTAAATCAGTGAAGGAGGGAGAGAGGAAGAGTTTTATTTTTAATTTTTATTTTTGTCTTGCATATAATGAGCATGGAGCGGCTTTCTGCTGTCTTTTCAAACACAGAATATACAGAAAGTGCATAATTATACAAATTGACTCATTTAATATTTTAACTTTCGAGGACCTAATTCTAACTCTGATCACTTTTTACAGCAACAGAAATGGTGCCCCAAGATGCTGTCTCTGGAGAAACTTGCAAGTTAAATTCAAAGTGCCTTGGCAGCCATTTCGAGGCAAGTCTTGGCTGCTAACATAGACAGTCAAGACTTGCCAAGAAACAACTGCAAAGCCACAGGATATAGATAGTCTTTATTGTCTTCAAATTTCAGTTATATACATCAATCAAAAAAGTTTTGAGTCTCCCAATTTTGAAAGACACTACAAGGCAATAAAAACATCCAATGGAAGGGGGGGGGGGGGGGGGCAATTTCAGTTAGGGATTGCCTGAGAAACAAAACATTTTTTATTTGCCTTAAGCCAAATTTTAAGGCCAAAACGAAAATTTGAAGTTATTCAAGATATGTTTTTGCAAGTGTTGTCTGCTATTCAAAGGTTAACAAGCAGCTGTCGGCAAACCACTTGTGATTATTGTTTGTATTTTCAAGTCAAAATCCTACACATAAAATTGGACATTACAACTACAATGTAATCTGCAAGAAAAAAAAAAGAGAGTAATTAATCTCAGCAGTTTGTTCTGTTGTCAGTAAAAAATGATAAATTTAAAGTAATTTGTATATTTTTAATACTTACCAATGGCCTAGACGAGCTGGTGCAAACGCAAAGTCATCAAGGGCCAAACACAAATTTTGAACCCCCCAATCCCCAAAATTTGCTTGCAAAACCGAAAATTAAAAGTCCTATCTGGTCCTCCATACTTTTACTTTCTGCGCATGTGCAGCCATCAATATGTGACCGGAATTAGTGCCAACATCATTCTTTGTAGAAGAGAGTACTACATAATAACTCAGCGGTGAGGTATGAGTGCCCACTCATGGGAGGCCCATACCCGTCTGGGCCATTGGTAAGTATAAAAAATATACAAATTACTTTAAATTTATCATATTTTTATACCATAAACCAATGGCCCAGACTAGCTGAATCGTAAAAAGGCAGAGTACCTAGGACTTCAGAATTAGCAGACCAACATAGTTCCCAAGCCAGCAATCCAAGGTGAAAGGAAATTAAATTTGAAAGGAATTACATGTATGTCTCTCTATACAGTAATAGAGAAGACATATGATAAATAAGGAGCCAAATTCAAGTAATTCCATATTCTTAGCATGAATGACTATGCTAATTGGATGTAACGAGTTCCCAATTTTAAGGCTAGTCCAGACTAAGCCCAAAAAATTAGGATGGCGTATTTGAGAGTGAGAGGTTAATCCCCACAAACATATGCCACATACAATAATACACAAGCTGTATTCACGGTATAATCTACAGACAAAACAGCTTCACTCATAGTTACACACTTATCAAGCCGGAGGAGTTTTAAAAAATCCCCCCCACCTTTTTGAAGGAATCTTCTTCAAAAACAAAGAGGGGAATCAGTAAAAGCAGTACCAAACTAGAAAAACTGTGAGCACTGCTCACTAAATTATACCACCCACTCCCACCAAGAAACATTTTACAACAGTAAAAGTGTGTATAATGAAGAGAGCACAAACACTGACACCAATGTTTGAAGGTTTCACTGAAATCCATTCACTAGTTTAAAAGAGGTCGTGGACAGCAAATGTCAATGTATGTAAAAGAATGTCTGAGAGTTTCAATGAAATCTGTTCACTGGTTTAGGAGGAGTTGTGGATAGCAGATGTGTACCCTCCTAAAGCGTTACAGATGGACGGATGAACGGAGGGACCAAGTGAACACTATATACCTCCCACTTTTCAAGTGGGTTGTATAATAACAATATATATTCGTCGAACAGGCACCCAGATTTTAATTATAATTAATAAATTGGTGCTTAATGCCACTTCAGAAGCTAAGGCTATTGTGACGATCCCGGTAATAGCGCCAGCTTGTAACAGATACCAGAATCGGCATACGTAGATAGGTCGGAAACCAATGATATATGTACAACATACACACGTCCAATAGAATCACAATGGACGATCTCTGGAGAGTAAACACACTTCTGAGGTAACCCACAGGCAACCCCATTCAGGTGTACAATAAATTCCAATATTCAAAATCATATCGAACCCCCCTCACCCGCATTACTTGAAACATTCTTGTGTTAGTCATCAAATAGTATAGGGACCGCAACGCTCCCTCACGTCTGACCAACTCCATAATGCCACTAAGGGCGGAGAAGGACGTGATGAACAAATACACCATATTAACATAACTCACACCAAACCATACCGGTTTGAAGAAAATAACCTCCTCTAATAAACGGCATCATGTCCGATAGGACAACTAACTCACCCTAGCTGACGCAGCTAAAAGTCTTCCTGTACATGAAGATCATTAAAAGCTGATAACTGAGGCTCTAGAAGCTCACTAAGGCGACTTACAACACTAGCCATAGCTTATAAGTCTTCATATTCGTGAAGACAGATATATCGGTGTAAGTTGCGACCCTGAAGGCTCACTTAATGGAGACTTACAATTATCGTCGCGCAAGGTAGGGAATGAAGAGCCGCTACATAATAAATTCAGTTATGCCACTGCATAATACTGAAAAAATGTCACTCATGATTTTAGCTAGGCTACTATGGTGTAACAATAAGACTCAAGTCTATGACACCGTGGAAAAACAAACCAAAAAGCACAGTATCTTTTTCGGTTTTATTCCCAAAAGACAGCAGACAGAGCCTAACCCAAGAGACCGCTGTAACCATACATAAGGCTACTATGGCGTCCACAATGACATAATTATCTTGATGCCAAGGCATATCTCAGTCCATCAATGAACTATCCATCCGAATTCAGGATGAGAAACAGGTGATAATAAAAAAAACTGGAGAATAATTTCGACGACGTCTAATGCTTTTCTTCAATAGTAAAGCTTATACCTCCAGAAGGAAAGCCTCTCTTGGAAGATTTGTCTAACAAGTATTCTTGTAAGTGGAGCTTGCTCAGGCTGATAGCCGTAGGCCTGCCGAGACTACATTCTCATCCACTGATCTTCCGCAATTTATCCACTTTTTGCGAACTTGATAACCTACTGCCAAGTGGAAAGCAACCGAAATCTATTCTCGACCTCTATTGTTCCCTTCAATAAGACAGCCTTTACCTTCACTAGGAGCGACTCTCTTTGAAAGGAACTTCTGTGATTAACATCCAGTTTCTCGTGAAGTTGATAACATTCCATCAACTGGCAAGCAATAGAGGTCACGTCCATCACCTGTATGACTTACGATGCATACGGGGGGGGGGGGAGAAACTACGTCCTCCCTGCGAAGAACTTGTCTCGTCGACCTCAATTGCTCCCTTCAATAAGAGAGCCTTTACCTCCACTAGAAGCAACTCTCTTTGAAAGGAACTTCCATGATTAACGTCCAGTTTCTCGTGAAGATGATAACCTTCCGTTAATCGTCGGCCTTCTAGGGTCTGATCCACAGCCTTGATCAGACCTATGCCCCTTTCCCGAGTCGCTATAATGACGACTTCCAGAGTGAATATAAGAGGGTTATTGTACCCTCGCGAGACATTCTCATGATGCTTTCTTAGAAGCAGAACGTCCTCGCTTACTCCGGTCTGCTGAAGTGCGTTGATGAGACCGCGACTTCAATAGCAGAGCACTGGAAGCTTTCTTGTAGCCTGCTCATATATCAATGCAAGCTTGTCGTCAAATAGTATATTTCTGGTAACCAGAGTGACTCAGAGAGAGCTTTTCACCTTGTCATCTATAAGTGATGATGACGTTAGGGCAGCATCACGTCATACCAACTCCAAATTCACTGTCCATGCAGAGTTGTACGTGACATACATGACTGCCCTGGAAAGAACTCTTAGCGAGGAAACACGCCCTCATATTTCTTTCCATTGAGATGTTGCGTCATAGCTCTGGTAAGGTGATCTGCTTAGGACATTCAGCCCAGATTTGCTCTATTCAATGAAATAGCACATTCCATCATTTCCAAGCATATATTAAATGATGCAGGTAGGGACATATTTTCATCCCCGGCCTGCTCATCTAAACTCAGACTTATATTCAGATGGAACAATATTCTTAAGAGCTTAAGACTTTTCATAGTCTCAAAGTGCCCTTCTGTGAGAGATGGAGACTCACACTCCGTATTCCTCTCACCATCCAAATGTTCCATCTGACTGAATGGATGACTGGACCAATGCAGCACTGTCTGACAGCTCACAATCGGAGTCTGTTAAACGGTAGTACCAGTCTCAAACGACTAGCTATCAACCCGAACCTGCAAAGTCAGATAGCTAGTCTGTGGTCATCGTGCTTCATTAATGAAGCAAGGGAAGATGCCATAGCTGCCACCGAATCTGGCTGCAGTGTGGAAGGAGTGTCCCAAACCGCAAGCGTGAACAGGCATCCCAACTCACTAAAGTTTCGCACACCAAAAACAGTCGACCCCGACTGCTGACGGAAAGGAGAAGGTTCTTCAGCTCGCAGTGTGCTCCAGATCTCACCAAGCGTTCCATTAGAAACTTGTAGGCATCTATCCCTTATTGTGCATATCCATGGAAGAAGAGGAAGCCGTAACCACAGCTGACCCCAGAAGAAGCATCCCGACTCATCACATAGGATGGATGCTCCTCCTCATTGAAGTTTCTTACAACACAAAACAGTCATCCCTGACTGTTAATGGGACGAAAAAATGCTCTGCACTCACGATCTGTCCCCAGATCTCACAGAGTATCCCGCTTAGAAACTTCTAGACTAATCCTCGCTTGTGCACTTCCATAACTGCTGCCAGCCCCGGCTGCAGTGTGGAAGGAATGTTCGTCGCATGTTCCGACTCATTACGGTTTCTCACAACAGACACAGTCAACCCCGACTGTTAACGGGACGGAGAGGGTTCTCCAAACGGAGATCTTACCCCAGATCAAGCCGAGCGTCCTGTAGAGAAACTTCTCTCTTCTTCTACGTGCACAACTGACCGGACCGACCCAGCACCGTCCGACAGCTCAACACTGGAGTCTGCTCTTACATTAGCTGGGATGGTTCTAATAGCTGTACAACTGTGACAGCAAGTCCGTTCCCGAGGCTTGATGAGCAGCAGTCTTCTGTTTTTTCCATCGCTTGCTGCTCCTGGGACAAGGATCTGGAGATAGATCTCCGAACGTCCCGTTGATCGATGCCTCGGATCACTAGCTATCGGATGGTCCGACTTCAGGGGCGAAGAATGGCTCCATCTTCGTGCAGCTGACTGGTTATCTGAAGTCAGGTAGCTAGCCTGCAGTTGTGTGTGCTTAAATAGCATAGCGGAGGAAGCCGTGACTGAAGCCGACCACGACTGAAGACTAGATTGAGCGTCGGGCGGACGTATGCTCCATCTCGTGCAAGTTTCTCATAACATTTGGCCCCAAATGTTGCTGGGTTAGAGAGGGACCTCTCCTGCTCACATCGACCTCGCCGAGCCTCCCAACAGGAAAACTTGATTTCGGTTTGTGAAACTTAGTGGAGGAAGCTGTGACTGAAGCTGACCCCGGTTGCAGACTAGATGGAGTGTCATGAGTGGTGGGCGGGCGTATGCTCTGGCTCATGCAAGTTTCTCATAACAACATTTGGCCCCATATGTTGTTAGGTTAGAGAGGGGCCTCTCCCGCTCATGGTCGCCGAGCCTCCCAACAAGAAACTTGCTGACTTCCTCCCTATTTCCTCCCTATTTCCATCATAGCTGGGTGAGCTTATTTATATTTAAGTGCTCACTCTACCCAAATCTTCACTTACTTCAACCGCAACAGACTACCCGGTGTCATGTTTCCCACGGAGTAACCGCTTCACTGGTCGAGCTAGCTGCTTGCAAGAGATTAAGAACAATAACTAGAGGCATTATCCCTTGCATATCATGAGCACTGCAGCTAGCTCTATTTGCTCAACGGAGCGCGATGACGGTAGCACACTTGGATGGGTGTCGCAATATCATCACCATGTTCATGTTCCTCTGAAATAGAAACTGAAAAAATGAATTTTAACGTGGTGAGAGGCCTTGCCTCTGAACCTCACCACCAACAACGTACCGCAACACCTGTCTCCAACATTAGTCATCCCAGTGAACACAAGTATGACAAGAGTCCACAGGAGTGAATCGACTAAAGTCGAATTCACTCCTACAAACTCCACAACAAAATATATAATTAAGATACATGAATAATTACAATCAAAATTAAATTCAAAATATTTTTAAAAATGCCTAAGTTCCTAAAGGGAACATTAAAAGCCCAAGGTCATCCCGATAGAGCCTAAGTGTGTACAAAATCCAAATTTATTGAGCTACACTACTGGAATAATAATCCATGTATCCTACAGTAATTCTACAGTAATAGAATATAAAATACTACCTATATATGAGGACGTTGTCAATGTAAACAACGTCAATGAAAAAAAGGGAAACATGACATCAGGCACACAAAAAGGCTCAAAGTCAAAGTCAAAAACCAATTTAAATGTTACCAGATGCAAAGCTAGATCTTCATATGAAGAAAAAATAATACATCGGATAGAAGATGCAAAACTAAACGACCTAACACCCCTAGGGTGAGGACGTAACCCTGGGGAAAAACAGAATAAATATTATGTAATATACGTTAAACTCCGAAGAAATTTAATAAAAAATTTCAATAAAAAATAGCCAAAAAGCTTAAGAGTTTAACAGGAAGGGGGGAAGGAATACTTAACAAACAGTGGAATAATCATTAGTAAAAATGATGACGTCAGGCATATGTCCTGAAATTGGGAAAAATAAAATAATTTTATAATTATTATAAAGTTACAGACCTGAACGTCTAAAACCACCGTTGAATACTTCTATCATCCAATACTAGCCTTGGATCCACCAATTCTTGCATTGATTTGCATCTGGCATCCTCAAAAAAAGGAGATTTTAAAGCACAGATGTCAGTTCACTGTTGCTGACTTTAGGGCCAAACAAAGAATGATGTTGGCCCCAATTCCAATCACTTCCTCACGGCCGCGCATGCGCAGAGAGTAAAAGCATGGAGGACCAGATTGGACTTTTAATTTTCGGTTTTACAAGCAAATTTTGGGGATTGGGGGGGTTCAAAATTTGTGTTTGGCCCTTGATAACTTTGAGTTTGTATCAGCTAGTCTGGGCCATTGGTTTATAGTATAAAAATATATCAACTCTCAACAAAACACAGCTGCCAAAAAACAAAGATAGAATTAAAAAGTGTCTGTCAAATGAAATAACAGATTTGTGCATGTCTAGAGATTGTTATTATTTGATCTTCCAGAAAATATATATTTTCAACATCCTGAAAAGTTAAAAAATTTATAGTAATTTATCTATTTTTTATACTTACTAATGAACCAGACTTAGCTGGTGCTAACTCTTAAAATTCTAGGGCCACAAATTTCGCCACCCCAATCCCCAAAATTTGCATCAGAATCCAAAATATATAAAGTAACATGACAATCGGATTTTTTGAGTTATCTCATGCCAAAAGGATTGGAGGAATTTTCAATTTGAAGGATAAAGGGTTAATATCTCAGGATCAAAATAACAGATTTACACCAAAAACTATACAGCTCGGAACATCAGCAACCTGAACACAAATATAAAGTAACTTGACAAACCAAGTAATATTTTTCAAGTTATCGAATGCCAAAGGGATTGGAGGAATTTTCAATTTGAAGGATAAAGGGTTAATATCTCGGGATCAAATCATCAGATTTACACCAAAAACTATACAGCTTGGCACATCAGTAACCTGAACACAAATATAAAGTAACTAGTCAATCCAAGCAATATTTTTCAAGTTATCGAATGACAAAGGGATTGGAGGAATTTTCAATTTGAAGGATAAAGGGTTAATATCTCAGGATCAAATTATCCGATTTACACCAAAAACTATACAGCTTGGCACATCAGTAACCTGAACACAAATATAAAGTAACTTGACAATCCAAGCAATATTTTTCAAGTTATCGAATGCCAAAGGGACTGGAGAAATTTTCAATTTGAAGGATAAAGGGTTAATATCTCAGGATTAAATTATCAGATTTACACCAAAAACTATACAGCTCGGCACATCAGTAACCTGAACACAAATATAAAGTAACTTGACAATCCAAGCAATATTTTTCAAGTTATCGAATGCCAAAGGGATTGGAGAAATTTTAAATTTGAAGGTAAAGGGTTAATATCTCCGAATCATAATAACAGATTTACACCAAAAACTATACAGCTCGGCAAATCAGTAACCTGAACACAAATATAAAGTAACTAGACAATCCAAGCAATATTTTTCAAGTTATCGATTGCCAAAGGGATTGGAGAAATTTTCAATTTGAAGGATAAAGGGTTAATATCTCAGGATCAAATTATCCGATTTACACCAAAAACTATACAGCTCGGCACATCAGTAACCTGAATACAAATATAAAGTAACTTGACAATCCAAGCAATATTTTTCAAGTTATCGAATGCCAAAGACATGGATACGGATGCCGGACGGACAGACGGACGGACAGATGGATGGACAAAGGATGGACGAATGACGGATGGTCACCTCGGATGCCAGCATTATGTGTACCATACATAGTATGGGTACACATAAAAATCAATGTCCTATGTGGTCCTCCAGACTTTTATCCACTGCGCATGTGCAGTGTCAAGGAATTACCGAATTTGGCGCCAAATCCTCATTCTTACAACCAGTGCCTGGTAAGTATTTGTAATCAGCGGGGAGGTAGGAGTTGCCAGCTCATTACCAATGATAAAGTATACTGAATAGGTTCAGTATACTTTATCATTGGTAAGTATAAAAAATATATAAATTACTATAAATTTTTTAACATTTTTATACTGTACCAATGGCCCAGACTTAGCTGAATAGAAAAAAGGCTGGAGGGCCTAGGACAAAAAGGAAAATCCAAAAGACTCAATCACATGTAAACAGAATTATCCCCTCAAGGAGAAAACGAGAAACAGGCTTTACATGTATCTTTCTTGTTTATAAGAAAGACACAATACCATTCCGTAATTGAGCACAGTAACATCAATGATCTCTATTAACATCCAGTATAACCCATGATACTAATTTTTTAATTTTTTTTTAAAGGAAAGCCAATAAATAAAGATAGTCCAGAGAATGAGACTCTTAATACTCACTTAAAAGTGTCAGAGGATTGTATATTAGCGCTCGTATGACACATGACATATACAAATGCTTCACACCGAGCTACACTTTAAAAATATTACATAAATGAGATAGACATTAGCTTTACACTTTAAAACCATCTCGGCACCGACTCGGAATTACTGACTCCAGAGGGGGTATTCCCTTGCTTTTCACTATAAAGCAGGTGATATAAGGGAACACCATCCCCCCCCCCCCCCCCTTCCCCTTGCTCTGGGTCAAATACCCCAGAACAAAGAGGGCAGCAGGACAGAGTCACTGCCGGAACAGAAAGCCTGCATAACTGTAGTTGCAACTGTTTAGTGGACGACATTCTGAGCAACAGATAACGGACCTAAACAATGCAGGTCGCCAGAAATGGACTCAATATAAAAATTTGTGAACGTGGAAGGCTGAGACCAATATGCAGCCTTCATCAAATCGGTAATAGCAACACTATTAGCATTAGCCCAAGATGTAGACAGCGCTCTTACTTCATGCGCAGAAATCTTAAGCACAGACTGCTGAGATGAAGATAACTTTTCATAAGCAGTACGGATAGTTAATTGAATCCACCTTGCAATAGAATGGACGGTAATTACCTTTCTATTAGGCAGCAGAGACAGAAAGAAATGCTTACGTCCCTTTCTGATAAACTCAGATCTACGTTTGTAAATATAGCTCTAACTGGACAGAGCAAAGGCCTATGACCGTCTGAAGATGGAAGAGCCTTAATTACAATAGGTTCAGGGTACTTATTAGGAGCCTGATTCTTAGCCAAAAATTCAACATTAGTAGTCAAAGTAATAGTATTACCAACACTACGATAGTGAGAATCATCCACAGATAGTATATGAGGCTCACTAACTCTTCTAGCAGAAGAGAAGGCTAAGAGAAAAGCTGTCTTATAAGATAAGTATTTGAAGTCCACTGTATCAAGAGGCTCAAATGGCGCTTCTTTTAGCTTCAGAAGAACCCAAGCTAAATTCCACTTAGGAATTAACCTTAGGGTTCTAGGTCTATTTATCGAAAAGTTTTTCACTAACGTAGATAAAGAGACATTAGATCCAATTTGTAAGCTATCATGATGAGCATAGGTATCCGACAGCACAGACCTATAACCCTTAATAGTTATTGGCTGCAGTTTGATCTCGTCAAACAAGTAGACCAGAAAATTAGCAATGTCTGGAAAGGAGGGATCATAAATATCAACAGAATGATCCCTACACCACCGAGAGAAAACCTTCTACTTAGCAGCATAATTTAGTGAAGAGGAGGTCCTCCTACAGTTAGAAATTGCGTCCACTGCTCGTCCTGTAAAATGCTTGCCGTGCAAGAAGGACCGCACAAGGACCGCACAACGGAAATACGTGATGGTTGAGACCTTGCGGGTTGTGAAGCAGTGTGCGCGATTTCCGCTGCGAAAGAAGATCCTCCTGTGGAGGAAGCTTCTGTGGAATGTCCCACAACAGACACCTGAGTAGATTTATCCATGGTCTCTGAGGTGACAGAGATGCTACCAACAGAATCTTGCAGTGAGATTGCTTGATTTTTAGCAATATCTGTTGAATCAACGGAGCTGGAGGATATGCGTACCCTATCATTCCGTCCCAAAAGATCGAGAGGGCGTCTACTGCAAACTCTCAAGGATCTGGGCATGGCGACACATACATCTGCAACTGATTGTTGAGATGCATCGCAAATAAGTCTATCATAGGACAATCCCATTGGCAGCAAATCTGATTGAATACTCGTTTGTTGAGAGTCCATTCCGAGAAAGGGAGTCTGCTAGAACGTTCCGACGACCCGGAATATGACGGACCGACAGAAGAACTTGATGCTCTAGGACAAACAGAAGGATTCTTTCCGTTAAGTTGAACAACGGAATGGAATGAGTGCCTCCCTGGTTCCAAATATATGCTACTACTGTTGAATTGTCGGACAGAATTTGAACATGCGAATTCTGAATAATGATCATCCAATGATGTAGTGCAAGCCAAATTGACATCATCTCTTTGATGTTTATGTGCTTGTTTAGGAACTGCGGATCCCAAAGACCCTGGCACCTCGAATCTGTTGGGCTCAAGGTTGCGCCCCAACCTGTTTGACTGGCATCCGTCATAACTGTAAAACTCGGATCCTGCAGTTGCAGTGGTACTCCCTGAGTTAACCACTGAATATCTGCCCAAGTCTGAATCTCTTGTTTCACTTGATTCGACAAGATGATGTTTGTTTCGAGCAAATGAATCTATACACTCCAATTCTGAGTAAAAAATATTGGAGTGGCCTAGTGCGTAGTCGCCCCATCGGAATAAGATCCGCGGCGGCTCCACACAAACCTATCAGTCGCATGAATTCTTTCGCTGTTGCTACATCTGAGTGAAGACAAAAGCGAGCATAACAACTGACTAATTTCACTCTGGTTAACGGCAGAGAAACGAGATTGTTGTGTGTCTCGCAGCTCATTCCCAGGTGAGTGAATGACATGGACGGCACTAAATCTGACTTTTTGTCGTTTACTATGAAACCGAGATGTCGGAGCAGTTGAAGCAGACTCTGAACAACGTTCTGAAGCATTAACTCGTTGCCGTACCTCTGAAGAATGTCGTCCAGGTAGGCCGACGTTACCGCAGACGAATGAGCTCGGAAATGGGTCATTACCGAGTTCATTATTCGAGTGAAAGCCCAGATCGCTAGATTCAGACCGAAGCACATAGCTCGGAACTGATAAACGACTCCTAAGACAGTGAAGCGAAGATACTTTCTGAACGCCGGATGTACCATGATGTGAAAGTACGCATACTTGAGATCTATGCTCGCAGCATAATCATTCCACTCGAATGCTTGCTCTGACCGATTGGATGGTCTCCATATAAATTTCGGAGCCACAATCAGCTTGTTTATCCAGCTCAGATCTATAACTGGACGAAACGAGCCATCTGGTTTTGGAACCAGGAACAGGTGACTGTAGAAACCTGGAAATTCCTGGTTTTCAATGACCTATATCGCATTCTTCTCCAGAAGAGATTGGACTTCTGAAAGAAGCGAATCTCTCTTCTGAAGGGTTTGACGGAAGCTGAGTCCAACGTGGACTTCGAGTTAACAGAGTTTTTTCCTTGAAGGACTATTTTAGACCTTCGGAAATAAACCCCTGCACCCATGGTTCGTCCGTAATTGACAACCAATTGGATAAGTATCTCGACAGCCTTCAGCCCACTGGAATGTAATAGAGGTTTAGACCATCACCTCCTGGACCTGCGAGGCTTGCAGGAGGAGAAACTACGTCCTCCATGACCCGCACCTCGCCCAGTCGACCTACGGGCATCTGACCGGTTGTCTCGGCCAGTATTACGACCCCTACCTGAGTCGTTACTCTGATGGTCTCTGGAGTAAGACGTAGAGGCTTTCTTAGATCCTCTATAGGAACTTCCCTTGGACATACTCGCCCCAGAAGAGCCTGCCTTACTCCCCTCTGCTGAGTCCGACTTTCGCAAAGCGGATTTAAAAGGCAGAGAGTCTCCAAAGCTTTCTTAGTAATCTGTTGATAGATTATAGAAAGCTTACTGTCGAAGAGAAGCTCTCCGGAGACCGGAGCGACTCGAAGAGAGTTTTTCACCTTACTATCCACTCTTGTGGATGCAGCCAGGACAGCATCCTGTCTAAGTAACTCCAGATTTGCCACTGAAAGGGCGGAGTTATACGTGGAATATGCCATGGCCCTCGAAAGAACTCTCAAGGAAGTTTGAACATCCTGGAATTCTTTTCCTTCGAGATGTAGTGATAATGCTCTGGTAAGGTGATCTGCGTAAGATAATGCGTCTAAACTGATTCTGTTAGACGAGATTGTCGTTTCCAGCATACTGGAATGAAACGACATAGACACCAGCAATGACAACTCCAAGTCTTCTGCCTGGTCGTCTAAACGCAGAGGAACTCTCGGCACACCCTGTCCTGCTGTTTCAATTCTATTTCTATTGTAGATGAATGGCAGCTGTAGAGCATGAGACGATAAGAAACCGGATTTGCCAGTCTTAGAGGCTAGCTTGAATATAGCGTCAATAAGAAGATCAAATGTCCACATGACATTTCTGGACTGGGTCGGAAACTCAGGCGCAATGTCCCTATTCCGGCTGAAAAAGTCTGTGTCCAGTGATGTTATCGGTCTCTTATCAGTAACGCAGCACTTTGGTCCGGAGGAACAACTTCTGGAAGGTGTAGCCGGATGAAATCTATGGCCACCTTATGTTGTTCGGAAAGGAAAAATTCCAGCTCTGCTGAGTCCCGTTCACCATCCGACTGGACCACATGAGACTCTTGGTCGTCCCTTACTGACTCTGCAGGGGAGCGAACCGACCCAGCTTCCTCAGACAGTTCCTGTTCTGAAAAGTTTCTGATGGCACTGGGATGGTGTGATGAGTTGAGCTATCTGTGATAGCAAGTCCATCACAGAGGCCTGTGGAGACGCAGTCTTACGTAATTTAGCCGCTGGAAGCTCCTGGGACGCTAATTCCTGCATACTTCTTATGTCCTTGGCTAGCAGATGGCGTGACCTGGTCGACGTGGAATCCCTGGTCGGCAAAGCAGGCTGGATATCTGCGGTCACATAGCCAAGGTGCGGTCGTGTGTGCTGAAGTGTGGAAGAGGCGACGGAGCATCCCAAACAGGAGGCGTGGACGTATGCTCCAACTGACAAACGTACGTACAACGACATCAGGGCCCAGATGTTGTTGTAAGAGAGAGGGGGCCGCTCTCGCTCGCGGTCCGGGTAGACCTGGAAGAGCTAGCTATCGGACTGACTGGCTTCCTCCGTTCCATCCTCCGATACGTCGTCGCCGGGTGTGCGTGATCCGAGATTATAGTGCTCGCAACACCCCTTCTCCTCTCCTGGACCGCAACGGACGAACCCAGCTTCACAACCATTTCGTGAATGATTGCTTTACCGGGGGAGCTAGCGGGCGACAAGTGACCGTCAATCCTACTAGGGACCTATTAGGCACTTGCCGCGTTACGTTGAGCACTTAGCCGCTAGCTCTTCATTGCGATGACGGAAGCACACTTTTGAAGATATCACGGAAACATCACCCTGTTCTTGTTCCTCTGAAAAAGAGACTGAAATAACTAGAGTGACCCTGTGGCGAGAGGACTGGCATGGACCTCTCACCACTAACAACATACCGTGACACATGTCTCCAACGTTTGTCATCTGAATTGGCACACACCGAGCAAGAATTAGTGCGAGTACACTGACTACAGCAAATGCAATGAACATGAGAATCAGGAAGACTTCCTCGATAACAATGAAAAAATATTCTTTCATTCTGAAAAAATATTAAACAGTCATCGTACTCGCACTAACCCTTGAAAACAAAGATACATAATAATAATATAATCCATTACAAACATTTCAAAAAATAATTCAAAAGAAAAATTTTCAAGATGAGCCCAAGTTCCCAATGGGAATGATGAGCCCAAATGGATCCCCAAAAAGCCTAAGTGTGGACAAAATTTTTAAAACATATGTAAAAATTAATGCTACACTTACGGACAATATTAATGTATCTGGCTATGAACAGAACTAAATAGAAGACAAGTAATCACTGTCAGAAGTAACCGTTGTCAACGTAAACAAGAGTGAATAAAAACTGGAAACAAGACTCCAGGCACTGAAAATATGGCCCGAAATCAGTAACCAATTTTAAACACTATCTGATGTAAAACAGAAGCTTCCAGAGAAGAAACTGCAGTACATCGGATGGTAGATGCATGACCAAAACGCCTAACCACCCCTAGGGTGAGTACGTAACCATGGGGAAAAACAGAATAAACATTCTGTAACCAAGCTAAAAACTCCCAAGAAATTTCTGTAAAAAAAAATTACAAAAATTATGCCAAAAGCATGGGAGAATAGCAAGGGGAGGGGGTATAAAGGAAAGGGAGAGAGGAAATGCTGAACAAACCGTGGAAATTTCAAAACAAGAATGTAAACATCAGGACTATGTCCCGAATTTAGGGAACATGAAATAATTTTGCATAAAAATTATAAGTTACAGCCCTGAACACATCCTTCCACTGTTTCTTGCTCTCATCCTCTTATTTCAACCGTAGATCCACCATTTCTTTCATGATTTTCTGTCTGGCATCATTTTAATTGAGATTTATAAGCACAAATATCAGTGAGATGTTACTGATTTCAGGGCCAAACAAAGAATGTGGATTTTGCGCCAATTTCGGTACTTCCTTGACACTGCTTTTTTTTTTTTTTGATTCTGATACAAATTTTGGGGATTTGGGGGGGGGGGGGGGGGGGGGGGGGGGGGGGGGGGGGGGGGGCAAAATTTGTGTTTGGCCCTAGAATTTTAAGAGTTAGCACCAGCTAAGTCTGGGTCATTGGTACAGTATAAAAATATGATAAATTCATAGTAATTTGTATATTTTTTATACTTACCAATGGCCCAGACTTAGCTGGTGCTAACTCCAAAATATCGAGGGCCAAACACAAATTTTGCCCCCCTCCCCCCCCCCCCCCCCCCCCCCCCCATCCCCAAAATTTGCATGCAAAACCGAAAATTAGAAGTCCTATCTGGCCCTCCATACATTTACTCTCCACGCATGCACAGACACCAAGAAGTGACCGGAATTGGCGCCAAAATCATTCTTTGTAAAAGAGAGTATTACATAATAATTCAGCGGGGAGGTGTGAGTGCCCAATCATGGGAGGGCCATCCCCTTCTGGGCCATTGGTAAGTATGAAAAATATACAAATTACTATGAATTTATCATATTTTTCCCACTGCACCCAATGGCACAGACTTAGCTGAATCGTAAAAAGGTGGAGGGCCTAGGACTTCCGAAATAGTTCCAATCCTGCAATCCATGATGAAAGGAAATAAGAATAATTAGGAATTGCATGTATGTCTCTCTATACAATAATAGAGGAGACATTTTCTAAATAAGGAGCCCAATTTAAGTAATTCCTTTTTGTAAGCATGAAGACAATGCTACTAAGGATGTAACAAGTTCCTAATTTTTAAGGCTAGTCCGGACTAAGCCCCAAAAATTAGGATGGCGTATCTGAGAATGAGTGAAAATTTCCCACAAACATACGCCATACAATAACACTTCAGCTGTATGCAGGATATAATTATGGATAAAACAGCTTCCTTCATAGTTACATACTCTTTAAGACAGAGAAGAGGTAAAAATCACCCCACCCCCCCCCCCCCCCCCCCACCTTTCTTTTGAAGGAATCTTCAAAAGAAAGAGGGGAGAGCTCTGGAATCAATAAGAGCGGTATTAATTCATGATTAATAAATGGTGCTTAATGCCACTTCAGATGTTAAGGCTATAGCGACGATCCTGGTAATTAATATTGCCCACTATATAAACGTACACCGCAGATGGCGTACACAGATACATCGAAACCCGTTGATATAAAATATAACATACACATGTCCAATTGAGCCAAAGTGAGTGATCCCTGAAGAGAAAACACATTTCCTAGGCAATCCACAGGCGGCCTCTGTACAATAAATTCCAGTAACAACACTCTCCAACATTTACTATCCGAAATCTACGATCGTAAACACGTGAGAATATGCAAAATAAGTACTGACATAATAGAAACCTGGATCTAGAAATGAAAGTAGGTATGATTAACAGGCTCCAACACAGACCGCCCCTGAAATAGATTATGATTTCAAGGTCCACAAAATACAATAAAGCGTTGGCCTAATAATTATTTATTTATTGGTGTTTTAGGTCACATACTTATGCACAATGGCTAATCATGACCGTGACAGTTTTACGGGTGGAGGAAGCCGGAGAGAACCACCGAGGAATGACGAGCAGCTGCCAGCTCACCAACATCGTAACTCCACACTAGCACAGGCAGGGTTAGATTGGTTGAAGACATGCGCACCATCGACATGCAGTACACCTTAGTACACGGCATCATCGTGCTCCCATGTGGACAATCGGGGTTAAGTTGCCCAAGGACACAATGCGGGAGCCCGAATCGGTCACCCATCCGAGGACTAACCGGGCTCGACGTTGCTTAACTTCAGTGATCTGATGAGAACTGGTCACCGCAGCGCCACCGCGCCCCCAGACTAATAATATAATGTGCGATAGCATTTATATTTAGCATGTAATCATCGGAATACCAGTTAACTGGTTATGCAGTCTGCGAGGTACTCAAAGAGTAGTAATTTAATTGTGATGATTTTAAAATAAGCGCTCATATATAACAAATAATCACAGGAAACTAATCCAATTAAAAAGTGGATGTGCCCATGAGGTCGCCATAGAACACGCCCCAAATGCATAGTATGTATATATTAAATTATATGAGGCTTGCAGGAAGAAAACTATGTCTTGCCCGGTAATTGCCTCTATACACATAGGCAGTGTGTGTGTGTGGGGAGGGGGGGTGGGGGGGAGGGGGAGGGGGGCAGCCATATCGAAATCTCCTCACCTGCATTATTTAATTGTTCCTGTGCCAGTTATCAAATAATATAGGAACCACGACGGTTCCCTCATGTCTAACCGACTCCATTATGCCACTATGGGAGGAGAAGGACGTGAAGAATAAAACTTCCCCTGAAAGAAAGCCCTCTCAAGGAGGAAGCTTCTGGGAAGTGTCCCATAACAGACACTTGAGTATACTGATCCAAGGTTTTTGTGACAACAGAGGTGCTACTAGTAGGAGTCACGAGACTGTTTAATCTTAAACGTAATCTATTGAATCAAATGAATTGGAGGATACGCGTATCCTATCATTCATCCCCATGAATTCTGCAGAGCGTCTACAATGGTCTGGGCAAGGCGACACAAATGACGGTAACTAATTGTTCCGGTGCGTCGCAAACTGAACTATCATGGGGCAATCCCACTGGTAGCAAAACTGTCCAAATACTCGCTTGTTGAGCATCCAATGCTAATGAAACAGGAGACCTTTCTGTGGAGCGAGTCTGCTAGTACGTTCAGAGGACCCGTTATATGACGGATAGAGAGATGAACATGATGATACATGACGAAATAGAAAAATCTTCTCCGTTAGTTACCATAACGGAAATGAATGGGTGCCGCCCTGGTTCCTGATGTACACTACCACTATCGAGTTGTCCAACAATATCTGAACATGCGTGTCTGCAAATAATGTGAATCCATTGATGTAGCCCTAACAATATTGACATCATTCTTTGATGCTATGTGATTTCCTAGGAACACTGGGTCCCAAAAACCCTGGCACTTCGAGTCTGTCAGATTCAGTGTCACGCCCCAACCTGTCTGACTTGCATCCATCATAATCGTGAAAGCCGGATCCGGCAGCTGCAGCGGAACTCCCTGAGTTAACCACTGAATATCTGCCCAAATCTGAACTTTTTGTTTTACTCTGTTAAAACAATATTGGCCTCGAGCGAATGCGTCTTCTCACTCCCTGGTTCCTGATGTACACTACCACTATCGAGTTGTCCAACAATATCTGAACATGCGTGTCTGCAAATAATGTGAATCCATTGATGTAGCCCTAACAATATTGACATCATTCTTTGATGTTATGTTTTTCCAAGAACTGAGAGTCCCAAGACCCCTGCATTTCGAGTCTGTCACTCAGGGTTGTGCCCCAAACTATTGACTCACACCTGTCATAATCATGAAAGCCGGATCTGGCAGTTGCAGCAGAACTCTTTGAGTTACCCACTGAATATCTGCCCCAATATGGACCTTTGGTTTACTAGATCCGTTAAAACAATACTGGTATTGAGTGAATGCATCTTCACACTCCAGTTCTGGGTAAGGAATAACAGGAGGGGGACATGTACGTAAGCGACCCATCTGAATAAGATGTGTAGCTGAGCCGCAAAACCCCATCAGTCGCATAAAATTTCTCGCTGTTAATGCGTCTGAGAGAAGACAAAAGCAAGCATAACAACTGACTAATTTCGCTCTGGATAATGGTAGATAAACCAGATTGTTGTGAGACATTACCAAGTTCATTATTCCAGTGACAGTCCAGGGCGCCAGATTCAGACCGAAGCACATCACTCGGAACTGAATTACTTGCCCTTGGACGACGAACCGTAGGTACTTTCTGAATGCCGGATACGGATATACAAGGACATTAAAGAACAGACCCTTAGATCTATGCTTGTTGCATAGTCAATCACTCGAATGCTCGCTTTTACCGACTGAATGATTACCATAAATAAACTTTTAGAGCTATGATAAACTTGTTATCCAGCTCCAGTCTATTATCGGTCGGAACGAGCTCTCTGGCTTCGGTACGAGTAACAGGTGACAAAAGAATCCTAGAGAATTTTGATTCTAGATGACCTCTATTACTTTCATTGTCAAGAGGACCTTTACCTCTGATTTGAGCGACTCTCATGCAAGGATTTGACGGAAGCATTGTCAATCACGGACATTAAGTTAGTGGTGGTTTCTCTCGGAAAGATAGCTGTCCGAGACCACACTTCTCGCCTACTGGTCTTCTGTAATAGTTATCCAGTTTGATGTGAATCTTGATAACCATCCGTCAACTGCTAAGCAATAGAGGTCCTAACCCTCACCTGTAGTACCTGCAAGGCCTACGGAAGGAGAAACTACGTCTCCTTCGTGAAGGACCTCGAGCCAACAGCTTAGGGGTGTCTGACCGGTAGTCTCGATCAGACCTAAGCCCCCTATCCGAGTCGCTGTATGACAATCCCTAGAGTAATTATAGGAGGGTTACCTATACCCTCGCGAGGAGTCCTTTTTAGACAACTTTCTGTCTAGGACGTCCTCCCTCTTTTCTGCTATTGCGGGTCCATTAGACGCCAACTTAAGGAGCAGAGTATTGATGCTTTCTTTGTAGCTTGGTCATAAACCGAAAGCTTATCGTCAAAAACTTAGTGTCCGGAAACCAGAGTGACCCGTATAGAGTTTTTCACCTTGTCATCTATTAAAGATGACAATGCAAGGGCTCCATCATGTCTTATTAACTCCAAATTAGCAACTGTTAAGACAGAGTTAAACGTGATAAATATAATAGCCCTGGAAAAGACTCTAAATGAGGTACAAACGTCTTCAAATTCCTATCCGTAGAGACGTTGCATCACAGTTCTTAAAGGTGATCTGCGTTAGACAATGAGTCTAAATTCGCTCTGAATGAAGAAATTGCCATCTCAATTGTGTCCGAGCGAATAGTGAATGACGAAGGTAAGGCCATAACTAGGTCCTCATTCAAATGCAGAGAAACTCTATACATCTTCCCTGTTTTCCGTTATAATCGGGAAAATTACGGAAGATGACAAGAAACCACTTTACTTCTTCCCACTGGAAAGTTGAATATGGCATCATCTAAAAGGCCTAAGGCCTGCGACACATGTCTAGACTTAACCAGAAAAGACATGACCTCCTCTTTTTCCGGATGAAGTCAGCGTCCAACAATGCTAGCGGTTTCTTGAAAATCCGGATTCACTGGAACAAATTCAGGGTAGTGTTGATGGATTAAATCCATTGCAACCATGTGTTGTTCCGAAAGGGAAGGGTAATCCCCGCCTGTATCCCTTTCATCATTCGTCTGAATCAGTTGAAAATCACAGTCAGCGGCATCTGAACTTGCAGATGACTGGACCGACCCAGCACCATCCGACAGCTCAGGTTCTGAGACTGCCATCGGCTGCTTCTGCACTTGCTGCGATGAGCTGCGCAATCTGCGACAGCAAATCCGTTATGGAGGCCTGAGAAGCAGCGGTCTTCTATTCTGGCCGCCGGCGGATCCAGGGACAGTGTGTCTGAGACGGCAATTTTCTCTGGACGTCTCGATATATGAGGCCTCATCTCTTAGCTACTGAATAGTGCTACTTTCAAGCGGCTGCAGCATTCTGATTCTCAGGAACGAACTCAGGGAAGTATTGATGCATTAGATCCTTCATCACCCTGTGTTGTTCCGAAAGGGAAGGGTAATTCTCCTCCAAATCCCTTTCACCATCCGACTGAATCAGATTATACTCACGGTCATCGGCATCTGAACGCGCAGATGACTGGACCGACCCAGCACCATCCGACAGCTCAGATTCTGCACTTGCTGGGATGCTGCGATGAGCTGCACAATCTACGACAGCAAGTCAGTTACGGAGGCCTGAGGAGCAGCGGTCTTATGTTGCTTGGCCGCCGGCTGCTCCTGGGACAGTGTCTCTGAGATGGCTCTTTTCTGCGGACATCTCGATGAATGAGGCCTCGTCTCCTTGGCTACAGTATAGTGTGATTTCTTTGACGAAGAGTGGACCTTCTCGGCGATGCAGGCTGGATATCAGAAGTCACATAGCCAAGGTGCAGTCACGTGTGCTTGGTAGACGCTGAAGAAGAAGCTGTAACTATAGCTGATCCCGGCTGTGAACTGAACGGAGCATCCCGGATGGGAGGCGTGGACGTATGCTCCGACTGATACAAGTTCTGAACCACAACATCTGACCCCAGATGTTATGAAAGAGAGGGGGCTCTCTCGCGGTCCTTCAGACCTCGCCAAGCTTCCCGCTGAACTTGCCGGTTTATTCCTCTCCGTCGCAGGGTGAGCCTGTTATTATTTTATAGCGCTCGCTCTACCCTTTCTACACTCCTCGACCTCAACGGACATACCCGGCGTCACGGTACCCACGGACGGTGTAACCACTTCACCAGTTGAGCTAGCTGGCAACAGGGAGCTGAAACCATACGGTGGTTTATTGCCCTATCAAATATTCATGAGCACTTTAGCCGCTAGCTCTGACTGACTATCTAAATGCGACGACGGAAGCACACTCTCTGACGGCGTCACATAAACATCACCATGTTCTTGTTCCTCTGTAAATAGAAACTAAAAAAAACTAGAGCGACTTTTTGGCGAGAGGACTGGCAGTGGCCTCTCACCGTGAGAGGACCGGCAGTGGCCCCTCGCTAACAACGTACCGTGACACCCGTCTCAAACGTTTGTCATCCCATGCGACACATGTTGAGCAAGAATTAGTGGGAGTACATCAACTGCAAACAAGGCAACCAACATGTAAATCAGAGGAAAGGCTTCCTCGCCTTGCTTATTGAGCAATATGCTTTCATAATGAAGCAAACTAAGTCGATCGTACTCCCACCAACTCCACATTAAATATTATAAAAAGATACATAACAAATAACATTCAAAATATAAATGGAAAAATAATTTACACAAAAAAAATTTTGGCAAAAATTTTGACTAAAGCCCAAGTTCCCAAACAGAACGATGTGTCCAAATGTATCCTGATAGAGCCCAAGTGTGGACAAAAATTTTTTTCTATCCAAAAAATTAACTGCTACACTACCGGAATATTTAATGTATCTTACAACAGTCCTACCATAAAATAAATAGGAACGTCAGAATGAAACAAGACCCCAGGCAACACGGCCTGAAGTCAGTAACAGATTTTTGAACTATCCGATGTAAAGCAAGATCTTCATCAGAAGAAACAAGTGTTTGACCACCAAGGTGGTATTAGTCCCCTACGGCGCTTTTGTGACATAAGGTGTTTTTGTCACAGAAGACACTAGAGTATATAAGTATCTTGGATTTTGAAAAAAAATATTGAGCGTGCATAATCCCCTCACAACCCTTTATCCATGTACCATATATGAAAGGCGTAGTTTGAACCATGTTGGAAGGAGGGGTGGTAACATAAAATAGAGAAAAAAGCTTAAAAAACACAAAAAAAATGGCCGCCATTCTGGCATCTTGAATTTTAAAAAATAAATATGGACTGTGCATCATCCCCTCAGAACCATTTATCCATGTACCAAATATGAAAGGTGTAGCTTGAAGCAGGTTGGAGGGAGAGGTTGTAACATAAAAACAGACAGACAGACAGATGGACAGACAGACAGATGTTAGATTTTGAAAAAAAAATATTGAGCGGGCATAATCCCCTCACAACCCCTTTATCCATGTACCATATATGAAAAGTGCAGCTTGAACCATGTTGGAGGGAGCAGTGATAACATAAAATAAAGAAAAAAGCTTAAAAAACACAACAGAAATGGTTGCCATGGCGCCATCTTGAATTTTGAAAAAAAAGTTAAAAAATTTATAGTAATTTATATATTTTTTATACTTACCAATGACCCAGACATAGCTGGTGCTAACTCTTAAAATACTAGGGCCAAACACAAATTTTGCCCCCCAATCCCCAAAATTTGCATCTAAAACCAAAGAAATCATGTCCTGAAGGTCCTCCATACTTTGCCCTTACTGCGCCTGCGCAGTGTCAAGGACATTCCGAAATTGGCGCCAATTATCATTCTTACAAGCAGTGCCTGGTCAGCGCTATGTACTCAGCGGGGAAGTATGAGTTCCCAACTCCTGGGAGGGCCATCCCCATCTGAGCCATTGGTAAGTATAAAAAATATATAAATTACTATAAATTTTTTAACATTTTTATACTGTACCAATGACCCAGACATAGCTGAATAGTAAAAAGGCTGGAGGGCCTAGGACATAGAGGAAAATCCAATAAGCTCAACTATATAACATAGAGTCAACCCCTCAAGGAGAAAAAGGGTATTAGGCTTTACATGTATCTTTCTTATTTTATGATAAATTAGAAAGATACAATACCCTTCATAATTGAGCACAATAACATTCATGTTCTCTATTAACATCCAGTATAACCCTTTATACTAATTATTTTTAAAGTAAGCCAATAAATAAAGTTAGTCCAGAGAATTGAGACTCTTTATATTCTTTAAAAGTGTCCGAGGATTGTATATTAACGCCCGTTTGACACTTGACATATACAAATGCTTCACACCGAGCTACACTTTAAAAATATGACATGAATGAATTTTAACATTAATATTACACTTTAAAACCATCCCGGAAACGACTCAGAATTACTGACTCCGGAGGAGGAATTTCCTTGCTTTTCACTATAAAGCAGGTGACCTAAGGGAACACCCTCCCCCCCCACCATCCTCCCCCCCCCCCCTTCCCCTTGCCCTGGGTCAAATAGCCCAGAGCGAAGAGGGCAGCAGGACGGAGTCACTGCCGGAACAGAAAGCCTGCATAACTATAGTTGCAACTGTTTAGTGGACAACATTCTGAGCAACAGATAATGGATCTAAAACAATGCAGGTCTCCAGAAATGGACTCAATATTTCTGAGATAAAAATTCGTGAATGTGATTGGCTGAGACCAATAAGCAGCCTTCATTAAATCTGTAATAGCAACACTATTTGCGTAAGCCGAAGATGTAGAAAGAGCTCTTACTTCATGAGCCGAAATCTTAAGCACAGACTGCTGAGTAGAAGATAAATTTTCATAAGCAGTACGGATAGTTAATTGAATCCATCTAGCAATAGAATGGACCGAAATGTCCTTTCTATTAGGCATCAGAGACAGAAAGAAGCGTTTTCGTCCCTTTCTGATAAACTGAGATCTTTGTTTATAAATACATAAAGCTCTAACAGGACAGAGTAAAGGCCTACGCCCGTCTGAAGACGGCAGAGCCTTAATAACAATAGGTTCCGGATATTTATTAGGAGCCTGATTCTTAGCTAAAAATCCAACATTATTAGTGAAGGTGATAGTGTTCCCGACACTATGATAGTGAGAATCGTCCACCGATAGTGCATGAAGCTCACTGACTCTTCTAGCAGAAGAGAAAGCTAAAAGAAAAGCTGTCTTATAAGACAAGAATTTGAAATCTACTGTCCCAAGAGGCTCAAATGGCTCTTCCTTCAGTTTAAGAAGAACCCAAGCTAAATTCCACTTTGGAATTAATCTAAGAGTTCTGGGTCTATTTATCGAGAAGTTTCTAACTAACTTAGATAAAGAGACATTCCGAAAGGGAAGGGTAATTTGTAAACTATCATGGTGTGCATAGGTATCAGATAACATAGACCTATAACCCTTAATAGTAACAGGCTGCAGATTGATCTCGTCAAACAAGTATACTAGAAAGTTTGCAATGTCTGGTATGGAGGGATCAAAAATATCAACAGAATGATCCCTAAACCAATGACGAAAAACCTTCCACTTAGCCGCATAGTTTAGCGAAGAGGAGGTCCTCCTACAGTCAGAAATCGCGTCCACTGCTCGTCCTGTAAAGTGCTTGCCATGCAAGAAGGACCGCACAACGGAAAAACGTGAAGGTTGAGACCTTGCGGGTTGTGATGAAGTTGACACGGTTTCCCCTGCGAAAGAAGATCCTCCCGTGGAGGAAGCTTTCGCGGTAGGTCCCACAGCAGACACCTGAGTAGATTTATCCACGGTCTCTGTGGAGACAGAGATGCTACCAACAGAATCTTAAATTGAGATTGTTTTATCTTTAGCAATACTTGCTGAATTAACGGCGTTGGAGGATATGCATATCCTTTCATTCCGTCCCATGAGATCGATAGAGCGTCTACTGCAAATGCTCTTTGATCCGGACATGGTGACACATACGTCTGCAACTGATTGTTGAGATGTGTCGCAAATAAGTCTATCATTGGCCTTCCCATTGGTAGCAAATCTGATTGAATACCTGTTTGTTGAGAGTCCACTCCGACGGCAGCAAGCGACCCTTCCGTGAAAGGGAGTCTGCTAGTACATTCAGACGACCCGGTATATGACGGACCGAAAGTAGAACTTGATGTCCTAGAGCAAACAGAAGGATTCTTTCCGTTAAATTGAATAACGGAACAGAATGAGTGCCTCCCTGGTTCCGGATATACGCCACTACTGTCGTATTGTCGGACAGGATTTGGACATGAGCTTTCTGAATAATGTCCATCCAATGATGTAACGCAAGCCAAATTGACATCATTTCCTTGATGTTTATGTGCTTGCTTAGAAACTGTGGATCCCAAAGACCCTGGCACCTCGAATCCATTGGGATCAATGATGCACCCCAACCTGTTTGACTGGCATCCGTCATAATCGTGAAACTCGGATCCGACAACTGCAGCGGAACTCCCTGAGTCAACCACTGAATGTTTGCCCAAGTCTGAATCTCTTGTTTCACTTGATCTGACAAGAGAACATCTATGTCGAGCGAATGAATCTTCACACTCCAATTCTGAGTCAACAAAAATTGGAGAGGACGAGTGCGTAACCGCCCCATCGGAATGAGATCCGCAGCGGCTCCGCACAGACCTATCAGTCTCGTGAACTCCCTCGCTGTGACTTTGTCTGCATGAAGACAATAGCGAGCGTAACAACTGACTTTCGCTCTGGTTAACGGCAGATGAACGAGATTGTTGTGCGTCTCGAAGCTCATTTCCAGATGAGTGAATGACTTGGACGGCACCAGATCCGACTTCTCCTCGTTTATAACAAAACCGAGACGTCGGAGCAATAGAAGCAGATTCTGCACATCGTTCTGAAGCGTTAACTCGTTGCCGTACCTCTGAAGAATGTCCAGGTAGGCCGACGTTACCGCAGACGAATGAGCTCGGAAATATATCATTACCGAGTTCATTACCCGAGTGAAAGCCCAGGGTGCTAGGTTCAATCCGAAGCACATCGCTCGGAATTGATACACCACTCCTAGGACTGCGAAGCATAGATACTTTCTGAATGTCGGATGTACCATGACATGAAAGTACGCATCTTTGAGATCTATGCTTGTAGCATAATCGTTCACCCGAATACTCGCTCTGACCGATCGAATCGTCTCCATATAGAACTTCGGAGCGACGATCAGCTTGTAAGTTGTTTATCCAGCTCAAATCTATGACTGGACGGAACGAGCCGTCTGGTTTCGGAACCAGAAACAGATGGCTGTAGAATCCCGGTGTTTCCTGGTCTACTACGACCTCTACCGCATTCTTCATTAAAAGAGCCTGCACCTCCGATAACAGAGCGTCTCTTTTCTGCAGATTTGACGGAAGTTGAGTCCATTTTGGACTTCGAGTTAAAGGAGGCTTTCGTTTGAAGGATATTCTTAGACCTTCCGAAATCACCCCTCTCACCCAAGGGTCGTCCGTAATCGACGCCCACTCTTCTGAAAAACTCGACAACCTTCCGCCAACTGGAACACGATAGAGGTTGAAACCATCACCTCCTGGACCTGCGAGGCCCGCGGGAGGAGAAACCACGTCCTCCACGACCCGCACCTCGTCCCGTCGACCTCGGGGTGTCTGACCGGTTGTCCCGGCCCGAAGGACGTCCCGCACGTGAGTCGCTGCCTTGACGGTCTTTTGAATAAGACCAAGAGGACGCACCTCTATAGGAACCTCTCTTGGGCGCATTAGTCCCAGAAGTGCCTGTTTTACTCTTTTCTGCCGTATCTGACTTTTTGGAAGCGGATTTAAACAGCAGAGAATCCGAAGCTTTCTTAGTAATTTTATCGTAGATTGCAGAAAGCTTGCCGTCGAAGAGAAGCTCTCCGGAGACCGAAGCGACTCTGAGAGAGTTCTTCACCTTACTATCCACGCGTGTGGATGTAGCTAGGGCTGCGTCACGTCTAACCAACTCCAGGTTTGCCACTGAAAGGGCGGAGTTATACGTGGAATAAGCTACTGCCCTTGAAAGAAGTCTTAAAAGAGGATTGTATATCCTGGAATTCTTTCCTTTGAAGACGTAGTGATAATGCCTTAGTAAGGTGGTCTGCGTAAGATAAAGCGTCTAAATTGGCCCTGTTAGACGTAATTGTCGTATCCAATACTGCGGTTGGAATGGACGTAGACGACGGTAATGACAATTCTAAGTCTTCCGCCTCGTCGTCAAAACGCAGAGGAACTCTCGGAACACCCTGTCCTGCCGTATCAAATTTATTCCTTGAATTAAGAAAGGCAGGTTAAGAGCATTGGCGGACAAGAAACCAGCTTTGCCTGTTTTGGAAGCAAGCTTGAAGATAGCGTCGTTCAATAATTCAAATGTTCTTATGACATTATTGTACTGAGACGGAAACTCAGGGACGATGTCTCTGAACCGCTCGAAGAATTCAGTGTCCAATGACGCTATCAGTCTCTTATCCGGTACCGCAGCAACTTGACGAAGGAAGTGCCGGATGAAATCCACGGCAGCTTTATGTTGTTCGAAAGGGATAGCTCCAAGTCATCAGTATCCCTTTCGCCATCCGGTCGGACCTCACGATGCTCCCGGTCGTCCGCACCCGATGCTTCGGCGGAGCGTACCGACCCAGCGCCATCGGATAATTCCCGATCCGACACCGATTCTGTCGATTGCTGGGATGCTGCGATAATTTGTGCTCAGCTAGCACGTCCATCGTCGAGGCCTGCAGAGTAGCGGTCTTTCGCTGCTTAGCCGCGGGAAGCTCCCCATCAACTGACTCCCGCATACTCTTCCTATGCGAACGTCCGGAGTCTACCGGCCTCGTGTTCCTGGCTACCGGATGGGGTGACGTGGTCCCCGATGAATCCCTAATCGGCGAAGCTGGTAGAATATCCGCGGTCACGTAGCCAAGGTGCGGTCGTGTGTGCTGCTGAGAGGATGAGGAAGCCTGAGCAGTCTCAGCGGACTGCCTATACAACGGAGCGTCCTGAGCGACGGACGTGTGCTCCACTTGCGACACATTTTGTACCACAACATCTGCTCCCAGATGTTGTTGTACGAGAGAGGGGCCTCTCTCGCTCGCGGCCCGGCTGGACCTGGACGAGCTAGGAACCGGACTAGAAGGCTTCCTCCGATCTCTCCTTTTATCCGCCGTCACTGGGTGTGCACCTTGTATGTTTATAGTGCTCGCATCACCCAACACTTCTTCCTGGACCGCAATGGACGAACCCGGCTGCCAAACCATTCGGTGAATGGACGCTACACCGGGCGAGCTAGCGGACGACAACGCCGTCGATCCTACTCGGGACCTCTTAGGCAACTGTCGTATCTGCATGAGCACTTTTGCCGCTAGCTCTGCATTCAATTGTGACGACGGAAACGCACTTTTGGAGGATAACATGGAAACATCACCCTGTTCTTGTTCCTCTGAAATAGAAACTGATAGACTAGAGTGACCCTGTGGAGAAAGGACCGGTATGGCCCTTTCCCCGCTAACAACATACCGTGACACACGTTTCCAATGTTTATCATCCCAATATTCACATATTGAAAAGGAGTTAGTGTGAGTACACTGACTGCAATTAATACAATGATCATGAAAGTCAGAGGAAGATTTCTTCCTATTACAATTTGAACAATATCTTTTCATTGTGAAAAGACAATAACAAGTCCTAGTACTCGCACAAACCCCTAAAAACAAAGATACATAATAACATGATCCATTAACATTGAAAAAACAATTGAAATCAAAAATAATTTTTGAAAAATATTTTTTCAGCGAAGCCCAAGTTTCTGAAAAGTAACGTTGAGCCCCAATGGATCCCAAGGCTAAGTGTGGACAAAAATTTTAAAATAATTTTAAATAATTAATGCAACACTTACGGATAATAATAATGTATCTAATAATGAGATAAACTACTCCAAAGGCAAAAAGCCCCCCACAAAAGAGACTGTTGCCAATGTAAACAAGAAGTGTATAAACACTAGAAAACATGACTCCAGGCACTGACAATCCTGGCCCGAAATCAGTTATCAAAATACACACTATCTGATGCAAAACAGAGACTTCCAGGGAAGAATCTGCAGAACATCAGATGGTAGATGGAGAACACAACATCTAAACACCCATGGGTGAAAACGTAAACATGGGGAAAATAACAGAATTCATTCTGTTACCAAGCTAATTCTCCCAAGAAATTTTAGTAGTAATCTTACTCAAAAATATGCCAAAAGCATGGGAGAATAGCTAGGGGGGACTTACAGGACAAGGGAAGAGGAAACACTGAATAAGCAGTGCAACTTCATAGCAAGAATGACAACAACAGGCCCATGCCTCGAAAATAGGCAACTTAACATAATTTCATTACAAAATTTTAAGTTACAGCCCTGAATATTTTCTGTCACTCCTTTTTCCTCTCCTCCTTCTATATCCTCCTTAGAATCACCATTTCTCCAATATTTATGTGTCTGGCATCATTTAAACTGAGATTTACAAGCACAAAGATCAGTGAGATGTTAACTGATGAAGGGCCAAACAAAGAATGATAATTGGCACCAATTTTGGAACGTCCTTGACACTACGCATGCGCAGTAAGGGCAAAGTATGGAGGACCTTCAGGACATGATTTCTTTTGGTTTTAGATGCAAATTTTGGGGATTGGGGGGCAAAATTTGTGTTTGGCCCTAGTATTTTAAGAGTTAGCACCAGCTATGTCTGGGTCATTGGTACAGTATAAAAATATATTGAACGTGCAACATCCCATTACAACCCTCTATACATGTGCCAGATATAAAAAGTGTAGCTTGAACCATGTTGGAGTGAGGGGTGGTAACACAAAATAGAGAAAAAAGCTTGAAAAAAACACAACAAAAATGCCGCCATCTTGGATTTTGAAGAAAAAAATATTGAATGTGCATCATCCTCTCCCAACCCTCTAGCCATGTGCCAAATATGCAGTGTGTAGCTTGAACCATGTTGGTGGGAGGGGTGGTAACATGAAAATAGAGAAAGAAGCTTAAAAAACAAAACAAAAATAGCCGCCATTTCGGCATCTTGGATTTTGAAAAAAAAATTTTGAGCGTGCATCATCCCCTCAGAACCATTTATCCATGTACCAAATATGAAAGGTGTAGCTTAAAGCAGGTTGGAGGGAGAGGTGGTAACATAAAAAACAGACAGATGGGCAAACGGACAGACAGACGGACAGACAGACAGACAGATGTTAGATTTTGAAAAAAAAATATTGAGCGTGCATAATCCCCTCACAACCCCTTTATCCATGTACCATATATGAAAAGTGTAGCTTGAACCATGTTGGAGGGAGCAGTGGTAACATAAAATAGAGAAAAAAGCTTAAAAAACACAACAGAAATGGTTGCCATGGCATGCCATCTTGGATTTTGAAGAAAAAATATTGAACGTGCATTATCCCCTCCCAACCCTCTATCCATGTGCCAAACATGCAGTGTGTAGCTTGAACCATGTTGGTGGGAGGGGAGGTAACATGAAAATAGAGAAAGAAGCTTAAAAAAAACAACAAAAATGGCCGCCATTCCGCCATCTTGGATTTTGAAAAAAAAATTTTGAGCGTGCATCATCCCCTCAGAACCATTTATCCATGTACCAAATATGAAAGGTGTAGCTTAAAGCATGTTGGAGGGAGAGGTGGTAACATAAAAAACAGACAGACAGACAGACGGACAGACAGACGTACAGACGGATGGACAGACGGACGGAGTGCAATCCTATAGTCCCCTTACGGTTCCCGTAGGTGACTAAAAACGATACATCGGATGTATGATGCATGACCAAAATGCCTAAACACCACAAGGGTGAGGACGTAACCATGGGGATATACAGAATAAACATTCTGTGTAACTCGTTAAACTCCCAAGAAATTTTATAAAAAAAAATTCAATAAAACAAGCCAAAAAGCTTGGGAGTTTAACTGGAGGGCTTCAAGGGAGGGTAGGGAAGGAATACTTAACAAACAGTGGAAAAATCATTATCAACAATGATGACGTCAGGCCCATGTCCCAAAATTGGGGAACCTGAACTAATTCTTATAATTATTATAAAGTTACAGCCCTGAACGTTTCAAACCACCGTTTTTTCCTTATGTCATCAAGTTGTGTCCTTGGATCCACCAAATTAACCATTGATTTTTGTGTGGCATCATTATAAACTGAGATTTAAAAGCACAGAAGTCAATTTGTTGTTATCTGACTGAGGGCCAAACAAAGAATGATGTTGGCACCAATTCTGGTGACTTCTTGGCGTCTGTGCATGTGCGGAGAGTAAATGTATGGAGGGCGGTAGGATTTCTAATTTTTGGTTCTGCATGCAAATTTGGGGGATTTGGGGGCAAAATTTGTGTTTGGCCCTCGATATTTTGGAGTTAGCACCAGCTAAGTCTGGGCCATTGGGTACAGTGGGAAAAATAGATGAGCTATGCTTGTTCTGTTAAATACTAATTGAAAATATTTCTCATGCCACAAAAAGCAAATTGTGCAATTTTTGTAAATGGCAAGTACAGAGGAGCCCACTTAATTGGATATCTCTTAATTGTATATCCCTGTTAACTGAATATAATTTTCAAACACAAAACCATTTACCATACTTTCAGTACAAATTTGATCTGTTAATTGCATATGGGTTGTAGAGTAAACTCCTGTTAATTGTATATAAATTTTTATAATTTGTCGAAAAAATTACTGTGACACGCACCAAATTCCCCTTATTTATCAACCTTTTTGGCCTCACTACATCCAATACAGGCATTTATTCTATTATATCTTGTTTGACAGAGCTCATAGAGCTCTGTCAAACAAGATATAATAGAATAAATGCTCAGTTTACCTCCAGAACACAGGAAACTGACCAAATCCCTGTTAATTGTATCCTCCTGTTAATTGAATACTTTTCACTGGCAAAATGGATATTCAATTAAGAGGATTCTACTGTATTCTGAATGCATCTCAATATTAAATTTAATGATATATTTTTTGATGACGATTAAATTGTGGTCATCCAATTCTGATTCGGATCAAATGCTATTATATGAATCACCGCTGAAAAACCTCACCGACAGACTTGGCCTTTTGAAAAATCCAGGGTGGAAAAGCACTACTCTCTTGGGAGCTACTTACATGAACAAATTGATCTTTTGGACTATTTTTCATTGTTTTGCTTCATAAACATCTTCTAAATGCTAAACAAATTGTGTGTCTTCGTCATGGAGATTGATGGAATGCATTCAAGCTTATAAATGCCAATACTCTGTTGGTGACCCTCTGCTTGTTTTTTACAAACCCCCTTAACCTCAGTATTGGCCGATTGAGCAAGTAGATCTGTCTGTAGTTCAGGAAGAACTTCTTGCTCAATAGGCCAATACTGAGATAGAGGGGTTGGTTTGTAAAACTTCTAACGATTCTCTTCATGAGATCAGACAGTACTATATGAACAAGACCAATACCGGGTCTGGACCTGCGTCGCTGCATGCAATTGAATCGGCAAACAGGAAGTGGCTGCACGGCAGATCTGAAAATTGCATACATGATACAACTGATCATTATCAGGCTCCAGATGAAATATAAAATCAATCCCTTGCATAGAAGCCGAGAAAAGTTTGACGAAAAATTTCAATGTTCAGTGGGTACAGTAAAATTTCAAAGTATCGGCAAACAGGAAGTGGCTGCACAGAAGATCTGAAAATTACTTACACGATACAACTCATCATAATGGAGCAGCAGACCAAATATAAAATCAATCCCTTACATAGAAGCCAAGAAAACTTTGACGGAAAAAGTGTTTCGGACGGACGGATGGACGGACGGACATACTGACGGACGGAGTCGAGCGGTTACTAGACTTGCTCTGCCGCTGGCTACGCAGGTAAAAATCAAGATAATATTACAGATAATGTAACAATTAATAACATGATTTTAGAGGGCACTGAGGTTTATTGATGACCCAACAGGAATGATTAACAGTTTGAGTTGCCCCAGACTGATCAGGCATAGTAAATTTTGGGGGCGGGTTCAAGATCAAAGGCAGATTTAATGCCACTTCTGTTTTATCCTTTGCAGAGGGAGGTGTCGGAGTGTTCATGATACAGTGATGTCCAATTGGGAGTACTCAAGATATGGTGATGTCGAAAATGGAAACTAGGTGTGCAAATAGACACTTACACAGGATAAAAACTATGCAAGCAAGAAGCAAGCAAAAAATTTACTGCCGCAGGTTTCCATCACTGCATCAACTCCATTGAATAAGGTGTCATGTAACATCATGCAAAGATCTTTGTGAGAAAGATCTAAGAATGAGCTTTTCCAAACTTGGTTTGCCTGAATCACCCTTGGCATAAAAGCAGTTGTGTCAAAGACTGTCTTATGAAAACATTTATGAACACACAACCCAATAAGAATACTTAAAAGCTAGCAAACAGAAAAACAAAACCATATTATTTTCATTGCTCTGTTAAAAAGGATATGGTTTGGAAGCTTGTAATATAATATCAAAGTCATCATGAAAACTGAACTTTCCTTCATAATCAGCTACAAATCTGAAAACAGAAAAAGAAAAAACTGATCAGAAAATTATGAATCAGGACTGACAAATCACATTCAACTTTTCAGTACAATGTTAACCTTCAATGGTGAGTGGTATTTTTAGGCTATGCTTTAACTCAGCTATTAAAAATACTAACAAGTGTGGCTGTTTCTTGTTTGTTCTCACAAGGCCCTCTGTTGGTATAATGTTCAAAGTATGAGTAGGGCTTCAAGTAGCATTTGTGCATGTGTTTGTGCATTGGTACAGCTTTGTTTGTGAGGTAGGTTGTTGAACACTCCAACTTACCAAGGTTCCCCAAAATATCAAGGTAATTTTGCTGCAACCTCAGTATGTATAACCAAATAAGCGATTCCAGAACTAATGCAGAATAACATGTTAAAATAATGGGGGTACCTCAGGATAGTGCCATTGTGTCATCATGCAGGGTTTTATTTGGGCAGCACCAGGGGACGAAATTCGGCCCCATTCCCAATCGGAAAATGACTCTTTTTTCCCAATTTCCAAAGATAAATTCCCAATCGCCGACCAACAATATTTCTACAAAATGAAACTGATAGAAATAATGGTTCAAATAAGACAAGAAAAAAGTTCCCATTTGTGTTATTGTAAATGAACCCCTGCTTCAGAAAGAATCAACTACGTTACGAATCATTTTCTTTGCAACAATCCATCTTTTACACAAGCCAGCCATACTAAAAATACACCACAAGTGGGAATATGACCGCATAAGACAACAAATAAATTGTAGAAGCTAGGGTGCAAAAATGAATTTTTAGCTCAACTTTGGCGAAGCCAAATTTGAGCTTATGCCATGGCCAGTCGTCCGTCTGTCCGTCCATCAACAACTCAATTCGGCTCGGGCTAGAGGCTGTATTTATGAACCGATCTTTACGAAACTTCTTGGGTACCTTTGTTATGACCGTGGGACGAGAACGAGTGTTTTGGGGGACGATCCGAAATTCAAGTTGGCCGCTGGCGGCCATTTTCTACAGACTTAGGTGCAATCAGATTTTTGAGCAGAACTTCCATATGAAAGCGCTGATTTGAATAATTTTTTGCATGAATGTTTAGTATCATGGGATACATCACATATAATACAGGTTTTTTTCTCATACGTAAATTATGCAAATTAGACTGACTTTGATGCATTTAGAGTTACTTTCAGCACTGTAAGTGCAAATGCCACTACGGCTCGGGCTAGAGGCCGTATTTATAAACCGATCTTTACGAAACTTCTTGGGTACCTTTGGTATCACCGTGGAACGAGAACAAGTGTTTTTGGGTGTGGTCCGAAATTCAAGATGGCCGATGGCAGCCATTTTGTACAAAATTAGGTGCAATCAGATTTTTGCACAGAACTTCCATATGAAAGCACTGATTTGAAAATTTTTTTGTGTAAATGTTTAGTACCATGGGATACATCACATATAATACAGGGGTTTTTTTTCGTAAAGAAATTATGCAAATTAGATGAACTTTGATTTTTTCAGTGTTACTTACACACAGTAAGTACACACGTCAATACGGCTCGGGCTAGAGGCTGTATTTATGAACCGATCTTCACAAAACTTCTTGGGTACCTCTGTTATCACCTTGGGACGAGAACGAGTGTTTCTGAGTGCGGTCCAAAATTCAAGATGGCCGCCAGTGGCCATTTTGTACCAAAATTAGGTCTAATCAGTTTTTTGTACACAACTTCTATACGGCTCAGACTAGAGGCCGTATTTATGAACCGATCTTTACGAAACCTCTTGGGTACCTTTGTTATTACCATGGGATGAGAACGAGTGTTTTGGGGTGTGGTCCGAAATTCAAGATGGCCACCAGCAGCCATTTTGTACCAAAAGTAGTGCAATCAGTCTTTTGTACAGAACTTCTGCATGAAAGTTCTGATTTGAATAAATTTTTGTATGAATGTTTAGTAAAATGGAATACATCACATACAATACAGTTTTTTTTCTCGTGCAGATATTATGCAAATTAGATGAATTTTGATTTATTTAGTGCTACTTATACACTGTAAGTGCACATGTCAATACGGCTGGGGCTAGAGGCTGCATTTATCAACCGATCTTCACAAAACTTCTTGGGTACCTTTGTTATCACCTTGGGACGAGAACGAGTGTTTCTGAGTGCGGTCCAAAATTCAAGATGGCTGCCAGTGGCCATTTTGTACTGAAATTAGGTCCAATCAGTATTTTGTCACAACTTCTATGCAGCTCGTATTTATGAACTGATCTTCACGAAACTTCTTGGGTACCTTTGTTTTCACCTTGGGACAGGAATGAGTGTGTTTTGGGGTGCCTTTGTTATCACTGTGCTATGAGAACAAATATTTTGGGGTTCAGTCAGATCCACTCTGGGACTCAAAGATTTCTTTTCTAGTTTAGCAGATTTCTTTTCTAGTTTAGCATCTGACTGTCACCCACCTTTACAATACTTTACCTATACATTTGTTACAGGCCACGGTCAGTATTTATGTACAGACCGTTACAATACTTTATATGTACCTTTGTTATCAGGTCATTACCTAGATGTTTGTCATTGTTGTGTCACATACTATACATGTACATGTCTTGACAAGTTGAGCTACAGTGTCATTGACACTTTCATTTCTCGTGTTCTAAGGTGCAAGTAATATATACCTAATGTCTGGTTACCGCCCATCATGTTGACAATCAACAGACGATGCCATCAGAAAAAGGTTTTCGAAGCACGTTGCAAATGATCAATCACAATCACAAAATTTCTGTGTAAAGGAGATTTATCATCGTAGGGAAAATCAAATGTACCATGCGAAAGTAATCCCACTCCCAGTTCGTCTTCTCTGGCTGAAGTCAGTGAAGGTTCGGTCACGCAAAATGTGCAGACTGAAAGTAGTGAAAGTATAAAATGTTTTGGCCCTGGAAATAATACTCAGCAATCTGATTCAACAACAAACGTTTCACACACAAAGCCTGTAATTCAAAACGTACTCGAGAGCATCCTGTGTACAAGTTCGTCTTTGACTTTTGAACAAAAAATCATTGAAAGACGCAATGATGACACAACAGAATCGATCACTACTGAAAAATCGGATGACAGTAACACTCCCGATATTATCACTGGTGCAAGGGATTACCGTTTACATTCACAACACATATAATTGTGTATCTTGAAAAATTCCCAATTTTGACTTTATGCCACGTTTTTCCCATTCTGTAGGGACCCGGCCATACTCCAAAATAGCTGGATAAAACCCTGTCATGATATCACGCACCTCAATATGCCGATGTAAAACCATCTTTACATAACAGATTATTTGTGTAATGTACTTAGTTTTTGGCATGTAATCATGTATTTGGATATATTAAAAAAGTATATATATTTAGAGACAATTTTATGTCATATAAACCAGGTGTAAAAAGAGATTGAAAAGAAACAAAGACTAGCTTTACACCAACATATCAAGGTATGTACCATTAGATTGGCTGCACCAGTATAGGTGTGTATATGGCAGGGCTTGATTTAACTGGATTTGCATAGCAACTATAGCTAATCAATTTCAGATGACAAAACATATAAATAATAGGAAATGCTAATCAAAATTTATCCAAGTTAGTAAACTGTTATTCAATTTTTAAAAATAGGCCGATGAAATCGTCAGATGTGTACCCATTTGCGCAACTAGTAGAAAGCTGTATGACGGAGGGCCACCACGGATGCCGACATTATGTACACCATACAAGGTATGGGTACATATAGAAATGGATTGGAGGAGTGTCCAATTTGATGGATAAAGGGTTAATATCTCCGAATCAAATTATCAGATTTACATAAAAAAAAACTATACAGCACAGCACATCAGTAACCTGAATAAATATATAAAGTAACATGACAATCGGATTGATATTTTTTGAGTTATCTCATGCCAAAGGGATTGGACGAATTTTCAATTTGAAGGATAAAGGGTTAATATCTCTGGATCAAATTATCAGATTAACACCAAAAACTATACAGCTAAGCACATCAGTAACCTGAACACAATTATAAAGTAACTTGACAATCCAAGCAATATTTTTCAAGTTATCAAATGCCAAGGGATTGGAGGAATTTTCAATTTGAAGGATAAAGGGTTAATATCTCAGGATTAAATTATCAGATTTACACCAAAAACTATACAGCTCGGTACATCAGTAACCTGAACACAAATATAAAGTAACTTGACAATCCAAGCAATATTTTTCAAGTTATTGAATGCCAAAGGGATTGGAGAAATTTTCAATTTGAAGGATAAAGGGTTAATATCTCAGGATCAAAATAACAGATTTACACCAAAAACTATACAGCTCGGCACATCAGTAACCTGAACACAAATATAAAGTAACTTGACAATCCAAGTGATATTTTTCAAGTTATCGAATGCCAAAGGGATTGAAGGAATTTTCAATTTGAAGGATAAAGGGTTAATATCTCGGGATCAAATTATCCGATTTACACCAAAAACTATACAGCTTGGCACATCAGTAACCTGAACACAAATATAAAGTAACTTGACAATCCAAGCAATATTTTTCAAGTCATCGAATGCCAAAGAAATGGATACGGACCCCGGACGGACAGACGGATGGATGGACAGATGGACGGATGGACAGATGGACGGACAGACAGACAGATGGACAGATGGACGGACGGACGAACGACGGATGGTCACCCCGGATGCCGGCATTATGTGTACCATACATAGTATGGGTACACATAAAAATTAAATTAACCCCTGGTATGCGGGTGGGGAGGATGCACTGGCAGCCTTCCTTGTGAGGTAGGCTGTAGAAAGACACTCCAACAAACTGAGTTCATCCAAACTACTCAGGTAATTTTCCCCCTTACCATGGAATGTATATTTCGGTATGTGATTCTTCCAGAACTGGTGCAGAATATCACGTTAAAATAAAAGATCAACAAAAAAAAATTCAGGATATGCACTTACAGGCATGGGTATAAATCTTGGCTCAGTGCCCTCGAGTGGACAACTGTAGCGACAGTGACTGAGGTTTGTACAAACCTCCAAATGTAACTGATCAAAGGAGACGCATGAAGATGAGCCTCAAACCCATGACTTCTAACACAGAATGACCTGAAGCCTAATAAATGTGGACTTTGTACTTCGACTGCTGTTGTACTTTTTCATCTTACTATTTTTAATAACTTTTTAGTACAGCATTAGAATATCTATCATTTGGGTTTTAACCCTGCACCCAATGTAACGGTCAAAACCAGCCAGCACTATTCTCAAAAATTGCTAGTTAATTTTCAGTATTTTTTCCTTTTTTTTGTCTCAAAAACATAGGTTATGACCTCTCAATGGAACGAGCTCGTTGAGCTCGTTCCAATGAGGGGTCATAACCTATGTTTTTGAGACAAAAAATGAAAAAAAATTAGCTAATATTCAAGAAATTTTTGCAAGCATTGTCTACTTTTCATGTTAGGTAAAGGGTTAAATAGAGTTCTTATTCTTCAAATGACAGAGTACAGGAAATCAATAACTGAGTGCTATTTAAACATGCTTGCAAGTCACATTAGAGCCAGTTATACTTAATGTTTTACTTTGAACTAATAATAACTTTTATACTTAATGTTTTATGGTGTACTAATACTAACTTTTATACTTAATGTTTTACGGTGTACTAATACTAACTTTTATACTTAATGTTTTATGGTGTACTAATACTAACTTTTATACTTAATGTTTTATGGTGTACTAATACTAACTTTTATACTTAATGTTTTACGGTGTACTAATACTAACTTTTATACTTAATGTTTTATGGTGTACTAATACTAACTTTTATACTTAATGTTTTATGGTGTACTAATACTAACTTTTATACTTAATGTTTTATGGTGTACTAATACTAACTTTTATACTTAATGTTTTATGGTGTACTAATACTAACTTTTATACTTAATGTTTTATGGTGTACTAATACTAACTTTTATACTTAATGTTTTATGGTGTACTAATACTAACTTTTATACTTAATGTTTTATGGTGTACTAATACTAACTTTTATACTTAATGTTTTATGGTGTACTAATACTAACTTTTATACTTAATGTTTTATGGTGTACTAATACTAACTTTTATACTTAATGTTTTACGGTGTACTAATACTAACTTTTATACTTAATGTTTTATGGTGTACTAATACTAACTTTTATACTTAATGTTTTATGGTGTACTAATACTAACTTTTATACTTAATGTTTTATGGTGTACTAATACTAACTTTTATACTTAATGTTTTATGGTGTACTAATACTAACTTTTATACTTAATGTTTTATGGTGTACTAATACTAACTTTTATACTTAATGTTTTATGGTGTACTAATACTAACTTTTATACTTAATGTTTTACTTTGTACTAGTGTTACCTTTTATACTTAATGTTCTTTTTTATACTAGTACTAAATTTACTAAACCTGGTTATTTGAAAAAGGCCAACAAGCTTTCCCAACAAATGGTAATAACCTATTTTTTTAGGATAAGACATGATTCTAAATTAATGCAGTGGGTATGTGTTACACATATAAATGAGTGTATTTCAAATATTCATTCTATATTTGGTGCCGAGAGAAAAAGTGTTCACAAAAAATAATTCTTTATCCTTTACATCTCCCCCATTTTCTCTGTCTTAAACAGAATATCTTTTTTCTTTGACTATTACCAAACTTACAGTTGTATATTTATTGATACAGAAAGTTTATTACTCATGTGGTTTTTTTTGGCAAGTTATCTGAGTAGTCTTGATTCGCAAAGATCATTTAGTGCTAGATTAATTTTGGAGCCACAATTAGCTGTTTAACACTTACCCAACATAACGAACCAAAACTGGCCAGCACTATTCACAAAAATCACCATTCCAATTTTTATTATTTTTGATGTTTTGTCTCAAAAACATAGCTTATGACCCTCATTGGATTGAGCTCATTCCAATGAGGGGTCATAAGCTAGGTTTTGGATGCAAAAAATTAGTCATTTAAGAATTCTGTTTGCAAGTGTTGTTTACCTTTAGTGTTAGGTAAATGGTTAATATAAATTGTTTTTTAGTTTGTATTCTTTTTTCTCTTCTTTTTTTTTTTTTTGGGGGGGGGGGGGGTATTTCAATGAAAGGTATACTGAAAATTCGCCAATAAACTGCAACAAAACAGATCATGTGAACAAAATATTGATTGAATTTAAGTGAAAATGAATCTCATCTAAAGAATGTAAGGATTTTATTGTAGAACAGACACTTTCCAATACAGCCCTGATAGCAACTTTGAGCCACTGAGATGTATTATTAATTATACAGTTTATCGGTGATCTGATATGGCGTATTGCGGGGAGAGGGAGGGGGGGGGGTGGGTCAGTTAATTCCATTTTGAAAAGCACTTGCCTAATATAGAATGAACTGACACCACATGTAAAATACAGTAGAATCCTGTTAATTGAATAGCCACTTTGCCGGTGATATATTATTCAATTAACAGGAATATACAATTAAGAGGGATTTGGTTACTTTCCTGTATTCTAGAGATTATTTATTTATTGGTGTTTAACCCACTGAACTCGTAAGACCTATTTTTTGGTCCAAGGTATAATTTCGTCCCAACATTGTCTTGTTATAAATGGCCAATACACGTGGCATTGGTGATAAAATAATAACTGCAGTCTACAGCCAGATGGCTGCAGACTGCAGTTATTATTTTATCCTCCCTATATATTGATACTGGACTGACCCAATCTCACTGTAAGTGTACACAAATGTGATACCATTCCAGGAAACAAGGGTTCAAAGGGATAAAGTCGCTTTCTGGATCTTTGGATATCTTTTGACTCCAACATAGAGATGAAGTCAAGTTTAGCCAATCATTTATATCCACCCCATGCATTGTTTCCAGTCCCAATTTCCATACAGCAGAACTTGCTTACCACAGTGAACAAGTGTTGCTCCACTTCCCAGGGTTCCTACAGGGATGTATTTTGGAGATAAAATGAGAATTTATTCTATTCAACTATTCAAAAAAGTAGGGTATCTAAACTGATGTTGATATTTTCAGAAAATGGTATTGGATACGCGTGATTGGACACATCAATATGTTACCAAGTTTAGTGTGGATCATGAACGTCACCGGCCCACGAAAACTCTGTGCAGGTTTTTTGCAGGAGTGCCACGTTAATGTCTGTGGGGTATGTTTTGAAATTTTCATTTGTACTGGACAGGCTTTTTCAGAGGTCTCATCATTCTTTTCTTGGTATAAACTCGTTCATCAATAGTTTCTGGTCGAAACGTAAGTTTTGAGGTATGCGAAGACTGACACGTGATGAACGTTTGGCAAGTTGGAAGCTGGCAAGACAGACTGCAGTGGCTCAAATTCTCAACGTTACTCAATCGGTGATTAGAAGTTCATGGTCACGCTACCGTCAGACAGGTAATGTTGATGACAGACATCGGTTAGGTCATCCAAGGGTGACAACTGCTAACCAGGATCGTTTCATCCGAACCACAGCATTACATAACCGCCATCCAAGTGCCTCTGAAATTGGACAGCAGCTGCACCGAGCGATAGATGTGCGAGTCAGTGGTCAAACTATCCGAAATCGCTTGCACAGCTGGGATTTGTATGCTTGATGACCTCGAATAATTCCACATTTGACTGAACGTCACATCGCAGCAAGGCGTAATTGTTGTGGAGCACGACAGTGTGGATTGGTTATGGTGTGGGGAGGCATAACCATGACAAGCTGAACAGCATTACATGTCATCCAAGGGCGAGTCACAGGGCAGTACTACCATAACAACATGTTAGCAGCTCATGTGGTGCCATTTGCACGATGTCACAGCCATCGATTCAGTTTCCAAGATGACAATGCAAGAGCAATGCAGGGCCCGTGTCGCTACAGAGTTCCTCCAGGAGCAGAATATCACTACACTGCCTTGGCCAGCACAAAGTCCAGACCTTTTACCAATCGAGCACGTCTGGGATATGCTTGGCAGGTGCCTACGACAATGCCAACAGCCCCCTACCAATGTCCATGAACGTGCGACTGCACTGCAGGAAAAATGTAATAACATCAGTCAAGCTGATACTGGACTTTTGGTGAGGAGTATGCCACATCAGGTCCGCGCTTATCTCATAAACCGAGGAGGATTTACAAAGTATTATTACAAAGTATTGAGGTCTTGGACTGAATGTGGTAAATTCTCTGACTGACAGTCCATGTTTTCTACAGCTCAGTGCATGGAATGTGTGCTTGTCCGACACCCTACTATCGCTGAAATCATTCACCGGATGTCACAGTGTAATGCCTCAATTGTTTTTCTGATGAAAATATAAATATGATTACTTTTAAGTAATTTGTATATTTTTTATACTTACAAATGGCCCAGACTAGCTGGCCCTGAGTAACAATCACCACATTCCCCTTGTTTATAGACCTGTTTGCTTCAGTACATCCAATGCAGACATATCATCTATTAGATATTGTTTGACAGAGCTCCATGATATATACTATCCAAAAAAAGTAGGGGATATTTGATAAAAGTGAGATATATGAAGAACTATATTTTTTTACGACAACCAATGGCCCAGACAGCTGATGCTAACTCAAATTAATCCAGGGCCAAACACAAATTTTGCCCCCCAATCCCCAAAATTTGCATGTAAAACCGAAAAAATTAAGTCCAAGATGGTCCTCCATACTTTTGAGATCTGCGCATGTGCAGTATCCAGGTAGGTATCAAAATTGGCACCAACCATCATTCTTTCTACAATGCCTGCTAAATGTTATAATCAGCAGGGAGGTATGAGTGCCCACTCATGGGAGGGCCATCCCCATCTGGGCCATTGGTAAGTATAAATGAAAGTGTCAATGACACTGTAGCTCAACTTGACAAACTTGAACTTAACTAAGTTATAAATGAAATGGCAAAATTGAAGATCATTGGTACCAATGTTATTTGGTGAAATTTTAACATTACAGCATTGTGTGTGCACAGCGTCAGAGTAATCCATACATTTTTAAATGTAAACCGTAAGACTGGCTAAACGAAGAATGTTCAGAGGTTATTGTAAATGGCAACTTTTTTCACAGAATGCAGTATGTTCAGAGGTTATTGTAAATGGCAACTTTTTTCACAGAAATGAATGCTAATTAATAGCTCTTATCTAAAGGTTTTGTCTCATGAGCACACCAAGTTCAAAAACAATCCTATGAAAAATGTGGCCTGTAGGCCATGTCAAAGAAGAATGTTGATGCACAAATGCAATAAATTCAAAGATTGTTGCTGACAGCAACAGTTTTTGATGGAAATGAAAAGAAAATCAATAGCTCCTATCTTTATCACAATGCATAAGCATACAAAGTTTCAAAACAACCTGATAATGAATGTGCCCTCTGAGGCATGCCAAAGATGATGTTAATGCACAAATGCACTAAGTAGAAGGTCATTGCTTGTGGCAATGTTTTTTTTATGGAAATTCATAAATATACCCTGCAGAGAGTGCAAAAGGGATAAGTTGTTGCACAAATGCAGTAAGTTCAAATAACGACAATAATTTTTTATGGAAATGAAAAAAAGAAATAGCTCACATCTAGAGGTCACCCCGAACACACATACCAAGTTTCAAAGTGATCCGATCATAAATGTGCCCTGAAGGGTGTGTTAAAGGGAAATATTGAGGTCTGACTAAATTAAGTTCAAAGGTCAACGGCAACATTTTTTGACAGAAATGGAAGAAAATCGACAGCTCCCATATAGATTTCACCCCACACAAGCACACCAAGTTTGCAAGCGATCCAATCATAAATGTGCCCTGCAGGGTATGTCAAAGGGAAATATTGATGCTTAACTTCACTAAGTTTTTACGAAGTCATCAGAGGTCATTGCCAATGGCATGGCAACTATTTTTGATCGAAATGGAAGAAAATCGATAGCTCCCATCTTGAAGTAACCCCAAACAAACATACCAAGTTTCAAACCATCCTGATCATAAATATGCCCTGTAGGCCATGCCAAAGGATTATGTGGATCCCTGACTAAACTAAAGTTCAAAGGTTGTTGCCAGTAGCAAAATTCTTTGATGGAAAATGGAAGAAAATCAATAGCTCCCATGTAGAGGTCACCCCAAACAAGCATGCCAGGTTTCAAAACAATTCAATCATAAATGTGCCCTGTAGGGTGTGACAAAGGGAAATATTGAGGTCTGACTAAACTAAGTTCTAAAAACGTTGCCTGCGGCAACATTTTGTGACGGAAATGGAAGAAAATCAATAGCTCCCATCTAGAGGTCACTCCAAACAAGCATGCCAGATTTCAAGCAATCCGATCATAAATGTGCCCTGTAGGGTGTGCCAAAGAGAAATATTGAGGTCTGACTAAACTAAGTTCTAAGAATGTTGCCAGCGGCAACATTTTTTTACAGAAATGGAAGAAAATTGAGAGCTCCCATCTAGAGGTCACCCCAAACAAGCATACCAAGTTTCAAAGCGATCTGATCATAAATGCGACCTGTGAGGAGTGCTAAAGGAAATTGTGGGCATACGTACGTACGCATGTCAATTACTTCAGTAAAGGATAGCTCCGAAAGGAGAATAGGAGAAGACATAGGAATTATATATGTCTTTCTCTTTTACGAGAAAAGAGAAAGGCATAACACCATCAATGTAATTGAGAATTACATAATATATAATTTCTCCATTTAATGCCAGCATAACCCGTTATGCTAATTCGGTGAAGGAAACCAATATATAAAGCTGTTCCAGAGAATGAGATGCTTTATACTCATTTAAAAAGGTCTGAGGATTGTATATTAATGCCTGTTTGACACGTAATATATACAAATGCTTCACAGTGAGCTACCCTTTAAAAACAGTACCTAAATGAGACATAGTTATTGCGTCACACCGAGCTACACATTAAAACTACCCAGCACCAACACAGGATTACTGACACCGGAGGAGGTATTCCCTTGCTTTTCACTATAAAGCCAGATGATCAAAAGGGAAAAACCATCCCTGCCCCCACTTCCCCTTGTTCTGAGGTAAATTTCTCAGAATGAAGAGGGCAGCGGAACAGCGTCAGTGCTCCAGTAGACTGCCTAAAGACTTTATATATGTAACATTCTGAGCAACAGAAAGAGGACCCAAAGATCTAATTAGGTCACTGGAGATGGACTCTAAATTTCTCAGGTAAAATTTGGAAAATGAAGAGGGCTGTGTCCAGAAAGCAGCCTTCATAAGATCAGTAATGGCCATACTGTTAGAATAAGCCCAAGAAGTGGACAGTGCTCTAACCTCGTGCACTGAAATCTTGTTGACAGAACGTTGATCTGAAGATAGACTTTTGTAGGCAAAGCATATTGCCAACTGAATCCATCTAGTGACAGAATGAACAGAAATATCTCTTCTGTTAGGAATCAAAGAAAGAAACATTTTCTTCCCTTTCTAATAAAATCTGATCGACGTTTATAAATGCGCACTGCTCTGACTGGACACAGCAAAGATCTATGGTTATGCGAGGACGGTAAAGCCTTAGTGCCAATAGGCTCCGGTCGCTTGTCCAGAATCTGATTCTTAGCCAAAAACCCCACTTCCGTAGTGAGGGTAATGGTATTACCCACACTATCCTATCGTCCCGTCCCATGAGATTGACAGAGCATCTACTGAGTACGCTCGATGATCCAGGCGTCGATAATAGATTGTTTAGATGTGTCGCAAAAAGATCTATCATGGGATGATCCCACTGGTAGGAAATCTGCCTGAATATTCGCTTGTTGAGAGTCCACTCCGATGGGAACAGGCGACCTTTCCGAGAGAGCGAGTCTGCTAATACGTTCAGACAACCCGGTATATGACAGACTGAGAGATGAATGTGATGATTCAGAACGAATAGGAGAATCTTCTCCGTTAATTCGCATAATGGAATCGAGTGAGTGCCGCCTTGGTTCCTGAGGTAAGCAACTAGTGTCGAGTTGTCCGACAGAATTTGCACATGGATGTTCGCTATTTTACGAATCCAATGTTGTAGTGCTAGCCATATTGACATCATCTCTTTGATGATTATGTGCTTCTCTAGGAACCGAGAGTCCCAAAGACCCTGGCACTTCAAGTCTGCGGGACTTAGGGTCATGCCCCAGCCTGTCTGACTCGCATCCATCATAATCGTGAAAGCCGGATCCGGCAGTTGAAACGGAACTCCTTGAGTTAACCACTGAAGATCTGCCCAAATCTGAACCTTTTGTTTTACTAGGTCTGTATAAACAATACTGGTTTCGAGCAAATGCGTCTTTACTCTCCAGTTCTGAGTAAAGAATATCTGGAGGGCACGCATGCGCAGATGGCCCATCGGAATAAGATCAGCAGCCACTCTGCACAGCCACATCAGTCGCATACCTCTCTAGCTGTTACTGTGTCTGAGTTTAGACAAACGCGAGCATAACAACTGACCAATTTCGCTCTGGGTAATGGCAGACGAACCAGATTGTTGGGAGTCTCGAAGCTCATTCCCAAGTGAGTGAATGACTTGGACGGAGCTAGATCCAACTTTTCTCGTTTACTATGAAACCGAGACGTCGGAAGAATTGTAGCAGACTCTGAACATCATTCTGAAGAATACTTCTGTTGCCGTATCTCTGAAGAATGTCGTCCAAGTAAGCCGAGTTCATTATTCGAGTGAAAGCCCAAGGAGCCAGGTTCAGACCGAAGCACATTGCTCTGAACTGGTAAACCTCTCCTTGCACAGCAAACCGTAGGTACTTTCTGAATGCCGGATGTACCAGGACATGAAAGTAAGCGTCTTTTAGATCTATGCTTGCCACATAGTCGTCCACTCGAATGCTCACTTTAACCGACTAAATGGTTTCCATATAGAACTTTGGAGCCACGATCAACTTGTTGATCCAGCTCAAGTCTATTACCTGTCGGAACGAGGCGCATGGCTTCGGTACGAGGAACAGGTGACTGTAAAAACCTTGATAATTTTTATTCTCGACAACCTCTATTGCTTCCTTTAATAAAAGAGCCTGTACCTCTGCTAGAAGAGACTCCTTTTTGAAAGGATCCACCAGAAGATTTGTCCAACGCGGACATCTTGTAAGTGGAGGTTTTGCTCAGAATGATAGTCTTTCCGAAACTACATTTCTCACCCACTGATCTTCCGTGACTGCTGTCCAGTTTCTCGCAAAGTTTGATAACCTTCCGCCAACTGGCAAGTAATAGAGGTCTTGACCATCACCTGTAGGACTTACGGGAGGAGAAACTACATCCTCCCCACAAAGAGCCTCGTCCCGGCGGCTTAGGGGCATCTGACCGATAATCCTGATCAGACTTATGCCCCTTTCCCGAGTCGCTGTACAGACAACCTCCGGAGTAATTATAGGAGGGTTTCTTGTACCCTTGCGAGGAGTTCCCTTTAGACGATTTAGACTTTGAACATCCACGCTTACCCCGGTCTGCTGAAGCATGTTGTTGAGATGCTGACTTCAAAAGCAGAGCACTGGAAGCTTTCTTGGTAGCCTGTTCACTGACTAATGAAAGCTTGTCGTCAAACAGAGTATGTCCGGAGACCGGAGTGACTCGGAGAGAGCTTTTCACCTTGTCATCTATAAGTGATGACGATGCAAGGGCAGCATCATGTCTGATTAACACCTAGTTTGCCACTGTCAGGGTGGAGTTATCCATGGCATACATGACTGCCCTGGAAAGAACTCTAAGCGAGGAACAAATGTCCTCAAATTCCTTCCCATTAAGACGTTGCACCATAGCTCTGGTGGGATCAGAACAACTCAGACCAAAGACAACTTGGACCAAGACAAGTCGGACCGCTTTTGAAGACAACTTGGACCACTTTTGAAGACAACTCGGACCAACTTTGAAGACAACTCAGACCAACTTTGAAGACAACTCGGCCCACTTTTGAAGACAACTCGGACCAACTTTGAAGACAAGTTGCAACGTCTATAAGACAGGTTGGACCAACTGTGAAGAAAAGAATGATGTCGAAAATAATTAAATGTGATCTCAAAGACTTCAATAGATGCGACGGAACACTTTTCAGTGCAGCTTGTCTTGTCTTTGAAGTTATTCTGTAAAATGAAAATGCTTCTCATCACAAACTTTCATATGTGATGAATGTTTGCATTGCAACTAAACAAGTAATCACACAGAAATCATGTGTGAAAGTTTGTTGCTTGTACTAGCTCGTCTTTTCAACTGGCGGCTCAAAAGATTACCGACATGTTGTTTTAGGCACTAGCTTTTCTATATATTATGCTCGTTTCGAGAATTTAGTCATTCAATAATGGCTGATGACTGTATAGAGTGTAAGGCAACAGTTGGTCCTTGACAAGAGGCTATACTTTGTGACACATGCAACAGGTGGCAACACCGCACCTGTAATACCGGTATTAGTAGGCACCAATACCGCAGAATGGTCAAGGAATTGACAGCAGTTGATTTCACCTGTCAAGAGTGTAGACAAGCAGCACAACCTGATGATATTACAACACTTACCCCAAATGCCGAGAGACCGAAGCATCTAAAGTTGCCTAGAAAGTTGGCCCGAATTGTCTTGAAACTTGGGTTGACTTCTTCCTTCAAATGTTGGGCCGAGTTGTCTTGAAAGTTGGTCCGAGTTGTCTTCAAAAGTGGTCCGAGTTGTCCTGAAAATTGGGTAGACTTGTCTTGAAGGTTGGTCTGATTTGTCCTCAAAATTGGGCCGATTTGTCTTCAAAGTTGGTCAGAGTTGTCTTCAAAAGTGGTCCAAGTTGTCTTGGTCCGAGTTGTCTTTGGTCCGAGTTGTCTTTGGTCCAAGTTGTCTGTAAGTCAGCTCTGATAAGGGGATCTGCTTAGGACATCGTGTCCAGATCGCTCTATTTGATGAAATAGCACATTCCATCACGTCCAAGCATATATTGAATGAAGCAGGTAAGGATATGTCTAATTCCCCAGCCTGCTCATCTAAATGCAGAGGAGCTCTCTGGACATCCTCTCCAACCATCTTAAATGAACGTGGTCCAAGGAACGGTATATTTATGGAGGATGTCGATAGGAAACTGCCTTTCCTCTTAGTACTAGAGAGGTTAAATATGGCGGCGTCTACATGGCTGAAGGCCTGCGCCACCTGTCTGGACTGTATAGTGAAGGAAAGAACTTCCTCTTTCCTCCGGACAAAGTCTGTGTCTAAAGACGAAAGTGGTTTCACCCTGGTTGTCGCAGCTTGTTGATCAGGTGGAACAAATTCAGGATAGTATTGATGGATAAATTCCATCGCTACCATATGTTGTTCCGAAAGGGAAGGGCAATCCTCTTCCTTATCCCTTTCACCATCCGACTGAATCAGCTGTGGCGTTCGGTCCATCGCATCTGCATGTGCAGATGACTAGACTGACTCAGCACCGTCCGACAGCTCACTACTGGACTCTGCGGGAGGCTGCTCTTGCACTTGCTGGGATGCTGTGATCAGCTGCACAATTTGCGACAGCAAGTCCGTTACCGAGGCTTGAGGAGCAGCGTTTTTCTGTTTTTTAGCCGCTTGCTGCTCCTGGGACGTAGCTCCGGAGATGGATCTCTTCTCCAAACGTCCCAACGATCGAAGTCTCGGTTCCCTAGCTACCGGATGGTCTGACTTTGTGGGCGAAGACTGGCTCTGTATTGGCACAACTGGCTGGATATCCGAAGTCAGGTAGCTAGGATGCAGTCGTGTGTGCTTTTGAATCGTAGCGGAGAAAGCCGTGACTGTAGCCTAGGCCAGTTGCAGTCTAGACGGAGCGTCCCAAGCGGCAGGTGTGGGCGTATGCTCCAGCAGGTGCAAGTTTCTCAAAACAACATCTGGCCCCAAATGTTGTTGGGTTAGAGAGGGACCTCTCCCGCTCGCGGCCTTGTCACACCTCGCCAAGCCTGCCTAAAAGAAACTTGCTGACTTCCTCCCTATTTCTGTCGTTGCTGGGAGAGCTTTTGATTTTAAGGTGCTCGCTCTTCCCAAATCTACACTTCCTATGACCGCGATAGACATACCCGGTGTCACGACTCCCATGGACAGAGTAACCTCTTCACCGGTCGAGCTAGCTCCTTGCAAGGGATTAAGAACATTAACTAGAGGCCTTATCCCTTATTTAATATTCATGAGCACCTTTGAAGCTAGCTCTTTTTGCTCATTAGAGTGTGACAACGGTAGCACACTTTTGGTGGGTGTCACAATACCATCACCATATTCTTGTTCCTCTGAAATAGAAACTGAAAAACTCAAATTATCTTGCGGTGAGAGTTCCGACATAGGAATCTCACTGCCAACAACGTACCATGACACTCATCTCCAATGTTTGTCATCCCAATCAACATATGTAGGACAAGAATCCGTAGGAGTGCATCGACTACAGGCAAGGCAACAAGCATGTAAATCCGAGGAAGACTTCCTCGCCTTGCATTTAGAACAGTAAGCTTTCATGATTACAATCAAAATACAAAGTCGATAGTACTCCTACAAATTCCACAATAAAATATATAATAAAGATACATGAATAATTGCAATAAAAATCAAATTTGAAAAATTAAATCCAAAAATTTTTCGAAATTTTTTTTGACAAAGCCTAAGTTCCCAAAGGGAACATGAAGAGCCCAAGGGCATCCCGATAGAGCCTAACTGTGGACAAAATCCAAATTCTTTTAGCTACACTACCGGAATCATAATACATGTATTCTACAATAATCCTACAGTAATATAATACTAAATACTACATATATTGAAGATGTCAATGTAAACAACGTCAAGGAAAAAACAGGAAACAAGACATCAGGCACACAAAAAAGGCCCAAAGTCAGTAACAGATTTTAATGCTACCAGATGCAAAGCTAGATCTTCATACGGAGAAAAAACGATACATCAGATAGAAGATGCATGACCAAAATGACCCCAAACCCCTAGGGTGAGGACGTAACCATGGGGATAAACAGACTAAACATTCTACAATACACATTAAACTCCCAAGAAATTTAATAAAAAATTTCAATAAAAATAGCCAAAAAGCTTGGGAGTTTAACAGGAGGGCTTCAAGGAGGGATAGGGAAGGAACACTTAACAAACAGTGGAGAAATCATTAGCAAGAATGATGACGTCAGGCATATGTCCTGAAATTGGGAAATATGAAATAATTTTTACAATTATTATAAAGTTACAGCCCTGAACATTTCCAACCACCATTGTTTCCTTCCATCATACATTTACAGCCTTGGATACACCAATTTTACCATTGATTTGTGTCTGGCATTCTCAAAAAAAAGGAGATTTAAAAGCATGTCAGAGCGTTGTTGCTGACCAAACAAAGAATGATGCTTTGTGCCAATTTCGGTACCTTCCTGGATACTGCGCATGCGTAGAACTCAAAAGTATGGAGGACCATCTTGGACTTAATTTTTTTGGTTTGGCATGCAAATTTGGGGGAATTGGGAGGCAAAATTTGTGTTTGGCCTTGGATTAATTTGAGTTAGCATCAGCTGTCTGGGCCATTGGTTGTCGTATAAAAATATTGTTCTTCATATATCTCACTTTTATCAAATATCCCCTACTTTTTTTGAATAGTATATATCATGGAGCTCTGTCAAACAATATCTAATAGATGATATGTCTGTATTGGATGTACTGAAGCCAACAGGTCTATAAACAAGGGGAATGTGGTGATTGTCACTGTTATTTATCAGTATGTTACAACCTTTTTATTCAATTAACAGGAGTTTACTCTATATCTGAGGTGCAATTAACAGGGCAAATTTGTGATGAAGGTGTCATAAAAAGTTTTGCGTTCAGAAGTTATATTCAATTAAGAGATATCCAAGTAAGTGGGTTCCACAGTATCAGGTTATTAACAAACTGTATAAGGGACATACCTTACCAACTACTTTTTAAATACTGAACTATCAACTGCTATGAATAATAAATGATAGAATTCTTACTTGTTCAATGTGAATCAGTTATCATCTGCTGACAGTTTTGAAAGATGAATCAACAAAAAGGAGGTCACAGTGACTGTCAGTCATATTTTTTATTTCAACTCACAGTATATTGTTTATACATTGTGACATTTTAAAAATGAAAGTGTCAATGACACTGTAACTTAACTTGTGTGTTGTGTTTGATTAAAAGGATAATGTTCAATGTTTATGAAAGGATTATGAAATAAGACAAGAATTGTGATAATTGGGCATATGTTCATTTCTGTTCCCTGTATGCTATGTTTTTGATAAAAATAATATGAGGTGTACACTGTACTAAAGAGTGGAGGGGTGGGTTAATATGACCTCACAGTTAATGTATGTGGCCCTCACAGTTAACGTATATCAACGAAAGTTACCAAGTTACAGTGAAATTATTCCAAAACGAGTCATCCTATCAAGTTACATTGAAATCCCTTCATAAATATGGCCTGTAGACTGTGCTAAAGGTTTTCGGGCTTCAGGCCCCTGTAGCCGTCAATTTCCCAATTGCATCCAAAGGGAGACGTTCTCATCTAGACATTATATGAAGTCAATCTACCAGGTTACAATGAAATCCCTTCATAAATATGAACTGAAGACTGTGCTAAAGGTTTTCGGGCTTTGGACTCGGGCAGCCATCATGGTTGAATGATCGCAACCAAAGGGAGACATTCTCATTTGGGCATCATCTTGAGTGATCCTACGAAGGTACAATGAAATCCCTTCATAAATTAGACCTGTAGACTGTGCTCAAGATTTTCGGGCTTCGGGCACCTGTAGCAATCACAGTTGACCAATAACGACCAAAAGGGGATGTCATCATCTAGGCATTATATGCAGTCAACCTAACAAGTTACAATGAAATCCTTCCATAAATACGACCTATAGACTATGCTAAGGGTTTTTGGGCTCGGGCAGCCATCTAGGCTGAATGATCGCAACCAAAAGGGGACATTCTCATCTAGACATTATTTGGAGTCATCCTACCAAGCTACAATGAAATCCCTTCATAATTATGACCTGTAGACTGTTCTAAAGGTTTTCGGGCTTCGGGCCCCTGTAGCCGTCACAGTTGTCCAATCATGTCCAAAGGGGGATGTTCTCATCTAGACATTATATGAAGTCAACCTACCAAGTTACAATGAAATCCCTTCATAAATATGACCTGTAGACTGTGCTAAAGGTATTCGGGCTTCAGGCTCGGGCAGCCATCATGGTTGAATGATCGCAACCAAAGGGGACAATCTCATCTGGACATCATCTGGAGTGATCCTATGAAGTTACACTGAAATCCCTTTATAAATATGACCTGTAGACTGTGCTCAATGTTTTTGGGCTTCGGGCACCTGTAGCCATAACAGTTGACCAATCACGACCAAAAGGGGATGTCATCATCTAGGCATCATATGGAGTCAACCTAACAGGTTACAATGAAATCCTTCCATAAATATGACCTTTTGCCTATGCTAAAGGTTTTTGGGCTCGGGCACCCATCAAGGCTGAATGATCGCGATCAAAATGAGACGTTCTCAGCTAGACATTATTTGAAGTCATCCTACCAAGTTACAATGAAATCCCTTTATAAATATGACCTGTAGACTGTGCTAAAGGTTTTCGGGCTTCGGGCCCCTGTAGCCGTCACAGCTGCCCAATCAGGACCAAAAGGGGACTTACTCATCTAGACATTATATGAAGTCAACCCACGAAGTTACAATGAAATTCCTCACTAAAAATGACCTGTAGACTATGCTAAAGGTTTTCGGGTTTTCGGCTTGGGCAGTCATCACAGTTGGCAGATCACGCCCAAATAGGGAAATTCTCATCTAGACATCATAAGGAGTCATCCTACCAAGTTACAATGAAATCCCTCCATATTAAACATGACCTGCAGTTTGTGCTAAAAGTTTTTGGGTTTCGGGATTGGGCAGCCATCACGGTTGACAGATCATGCCCAAAAGGGAACGTTCTCATCTAGGCATTATACAGAGGCATCCTACCAAGTTACAATGAAATCCCTTCATAAATACGACCTGTAGACTGTGCCAATGGTTTTCGGGTTTTGGGCTCAGGCAGCCATACCGGTTGACCGATCGCGACCAAAAGTGGACATTCTCATCTAGACATGACCCCAAACCTGCATATGAAATTTCGTGACGATCAGACAAGAACTGCGGGGTGCAGCCCGTGCTAAAGGAAAATGTGAACAGACTCACAGACTAACAGACTTCCACACGCATGATGGTAATAGCTTATCTTGACTATGTCAAGTTAAGCTAACAATGAAATTCTTGGAAAGTTATAGGTATTAAATAAATATAATTTAAAGCCAAAAATCCTCACAGAGCTCTTAGGCTCTACAACAGGCTTATAACAAATGAAAGTGTCAAGAACACTGTAGCATAACTTGTCTGTGTGTTGTGTTTGATGAAAAGGATAATGTTCAATGTTTATGAAAGGATTATGAAATAAGACAAGAATTGTAATAATTGGGAATATGTTCATTTCTGTTCCCTGTATGCTATGTTTTTAATAAAAATAATATGAGGTACACACTGTACTAAAGAGCGGAGGGGTGGGTTAATATCACCTCACAGTTAATGTATGTGGCCCTCACAGTTAACGTATGTCAATGAAAGTTACCAAGTTACAGTGAAGTTATTCCAAAACGAGTCATCCTCTCAAGTTACATTGAAATTCCTTCATAAATATGGCCTGTAGACTGTGCTAAAGGTTTTCGTGCTTCAGGCCTGTGTAGCCATGATGGTAGACCGATTGCAACTAAAAGGGGACGTCTTCATCTCGACATTATACTCAGTCATTCTACTAAGTTACAATGAAATCCCTTCACAAATACAACCTGTAGTCTGCACTAAAGTTTTTCGTGTTTTGGGCTTGGGAAGCTATCATTACTGAATGATCGCAACCAAAAGGGGGCGTTGTCATCTGGGCATAATCTGGAGTGATCCTACGAAGTTACAATGAAATCCCTTCATATGACATGTAGAGTGTGTTCAAGGTTTTTGGGCTTTGGGCCTCTGAAGCCGTAACAGTTGACCAATCATGACCAAAAGAGGATGTCATCATCTAGGCATTATATGGAGTCAACCTAACAAGTTACAATGAAATCCTTTCATAAATACGACCTATAGACTATGCTAAAGGTTTTTGGGCTCTGGCAGCCATCAAGGCTGAATGATCGCGACCAAATGGGAATGTTCTCACCTAGACATTATTTGGAGTCATCCTACCAAGTTACAATGAAATCCCCTCATAAATATGACCTGTATACTGTGCTAAAGGTTTTTGGGTTTTGGGCTTGGGCAGTCATCACGGTCGACCGATCGCGACCAAATGGGGAAGTTCTCATCTAGACATCATACGGAGTCATCCTACCAAGTTACAATGAAATCCCTCCACTTTACATATGACCTGCTAAATGTTTTTGGGTTTCAGGCTTGGGTAGCCATCACTGTTGACAGATCATCACCAAAAGGGGACATTCTCATCTAGGCATTATACAGAGGCATCCTACCAAGTTACAATGAAATTCCTTCATAAATACGAAATGTAGACTGTGCTAATGGTTTTCTGGTTTTGGGCTCAGGCAGCCATAGCGGCAGACTGATCATGACCAAAAGGGAAAGTTCTCATCTAGACATGACCCCAAACTTGCATATGAAATGTTGTGATGACCAGACAAGAACTACAGGGTGTAGCCTGTGCTAAATGAAAATGTGAACAGACTCACAGATTCACAGACTAACATACTCACAGACTTCCATACGTATGATGGCAATAGCTTATCTTGACTTTGTCAAGTTAAGCTAAACAAGAGGCCCCATGGGGCCTGAGGGTTCTCACCTGACAAGGTAGACTAAATATCAACCCAGGGAATTGATTTCAACAAGTTGCATCTGCCCCTCCTAAGAAAAGCTTACACCAAATATCCCAAGATTCTGACTGGTGGATCAAAAAAAAAAGATTTTTAAAGAATATTCCTCAGTTATAATTCTGGATCCCACAGTGAGCCCAAATATGAACCCAGGGACTTGGCTTTAACAAACATGAATCCCCCCCTCCCCCACTCCCCCATGGATGCTGCACACCAAATATCAAAACATTCCAACTGCTGGATCTAAAGAAGATTTTTTAAGAATATTCCTCATTTTGAACTAAGTTACAATTCGAGCTTCCGCAGTGAGCCCAAATATTGACCTAGGGACATGGCTTGAACAAACTTGAATCTTACCCCCCTAAGGATGCTGCATACCAAATATCAAAAGCATTCTGACTGCTGGATCTGAAAAAGAAGATTTTTAAAGAAAATTCCTCATTTTGAACTAAGTTATCATTTGGGCTTCCACAGTGAGCCCAAATATGAACCCAGGGACTTGGCTTGAAAAAACTTGAATCTCAACCCCTAAGGATATTGCATGCCAAATATCAAAACATTCCGACTGCTGAATCGGAAGAAGAAGATTTTTAAAGAAAAATTCCTCATATTGAACTAAGTTATAATTCAGGCTTCCACAGGGAGCCCAAATATGAACCCAGGGACTCATGAGATACAAGTTTGTTAAAGCCAAGTCCCTGGGTCCATATTTGGGCTCCCTGTGGGAGCCCGAATTATAACTTAGTCAATATGAGGAATTTTTTAGCTCACCGAAGGGAGCTCAATTTATCACTTACCGTCCGTTGTCCGTCGTCGTCTGGCGTCGTGAACATTTTTTGAGCGACTTCTCCTCTGAAACCACAGGTCCGATTTTCACAAAACTTCATGTGGATGTTCATTACTATATGGCAATTCAGGTTTGTTCAAATGAAATGGCCACGTCCCTTGGGGGCTCTGTATGGGGCATAACTCTGATAGCACCGTATGAATTATAGAAAAATTATTAAAAAATCTTCTTCTCCAGAACCAGTGGACAGAATCTTTTGATAATTGGTATGCAGCATCTTGGTATAGGTCTGATTCAAGTTTGTTCAAATCGGCCCACTGGATTTATATTTGGGCTCACTATAGAAGCCCAAATTCGAACTTAGTGCATTTCAGGCAAATTTCTTAAAAAATCTTCCTTCTCCAGATCCAGCAGGCAGAATCTTTTGATATTTGGTATGCAACATTGTGGGTTGGATCTGATTCAAGTTTGTTCAAATCGGCCCCCTGGATTCACATTTGGGCTCAGTATAGAAGCCCGAATTCGAACATAGTGCATTTCAGGCAAATTTTTTAAAAAATCTTCCTTCTCCAGATCCAGCAGGCAGAATCTTTTGATATTTGGTATACAGCATTGTGGGGTGGATCTGATTCAAGTTTGTACAAATCGCCCCCCCCCCCCCCCCCCCCCCCCCCCCCGGGTTCATATGTGGGCTCAGTATAGGAGCCCGAATTTCAACTTAGTGCATTTCAGCCCAGTGGGTTTAAAGAACAAGAGGCCCCCAAGGAGCCTTAATCGCTCAGCGGCCAAAGTGGTTCAAAGAAGTATTTGGGGGCCACATTAAGTTAGACATGGTTCATCAACACTACAAAGGAATGAAATCATGAAAGACAAATTTTATGGAAATAGGGACATGGCTTGAACAAACTTGAATCTTAGCTCCCTAAGGATGTTGCATACTAAATATCAAAACATTCAGACTGCTGAATCTGAAGAAGAAGATTTTTAAAGAAAATTCCTCATTTTGAACTACGTTATCATTCGGGCTCCCACGGTGAGCCCAAATATGAACCCAGGGACTTGGCTTAAACAAACTTGAATCTCACCCCCTAAGTATGCTGCATGCCAAATATCAAAACATTCAGACTGCTGAATCTGAAGAAGAAGATTTTTAAAGAAAAATTCCTCATTTTGAACTAAGTTATCATTCTGGCTCCCACAGTGAGCCCAAATATGGACCCAGGGACTTGGCTTTAACAAACTTGAATCTCACCCCACTAAGGATGCTACACACCACATATCAAAACATTCCAACTGCTGGATCTGAAGAAGAAGATTTTTTAAGAAAATTCCTCATTTCGAACTAAGTTACAATTCAAACTCCCACAGTGAGCCCAAATATGGACCTAGGGACATGACTTGAACAAACTTGAAACTCACCCTCCTAAGGATGCTGCATACCAAATATCAAAACATTCCAACAGCTGGATCTGAAGAAGATTTTTAAAGAAAATTCCTCATTTTGAACTAAGTTATAATTCAGGCTCCCACAGTGAGCCCAAATATAAACCCAGGGACTTGGCGTAAACAAACTTGAATCTCACCCCACTAAGGATGCTGCATACCAATTATCAAAACATTCAAACTGCTGGATCAGAAGAAGATTTTTAAAGAAAATTCCTCATTTTAAACTAAGTTATAATTCGGGCTCCCGCAGTGAGCCCAAATATGAATGCAGGGACTTGGCTTGAACAAACTTGAATCCCCCCCAAGCATGCTGCATACCCAATATCAAAAGATTCTGCCTGCTGGATCCTGAGAAGAAGATTTTTAAAGAAATTTGCCTGAAATGCACTAAGTTCAAATTTGGGCTCCTATACTGAGCCCAAATATGAACCCAGGGAGCCGATTTGAACAAACTTGAATCAGATCCGCCCCACAATGTTGCATACCAAATTTCAAAAGATTCTGCCTGCTGGATCTGGAGAAGAAGATTTTTTAAGAAATTTGCCTGAAATGCACTAAGTTCAAATTTGGGCTTCTATAGTGAGCCCAAATATGAATCCAGGGGGCCAATTTGAACAAACTTAAATCAGATCCACACCTGAATGTTGCATACCAAATATCAAAAGATTCTGCCTGCTGGATCTAAGAGAAGAAGATTTTTTAAGAAATTTGCCTGAAATGCACTAAGTTCGAATTTGGGCTTCTATAGTGAGCCCAAATATGAATCCAGGGTGCCAATTTGAACAAACCTGAATCAGATCCACCCCATAATGCTGTATACCAATTATCAAATGATTCTGCCCACTTGTGCGGGAGAAGAAGATTTTTTAGTAATTTCTCTAATATACATAGGGTGCTATCAGAGTTATGCCCCCTATGGAGCCCCAAGTGGGCATGTCCATTTGATTTGAACAAACTTGAATTGGCATATGGTAATGAACATCCACACCAAGTTTCGAGCAAATCGACCTAGCGGTTTCAGAGGAGAAGTCGTTTGAAAAATGTTCACGACGCCGGACGGGCAACGACGACAACAATGGACGATGACGACGGACGGCAAGTGATAAGTTTAGCTCCCTTCCATTAGCTAATAAGAAAGATTTGAAACTAGAGAAACAGAATTTTACTGCCACCAGTAAATTCATGTCTGTGTGAAAATGGTTAAAGCATCAAAAATAAACAAAACAAAAAGAGAATTTATGAAGGCTTATTTTTGGGGTAAAATATTTTTAAAGAAATCAGAAATAGGTTTTCATTAACAGTATTACATGAAATAAAATCTTCGGAAACCACACTGAAGCCTCAAGAGGGTTACATTAAAGATATTCATACAGGAATTAGAGAAATTTTTTCCAGGAAACCAGAAAAAACATATGTCCACATCATTGAAAAAGGTTTGATCAAGGCATCAATAAAATCTTTGAAAGCTATACTGTAGTCTTGAGATGGTTAAATTAAAGCCATTCATAAAGGAATCAGATAAATGTTTCCAATAAACCAGAAAAAACATATATATTTACGCAGAATTGAAAGAGTTCAACATAAAATAAAATCTTTGAAAAACACACTGAAGTCATTAGAGGGCTAGATTAAAGATATTCAAACAGAAATCAGATCAATTTTTTTCAGACATGGTTCATTCATACATATTCAAACAGTACATGTATGTGCACAGAACTGAAAGTGTTTGATCATAGAATGAATAAAATAAGTTTTGGAACCCACATTGCAGTCTTGAGAGGGTTAAATTAAAGATATGCATACAGGAATCAGATAAATGCTTCAAGAAAACAGAAATAAAACATATATGCACAGCAGTGAAAGTGTTCATCATAAAATAAAATCTTTGGAAAAACACACTGAAGTCATGAGAGGGTTAAATGAAAGATATTTATACAGGAATCAGATCAATTGGTTTTCCAAGGAACTGGAAAAAAACATATACAGCATTGAAGGGCTTTGTTTGTTCATGGCACCAATAACATCTTTGGAACCCACATTGCAGTCTTGAGAGGGTTAAATTAAAGACATGCATACAGCAATCAGATAAATGGTTCCAGCGTTCAAAGTGTTCATTCAACATGAAATAAAATCTTTGGAAAACAAACTAAGTCACAAATTTTAACAATTTTCTGATTAAAATAACAAGATTGCAATGTTCATAGCAGTAATTTTATTATTTTAAGAACAATATGTCAATTAAGGTTCTCAGTGAATAAAAATTTTCCTCCAGGATAAACTACTGCAAAAATGCTGACTCATCATTTTTTCAATACCCTCTACTGGGCACCCTGATTGAACCGGTGGCAACTTTTTTAAAAAATCCCTTCTTCCGGTCCTAAGGATGCTTCATACCAAATAACAGTTCTCTGTTCTTTATGGTTTTGGATATATGGGCTTTTGAATTTTTTTCTGTTGTTAGCCCCTGGGGTTGCCACAGGGCAGTGACAATTTTGTGGGGGCATCAACCAATTACTTAGGACCCACTTATACTACATGCCAAATTTGGTTGAAATTGGCCCAGCAGTTACTGAAATAGAAATTTTGGGCAGAGCTCAAAATGGATATGCCCCCACAAGAGAGCCCAGATATTGACTAATCAACTTCCCTTGAACAAACTTTAATCTGCTACACCAAAGGATGTTCCATACTGAATATCAGGGCATTCCCACTGGAGGTTCATAAGAAGATTTTTAAAGGTTTTTAAGCTTTTGGGGCATAAACCAGAGCCCGAATATGGCAGCTGCTTCATTTAAACAAAATAGAAAGGGTATACTCCATAGATGGTCTGTGTAATATATGTCTGAATTTGGCCTAGTGGTTGTGAAGAAGATGTCAAGTTTGCAAAAAGTTAATGGTTGCCGGATAAAAGTGATGGAAATAGCTCACACTGACTTGTAGTCAGGTGAGCTAACAAGGGGCCTTTATCACTCACCTGACAAAGTGGTTCAAAGAAGTATTTGGGGTCACATTCAGTCAGACATGGTTCATCAACACTACAAAGGGATGAAGTCATGAAAGGCAAATTGTATGGAAAAACACTATGCAATGGATTTGAACAAACTTGAACCTAACCTGCTCCCCTGCCAGTGCCCCTCCCCCCCACCCTTTTCATAGAGAGCCCAAATATTAAGCCAGGGACTCAAATTGAACAAACTTGAATCTGATCTACTTTGAGATGTTATATACCAAATGTGAAAGAATTCTGACTGGTGGATCTGAAGAAGAAGGTTTTTTAAAGAAATGTCCTCTCATTGCACTAAGTTAAACTTTGGGCTCCAATAGAGAGCCAAAATATTAACCCAGGGGCCCGATTTGAACAAAATGGTATCTGACCCACCTAGAGATGTTGTATACCAAATATGAAAGGATTCTGACTAGTGGATCTGAAGAAAAAAAACTTTTTTAAAAATTCCCTCATATTGCACTAAGTTAAAAAAAAATTCATGCTCCCACAGGTAGCCCAAATTAATAACCCAGTGGCTTGATTTGAACAAATTTGAATCTGACTCCCCTACAGATGTTGTATACTAAGTATTAAAGGATTCTGACTGGCAGATCTGAAGAAGATTTTTAAAGAAATTTCCTCGTATTGCACTAAGTTAATATTCACGCTCACACAGGGAGCCCAAGTTAATAACCCAGGGGCTTGCTTTGAACAAATTTGAATCTGACTCCCCTATAGATGTTGTATACCAAATATCAGAAGATCTGAATCGATGGTTCTGAAGAAGAAGATTTTTAAAGAAATTCCTTCATATTGCACTAAGTTAAAATTCAGGATCTTTCAGAGAGCCCAAATATCAACCCAGGGACCAGATTTGAACAAACTTGAAACTGACCCTCCTAGAGATGTTGTATACCAAATATGAAAGCATTCTGACTACAGGGTCTGAAGAAGGAGATTTTTTTTTAAATTCTTCTTATTGTACCATGGGGACACCAAATATTCACCAAGGTAACCAATCTGAACAAACTTGAATCTGACCCTCCTAGACATGTTGTATACCAAATATGAAAGGATTCTGACTAGTGGATCTGAAGAAGAATTTTTTTTTAAATTCCCTCATATTGCACTAAGTTAAAATACACGCTCCCACAGGTAGCTCAAATTAATAACCCAGGGGCTTGATTTGAACAAATTTGAATCTGACTCCCCTATAGATATTATATACTAGGTATGAAAGGATTCTGACAGGTGGATCGGAAGAAGATTTTTAAAGAAATTTCCTCATATTGCACTAAATTCAAATTTGGGCTCCCATAGGGAGCCCAAATATGAACCCAGGGATCTGATTTCAACATACTTGAATCTGGCCCCTCTAGAGATGTTGTATACCAAATATCAGAAGATTTGAATTGATGGTTCTGAAGAAGAAGATTTTTAAAGAAATTCCTTCATATTGCACTAAGTTAAAATTCAGGCTCTTATTGAGAGCCCAAATATCAACCCAGGGACCAGATTTGAACAAACTTGAATCTGACCCTCATACAGACGTTGTACATCAAATATGAAAGCATTCTGACTACACGGTCGAAAGAAGAAGATTTTTTTTAAAAATTTCATCATATTGCACTAAGTTGATATTCGGAAACTGATCCACCTTGAGATGTTGTATACCAAAGATGAAAGGATTCTAACCGGAGGATCTAAAGAAGATTTTTTAAAGAAATTTCCTCATACTGCACTATGTTAAACTTTGGGCTCCAATAGAGTGCCCAAATACTAACCCAGGGACCCAATTTGAACAAATTTTAATCTGGCCCTTCTAGAGATGTCGTATATCAAATATGAAAGCATTCTGACTGGTGGATCTGAAGAAGATTTTTAAAGAAATTTCCTCATATTGCACTAACTTAAAATTTGGCGCTCCCACTGGGAGCCCAAATATTAATCCAGAGACTTGATTTGAACAAACTTGAATCTGATCCCCCTTCACATGTTATATACCAAATATCAGAAGATTCTAACTGATGGTTCTAGAGAAGATTTTTTTAATTTTGGAAACAATTTATCAGTGCTATAAGATAAATGTACCTTGTGGTGCCCCCTGTGGGTGTGACAACTTTAGTTGAACAAACTTGAATTGACATATGATATGGAACATGCATATCAAATTTGGTTCATTTTGGTCCAGTGGTTTATAAGAAGTCGATATTATTTGTGTTTGTTTAATAAATAAAAGTGTCAATGACACTGTAGCTCAACTTGACAAACTTGAACTTGGTAAGTTATAAATGAAATGGCAAAACTGAAGATAATTTGTACCAATGTTATTTGATGAAATTTCAACATAACAGCATTGTGTGTGCACAACGTCAGAGTAATCCATGCATTTTTAAATGTAAACTGTAAGACTGGCTAAAGGAAGAGTGTTGATACACAAATGCAGTATGTTCAGAGGTTATTGTAAATGGCAACTTTTTTCACAGAAATGAATGCTAATCAATAGCTCTCATCTAAAGTTCTTGCCTAATGAGCACACCAACTTCAAAAACAATCCTATGATAAATGTGGCCTGTAGGCCATGTCAAAGAATGTTAATGCACAAATGCAATAAATTCAAAGATTGTTGCTAACAGCAACAATTTTTGATGGAAATGAAAAGAAAATCAATAGCTCCTATCTTTGTCACCCTGCATAAGCATACAAAGTTTCAAAACAACCTGATAATGAATGTGCCCTCTGAGGCATGCCAAAGGAAGATGTTAATGCACAAATGCACTAAGTAGAAGGTCATTGCTTGTGGCAATGGATTTTTTATGGAAATTCATAAATATACCCTGCAGTATAAAAGAGTGCAAAAGGGATAAGTTGATGCACAAATGCAAGCAGTAAGTTCAAAGGTTGGTGATAACGACAATAATTTTTTATGGAAATGAAAAAAGCAATAGCTCACATCCAGAGGTCACCCCGAACACACATACCAAGTTTCAAAGAGATCCAATCATAAAGTGCCCTGAAGGGTATTTTAAAGGGAAATATTGAGGTCCGACTAAACTAAGTTCAAAGGTCAGCGGCAACATTTTTTGACAGAAATCGACAGCTTCCATATAGATGTCACACAAGCACACCAAGTTTGCAAGCAATCCAATCATAAATGTGCCCTTCAGGGAGTGTCAAATGGAAATATTGATGCTTAACTGCGCTAAGTTTTTACTAAGTTCATCGAAGGTTATTGCCAGTGGCAACATTTTTTGACTGAAATCGAAGAAAATCGATAGCTCCCATCAGGAGGTAACCCCAAACAAGCATACAAAGTTTCAAACCGATCTGATTATAAATGTGCCCGGTAGGGCATGCCAAAGGAATATACTGATGCCCGACTAAGCTAAGTTCAAAGATCAGTACCAGCTGCAACATTTTCTGACCAAAATGGGAGAAACTTGATAGCTCCCATCTAGAGGTCTCTCCCCAAAAGCATGCCAGGTTTTAAAGCAATCTGATCATAAATGCGCCCTGTAGGGTGTGACAAAGGGAATTATTGAGGTCTGACTAAACTTAGTTCTAAGAACGTTGGACGCAGCAACATTTTTTGACAGAAATGGAAGAAAATCGACAGCTCCCATCTAGAGGTCACCCTAAACAAGCATGCCAGGTTTCAAAGCAATCCGATCATAAATGTGCCCTGTAGGGTGTGCCAAAGGGAAATATTGAGGTCTGACTAAACTAAGTTCTATAAACGTTGGCCACGGCAACATTTTTTGATGGAAATTGAAGAAAATCGATAGCTCCCATCTAGAGGTCACCACAAACAAGCATACCAAGTTTCAAAGCAATCTGATCATAAATGCGATCTGTGAGGTGTGCCGAGGGAAATTGTGGACGTTTGTACGTTATGTACGTAGGTACGCCGACGGACAAGAAGTGATGGCAATAGCTCAGCCTGACTTTGTCAAGTTGAGCTAATAAAGAGATTACTACTTGGTTAGTTAGTTCAACCTTCGGTCTCCGGCTGATATGAAATTACCTCTGGCTGATATTTTGTCCAATATGAAACTAATCAAGTAGTAACCTCTATCGAGTGAGATAAAAAAATGTATTTTGATACACCATACAATTTGTTTTCAAATTATTTTATACAAGTCAAAAGAATAAAATTTAATGAAAATAAGAGGCTCTGAAGCACCTGTAATCGCTCACCTGGCAGAACTACATATCCCTCAGTTATTCTAATCAAAATCAAAGAATGCAGCTGGTTGCCATGCTCCTTCATCTGAGCGAAACAGAATGATGATTGTTTTCAGAGGACTTTCCATACATTATTTGTGCCAAGTCTGGTTCACACTTATCAAGTAGTTTCAGAAGAAGATGAAAAAGTGATTTCCAATAGGGTTGCCATGGTAATTATGAGCTGGAATTGCGATCATGTCCGCAACCCACTCAATATTAAATGAGGATCATTGGTAGAGGCTGTCCCAGTCATCAATCATGCGAAGTTTCAAAACATTTGGCCTTGTAGATTCAGAGAAAATGTTTCAAAATCGACCAATCAGAATCAAAAAGTGCCTCTGGTGGCCATGTTTTTGATCCAACAGGAACAAAATGAGAAACAGTTGTAGAGAACCTCCCATAGACTATTCCTACCAAGTTTGGTTCACATCGGCTCAGTAGTTCCAGAGAAAAAGATGAAAATGTGATTTCCCATAGGGTTTCTATGGTAAACAGAAACCGCAATTGTGGCCATGTTTGCAACCCGATCAACATTAAATGAGGATCGTTGGTAAAGGGTGTCCCAGTCATCAATCATGTGAAGTTTCAAAACATTTGGCTTGTAGTTCCAGAGGAGATTTTTGAAAATCCACCAATCTGAATCCAAAATGCCTCTGGCAGCTATGTTTTTCATCCGACAGGAGCAAAATGAGTATTGTTTGTAGAGGACCTCCCATAGACCATTCCGGCCAAGTTTGGTTCACATCAGGTCAGCAGTTCCAGAAAAGGAGATAAAAATGTGAAACGTTTATGGACAACGACAGATGACGGATGCCAAGTGAGGGCAATAGCTCATATGTCTCTTTGGTCCAGGTGAGCTAAAAAGGTTTAATACTTAACTGGTAGAGTGCTAAATTATTTTTGGTCATACAGATTTTTCCATGTCTCTTTGCCTTGTTACAATTTATGGGAGAGTGCCTAGTGGCACTCTCCCATAAATTTTAACAAGGCAAATCCTCAGACTAAATAATTTCAATTCAAAAATAATATGAAGCACATCCACAGAATTTGAAAGCATTAAGTTGTGGCACATGCACTTCAGAATAAAGCCCAAATATGGGCTTCCAGCACTCTACCAGTTAAAGGCCTAATTGTAAGTTTGATCATTTTTATAGCAACAAAACGCGTTCCTACTCGTTCCAATGAGGGGTCATAAGCTATGGTTTTGATGCAAAAAATGAAGAAAAAATAGTCAGTCAAGATTTTTATTTGCAAGTGCCGTCTGCCTTTCGTGTTAGGTAAAGGGTTAAGGGTAAAGAGATATTGTTTTCAACACTGTATATTATTGCACTATAACATCTTTGCAAAAGTGTATAAACATTAGTGACATTGCCAAGCTCTACTACAGGTTTAAATTTTTTTCAGTCTTAAACTTACAGGGGAAATTAATTACCCAATTTTGGGACTAAAACAAAAATTTAATTCATGCTTCTTACTGATATCACTGACTAAAATTTAACTCACCTTCTCTCCTCAAGAATACTTGTTATCAGCTGAACATATTCTTCAGTAAGTTCTTCAACTGGGATACTGCAACATATTTAATATATATCAGTACAGAATAATACACGCTATTACTAATATTTGTTTGTTTATATACTGGGGTTTAACAGCACTTTCAACAGCTAGAGGCATATCATGTCAGACAGTTCTATGGTGGAGGAAAATCTGGGAAAATTTAATTTTTTTTACATCAGCTGAATACCTTGAGCACTTGAGATTAAGTATCCAGAAGATTTTTAAAAAACTGCACTAAGTCAAAATGAGGTGACCAAATATGAACCCAAGGACTTGATTTCAACAAACTTAAAGACACTGTGTACCAAGTGTTCAGATTCTGACCAGTGGATCAGAACAAGAATTTTTAAAGAACAGTCCTCATATTGCACCAAGTTAAATTTGGGCCACCCCATAGGGAGCCCAAAAATATACCCAGGGACTTTATTTGAAACTTGAATCTGTCCCCCACCCCCCTACAGAAGGATGCTGTATTCCAAATGCCAAAAGATTTGGATTAGTAGATCTGAAGAAGAAATTTTTAAAGAATATTCCTCAAACTGCAATAAGTTAAAACTTTGGGCTCTCATACGGAGCCCAAATATGTACTTAGGGACTTGATGTTAACAAACGATTATCTGCTCCCCACCCCCCCCACCCCCAAAAAAAAGATATTGTATAAAACAAGAGGCCCCAGGGGGCATTAGGTGCCCACCGAATGTTCCATACTGTTAAGACACAAATTTTATCAAAAGCTATTCTTAAGGTTCTACAGAGTAAATCTATACTCTCTGTGGAGCTAAAACATCAACAGGACTGAATGGGACAATGCTGCTGATCAAATATCAAAAGATTCTGCATGATGGTTCTAAAGAAGATTTTTAAAGAATTTTCCTTGAATTGCACAAAGTAAACATTCACGTCCCCATAGTGAGGCCCAATTTTGATAGAGGGATTCAATTTGAACAAACTTGAATCAGAACCTTACTAAGATGCTACATACGAAATATCAAAAGATTTTGCTTACTGGTTCGGGAGAAGAAGATTTTTAAAGAATTTTTTCTTAAATTGCACTAAGTGAAAATTCACGGCCCATAGGGAGCCCCAATATTGATCGAGGAACTCGATTTGAACAAACGTGAATCAGACCCATACCAAGATGCTGCATACCAAATATCAAAAGATTCTGACCACTGGTTCTAGAGAAGAAATTTTTTGAAGATTTTTTCTTAACTTGCACCAAGTAAAAATCCACACCCCCATAGGCAGCCCCAATATTGATCAAGGAACTCAATTTGAACAAACTTGAATCAGACTCATACCAAGTTGCTGCATACCAAATATCAAAAGATTCTGCCCATTGGTTCTGGATAAGAAAATTTTTGAATAATTTTTCTTAAATTGTACCAAGTAAAAATTCACTTCCCCATAGGGAGCCCCAATATTGATTGAGGGACTCAATCTGGAGATTTTTAAGGAATGTTTTCTCAAATTGCACTAAGTGAAAATGCACGGCCCCCATAGGGAGCCCCAATATTGATCGAGGGACTCGATTTGAACAAACTTGAATCAGACCCATACCAAGATGCTGCATACCACATATCAAAAGATTCTGGTCATTGCTTTTGGAGAAGATTTTTAAAGAATTTTTCTCAAATTGCACTAAGTAAAAATTCACGCCCCCATATTGCCTGAGGGACTCGATTTGAACAAACTTGAATCAGACCCATACTAAAATGCTGCATACCAAGTATCAAAAGATTCTGCCCACTGGTTCTGGAGAAGATTTTTTAATAATTTTTCTATAATTAACATGGTGCTATCAGAGTTATGCCCCATGCAGAGCCCCCAAGGGATGTGGCCATTTCATTTGAACAAACATGAATTACCATATAGTAAAGAACACTCGCATGAAGTTTCCTGAAAATCGGACCAGTGGTTTCAGAGAAGTCGTTTGAAAAATGTTCACGACGACAGACGACGATGGACAACGGACGGCAAGTGATAAATTGAGCTCCCTTCGGTGAGCTAAAAAAGATCAAAATATTCTGATGGAAGGATCTGAAGAAAAATTATTAAAAAATATTCCTCATATTGCAATAAGTTAAAATTCGGGCTTCAATAAGGAGCCCAAATATGAACCCAGGAACTTGATTGGAATGAACTTGATTTAGCCCTAAATGGTATATGAAGTTGATATTTGTTAGGAGGGGGAGGGCATGGCCCTCACAATTCCCCAGTGGCCCCACTATTGGAATTAACTCAATAGTGCTCAACTGGATACTCATGTTGTCTAATACACTGGTAAAGAGACCTAAAAAAAAAGTTAAAAATCTGTTTCTCAGGCCCCCCATGGTCATTTTGGCTGCTGCATGCTCACTTTTTATAACCAATGTAAACTTAAAACAATAAAAATTGGTTTATGTCTAATATTTCACCCAAGTTAATAAAAGGGAAAAATTTGTCCATTGAGTGTAACAAGGCTTTGCAATGCTGTAGCATTGCAAAGCCTTTTTGCACTCAAGGGATGAAATACACCACCACCCATGCTATTCTGAAGATTATGAGGCCTAAAACATAAATCAAACCAAGAATACGAACTTCTGAGCGCAAAGAAATAATAAAAAAAATAAAAAATAAAATACACTAGAGTGATGTCACGCATACAGCCCGATTGTCCCAGCAATGGTAATGCTTAGACACAAAATAGTCTGAGCTATTTTTTGTTAACCGTTTACCTAATGAATCTGCCATATTTGCACTCGTGATATACAAAAATTGCTACACAAATTTTATATTTTCATTTCTCTATCCCAAAACATACCTCGTGACCTATTAATGGAACAAGCTTGATGAGCAACGTCAGAGTAATCCATGCATTTTTAGATGTAAACTGTAAGACTGGCTAAAGGAAGAATGTTGATACACAAATGCAGTATGTTCAGAGGGTATTGTAAATGGCAAATTTTTTCACAGAAATGAATGCTTTTCAATCGCTCTTATCTAAAGTTCTTGCCTAATGGGCACACCAAGTGCAAAAACAATCCTATGATAAATGTGGCCTGTAGACCATGTGAAAGAATGTTGATGCACAAATGCAATAAATTCAAAGATTGTTGCTGACAGCAACAGTTTTTGATGGAAATGAAAAGAAAATCAACAGCTCCTATCTTTGTCACCCTTCATAAGCATACAAAGTTTCAAAACAACCTGATAATGAATGTGTCCTCTGAGGCAAGCCAAAGGAAGATGTTAATGCACTAAGTAGAAGGTCACTGCTTGTGGCAATGTTTTTTTTTGTTCTTTTTATGGAAATTCATAAATATACCCTGCAGAGAGTGCATAAGGGATGAGTTGACGCACAAATGCAGTAAGTTCAAAGGTTGGTGATAACAACAATAAATTTTTATGGAAATGAAAAAAAAACAATAGCTCACATCTAGAGGTCACACGGAACACACATACCAAGTTTCAAAGTGATCCGATCATAAATGTGCCCTGAAGGCTGTGTTAAAGGGAAATATTGAGGTCTTACTAAACTAAGTTCAAAGGTCAACATTTTTTGACAGAAATGGAAGAAAATCGACAGCTCCCATATAGATGTCACCCCACACAAGCTCACCAAGTTTGCAAGTGATCCAATCATAAATGTGCCCTGCAGGGTGTGTCAAAGGGAAATATTGATGCTTAACTGCACTAAGTTTTCACTAAGTTCATTGAAGGTCATTGCCAGTGGCAACATTTTTTGACGGAAATCAAAGAAAGTTAAAAAATTTATAGTAATTTATATATTTTTTATACTTACCAATGACCCAGACTTAGCTGGTGCTAACTCCACAAAAACCAGGGCCAAACACAAATTTTGCCCCCCAATCCCCAAAATTTGCATCCAAAACAAAAAGAAATCATGTCCTAAAGGACCTCCATAGTACGACTCTACTGCGCATGCGCAGTGACGCAGTCGTCCCGAAATTGGCGCCAAATATCATTCTTACTGGCAGTGCCTGGTCAGCGCTATGTACTCAGCGGGGAGGCAAGAGTTCCCAACTCAGGGAGGGCCATCCCCGTCTGGGTCATTGGTAAGTATAAAAAATATATAAATTACTATAAATTTTTTAACATTTTTATACTGTACCAATGACCCAGACTTAGCTGAATAGTAAACAGGCTGGAGGGCCTAGGACATAGAGGAAAATCCAATAAGCTCAATTATATAATAAAGAGGTAACCCCTTAAGGAGAAAAGGAGTATTAGGCTTTACATGTATCTTTCTTATTTAATATTAAATTAGAAAGATACACTACTCTTAATAATTGAGCACAATAACATTCATGTTCTCTATTAACATCCAGTATAACCCTTATACTAATTATTTTTAAAGCAAGCCAATAAATAAAGTAGTCCAGAGAATTGAGACTCTTTATAATCATTTAAAAGTGTCCGAGTATTGTATATTAAAGCCCGTTTGACACTTGACATATACAAATGCTTCACACCGAGCTACACTTTAAAAATAAGACATGAATGAAATTAAACATTAATATTACACTTTAAAACCATCCCGGAAGCGACTCAGAAATACTGTCTTGGAGGAGGCATTCCCTTGCTTTTCACTATAAAGCAGGTGACCTAAGGGAACACCCGCCCCCCCCCCCCCCTTCCCCTTGCCCTGGGTCAAATAGCCCAGAGCGAAGAGGGCAGCCGGACGGAGTCACTGCCGGAACAGAAAGCCTGCATAACTATAGTTGCAACTGTTTAGTGGACGACATTCTGAGCAACAGATAACGGACCTAAACAATGCAGGTCTCCAGAAATGGACTCAATATTTCTGAGATAAAAATTAGTAAATGTGGAAGGCTGAGACCAATAAGCAGCCTTCATTAAATCTGTAATAGCAACACTATTAGCATAAGCCCAGGAAGTAGAAAGAGCTCTTACTTCATGAGCAGAAATCTTAAGCACAGACTGCTGAGAAGAAGATAAATCTTCATACGCAGTACGGATAGTTAACTGAATCCATCTAGCAATAGAATGGACTGAAATGTCCTTTCTATTAGGCATCAAAGACAGAAAGAAACGTTTCCGTCCCTTTCTGATGAACTGAGATCTCTGTTTATAGATACGTAGTGCTCTAACAGGACAGAGTAAAGGCCTACGCCCGTCTGAAGACGGAAGAGCCTTAATAACAATAGGTTCCGGATATTTATTAGGAGCCTGATTCTTAGCTAAAAAACCGACATTAGTAGTGAAGGTGATAGTGTTCCCAACACTACGATAATGAGAATCATCCACCGATAGTGCATGAAGCTCACTGACTCTTCTGGCAGAAGAGAAAGCTAAGAGAAAAGCTGTCTTATAAGATAAGAATTTGAAATCTACTGTCCCAAGAGGTTCAAATGGCTTTTCCTTCAATTTAAGGAGAACCCAAGCTAAATTCCACTTAGGAATTAATCTAAGAGTTCTGGGTCTATTTATCGAAAAGTTTCTAACCAATTTCGATAAAGAGACATTAGATCCAATTTGTAAACTATCATGATGTGCATAGGTATCAGATAACATAGATCTATAACCCTTTATAGTAACAGGCTGCAGTTTGATTTCGTCAAACAAGTATACTAGAAAGTTAGCAATGTCTGGTATAGAGGGATCAAATATATCTACAGAATGATCCCTACACCAACGACGGAAAACCTTCCACTTAGCCGCATAGTTTAGCGAAGAGGAGGTCCTCCTACAGTTAGAAATCGCGTCCACTGCTCGTCCTGTAAAGTGCTTGCCATGCAAGAAGGACCGCACAACGGAAAAACGTGAAGGTTGAGACCTTGCGGGTTGTGATGGAGTTGGCGCGATTTCCCCTGCGAAAGAAGATCCTCTCGTGGAGGAAGCTTCCGCGGTAGGTCCCACAACAGACACCTGAGTAGATTTATCCACGGTCTCTGTGGCGACAGAGATGCTACCAACAGAATCTTGCATTGAGATTGTTTTATCTTTAGCAATACTTGTTGAATTAACGGCGCTGGAGGATACGCATATCCTATCATTCCGTCCCAAGGGATCGACAGAGCGTCTACTGCAAATGCTCTTGGATCCGGACACGGGGACACATACGTTTGCAACTGATTGTTGAGATGTGTCGCAAATAAGTCTATCATTGGCCGTTCCCATTGGTAGCAAATCTGATTGAATACTTGTTTGTTGAGAGTCCACTCCGACGGCAACAAGCGACCCTTTCGTGAAAGGGAGTCTGCTAGCACATTCAGACGACCCGGTATGTGACGGACCGAAAGAAGAACGTGATGTTCCAACGCAAACAGAAGGATTCTTTCCGTTAGATTGAACAACGGAACTGAATGAGTGCCTCCCTGATTCCGTATATACGCCACTACTGTCGTATTGTCGGATAGGATTTGGACATGAGCATCGTGAATAATGTCCATCCAGTGACGTAACGCAAGCCAAATTGACATCATTTCCTTGATGTTTATGTGCTTGCACAGGAATTGCGGATCCCAAAGACCCTGGCATCTCGAATCCGTTGGGATTAATGATGCACCCCAACCTGTTTGACTGGCATCCGTCATAATGGTAAAACTCGGATCCGGCAACTGCAGCGGAACTCCTTGAGTTAACCACTGAATGTTTGCCCAAGTCTGAATCTCTTGTTTCACTTGATCTGACAAGAGAACGTCTACATCGAGCGAATGAATTTTCACACTCCAATTCTGAGTCAGGAAAATTTGAAGAGGCCGTGTGCGTAGCCGTCCCATCGGAATGAGATCCGCGGCGGCTCCGCACAGACCTATCAGTCTCATAAATTCTCTCGCCGTGACTTTGTCTGTATTCAGACAATAGCGAGCGTAACAACTGACTAATTTCGCTCTGGTTAATGGCAGACGAACGAGATTGTTGTGCGTCTCGAAGCTCATTCCCAGATGAGTGAATGACTTGGACGGCACCAGATCCGACTTCTCCTCGTTTACTATGAAACCGAGACGTCGGAGCAATAGAAGAAGATTCTGAACATCGTTCTGAAGCGTTAACTCGTTGCCGTACCTCTGAAGAATGTCGTCCAGGTAGGCCGACGTTACCGCAGACGAATGAGCTCGGAAGTAGATCATTACCGAGTTCATTACCCGAGTGAAAGCCCAGGGTGCTAGATTCAATCCGAAGCACATGGCCCGGAACTGATACACCACTCCTAGGACTGCGAAGCGTAGATACTTTCGGAATGTCGGATGTACCATGACGTGAAAGTACGCATCTTTGAGATCTATGCTCGTTGCATAATCGTTCACCCGAATACTCGCTCTGACCGATCGAATCGTCTCCATATAAAACTTCGGAGCGACGATCAGCTTGTTTATCCAGCTCAAATCTATGACTGGACGGAACGAGCCGTCTGGTTTCGGAACCAGAAACAGATGGCTGTAGAATCCCAGCGATTCCTGGTTTTCTACGACCTCTACCGCGTTCTTCATTAAAAGAGACTGCACCTCTGATAGCAGAGCGTCTCTTTTCTGAGGATTTGACGGAAGATGAGTCCACTTTGGACTTCGAGTTAATGGAGGCTTTCGTTTGAAGGATATCTTTAGACCTTCCGAAGTCACTCCTCTCACCCATCGGTCGTCCGTAATCGACGCCCACTCTTGAGAAAAACTCGACAACCTTCCGCCAACCGGAACGCGATAGAGGTTTAAGCCATCACCTCCTGGATCTGCGAGGCCTGCGGTAGGAGAAACCACGTCTTCCACGACCCGCACCTCGCCTCGTCGACCTCGGGGCGTCCAACCGATTGTCCCGGCCTGAAGGACGTCCCGAACGAGAGTCGCTATCCTGACGGTCTCTCGAATAAGACCTAGAGGACGCACCGGAACCTCTATAGGAACCTCTCTTGGGCGCATAAGACCCAGAAGTGCCCGCCTTATTCGTGTCTGCTGTATCCGACCTTTTAGGAGCGGATCTGAACAACAGAGAATCACTAGCTTTCTTTTTAATATTATCATAAATAGCGGAAAGCTTGCCGTCAAAGAGAAGATCTCCTGAGACCGAAGCGACTCTAAGAGAGTTCTTCACCTTAGAATCCACTAGTGTGGATGTAGCCAGGGCTGCGTCACGTCTAACCAACTCCAGATTTGCCACTGAAAGGGCGGAGTTACACGTGGAATAAGCTACTGCCCTTGAAAGAAGTCTTAAGGAGGATTGTATATCCTGAAACTCTTCCCCTTGAAGGCGCAGTGATAACGCCTTAGTAAGGTGATCTGCGTAAGATAAGGCATCTAAATTGGCTCTGTTAGACGCAATAGCTGTTTCCAACACTGCGGTTGGAATAGAAGCTGACGACGGTAATGATAGCTCTAAGTCTTCCGCCTCGTCGTCCATACGCAGAGGAACTCTCGGTATACCCTGACCTGCCGTGTCGAATTTATTCCTTGCATTAATGAAAGGCAGGTTGAGAGTATTTGCGGACAAGAAACCTGCTTTCCCCGTCCTGGAAGCAAGTTTAAAAATAGCGTCGTTCAATAATTCAAATGTTCTTGCAACATTATTGGACTGCGACGGAAACTCGGGAGCGATGTCCCTGAACCGCTCAAAAAATTCAGAGTCCAATGACGCTATAATTCTCCTGTCCGGAAGCGCAGCAGTCTGGCCCGACGGAACAACTTGAGGAAGAAAGTGCCGGATGAAGTCCATGGCAGCTTTATGTTGTTCCGAAAGGGATAGCTCCAATTCATCCGTATCCCTTTCACCATCCGGTCGGACCTCCCGATGTTCCCGGTCGTCCGCCCCCGATGCTTCGGCGGAGCGTACCGACCCAGCGCCGTCGGATAATTCTCGATCCGACACCGTTTCTGTCGGCTGCTGGGATGCTGCGATAAGCTGTGCTATCTGCACTAGAATGTCCGACGTCGAGACCTGCGGAGGAGCGGTCTTTCGCTGCTTCGCCGAGGGCAGCTCCGCATCAGATGGCTCCCGCATACTTTTCCTATGCGAACGTCCGGAGTCCATCGGTCTCGAATCCCTGGCTGCCGGATGGTGTGACCTGGTCGCCGAAGAATCCTTCATCGGCAAAGCTGGCAAAATATCGGAGGTCACGCAGCCAAGGTGCGGTCGTGTGCGCCGACGAGAAGAGGAAGCCTTAACAGTCTCTGCGGACTGCTTATACAACGGAGCGTTCCGAGCGACGGACGTATGCTCCGCTAAAGACACATTTTGTACCACAACATCTGGTCCCAGATGTTGTTGTACGAGAGAGGGGCCTCTCTCGCTCGCGGCCCGGCTGGACCTGGACGAGCTAGGAACCGGACTAAAAGGCTTCCTCCGTTCTCGTTCACTATCCGCCGTCACTGGGTGTGCATCTATTATTTTTATAGTGCTCGCATCACCCAAAATTTCCTCTTGGACCGCATCGGACGAACCCGGCTGCCGAACCATTCGGTGAATGGACGCTACACCGGGCGAGCTAGCGGACGACATTTGTCTAATCTCCATGAGCACTTTTGCCGCTAGCTCTGAATTTATTTGTGACGACGGACGCACACTTGAAGAAGATAACATGGAAACATCACCCTGTTCTGGTTCCTCTGAAATAGAAACTGAGAGAGTAGAGTGACCTTGTGGAGAAAGAGCCGGCATCGCTCTTTCTCCAGAAACAACATATCGTGACACACGTTTCCAATGTTTCTCATCCCAATGTTCACATATAGGACAGGGATTAATGCGAGAACACTGACTACAATTAATACAATGATCATGAAAGTCTGAGGAAGATTTCTTCCTATTACAATTTGAACAACGTCCCTTCATTGTGAAAGAACAACAATAAGTCCTAGTTACTCGCAAAAACCCCTGACACAAAGATACATAATAACATGATCCATTAATAAATGAAAAAACAATTGCAAAACAAAATAATTTTGAAAAAATATTTTTTCAGAGAAGCCCAAGTTGCTGAAAAGTAACGTTGAGCCCCGATGGATCCGATGGCAAAGTGTGGTCAAAAATTTTAAAATTATATAAAATAATTAATGAGACACTTTCGGATAATATAAATGTATCTTATAATGAGATAAACTACCACAAAGGCAAACAGCCCCCCTCAAAAAAGGCTGTTGCCAATGAAAACAAACAGTGTAAACACACTAGAAAACATGACTCCAGGCACTGAAAAAACTGGCCCGGAATCAGTCATCAATTACACTCTATCTGATGCAAAACAGAGACTCCCAGGGGAGAATCTGCAGAACATCAGATGGAAGATGCAGAACACAAACGTTATACACCCATGGGTGAAAACGTAACTATGGGGAAAATAACAGAAAACATTCTGTAACCAAGCAACTCTCCCAGGGAATTTTAGAAATGAAACTTCTCAAAAATATGCCAAAAGCATGGGAGAATTGCAAGGGGGGACTTTAGAAGGCTAGGGGAGAGGAAACACTGAATAAGCAGTGCAACAATTAGCAAGAATGACAACAAGAGGCCCATGCCTCGAAAATAGGCAACTTAACATAATTTCAACAAAAAATTTTAAGTACAGCCCTGATTATTTTTTGCCACTTCTTTTTTCCTCTCCTCCTTCTATCCTCCTTAGAATCACATTTTCTCCAAAAATTACGTGTCTGGCATCCTTTAAACTGAGATTTACAAGCACAAAGATCAGTGAGATGTTGACTGATGAAGGGCCAAACAGAGAATGATATTTGGCGCCAATTTCGAGACGACTGCGTCACTGCGCATGCGCAGTAGAGTCGTACTATGGAGGTCCTTTAGGACATGATTTCTTTTTGTTTTGGATGCAAATTTTGGGGATTGGGGGGCAAAATTTGTGTTTGGCCCTGGTTTTTGTGGAGTTAGCACCAGCTAAGTCTGGGTCATTGGTACAGTATAAAAATATTGATAGCTCCCGTCTAGAGGTAACCCCAAACAAGCAAGCCAGGTTTCAAAGCAATCCGATCATAAATGTGCCCTGTAGGGTGTGCCAAAGGGAAATATTGATGTTGGACTAAACTTAGTTCTAAGAACATTGGCCGCAGCAACATTTTTCTATGGAAATGGAAGAAAATCGATAGCTCCCATCTAGAGGTCACCCCAAACAAGCATACCAGGTTTCAAAGCAATCTGATCATAAATGTGCCCTGTAGGGTGTGCCAAAGGGTAATATTGAGGTCTTCTGACAAAACTGAGTTCTAAGAAAGTTGGCAGCGGCATCATTTTTCGACGAAAATTGAAGAAAATCGATAGCTCCCATCTAGAGGTCTCCCCAAACAAGCATACCAGGTTTCAAAGCAATCCGATCATAAATGTGCCCTGTAGTGTGTGCCAAAGGGAAATATTGAGATCTGACTAAACTAAGTTCTAAAAACGTTGGCCTTGGCAACATTTTTTGACAGAAATGGAAGAAAATCGATAGCTCCCATCTAGAGGTCACCCCAAACAAGCATGCCAGGTTTCAAAGCAATCCGATCATAAATGTTCCCTGTAGGGTGTGCCAAAGGGTAATATTGAGGTCTTCTGACTAAACTAAGTTCTAAGAACGTTGGCTGCGGCAACATTTTTTGATGGAAATTGAAAAAAATTGATAGCTCCCATCTAGAGGTCACCCCAAACAAGCATACCAGGTTTCAAAGCAATCCAATCATAAATGCGCCCTGTAGGGTTTGCCAAAGGGAAATAATGCGGTCTGATTTGACTAAGTTCTAAGAACGTTGACCATGGCAACATTTTCTGACGGAAATCGAATAAAATTGATAGCTCCCATCTAGAGGTCACCCTAAATAAGCATACCAGGTTTCAAAGCAATCTAATCATAAATGTGCCCTGTAGGGTGTGCCAAAGGGAAATATTGTGGTCTGACTGAACTAAGTTCTAAGAACGTTGGCTGCGGCAACATTTTTTGACGGAAATGGAAGAAAATCGATAGCTCCCATCTAGAGGTCACCCCAAACAAGCATACCAGGTTTCAAAGCAATCCGATCATAAATGTGCCCTGTAGGGTGTGCCAAAGGGAAATATTGAGGTCTTCTGACTAAACTAAGTTCTAAGAACGTTGGCCGCGGCAACATTTTTTGACAGAAATTGAATAAAATCAATAGCTCCCATCTAGAGGTCTCCCCCAAACAAGCACACCAGGTTTCAAAGCAATCCAATCATAAATGTTCCCTGCAGGGTGTGCCAAAGGGAAATATTGTGGTTTGACTAAACTAAGTTCTAAGAACGTTGGCCGCAGCAACATTTTTTGACGGAAATTGAAGAAAAGCGATAGCTCCCATCTAGAGATCACCCCAAACAAGCATACCAAGTTTCAAAGTGATCTGATCATAAATGCGACCTGTGAGGTGTGCCGAAGAAAATTGTGGACGTACGTACTAACGGACTGACGTACGTACGTACGCCGACGAAGTGATGGCTATAGCTCGCATTGCCTTTGTCAAGTTGAGCTAAAAATGAAATGAAAGTGTCAATGACACTGTAGCTCAAGTTGTCAAGACATGTACATGTATAGTATGTGACACAGCAATGACAAACATCTAGGTAATGACCTGATAACAAAGTTACGTATAAAGTATTGTAACGGTCTGTACATAAATACTGACCGTAGCCTGTAACAAATGTATAGTTAAAGTATTGTAATGGTGGGTGACAGTCAGATGCTAAACTAGAAAAGAAATCTTGGAGTCCCAGAGTGGGCCTGACTGAACCCCAAAATATTTGTTCTCATAGCACAGTGATAACAAAGGCACCCCAAAACACACTCATTCCTGTCCCAAGGTGAAAACAAAGGTACCCAAGAAGTTTCGTGAAGATCAGTTCATAAATACGAGCTGTATAGAAGTTGTGACAAAAAACTGATTGGACCTAATTTCAGTACAAAATGGCCACTGGCAGCCATCTTGAATTTTGGACCACACTCAGAAACACTCGTTCTCATCCCAAGGTGATAATAAAGGTACCCAAGAAGTTTTGTGAAGATCGGTTGATAAATACAGCCTCTAGCCCAAGCCGTATTGACATGTGCACTTACAGTGTATAAGTAGCACTAAATAAATCAAAATTCATCTAATTTGCATAATTTCTGCACAAGAAAAAAACCCGTACTATATGTGATGAATTCCATTTTACTAAACATTCATACAAAAATTTATTCAAATTAGAACTTTCATACAGAGGTTCTGTACAAAAGACTGATTGCACTCATTTTGGTACAAAATGGCTGCTGGTGGTCATCTTGAATTTCGTACCACACCCAAAAACACCCGTTCTAATCCCACGGTGATAACAAAGGTACCCAAGAAGTTTCGTAAAGATCGGTTCATAAATAAGGCCTCTAGCCTGAGCCGTATAGAAGTTGTGTACAAAAAACTGATTGGACCTAATTTCGGTACAAAATGGCCACTGGCAGCCATCTTGAATTTTGGATCGCACTCAAAAACACTCGTTCTCGTCCCAAGGTGATAACAGAGGTACCCAAGAAGTTTCGTGAAGATCGGTTGATAAATACAGCCTCTAGCCTGAGCCGTATTGACATGTGTACTTACTGTGTGTAAGTACCACTGAAAAAATCAAAGTTCATCTAATTTGCATAATTTCTGCACGAGAAAAAACCTGTATTATATGTGATGTATCCCATGGTACTAAACATTCACACAAAAATTTTTTCAAATCAGCGCTTTCATATAGAAGTTCTGTGCAAAAACTCTGATTGCACCTAATTTTGTACAAAATGGCTGCCATCGGCCATCTTGAATTTCGGACCTCACCCAACAACACTCGTTCTCGTCCCATGGTGATACCAAAGGTACCCAAGAAGTTTCGTAAAGATCGGTTTATAAATACGGCCTCTATATTATTTATTATTTATTTATTGATGTTTAAGGTCACATATTTATGCACAATGGCTAATCATGACTGTGACAGTTTTACGGGTGGAGGAAGCCGGAGTACACGGAGAGAACCACCGAGCAACGACGAGCAGCTGCCAGCTCCCCAACATCGCAACTCCGCACTGCAGCACAGGCAGGGTTAGATTGGTTGAAGACATGCGTACCATCGACGTGCAGTACGCCTTAGTACATGGCGTCATCGTGCCCCCACATGGGCAATGGGGGTGAAGTGTCTTGCCCAAGGACACAACGCGGTTGCCGCAGGTGGGAAAATACGGCCTCTAGCCCGAGCCGTATTGGCATTTGCACTTACAGCGCTGAAAGTAACACTAAATAAATCAAAGTTAGTCTAATTTGCATAATTTACGTACGAGAAAAAAACCTGTATTATATGTGATGTATCCCATGGTACTAAACATTCACACAAAAAATTATTCAAATCAGCGCTTTCATATGGAAGTTCTGCGCAAAAGTTAAAAAATTTATAGTAATTTATATATTTTTTATACTTACCAATGACCCAGATTTAGCTGGTGCTAACTCTAACAAAACCAGGGCCGCAGTCGTCCCGAAATTGGCGCAAATTATCATTCTTACTGGCAGTGCCTGGTCAGCGCTATGTACTCAGCGGGGAGGCAAGAGTTCCCAACTCCAGGGAGGGCCATCCCCGTCTGGGTCATTGGTAAGTATAAAAAATATATAAATTACTATAAATTTTTTAACATTTTTATACTGTACCAATGACCCAGACTTAGCTGAATAGTAAACAGGCTGGAGGGCCTAGGACATAGAGGAAAATCCAATAAGCTCAACTATATAGTAAAGAGGTAACCCCTTAAGGAGAAAAGGAGTATTAGGCTTTACATGTATCTTTCTTATTTAATATTAAATTAGAAAGATACACTACCCTTAATAATTGAGCACAATAACATTCATGTTCTCTATTAACATCCAGTATAACCCTTATACTAATTATTTTTAAAGCAAGCCAATAAATAAAGTAGTCCAGAGAATTGAGACTTTTTATAATCATTTAAAAGTGTCCGAGTATTGTATATTAAAGCCCGTTTGACACTTGACATATACAAATGCTTCACACCGAGCTACACTTTAAAAATAAGACATGAATGAATTTAAACATTAATATTACACTTTAAAACCATCCCGGAAGCGACTCAGAAATACTGACTTGGAGGAGGCATTCCCTTGGTTTTCACTATAAAGCAGGTGACCTAAGGGAACACCCGCCCACCCCCCTCCCCCCCCTTCCCCTTGCCCTGGGTCAAATAGCCCAGAGCGAAGAGGGCAGCCGGACGGAGTCACTGCCGGAACAGAAAGCCTGCATAACTATAGTTGCAACTGTTTAGTGGACGACATTCTGAGCAACAGATAACGGACCTAAACAATGCAGGTCTCCAGAAATGGACTCAATATTTCTGAGATAAAAATTCGTAAATGTGGATGGCTGAGACCAATAAGCAGCCTTCATTAAATCTGTAATAGCAACACTATTAGCATAAGCCCAGGAAGTAGAAAGAGCTCTTACTTCATGAGCAGAAATCTTAAGCACAGACTGCTGAGAGGAAGATAAATCTTCATAAGCAGTACGGATAGTTAACTGAATCCATCTAGCAATAGAATGGACTGAAATATCCTTTCTATTAGGCATCAAAGACAGAAAGAAACGTTTCCGTCCCTTTCTGATAAACTGAGATCTCTGTTTATAGATACGTAGTGCTCTAACAGGACAGAGTAAAGGCCTACGCCCGTCTGAAGACGGAAGAGCCTTAATAACAATAGGTTCCGGATATTTATTAGGAGCCTGATTCTTAGCTAAAAAACCCACATTAGCAGTGAAGGTGATAGTGTTCCCAACACTACGATAATGAGAATCATCCACCGATAGTGCATGAAGCTCACTGACTCTTCTGGCAGAAGAGAAAGCTAAGAGAAAAGCTGTCTTATAAGATAAGAATTTGAAATCTACTGTCCCAAGAGGTTCAAATGGCTTTTCCTTCAATTTAAGGAGAACCCAAGCTAAATTCCACTTAGGAATTAATCTAAGAGTTCTGGGTCTATTTATCGAAAAGTTTCTAACCAACTTCGATAAAGAGACATTAGATCCAATTTGTAAACTATCATGATGTGCATAGGTATCAGATAACATAGATCTATAACCCTTTATAGTAACAGGCTGCAGTTTGATTTCGTCAAACAAGTATACTAGAAAGTTTGCAATGTCTGGTATAGAGGGATCAAATATATCTACAGAATGATCCCTACACCAACGACGAAAAACCTTCCACTTAGCCGCATAGTTTAGCGAAGAGGAGGTCCTCCTGCAGTTAGAAATCGCGTCCACTGCTCGTCCTGTAAAGTGCTTGCCATGCAAGAAGGACCGCACAACGGAAAAACGTGAAGGTTGAGACCTTGCGGGTTGTGATGGAGTTGGCGCGATTTCCCCTGCGAAAGAAGATCCTCTCGTGGAGGAAGCTTCCGCGGTAGGTCCCACAACAGACACCTGAGTAGATTTATCCACGGTCTCTGTGGCGACAGAGATGCTACCAACAGAATCTTGCATTGAGATTGTTTTATCTTTAGCAATACTTGTTGAATTAACGGCGCTGGAGGATACACATATCCTATCATTCCGTCCCCAGGGATCGACAGAGCGTCTACTGCAAATGCTCTTGGATCCGGACACGGAGACACATACGTCTGCAACTGATTGTTGAGATGTGTCGCAAATAAGTCTATCATTGGCCGTTCCCATTGGTAGCAAATCTGATTGAATACTTGTTTGTTGAGAGTCCACTCCGACGGCAACAAACGACCCTTTCGTGAAAGGGAGTCTGCTAGCACATTCAGACGACCCGGTATGTGACGGACCGAAAGAAGAACGTGATGTTCTAACGCAAACAGAAGGATTCTTTCCGTTAGATTGAACAACGGAACTGAATGAGTGCCTCCCTGATTCCGTATATACACCACTACTGTCATATTGTCGGATAGGATTTGGACATGAGCATCGTGAATAATGTCCATCCAGTGATGTAACGCAAGCCAAATTGACATCATTTCCTTGATGTTTATGTGCTTGCACAGGAATTGCGGATCCCAAAGACCCTGGCATCTCGAATCCGTTGGGATTAATGATGCACCCCAACCTGTTTGACTGGCATCCGTCATAACGGTAAAACTCGGATCCGGCAACTGCAGCGGAACTCCTTGAGTTAACCACTGAATGTTTGCCCAAGTCTGAATCTCTTGTTTCACTTGATCTGACAAGAGAACGTCTACATCGAGCGAATGAATTTTCACACTCCAATTCTGAGTCAGGAAAATTTGAAGAGGATGTGTGCGTAACCGCCCCATCGGAATGAGATCCGCGGCGGCTCCGCACAGACCTATCAGTCTCATAAATTCTCTCGCCGTGACTTTGTCTGCGTGCAGACAATAGCGAGCGTAACAACTGACTAATTTCGCTCTGGTTAACGGCAGACGAACGAGATTGTTGTGCGTCTCGAAGCTCATTCCCAGATGAGTGAATGACTTGGACGGCACCAGATCCGACTTCTCCTCGTTTACTATAAAACCGAGACATCGGAGCAATAGAAGAAGATTCTGAACATCGTTCTGAAGCGTTAACTCGTTGCCGTACCTCTGAAGAATGTCGTCCAGGTAGGCCGACGTTACCGCAGACGAATGAGCTCGGAAGTAGATCATTACCGAGTTCATTACCCGAGTGAAAGCCCAGGGTGCTAGATTCAATCCAAAGCACATGGCCTGGAACTGATACACCACTCCTAGGACTGCGAAGAGTAGATACTTTCGGAATGTCGGATGTACCATGACGTGAAAGTACGCATCTTTGAGATCTATGCTCGTTGCATAATCGTTCAACCGAATACTCGCTCTGACCGATCGAATCGTCTCCATATAAACTTCGGAGCGACGATCAGCTTGTTTATCCAGCTCAAATCTATGACTGGACGGAACGAGCCGTCTGGTTTCGGAACCAGAAACAGATGGCTGTAGAATCCCAGCGATTCCTGGTTTTCTACGACCTCTACCGCGTTCTTCATTAAAAGAGACTGCACCTCTGATAACAGAGCGTCTCTTTTCTGTGGATTTGACGGAAGATGAGTCCACTTTGGACTTCAAGTTAATGGAGGCTTTCGTTTGAAGGATATCTTCAGACCTTCCGAAGTCACTCCTCTCACCCAAGGGTCGTCCGTAATCGACGCCCACTCTTGTGAAAAACTTGACAACCTTCCGCCAACCGGAACGCGATAGAGGTTTAAGCCATCACCTCCTGGACCTGCGAGGCCTGCGGTAGGAGAAACCACGTCTTCCACGACCCGCACCTCGCCTCGTCGACCTCGGGGCGTCCGACCGATTGTCCCGGCCTGAATGACGTCCCGAACGAGAGTCGCTATCCTGACGGTCTCTCGAATAAGACCAAGAGGACGCACCGGAACCTCTATAGGAACCTCTCTTGGGCGCATTAGACCCAGAAGTGCCTGTCTTATTCGTGTCTGCTGTATCCGACTTCTTAAGAGCAGATCTGAACAACAGAGAATCATTAGCTTTCTTTTTAATTTTATCATAAATAGCGGAAAGCTTGCCGTCAAAGAGAAGTTCTCCTGAGACCGAAGCAACTCTAAGAGAGTTCTTCACCTTAGAATCCACTAGTGTGGATGTAGCTAGGGCTGCGTCACGTCTAACCAACTCCAGATTTGCCACTGAAAGGGCGGAGTTACACGTGGAATAAGCTACTGCCCTTGAAAGAAGTCTTAAAGAGGATTGTATATCCTGAAACTCTTCCCCTTGAAGGCGCAGTGAGGACGCCTTAGTAAGGTGATCTGTGTAAGATAAGTCATCTAAATTGGCTCTGTTAGACGCAATAGCTGTTTCCAACACCGCGGTTGGAATAGAAGCTGACGACGGTAATGATAGCTCTAAGTCTTCCGCCTCGTCGTCCATACGCAGAGGAACTCTCGGTATACCCTGTCCTGCTGTATCGAATTTATTCCTTGCATTAATGAAAGGCAGGTTGAGAGTATTAGCGGACAAGAAACCTGCTTTCCCCGTCCTGGAAGCAAGTTTAAATATAGCGTCGTTCAATAATTCAAATGTTCTAGCAACATTATTGGACTGCGACGGAAACTCGGGAGCGATGTCCCTGAACCGCTCAAAAAATTCAGAGTCCAATGACGCTATAATTCTCTTGTCCGGAAGCGCAGCAGTCTGGCCCGACGGAACAACTTGAGGGAGAAAGTGCCGGATGAAGTCCACGGCAGCTTTATGTTGTTCCGAAAGGGATAGCTCCAAGTCATCCGTATCCCTTTCACCATCCGGTCAGACCTCATGATGTTCCCGGTCGTCCGCCCCCGATGCTTCGGCGGAGCGTACCGACCCAGCGCCGTTGGATAATTCTCGATCCGACACCGTTTCTGTTGGCTGCTGGGATGCTGCGATAAGCTGTGCTATCTGCACAAGAATGTCCGGCGTCGAGACCTGCGGAGGCGCAGTCTTTCGCTGCTTCGCCAAGGGCAGCTCCGCATCAGATGGCTCCCGCATACTTTTCCAATGCGAACGTCCAGAGTCCATTGGTCTCGAATCCCTGGCTGCCGGATGGTGTGACCTGGTCGCCGAAGAATCCTTCATCGGCGAAGCTGGTAATATATCGGCGGTCACGCAGCCAAGGTGCGGTCGTGTGCGCTGACAAGAAGAGGAAGCCTTAACAGTCTCTGCGGACTGCTTATACAACGGAGCGTCCCGAGCGGCGGACGTATGCTCCGCTAAAGACACATTTTGTACCACAACATCTGGTCCCAGATGTTGTTGTACGAGAGAGGGACCTCTCTCGCTCGCGGCCCGGCTGGACCTGGACGAGCTAGGAACCGGACTAAAAGGCTTCCTCCGTTCTCGCTTACTATCCCCCGTCACTGGGTGTGCATCTATTATGTTTATAGTGCTCGCATCACCCAAAATTTCCTCTTGGACCGCATCGGACGAACCCGGCTGCCGAACCATTCGGTGAATGGACGCTACACCGGGCGAGCTAGCGGACGACATTTGTCTAATCTCCATGAGCACTTTTGCCGCTAGCTCTGAATTCATTTGTGACGACGGACGCACACTTGAAGAAGATAACATGGAAACATCACCCTGTTCTGGTTCCTCTGAAATAGAAACTGAGAGAGTAGAGTGACCTTGCGGAGAAAGAGCCGGCATCGCTCTTTCTCCAGAAACAACATATCGTGACACACGTTTCCAATGTTTCTCATCCCAATGTTCACATATAGGACAGGGATTAATGCGAGAACACTGACTACAATTAATACAATGATCATGAAAGTCAGAGGAAGATTTCTTCCTATTACAATTTGAACAACGTCCCTTCATTGTGAAAGAACAACAATAAGTCCTAGTTACTCGCAAAAACCCCTGACACAAAGATACATAATAACATGATCCATTAATAAATGAAAAAACAATTGCAAAACAAAATAATTTTGAAAAAATATTTTTTCAGCGAAGCCCAAGTTGCTGAAAAGTAACGTTGAGCCCCGATGGATCCGATGGCAAAGTGTGGTCAAAAATTTTAAATTTATATAAAATAATTAATGAGACACTTTCGGATAACATAAATGTATCTTATAGTGAGATAAACTACAGCAAAGGCAAACAGCCCCCCTCAAAAAAGGCTGTTGCCAATGAAAACAAACAGTGTAAAAACACTAGAAAACATGACTCCAGGCACTGAAAAAACTGGCCCGGAATCAGTCATCAATTACACTCTATCTGATGCAAAACAGAGACTCCCAGGGGAGAATCTGTAGAACATCAGATGGAAGATGCAGAACACAAACGTTATACACCCATGGGTGAAAACGTAACTATGGGGAAAATAACAGAAAACATTCTGTAACCAAGCAACTCTCCCAGGAAATTTTAGAAATGAAATTTCTCAAAAATATGCCAAAAGCATGGGAGAATTGCAAGGGGGGACTTTAGAAGGCTAGGGAAGAGGAAACACTGAATAAGCAGTGCAACAATTAGCAAGAATGACAACAAGAGGCCCATGCCTCGAAAATAGGCAACTTAACATAATTTCATCAAAAAATTTTAAGTACAGCCCTGATTATTTTTTGTCACTTCTTTTTCCTCTCCTCCTTCTATCCTCCTTAGAATCACATTTTCTCCAAAAATTACGTGTCTGGCATCCTTTAAACTGAGATTTACAAGCACAAAGATCAGTGAGATGTTGACTGATGAAGGGCCAAACAGAGAATGATAATTGGCGCCAATTTCGGGACGACTGCGTCACTGTGCATGCGCAGTGGAGGCGTAGTATGGAGGTCCTTTAGGACATGATTTCTTTTTGTTTTGGATGCAAATTTTGGGGATTGGGGGGCAAAATTTGTGTTTGGCCCTGGTTTTGTTAGAGTTAGCACCAGCTAAGTCTGGGTCATTGGTACAGTATAAAAATATCTGATTTCACCTAAGTCTGTACAAAATGGCTGCCAGCGGTCAACTTGAACTTCAGATCGGACCCAAAAACACTCGTTCTCGTCCCACGGTCATAACAAAGGTACCCAAGACGTTTCGTAAAGATCGGTTCATAAATACTGTCTCTAGCCCGAGCCGTATTGAATTGTTGACGGCCCTACGGCCAGACGGACGACTGGCCATGGCATAAGCTCAAATTTGGCTTTGCCAAAGTTGAGCTAAAAATCTGATGTCTCAGAAAAATAATTTGTATTGTTAGCTTCAACTTGTGACAGGTAAAGGGTACATAAAACATTCTCTTTCTAAAATCTTCTATTATAATACAACTGAACAACAATTTTGGTAAAAAGCGGCAAGAAATATGTTCTGCTTTTACTTCTTTCTGAAAGAAAGTATTATTATGTAGTTAGATCATCAGCTGCATGGCTCTGTTGATTGGGAAATATAACTGCAGTCAATATAAGTTGGAATTTTTTAACTTAAAATTTGTGGTTTAAATTTTAAAAGACTATACCTCAAATTCGAGGGGACAATTTTTCCTACATGTAATTACTCTAAATCCTTAACTAGAGGTTCTACAGAGCCTGTAATCGCTCACCTGGAACTACATATAAAAATGTGACATTCCATAGGCTTTCCATGGTAACTTTAAGCTGCAATGGTGACCATGTTTGCAACATTACATCAACATTACATGAGGATTATTGGTAGAAGGTGTCCCAGTCCTCAATCACGTGAAGTTTCAAAACATTTGAATCCATCAAATAGAATCATAGCATGTCTCTTGTGGCCATATTTTCTAACCAACGGGAACAAAAAGAGGATTGTTTGTAGAGGGCCTCCTATAGACCATTCTTGCCAAGTTTTAGTTCCGCCAGCTCAGTAGTTCCAGAGAGAAGATGAAAATGTGATTTCCCATAGGTTTTTTCTATAGTAACTATAAACTGCAATTGTGGCCATGTTTGCAATGCGATCAACATTAAAATGAGGAACGTCGTGGAGTGTGTCCCAATTATCAACCATGCAAAGTATCAAAACATTTGGCCATGTGGTTTCAGAGGAGAAGAGTTTTCAAAATTAACCAATCAGAATCAAAGAATAACAAGAAGGACGCCAACGCCCTATAGCTCACCAACATTCCTCTTTGATAGTAACTTTGGCAAACACAAGAACTGTATCAAACAGGGTCATAACATGCAACAAAGCTTACCTAAACACAACCTCGTAAAAGTAAAACACAGAAACTGACATAAACACTTAGTGAAACATGAAATTCTGAGCGAAACAGAAAACTAAACGCAAATAAAAATGTCACGAAAAATGTTTAAAATGCAGGGTATGAGGGGTTAATCATGGAACAATGATACTGAGGAACATGTATGATGAATATAAGTGCCATGGGAAGAGAAGGAACACAGCAGCTGACCTAAACACCAAGTTAAACATGAAATTCCGAGCTAAACAGAAAACTAAACGCAACTAAAAATGTCAAGAAAAATGTTTGAAATGCAGGGTATGAGGGGTTAATCATGCAACAATGATACTGAGGAACATGTATGATGAATATAAGTGCCATGGGAAGAGAAGGAGCACAGCAGCTGACCTAAACACTTAGTTAAACATGAAATTCTGAGCTAAACAGAAAACTAAACAAACGCAACTAAAAATGTGAAGAAAAACGTTTAAAATGCAGGGTATGAGGGGTTAATCATGGAACAATGATACTGAGGAACATGTATAATGAATATAAGTGCAATGGGAAGAGAAGGAGCACAGCAGCTGACCTAAACACTAAGTTAAACATGAAATTCCGAGCTAAACAGAAAACTAAACGCAACTAAAAATGTCAAGAAAAATGTTTAAAATGCAGGGTATGAGGGGTTAATCATGGAATAATGATACTGAGGAACATGTATGATGAATATAAGTGCCATGGGAAGAGAAGGAACACAGCAGCTGACCTAAACACTAAGTTAAACATGAAATTCCGAGCTAAACAGAAAACTAAACGCAACTAAAAATGTCAAGAAAAATGTTTAAAATGCAGGGTATGAGGGGTTAATCATGGAACAATGATACTGAGGAACATGTATGATGAATATAAGTGCCATGGGAAGAGAAGGAGCACAGCAGCTGACCTAAACACTTAGTTAAACATGAAATTCTGAGCTAAACAGAAAACTAAACGCAACTAAAAATGTGAAGAAAAACGTTTAAAATGAAGGGTATGAGGGGTTAATCATGGAACAATGATACTGAGGAACATGTATAATGAATATAAGTGCAATGGGAAGAGAAGGAGCACAGCAGCTGACCTAAACACTAAGTTAAATATGAAATTCCGAGCTAAACAGAAAACTAAACGCAACTAAAAATGTCAAGAAAAATGTTTAAAATGCAGGGTATGAGGGGTTAATCATGGAACAATGATACTGAGGAACATGTATAATGAATATAAGTGCCATGGGAAGAGAAGGAGCACAGCAGCTGACCTAAACACTAAGTTAAACATGAAATTCCGAGCTAAACAGAAAACTAAACGCAACTAAAAATGTCAAGAAAAATGTTTAAAATGCAGGGTATGAGGGGTTAATCATGGAACAATGATACTGAGAAACATGTATGATGAATATAAGTGCCATTGGAAGAGAAGGAGCACAGCAGCTGACCTAAACACTTAATTAAACATGAAATTCTGAGCTAAACAGAAAACTAAACGCAACTAAAAATGTCAAGAAAAATGTTTAAAATGCAGGGTATGAGGGGTTAATCATGGGACAATGATACTGAGGAACATGTATAATGAATATAAGTGCCATGGGAAGAGAAGGAGCACAGCAGCTGACCTAAACACTAAGTTAAACATGAAATTCCGAGCTAAACAGAAAACTAAACGCAACTAAAAATGTCAAGAAAAATGTTTGAAATGCAGGGTATGAGGGGTTAATCATGCAACAATGATACTGAGGAACATGTATGATGAATATAAGTGCCATGGGAAGAGAAGGAGCACAGCAGCTGACCTAAACACTTAGTTAAACATGAAATTCTGAGCTAAACAGAAAACTAAACGCAACTAAAAATGTCAAGAAAAATGGCTAAAATGTTGGGTATGAGGGGTTACATCATGGTAAAATGATAATAATCATCATATAGCAGCATTATAAAAGCCATGATATGGAAATAGGGCGAATAAGTGACCTAAACAGAAACTTTAACATTATTGGACACGTACGCTGACGCCGACGCTGACGCCGACGCCGACCGATCGAGCCATGCCATAAGCTCACACAACTAAAGTTGGTGAGCTAAAAAGAGTAACAGTTGTAGAGAACCTCTCATAGACAATGCCTGCCAAGTCTGGTTAACATTTGCTCAATACTTTGAAAATGTGATGTGATTTCCTAAAGGGTTTCTATAACAAGAGGCCCCACGGGGCCTGAAGCGCTCATCTTGTACAGAACACAATTTAAACAGAGTCCAAGAATGAGTCCACATTAAGCAAGCGATCTCCATAGGCTACACTGTCAATCCTTGAGTCCCTCAGGAGTGACAAAAATAATCTGGGCATCATGCCTTTTCTTCAGTTGATCATAAGTAAAATGTAGAGCTCCCGTATGAAGCCCCTTGATACAACCTATGTGGATTAATCTTAGTACCTCTAGAGGGTACTGAATACAAAATTTTTAATTCTTCAGCAAAATGGCCAATTCCGGCTCCCATAGAGAGCCCGAATATTAACCCAGGCTCTTGATTTGAACACAGTTAAATCTGACTTCCCTAGAGATGTTGTGTACCGAATATGAAAGCATTCTGACTGTTGGATCTGAAGAAGAGAAATTGTAAAGAAATTTCTTTGAATTGCACTAAGTTCAAATTTGGGCTACCATAGCGAGCCCAAATATTAACCTATGGATCCGATTTGAACAAACATGAATCTGACCCCCCTAGAGATGTTGTATACCAAATGTGAAAGCATTCTGACAAGTGAATCTGAAGAAGAAGATTTTTGAAGAAATTCCCTCATATTGTACTAAGTTAAATTTCATGTTCCCATATGGAGCCCAAATATTAACCTAGGCACTCGAATTGAACAACCTGGAATCTGACCCCCCTAGAGATGTTGTATACCAAATATAAAAGCATTCTGACTGGTGGATCTGAAGAAGATTTTTAAAGAAATTTCCTCATATTGCACTAAGTAAAAATTTGGGCTACCATAGTGATCCCAAATATTAACCTAGGGATCTGATTTGAACAAACTTGAATCTGACCCCCAGAGAGATGTTGCATACCAAATATCAAAGCATTCTGACTGATGGATCTGAAGAAGAAGATTTTTTTAAATTACCCTCCATATTGAACAAAGAAAAAATTTGGGCTTCCATAGGAAGCCCAAATATTAACCTAGGGACTTGGTTTGAACAATCTAGAATCTGACCCTCATAACAATGATGTATACCAAATATTAAAAGATTCTGACTGGTGGTTCTGAAGAAGAAGATTTTTAAAGAATATTCCCCATATTACCCTATCTTAAAACTTTGGGCTCCTGTAGAGAGCCCAAATATGAACCAATGAGCTTTATTTCAACAAACTTTTATCTGACCCCCCTACGAATGTGGTATACCAAATATCAAAAGATTCTGATGATTGGTTCTGGAGAAAAGATTTTTAAAAATTTTTGCAAATATGCTGACTCAGCATTTTTTCGATGCCCATTACAGAACACCCTAAAAAAAATGATGGCAATTTTTTTTTACCATTCAGTTCTACTGGTCATAAGGATACTTCATACCAAATAAAAGCTCTCTGTTCTGTGGGGTTTGGGAAATATGGGCGTTTGAAAATATTTCTATTTTTAGCTCCCAGGGTCCCATGGGGATGCAGGAATTTTTTTTTTTTGCATGGGTCAAGTACTTATGACCCAATACTACCACAAAACAAATTTGGTTCATACCGGACCATCGGTTCAGAAAATAGAAATTTTGGGCGGGGCCAAAAATCTTACCCCTCCTATTACAAAGCCAAATATTACTTCACGAACTTCGTTTGAACAAATTTGATTCTACACCTCGTATGAAAGCTCCATAGCAAATATCAAGTCATTGTACACACTAGTTCTTGAGAAGAAGATTTTAAAAATATTTTGGAGCATTTTCCCCCAGTCCCTCCCTATGGGGCTGGGCATGCTGAGTTGAACAAAAATGAAATGCCCCTTTGCGACCATCACTCACACAAACTTTCACTTGAATTGGCCCAGTGGCTTTGGAGGAGAAGAGCAAAACATGGTGTTGACGGACGACAGACGACGGGCGACAGACGGAGAGCGATGAGATTAGCTCAGCTTGACTTTGTCAAGATGAGCTTATAACTATAAGCCACAATTGCATCCATAATTGCAACCCGATGAAGATTAAAATGAGGATCATTGGTAGAGGGGGGTGACAGTCATCAGTCACACTAAGTTTTCAAACCATTTGGCCTTGTAGTTTCAAAGAAGATTTTCTTGAAAATGCACACATTTATGAATTCTGTTTCAACAAATAAAAAAATCAGTAAAAGAAGGTTAAATATTTTGAAAATTATAATTTTCTAAGACAGTATTCTCTTTTCAAAATAGCTTTGGATAGGTAAACGGTTACAGTCAAACACATTTATTCCAATTTTTGTCAAATCTTAAAAGATATACAATAATTACTGTCATCTAAGCTGACATGATTGCAAGAGAATACAAACAAAAACTTTCATGTTACTTATCAGAAAATACTGATTGATGATGACAGGTGTTTGGAAAACCAGGAGAATAATGCTGCATATATATGTTTGGAAAACCAGGAGACTAATGATGCATATATCAAGATACAGTTGTAATGGTTTACAGTAAAGTCAAAATAAGTTGGGTAGCATAATCCTATAAACTATGTATCTTTTTCTCTTCCTACACAGATAAGACCAGAAGCTGACATCATTTTCTGGAAAGCTCTCATTGATAGCTTTCCAGAAGATGTCAGATTCTGATCTTGTCAGGGCAGGAGCAGCAGTTTACTTAGTTTATTGCAGTTATGCTACAGCTTATTTTGACTTGTACTGTATACACAATATTTTGGGTTTTTTCCCAGTTCTCAGTGGAGAAAACTGGAACCAACCCTTACCAGATTCTCAAAAAACAAGTATTTTGCTGACAGTACCGATCTTCGTGCAGACAGGAGAGGCATAGGGTTAAGCATTAAAATATAGCCTCTGGTGGCCATGTATTTCCATCCTCTAATAGACCATTCCTGCAAAGTAGTCTCAGTAGTTTCAGAGAAGAAGATGAAAATGTGATTTCCCATAGGGTTTCTATAGTAACTATAAGCCGTAATTGTGGCCATGTTTACAACCCGATCAACATTAAATGAGGATCATTCGTAGAGGGGGTCCCAGTCATCACTTATGTGAAGTATCAAAACATTTGGCCTGGCAGTTTCAGAGAAGAAGATTTTTTAAAATCCACCTATCAGAATCAAAGAATGCCTCTGGCGGCCATGTTTTTCAACCCTCGGGAACAAAATGAGGATCATTTGTAGAGGACCTCCTATAGACCATCCCTGCCAGGTTTGGTTCACGTCGGCTCAGTAGTTCCGGAGAAGATGAAAATGTGATTTCCCATAGGGTTTCTATAGTAACTATAAGCTGCAATTGTGGCCATGTTTGCAACCCGGTCAACACTAAATGAGGATCATCGGTAGAGGGGGTCCCAGTCATCATTTATGTGAAGTATCAAAACATTTCGCCTGGCAGTTTCAGAGGAGAAGATTTTTGAAAATCTACCAATCAGAATGAAAGAATGCCTCTGGTGGCCATGTTTTTCAACCCACAGGAACAAAATGAGGATCGTTTGTAGAGGACCTCCCATAGACTATCCCTGCCAGGTTTGTTTTCATATCGCCTCGGTTTTTCCAGAGAAGAAGAGGAAAATGTGATTTCCCATAGGGTTTCTACAGTAACTATAAGCCGCAATTGCGGCCATGTTTGTGACCCAATCAACATTAAATGAGGATCGTTGGTAGAGGGGGTCCCAGTCATCATTTATGTGAAGTTTCAAAACATTTGGCCTGGCAGTTTCAGGTTTATGATGGAAAATATTTTACATAACGTAGAAACTGTCTGTTTTATCTTCGGAACCTCTACATTGTGTGAAAGGTATGAAAAATTAAAAATAAAATACAGTGAAAATAAATAACTGAATAATAATAATAAAAATAATAATAATAATAATAATAATAATAATAATAATAATAATAATAATAATATAATAATAATAATAATAATAATAATAAGAAGAAGAAGAAGAAGAAGAAGAAGAAGAAGAAGAAGAAGAAGAAGAAGAAAAGAAGACGAAGAAGAAGAAGAAGAAGAAGAAGAAGAAGAAGAAGAAGAAGAAGAAGAAATAATAATAATAAATTTATTTAGTAAATAAACATGGTTGAAATTGGAACCTATTTTGTTTTTTGGGCATATATGAACTCTGGCACTTGCCTGTGTGTGTTTCAGGTTAAAAGTTTGCACTGGCACAGACATTTCCTACTGAAACGTTTTTTTATTTTAATATGCCACCGAAAAATTGTTTTCATTTACTGAATCCTGATGGGTTTCAAACTTGACCAAAAAATACATAAAATTAATTTAAACTAAGTGATGAGCTCAGGAACTGGTTAAACTGACTGGCAATAATTGATGTTATTCATTGATGGGCTCTAATTTAGTCCTTACAAGGATGTTACGCAAGTTTTTGTTTTTCTTATAGGTGATGACAGGTCGAAGATTCAAAGGTTCATTTAATTTAGCATTGGTTAAATTGAATTCATCTTTTAACATTTTTGCTATTTCGATATTCATTCTGTTATATGTTAAAGTGAAAGGAATGATGGACCTCCTTTCTCATTCTCCCTCTGATATATTCATACCAAATGGCCGGAGAGTTTGAAGTGTATTGATCCAAAAAGCTTCACGTGTGTGTGTGTGTGTTTGTGTGTGTGTTGGGAGAGGGGGGTGGGGGTGGGGGGTGGGGGGGGGGGGGGTTATAGTAGTCAATTATTGTTTGTTTGCATTTAGTAACTCCAAATCCTTCAAAATATTTGGTATGCAGTGGTGGTGTTATAATAGTCTATTTTTGTTTGTTTGCATTTAATAACTCTTAATCCTTCAAAATGCATTTTTGGAAAAACTGCCTAAACGAGCATCGGGTGGGGGGGGGGGGGGAATTTGGGGGATTGGGGGGGGGGGACCTATATTCAAACCTGGCCTGTATTACTAGCTGGAAAATACACATATCAACTTTGGTTGAAATCAAATAATCCAAACTGGAGTTATCGGTTGGAAACCAATTGTTTACAGACAGATGGATGGACCAACGGATGGACCGACGGATGGACCAACGGATGGACCAACGGATGGACCAACGGATGGACTGTTGGACAGACCGACTGATGGATGGACAGACGAAAGTCATGATTATAGCCCTCACTGTAAACAGTCGGTCTAAAAAGGGTTAAACATTTCACAAAATAGCATGAAACATAATGAGAATGAAACAATCAATAATAATTAATATTAATTTAAAACAAAAAAAATTTAACCTTGACTAAAAAACTTTAACCACAAACTTTTAACCAAAACTCTAAATGTTAACAGATGGACAGACAAAAGTCATGACTATAGCCCTCAATGTAAACGGTCAGACTAAACAGAAAAAAAACTTTAACCTGCAGTGTAAAAAAACTTCAACCATAAACTTTAACCAAAACTCTAAATGTTAACAGACACAGATGGACAGACGAAAGTCATGACTATAGCCCCCACTGTAAACAGTCAAGCTAAAATCTGCCCACCTGCATGCAATTTTACAAAACATGGCCTGAGAAACAGAAGATCTACTTTGTGGGGTCTTAGTATTCATCTAACAGGGTTCTGCTGCATTGCATAAAACTAGAGTTCAGGAAATGAGTTAATATTTTGACTACTTACCTTCTTTCCAATATTGGCTGCAGAAAACAATGGCTGACAATAATATTGAAATGTTTCAACAATGCATTCTTTGTTTGTAAAATCTTAACCTTAAACTTCTTTAAACTGAAAAATAAAGATTTACTGCTGAGTTTCAAAATGGTAAAAAGTTGTCAGTCTGCAGAGGGCCAAAGTATAAACATTACTCTTCTTTTAATCAGTTTACAAATTTTATTTTATTTTTTTCAAATGTAATTTGTAAGTTATGTGCAACATTCCCATGATTTCACCTTTTAAAAAATAAATTTAGTTCTCTATTTACATACCTTGTCATCTCCTGTTGCTTCTTTTTTAATGCATTCTGCAGTTCTGGGATCACCAAGTCATAAAATGCAACAAGTCTGAAAGAAGAAGACTTTATTTAATCATAACACTTACCAATGTAGGAAGCCCATCAGCTCTGTGACTTTTGTCATACAAGATAAAGATATGAATTTTTGTGATGGAAGAACTGAGGTCAAAGAGGTCAGCAAAGCCAAAAAGGTAGACATGTTTGGTTCATCAGCAGAAAATTTCAATGCATCTCAAGATATTTATTTTTTTTTACCAGTTTGGTGTTTGACAATTAGATGCAAGGAGCATGATTATTTGCTAACTCAGCATGTAATTAGGTGGGATCTAGAACCCATCACATTGCAATTTTTTCCTAGAATCTAACCTTGAATCAAATCGGACAAATGATTTCACTTCAAACCTAGAATCAAATCACATTTTGAATGGTTTTGTCTGTGGTACTGCTAATTGGGAATTGTCTCCCCTATAGACCAGGCAGTATTTACTGTAGGCTATCTGTACTAGACTATTGCATACTGCCACACATCCCACGGCATTAATTCCATTCAGTTTTGCAAGAATTCAAATGAGAATCCTGCTATACATTACTATGGTATATCCAACAGTTTGCGAGAATCTTTTCGAGAATCAGATTTTGGATTCTCGGCGAAGTATGAGCCCTGTATCCATATGAAGCCAACTAGTTAAACAGAGGAGATAATCACTTTTCACTTGAGAAGTTTACACACATTCATATTCTTCCTGAATACTGACATAATTTCATATCTAATCAAATCAGTTAAAGGATTTTGAACTGATCTGAATCCCGAAGCTTTGCCTAACCCTAGTGGGATATCTATATTCAGAAGAAATTAAAGCCTACCACTTCCACTAATTTGAAGAATTTAGAGGATTATTAATTTTTTACTTAGGAAAAAATTCAATAGCTGTGTAAACTGAATTTTTCAATGGCTGCATAAACAATAATAAGACTCACAGTTACATATCAAAAAAATCTGTCACCAGCATAAAACTACATAAGAATTATTATAGCCATGTAAGAAAAAATCACAGAAGTACTGTTATAAATAACTTATGACTTTCAATGTATTATTCATGGTGCGTGTTATTATTTATATATTTATTGGTGTTTAAGGTCATATATTTCTGCACAATGGCTAACCATAACCACAACATGGAGATAACGTAAAGTTTAGTCAACTGTTTATACCCATGCTGCCTATTTTAGTGGATTTTAGTGGGAGGGTTATTAGGTTTCACACAACACTATGCAAAACATTGTGGCTGTAGCACGATATCATTATACAATGATTCACAATTTGTGATGGAAGATGGATAATCGCCATCTTGAGATTTTAGTAAGAGATATGGCTGAAAACACCGAGTCAGGAAACATAGAAATGCTAATGTTAATAGGCTGCTGTAAATTCCTCACTGTATTTCGTGAAAAATTTGCTGCTTGAAAGTTACGTACATTGACATCAAAGTGCATGAGGTTACTTAGGTGTCTATTGGCATCAAAGTTAACGCATAAAAGTTTTCAGAAGTCGGTAAAGTGTTACTCAACATTCAGAACTGTGACACTGTATAGCCTATAGCTTTGGTAACACATGACATTGTTCAGCATTGATTTGACAAGATTTGAAAGACTTGAAAATTCAATTGTCTCAAAAAGTACCTCAACCCAGATTACAACCGTCTTCCTGATGTGATGGTGTTATGTTTTTAGCCCTACTTTAATGCTTAAAGGCTTATTTCTTACTTTTTGGACCTCCGAACAAGTACCCTTAGAATGCCATCACAAGGAGGTCCTTCTCACAATAGACAAATTACCTAGGCAGTAGTTTACAGTCAAGTCTTGACTGCTTAACAGGCAGCCATGATGTAACTAGAAATCACTGCTAAGCCATTAGATGTATAGAGACTGTGGAATGGTGGCAATTCAGGCCCTTAAGGATTAAAAGTTGCTGATAATATCTTGGGACTTGCATATTCATCTTATCTAAAATTGAAAAAACAGTGAATCAACAGATTGATTAACACATACTGAGTCAAAAATAGCATTCTATTCCACACAAATGTTGGCAATAATATACATATTTTTGTTTACATAAAACATGTATATAATATTTAATTTAACATCGGCTAAATATATTTAATACATGTACAATAACATGGTAATGTATTTTGGAAAAAAAACTCCTAAGTTAATCAAAAAACATCTGAATAAAGTTAAGATTTTTACATAACAATTTCTGATTCTTTGTAACACTCTAAGTTGATATAAGATTCTGCAGGACTGATCATTAGAACTTTTCATTTACCTGCTAAAAAGTCTCAATGTTCTCTAATTCTGCTTTACTCAAGTCATTCCTCTATTAATTCAGACAAAAAGGATTTATTACCTGCACTGACGGTAGTCAAAACAAAGGTAAGACATCACTAGCATCTGTCGGGTATGAGGGTGTGTGACATTGGTGCAGCTAGGTTGTAGAAGTACACTACAACATACCAAAGTTCCCAAGAATACTGAGATACTTTCTCTCAGTTGTGGCCAGGAAGGTTAAAATGTTGTACTACCTGGGGCATCAGCATTGTGAATTATATCGTTTGTACCGAGTGGCACGCATTTGGAATAGATTTGGAGTTTGAGCCACATACTGTTTCCTATAGCATTTTACAATGACAAGATAAATGACAGTGGATGAATAAAAATAGAGGGAGTTTTGGATCTGATAATTTTCACTTATTTACAGGAAAATGATAAATTTAAAGCAATTTGTATATTTTTTATTCTTACCAATGACCCACACTAGCTGGTGCAAACTCGATATTATCAAGGGCCAAACACAAATTTTGAATCCCCCAATCCCCAAATTTTGCATACAAAACCAAAAATTGAAAGACATATCTGGCCCTCCAGCCTTTTATCATCTGCGCATGCACAGTGGTCAGGAAGAGACCGGAATTGGCTCCAACATCATTCTTTGTAGATGAGCTTACTAATAATAACTCAGCAGGGAGGTTTGAGTGCCCACTCGTGGGAGGGCCATCCCCGTCTGGGCCATTGGTAAGTATAAAAAATATACAAATTACTTTAAATATATCATATTTTTATACTAATAACCAATGGCCCAGACTAGTTGAATCGTAAAAAGGCAGAGGGTCTAGAACTTAAGAATAAGCAGATCAAATATAGCTCCTAAGCCTGCATTCCAAGGTGAAAGGAAATTAAATTTAAAAGGAATTACATGTATGTCTCTCTATACAATAATAGAGAAGACATATCATAAATAAGGAGTAATATCCAAGTAATTGCATATTCTTAGCATGAATGATTATGCTAACTGGGTGTAACAAGCCCCCAATTTTTAAGGCTAGTCCGTACTAAGCCCCACAAAATTAGGATGGCATATTTGAGAGTGAGAGACTAACTCCCATAAACATATGCCATATATAAATAAAACTGTATCTAGGATCAGATATAATCTACAGACAAAACAGTTTCACTCATAGTTACACACTTATCAAGGTGGATGTGATGAAGGAAAATCCCTCCCCCCCCCCACACTTTTTTGAAGGAATATTCTTCAAGACAAAGAGGGGAGCACTCTGGAATCAGTGAAAAGCAATACTAAATAATCCAAAAATATTCGCCCAATAAGCACCCTGTTATTAATTATTATTAATTATTGGTGCTTAATGCCACTTCAGAAGCTAAGGCTATTGTGGCGATCCTGGTAATTAACAGAGCACGCTTCTAACGTATACCAGAATCAGAATACGTAGAGGATGAAAACCAGTGATATAAAGTGTACGACCATACACTTGTGCAATAGAATATCAAATGAAAAGTATCTGAAGAGCAGACACGCTTCTAAGGCAACCTACAGGCAACCCCAATCATGTGTACCATTGATTCCAATAATAACACTCCAATGAATGAGGGGGGCGGGGTCAACGAAAAATTCATATCGAACCCCCCTCACCCGCATTACTTGAATCGCTCTTGTGTCAGTCATCAAATAGAATAGGAACCGCAGGGCTCCCTCACGTCTGACCAACTACAATATGCCACTAAGGACAGAGAGGGACGTGATGAACAAATACACCATATTGACATAAACACACTCGGTAATTATGGCGTCATTAGTAGCTTATCGCCTCATGTAACTAACACCAAACCATACCGGTAGAAACAGAATAACCTCCTCTAAAATACGGTATCATGACTGATAGGACAACAAACTCAGCCTAGCTGAAGCAGCTAAAGGTCTTCCTATACGTGAAGACAATAAAAGGCTGATAACTGCGGCCTTAGAAGCCATTAAGGAGACATACAATGCTAGGCGTAGCTTATAAGTCTTCATCTCCGTGAAGACAGATATATCGGTGTAAGTTGCGACCTTGAAGGCTCACTGAACGGACACTTACAACTATCATCGCACAAAGTAGGGAATGAAGAGCCGCTATTTTAACAGCCCTAAATTCCAAAAGAGACAGAAGTCCCAAGAGATAATAAATTCAGTTATGTCACTACATAATTACTGAAACAATCGCGCTCATGATTCTAGCTAGGCTACTATAGTGTAAACAATAAGATTCAAGTCCATGACACCTAGGAAAACAAACCGAAAAGCACTGTACCTGTATTGGTTTTATTCCCAAAAGACAGTGGTCAGAGCCTAGCTAATGTAGCTAGAAGTCTTCCACTCCGTGAAGACAGATATCTCGGTGTAACGAGCGACTTAAAAGCTCACTAAATGGAGACTTACAACCATCGTCGTGCAAGGTAGGGAATGACGAGCCGCTATGTCAGAATTTCAGAAACTCTCGATGTCTTCAAAAAGAAATCTTAAAACTTTCCTATTTACTGAAGCATTCTCCTGAACATCTCTAAGAGGCAATCGAAACAGATGTGACTCTTTATTTCAGATAAGAGTATTTATTTCTGTCAAGCGTTTTAGAGCACTATTTGTGGTTTTACGCTCTAGAAAATCAATTATTATTATTATTATTCTAACAGCTGTAATTCCCAAAGAGACAGTAATCTCAAGGCAGCTACGCAGTTATGAGTCTTCTTCTGCATGAAGACATATCTGTGTCACTTGCAGCCTTGAAAGCTCACTAAATGGAGACTTACAACACTAGCCAATAAGAAAAGACCACTGTAACAGTACATAAGGCAACTATGGCGTCCACAATGACATAAAATGTCTTGACACCAAAGATTACAACACCGAGAGGGAAAAGACATACCTATTCCCTCTAATGGCTCTATTCCAAACAAGACAGATGTCTCACCTATCTATGCTCAATTCATCTGACTTCAGGACGAAAAACAGGTGATTTGAAAAAATCTGGAGAATATTTCGATGACCTCTATTGCTTTTCTTCAATAGGAGAGCCTATACCTCCACAAGGAGAGACTCTCTTGGAAGAATTCGCCGGAAGATTTAACCAACATGTACTTGTTGTAAGTGGAGCTTTGCTCGGATTGATAGCCGCAGGCCTGCCGAGACTACATTCTCATCCACTGATCTTCCACAATTTTCATCCACATTTTGTGAGGTTGATAACCTTCCGCTAAGTGGAAAGTAACAGAAGTCTATTCTCGATGACCTCTATTGCTTCCTTCAATAATAGAGCCTGTACCTCCACTAGGAATGACTCCCTTTTCAAAGGATCCGCCGGAAGATTTGTCCAATGCGGACATCTTGTAAGTGGGGGTTTATGTTTGGAATCATAGCCATAGGTCTTCTGAGACAACACTTTAACCCACTGATCTTCCGTGACATAAATCCAGTTTCTCGCGAAGATGATAACCTTCCGTCAACTGGTAAGCACTAGAGGTCTTATTCATCACCTGTACGACTAACGAGGCTTACGGAAGAAGAAACTACATCCTCCCCACAAAAAACCTTGTCCCTCGGCTTGGGGGCGTCTGACCTATAGTTTGGATCAGACCTGCACCCCTTTCCCGAGTCGCCATACTGACGACCTCCGGAGTAAGTATAAGAGGGTTTATTGTACCCTCGCGAGGAGTTCCATTAGCTGATTAAGAGGAACGGCCTCGCTTACCCCGGTCTGCTGAAGCATGTTGTTGAGGTGCAGACTTCAGTAGCAGAGTACTGGAAGCTTTCTTATAGCCTGTTCATAGACTAATGAAAGCTTGTCGTCAAATAGAGATAATTCGGAGACCGGAGCAACTCGGAGACAGCTTTTCACATTGTCATCCATAAGTGATGAAGACGCAAGGGCAGCATCACGTCGGATCAACTCCCAATTTGTCACTGTCAGGGCGGAGTTGTACCTGGCATACATGACTGCCCTGGAAAGAAATTTAAGCGAGGAACAATGTCCTCAAATTCCTTCCCATTAAGACATTGCGCCATAGCTCTGGTGAGGTGATCTGCATAGGACATGACATCCAGATTCACTCTATTGGATGAAATAGCACATTCCATCACTTCCAAGCGTATATTGAATGATGCAGGTAGGGACATATTTTCATCCCCGGCCTGCTCATTTAAATGCAGAGGAGCTCTCTGGACATCTTCTCCAACTGTTTTAAATGAACGTGGTCCAAGGAACGGTATATTTATTGAAGATGTCGATAACTCTTAGCATCATAGAGGTTGAATATGGCGTCGTTAACATGGCCGAAGGCCTCCAACACCTGTCAAGACTTTCGGGAAGGAAAGAACATCCTCTTTCCTCCACACGAAATCTGCTTCAGAGACAACAGCTGTTTCACTATAGTAGTCGCAGCTTGCTGATCAGGTGGAACAAAGTCAGTATAGTATAAAAATAAGTAAATAAAATTCATCACTACCATATGCTGTTCTGAAAGGGAAAGGTAATCCTCTTCCTTGTCCCTTTCACCATCCAACTGATTCAGCTGTGACATTCGGTCATTCGCATCTGTGTGTACAGATGACTGGACCGACTGAGCACTGTACGACAGCTCACCACCGGAGTCTGCGGGAGGCAGCTCTTGCTGCGATCAGCTGCACAATCTGTGACAGCAAGTCCATTATCGAGACTTGAGGAGTAGCAGTCTTCTGTTTTTTTGCCGCTTGCTACTCCTGGGACTAAGATCCGGAGATAGATCTCTTCTCTGAATGTCTCGATGAACAAAGCCTCGGATCGCGAGCTACCGGATGGTCCGACTTCACGGGCGAAGACTGGCTCTGTCTTTGCGCAACTGGCTGGATATCCAAAGTCCGGAAGCTAGCATGCAGTTGTGTGTGCTTTTATAACGTAGGGGAGGAAGCCGTGACTGAAGCCGACCGCGGTTGCAGTCTAGACGGAGCGTCCCGAGCAGCAGGCGGCCGTATGCTCCGACTCGTGCAAGTTTCTCAAAACAACATTTGGCCCCAAATGTGGTTGGGTTAGAGAGGAACCTCTCCCGCTCGTGGTCTTATCAGACCTCACAGAGCCGCCCGAAAAGAAAACTTGATTCCGACTTGTGCAAGTTTCTAAAAACAACATTTGGCCCCAAATGTTGTTGGGTTAGAGAGGGGCTTCTCCCGCTCGCGGTCTTATTAGACCTCGCTGTGCCTCCCTAAAGAAACTTGCTGACTTGCTCCCTATTTCTGTCATCGCTGGGTGAGCTTTTGATTTAACGTGCTCGCTCTACCCAAATCAAAACTTCCTTCGAACGCAACGGACTTACTCAGTGTCACGGCTCCCATGGACTGTGTAACCGCTTCACCGGTCGAGCTATCTGCTTGCAAGGGATTAAAAACTCTAACTAGAGGCCTTATCCCTTGCTTATATTCATGAGCACCTTGCAGCTAGCTCTATTTGCTCAACAGAGCGCGGCGACGGTAGAACACTTTGGATGGGTGCCACAATACCATCACCATGTTCATGTTCCTCTGAAATAGAAACTGAAAAACTTGAATTATATTACAGTGAGAGTTCCGGCTCACTGCCAACATCGCATCATGGCACCCGTCTCCAATGTCTGTCATGCCAATGTACACAGTAGGACAAGAATCCACAGGAGTGCATCGACTACAGGCAAGGCAACAAGCATGTAAATCCAAGAAAGACTTCCCTGCCTTGCATTTAGAGCAGTGAGCTTTCATAATTACAATCAAAAAACAAAGGCGATAGCACTCCTACAAACTCCACAACAAAATATAGGATAAAGATACAAGAATAATCACAATCAAAATTAAATTCAAAAATTTATAAAAAAAAATTGTGAACAAATTTTGAAACAAGAGGCCCCAGGGGGCCTGAGGGCGCACACCCGACATGGTAGCCTAAATATCAACCCAGGGAATTGATTTCAACAAGCTGCATCTGCCCCTCTTAAGATAAGCTTATACCAAATATCCAAAGATTCTGACCAGTGGATCTAAAAAAAAAGAAGATATTTAAAGAATATTCCTCATATTGAAAAAAGTAATAATTCGGGCTCCCACAGGGAGCCCAAATATGAACCCAGCGACTTGGCTTGAAACAAGGGGCCTGAGGGTGCTCACCTGACATGGTAGCCTAAATATCAACCCAGAGAATTGATTTCAACAAGTTGCATCTGCTCCTCCTAAGAAAAGCTTATACCAAATATCCAAAGATTCTGACCAGTGAATCTAAAAAAAAAAAAGATTTTTAAAGAATATTCCTCATATTGAACTAAGTTATAATTCAGGCTCCCACAGAGAGCCCATATATGAACCCAGGGACTTGGCTTGAACAAACTTGAATCTTACCCCCTAAGGATGCTGCATACCAAATATCAAAGCATTCTGACTGCTGGATCTGAAGAAGATTTTTAAAGAAAATTCCTCATTTTGAACCAAGTTATAATTCGGGCTCCCACAGTGAGCCCAAATATCAACCCAGGGACTTGGCTTGAACAAACTTAAATCTCACCCCCCTAAGGATGCTGCATACCAAATATCAAAACATTCCGACTGCTGGATCTGGAGAAGAAGATTTTTAAAGAAAATTCCTCATTTTGAACTAAGTTATAATTCGGGCTACCACAGTGAGCCCAAATATGAACCCAGGGACTTGGCTTGAACAAACTTGAGTCTCCCCCCCCCCCCCTCCACCTCCCCCCACCAAGCATGGTGCATACCCAATATCAGAAGATTCTGCCGGCTGGATCTTGAGAAGAAGATTTTCAAAGAAATTTGCCTGAAATGCACTAAGTTCAAATTTGGGCACCTATACTGAGCCCAAATATAAACCCAGGGGGCTGATTTGAACAAACTTGAATCAGATTCACCCCACAATGTTGCATACCAAATATCAAAAGATTCTGCCTGCTGGATCTGGAGAAGAAGATTTTTTAAGAAATTTGCCTGAAATGCATTAAGTTCGAATTTGGGCTTCTATAGTGAGCCCAAATATGAATCCAGGGAGCCAATTTGAACACACTTGAATCAGATCCACCCCACAATGTTACATACCAAATATCAAAAGATTCTGCCTGCTGGATCTGGAAAAGAAGATTTTTTAAGAAATTTGCCTGAAATGCACTAAGTTCGAATTCGAGATTCTATACTGAGCCCAAATATAAACCCAGGGGGGGCGATTTGAACAAACTTGAATCAGATCCACCCCACAATGTTGCATGCCAAATATCAAAAGATTCTGCCTGCTGAATCTGGAGAAGAAGATTTTTTAAGAAATTTGCCTGAAATGCACTAAGTTCGAAATCAGGCTCCTATACTGAGCACAAATACGAATCCAAGGGGCCGATTTGAACAAACTTGAATCAGATCCACCCTACAATGTTGCATACCAAATATCAAAAGATTCTGCCTGCTGGATCTGGAGAAGAAGATTTTTTAATCTTTTTCCTATTGCCTACTGTGTTAAAAAGTGCTGACACAGCACTTTTTCAAAGTCCTGAAAAAAGTACCTTGTGATCAAACCGATAGGGATTTTTTTTAACCATTCTATTCTACTGGATAAAAGTAAGTTTTATACAAAATAAGAATGATCTGTGCCGTGTAGTTTTGGAGATATGGCAGTTTTAAGGTTTTTCCTATTTTTAGCTCCCGAGGTTCCCACGGGGCAATGAGAAAATTCTTTTTTGCATCAATCAACTACTTATGACCCATTATCACCTCATATCAAATTTGGTTCAAATCGACCTGACGGTTCTGAAAACAGAAATTTTGGGCGTGGCCAAAATTTCTGCCCCTCCCATAACAAAGGCAAATAATGCCTGACAAACTTCTCTTGAACAAACTTGATTCTAAACCTCAAAAGGACTCTGTATACCACATATCAAATCTCTGCTACTGGTGGTTCATTAGAAGAAGATTTTCAAAAAGTTTGGCCATTTTTTCCCTACACCTCCTCTCAATATGAGCCGAAACCTATTTTGGATAAAAATCAAAATGCCCCTATATAACCACTACTTACATGAAATTTAATTAAAATATGGCCAGTGGTTTAGGAGAAAGAGGCTCAAACACCACCTTCATGACGGACGACAGACGACGGACGAGGGACGAAGAGTGATAAGAAAAGCTCACTCTGACCTTCAGTCAGGTGTGCTAAAAATAGCCAAAAAGCTTAGGTGTTTAACAGGAAGGGTTCATGGAAGGATAGGGAAGGAATACTTAACAAACAGTGGATTAATCATTAGCAAGAATGATGTCAGGTGTTTGTCCCGAAAATGGGAAACATGAAATAATTTTTATAATTATAAAGTTACAGCCCTGAACGTCTGAATCCACTGTTGTTCACTTCCATCATCCATTAACAGCCTTGGATTCACCAATTCTTGCACTGATTTCTGTCTGGCACCCTCAAAAAAGGAGCTTTTAAAGCACAGATGTCAGATCATTGTTACTGACTTTAGGACCAAACAAAGAATGATGTTGGCGCCAATTCCAGTCTCTTCCTGATCACTGCGCATGTGCAGATGGTAAAAGTATGGAGGGCCAGATAGGACTTTTCATTTTCAGTTTGGTATGCAAATTTTGGGGATTGAGGGGTTCAAAATTTGTGTTTGGCCCTTGATAAAATCGAGTTTGCACCAGCTAGTCTGGGCCATTGGTTATTAGTATAAAAATATTCCCCTTTCTGATCAGGCATAAAATATAGCAATCTACGACAAGGCTTTTTACAATTCAATACTGTGCCACTACAATTCCAAAACAGTCTGTTGTGTTCAATTTTCAGTTGTTCGAAATCATTAATTTCAGAATGAGTTTCCAGTTTTTTAAGCATCTGATATTTCAGGCTTGACAAAAAGATCAGGGAGTACCCCATCAAACTGAGGGCACCAAACAATGTAGAACAATCCTGGTTGAAATTTACTTTATCAATCTTATTGCAGTGGAAATGAATGAGCTGTGATTTGATGATACCTTTAAATATATGTGGTGGATGAAAATATTTTGTATGTAACAAATGATGTGAATCAGTTGGGTTAAAATATATCTTATAATCTAAATGACCAGATGCCTGGAACTGTTTACCTTTACACACAGTCACATCGAGTAAATTTAGAGAATCTTGACTGATGGTATCTTTCGTCGTTTGGATCATTATTGTTTAACATTTCTAAGAATTCATCAAAATCTTCTTTTGAAAGTTTCCAAATGATAAAAATGTCACTTAAATATCTGAGGTATAAAAGAGGATGCTTTGCACATTTGCTTAAGACCTTAACCTCCCATTCCACTTGAAAATTTAGACTGAATCTATTGGCTACAGGACAACCCATTATTTGTAAATAATTTTCTCCATTGAATTGAAAGTCTTAACCTTTAAGCTCAGCAAAAAATATTCAAAATTTCTTTATCTTGGTGTTTTTGAATCAGGATATTTTTTCAATGCATTTGTTACAGATTTAATTCCTTTATCTATATTGCATGGACTTGAAATATATATAGCCTGTTACGGCAAAAGTCTAAAAATCTATGACGACACAAGAAAGTCTGCTTAACTGGTAGAGTACTAGAAGACCATATTTGGGTTTTATTTTGATCTGCAGGTACCTAAAGTTAAAGGCTTCGTATTCTGTGGAGGTCCTTCATATTTTCTTGTTAAGTAAAATTACTTCATCTCCATCAATTTGAATTGTTACAATTTATGGGAGAGTGCGATAGGCACTCTCCCATGAATTGTAATAAGACAAAAATGTGTGAACAAATCTTGAAACTGAGAAAAAATTTAGCACTCTACCATTTAAGTGACTCAGACTTTATCATTCAAGACGTAACTTTTGGCTAACCGGTCATCCATTCACGTAGCTTTAAATTTGCGTAACCACCACGCGAACGAAACGAGCATTCTCATCAAATTCTGCACACTGCAGTATTGGTAAACACTGATGACCATGCTCACATTTCAGACTTTGAACCTTCTAACAGGGCTCACATTGACAAACGTGATGATCCTGTTCATAAAGGCCAGCAGAACTGGTCACCTCGATTAATTTATTATAGGAAACTTTGCGAGAGACCCCGATTGGAAATTTTTCAAGTTTTCATGTGTTGTGTATGGTCTTTATGAAAGGTCTCAATGCATTGTCAAGAACAAGCATGGTTAAAAGGTTCCAAGTCTTGCATGTACCCTATCATTCGTGTATGCTAACCTCATACACAGACTAGCAGAAACAATGGAAACTGACTGCAGCCTGTGACTGTTCATCACTTACAAAATAGCATTGATGTAGATACAATAGAAAGCATAGAACATATTTGTCTGTTTGAGGCAAAAAGAGAGAGAGAGAGAGAGAGAGAGTGTGTGTGTGGGGGGGGGGGGGGGGGGGGGATCTGTATGGGTATGGTACAGTGGAACCCTGTTAATTGAATAGCCACTTTGCCAATGGAAATTATTCAATTAACAGGAGTATTCAGTTAACAGGGATTGTCACTTTCCTGATTTCTAGAGATAAACTTCTTAGCATTTATTCTATTATATCTTGTTTGACATAGCTCCATGAGCTTGAGCTCTGTCAAACAAGATATAATAGATTAAATGCCTGTATTGAATATACTGAGGCCAAATAGGTCTATAAACTAAGGAAGACTGGGAGAGTCAGGGTAATTTCTAGCTCAGTTACACGCTTTTTTATTCAATTAACTCTAAAACCTATATTCAATTAACAGGTCAAATTTGGACTGGAGGTATGGTAAATGGTTTTGTTTTGGGAATTTATATTCAATTGACAGAGTTATTCAGTTAAGAGATCTCCAATTAAGTGGGCTCCACTGTACTTGGTAATATCTGGAGACCTTCTGTTTTTGGGAGGTCAAATGTCAAGGTAATCTGAAAACAGGTATTTGAAAATTACATCATGACTGACGTGATATTTATTTATTCTTTTATTTATTTATTGGTGTTTAAGGTCACATACTTATGTACAATGGCTTATCGTGACAGTGACAATTTTACGGGTGGAGGAAGCCGGAGTACCCGGAGAGAACCACCGAGCATCGACGAGCAACTGTCAGCTCCTCAACATTCTAACTCTGTTCACACTCCACTCAAGCAGGGTTACAGCAGTTGAAGACATGTATACCATCGACATGTGGTACGCCTTAGTACAGTGCGTCATCGTGCCCCTATGTAGGCGACTGGCATAATAAAATGAAATTTAACAACTCCTGAAGGTCAAGACAGTTTTTCACAATTTTTGCCACACATAACAAGCTCAGTCTCTTTTCTCTTTTTTTGTGTTACAGTAATTTCTAGTTGAGTTATGGCAGACCATACAGGCAGTCTAGACTCAAGAAACATGTGAAGGTACTTGAATTTCACCTGCAAGTTATGATAAAGGCTGCAGGTTGGAGCACATATTCTTTAGTAGAAATAGTAATGGAAGTCAAAATTAGGCCAGTAAGATAAAGAGATTAGGTCTCAATCTGAATCTAAATTTAACCCCCTAAACTCTGATGACGAAATGCCTGATTTGTCATCCATGGTTATCCCCTGTGTTGTCAGAAATTCAGCAATTTAGATTTTGGTTGACAGAGCTCCAATTGAGCTCTGTCAACCAAAATCTAAATTGCTGAATTTCTGACAACACAGAGGGTGGATAACCATGGATGACAGGGAGGTGTGGTGGGGCTTAGAGTGGGGGAGGTGTCGAGTATTCTCGGCATCAGAGTGCAGGGGGTTAAATTTCCTTTTTCAAAACAAGTGGAATTTCTGACTCACTGTGCTATATAATTGGCTTGGAGAAATAACTGACAAGCTTGTGGATAAAGTTCCAGAAATTTAGCCAGTGTCACAGCAATATCATGAACATATAATATAATATCCTCAAGTTCCATAACTGTCATACTATCAGTTGTTTTACTGTCAGCAGGCACCATTTTCACCAACTTTTGGGGACTATGTCCTTTCTGTAATCCACATCTTATTTTCACATTTTCAAAAACCTAAAATAAAATAAGGATGTCAATAACACACCTTAAACCTCTAAATACTGATGTCAATATACTGAAATTTCACAGTGCAATTAGCTCAGTGAAACAAGATTGAAGAGGTTAAAATCTTAGTTGCATTATGGGAAAAAAATGCAACGTTAAGTTTTGGTACTTTGACAAGAGTGAGATGAGCTTAACTGCTACAGGCTTGACAAATAGTAATTTTCTAATAAGTTTAAATTCAATTTTTCTTTTTCTTTCTGGACATAGCTTATGATCTCTCATTAAAATTACAACATCAACCTTATTCAATTTCAGGATCATGAGTTTTGTTTTGCATAACAAAAATGAAATGGTTCTTTAGGCCCCACAAAGTATATCTGTTTCTCAGGCCATTTTTTTGTAAAATTGCATGTGTGCAGGCTGTTTTTTTATTTTATTTTTTATTTGTGTGATTATTTCTTTACCATCAAAAGTTCATATTCTTGGTTTGTTTTATGTTTTAAACCTCATAATCTACAGGGTTCATACACTTTTCAAAAAATCAAATTCCATGACTTTTCCAAAAACTTTTCCCAAAAATTCCATGACTGGGTTAGTTCGTACCCAAACAGAAAAGTTTCATTTTTTGCATAATTTTTGGACAAGTTGCATATAATTTTATAAAAATCAATCCCTTTTAAACCAGGTTACGAATTCCATGACTTTTCTAAAACTTTAACCCTTCCAGCCCATTTTCCCAAAACTTTTCAAGCCCCTTGAATTTTTTTTCAAAATTCCATGACTTTTCCAGGATTCCATGACCCATATGAACCCTGCTACAAAATAGCACATGTGTTGGAATATTTCATCTCTTGAGTGCAAGAAGGCTTTATGCTAAAGCATTGCGCTCATACGACAAATTTATCAGTTTATTAACTTGGGTAAAATATCAGATATAAACCATTTAAGTTTAATTTTTTTATGTTTGCACTGGTTATAAAAAGAGAGCATGGGCAGTCAAAATGACCATGCGAGAGGACCTGACAAACAGATTCTTAACTTTCTTATGGCAAATTTTATACGAAGCTGTAAGTAAAACTAAATCAATCATTTGAGATTTTTAGTAACACTTTCAACAACCAGTCATATGATGTCAGGCACTTTTCCCTGAGTAGAGAGACAAAGCTGACCGTGAAAAGCTTTAAGAAGCCTGATGTAGCTGGAAATGAATACCAGACCCTTCAATTCACAGAACTGGCATAAGTGAGGATCACAACATAGATATTGGTACAGTGGCATACCATTATTTATTTATTATTTATTATTTTATTGGTGTTTAAGGTCACATACTTATGCCAATGGCTAATTGTGACAGTAACAGTTTTATGGGTGGAGGAAGCCGGAGTATCCAGAGAGAACCACCGAGCATCGACAAGCAACTGTCAGCTCCTCTACATTCTAACTCTGTTCAAGCTCAAAAATACATTTAGCATGAAGTTTCATTTACAGGTATCAAGAAATTGGAAAGACTTGTAAGTTCCCTAGACTCTAGTAAAAACTTGATCACTAAACACATTACCAAAGACAAGTAGTAGTCAATACAATATTTTTTCCTGAGTAATTGAACATTTTCATCTTTTGTTTCCAAAGACAGTATATGACCTTTCATAGAAGCAAATTCGAGTCTAGTCCATTTTGGATTCCTAGGCTGTGTTGCAGAAGTAAAAATTGGAAAATTAAAATCGTCATGGCAGTTTTCTTTAAATATTATGTGAAAAAGGAGGATAGGTTAAGTAAAGATGTAAACTACTTGTTTTTGACTCACTGAGATACAGCATTAGAAACAAGAAGAGCTCAACTGAAAAAACATTTTATACATAAACATAATGGTGATTAGATATATGTACCTTCACAAATTCAGTTGTATGCCATAAGCCCACAGACCAAATAATTTGGCCCGTGAATCTCAAATTCTGAGTCAAATCAAATCCAAAATCAAATCAGATAGAAGATTTCTAAATTAATTGAATCTCAAATCGAATCCGACGGCCCTTCAAATTGTAAATATTCCACCTTCTTATAACTGTAAATATTGCCAGTCTCCACTCATGTATTGTATTCAACAATGACTCATCTTTTTGAGCAAATCAATCAAACCACAGGCTCAAGTGAGCCTAAAACACTCACCTGGCTCAAGTTGTCAAAAGAGCTGAGTGTATCAGTAAGTGATCAGCAGCAAGAGCAATTTTTTGATTTACTATGACACAACCAAAGGCAAGCTCTGTTCTGTGAAGTATTAAAAAATAGGCCGATTAAATCGTCAGATGTGTACCCATACGTGCAACTAGTAGAAAGCTGTATGACGGAGGGCCACCCCGGATGCCGACATTATATACACCATACATGGTATGGGTACATATAGAAATGGATTGGAGGAGTGCCTAATTTGATGGATAAAGGGTTAATATCTCCGGATCAAATTATTAGATTTACATAAAAAACTATACAGCACAGCACATCAGTAACCTGAATACATATATAAAGTAATCTGATAATCGGATAGAGATGGGCGGTTAACCGAAAATTCTACTCGGTTTCGGTTGTTGAAAAACAAAACGAAACCGAAATCATGCAGGTAAAAAAAAAACGTTTCAGTTTCCATATATTTTCCTGTAACTCTCAGTCATGGCTGACAACACGCTTGGTATGCTCTCCGGCGATCAATCAACAAATACTGAAAAGGACAATAAAAGTCCTGTATGGCAGTACTTTGAACGGCAGGGTTGCAAAAGTAAATATGCCACCTGCAAACTCTGCTCGAAGACGATAACAGCTGAATATGGAAACACGAGTAACTTAAAACGACACATTGAATGCAAACACAAAAATGAATATGCTGACTTGAAGAAAGTCATGGATGCAAAAGCGTCTGCAAAACGCCCACTGATGGTGAGTACGGAATATCATTAGATGTCACCAACCTGAAATGAAGTATACAGTATAAACTATACTCCACTCTAAAAATTTTCCAACTCTCAACGTCGACACTGTGGAAGCTGAAGGTTGAAACAAATGACATTTTCGACGAGTGGCTCGACTGACTCGAGTGTGATGTCATATCCATGGGGCAGAGTGAACAGTGAGATTGACAGATGGTGCCAGCACTGTGACTGTCAGACTCCTGAAGCCATTTGCCAAATTGCGTAACTTACGCTGTAGATCAATCTGATCAAAATCAAATCAACTTGAATCAAATCAAAGACGGTGAAAGTAAAACGCAAAATCGAGTGCATGGTGTGTGTGACTGTATGTGTGCGTGTGGTGTGGGGTGGGGTGGGGGGGCAGACCATAGGCATTTAAGCTGGTTGGGTCCGCATGTGCGAGGGGTTTAACGCTGTGAAATCAGCGAACTGACAAATCGAGTGAGTGTGCTGTGTGTGTAGGTGACAGTATAAATGCCAGTATTCCCCACCCCACCCACGGGTATTGCCCAGTGCCCACCCACCTCATGACTATGAAGTATGAATTGAATGAATTCCCGGCTACACGCCTGATTGCATGACACAACATTCACAATGTTCATGGCATGTGAAAAGCTTCAGAACTCTCAGATTTAAACTGACTGGCCTTAGGAAGAATATTCTTTTAACAGGAGAGATATTGATGTATTTCTAATTTTTCTTCCTGCTGAAAGAAACACACTCAAATCTAATGATGGTCGAGGTTCTTTACTGTAATAAAGCAAACCAACATTGAATATAACTCATTCTGAATATTGAGTGAATAAATCCTTTCCCCTTACGAAACGGTACACATTTGGGGATGCACCATTTTTTCATATGTGAACTAAACTTTCTTCATCCCTCATTGGCCTTGTTCCAGATAGTACTCAATGGTCTGTTTGGGGTTCAGACTGAATACGATTCCCTAGGAGCAAGTAAAATACCAAATCAAATTGACAAAGTAGATCAATTCTCTTTTTATTTTGTTCTTATTTTTAATAGCTCTGTTGTGTTTAGTCAACAGTCTTGTAAAGAGTGTTGTCCTTTTTCAACTCTGCTGTGTTTCCAAGATTTACTGAAACATGAATACAATTTAGCCCCCCCCCCCCCCCCACCCCCACCTCCATCTGACTTCGCCCATGATGTGACAAACAGTCCAGGCCTAATCCTCCTGGTGATCCTAGGAAGTGAAGCAGTGCTTGTTTACTGTGGCAAACACCACTCACTGAACTAGCAGTGTTTTACTTGTAAAATTGGTCCCAGACGCCAGTAATCCATGGTTTGAAAAGCAAACCGCACCGAACCAAGGCTTTTTACATAAAAAACCGAAACCGAAAAGTAAATTTGAAAACCGCCCATCTCTATAATCGGATTAATATTTTTTGAGTAGATATGAATTGGAGGAGTTCTCAACTTGAAGGATAAAGGGTTAATATCACAGGATCAAATTATCAGATTTACACCAAACACTATACAGCTCAGCATATCAGTAACCTGAACACAAATATAAAGTAACTTGACAATCCAAGCAATATTTTTCAAGTTATCGAATGCCAAAGGGATTGAAGGAATTTTCAATTTGAAGGATAAAGGGTTAAAATCTCAGGATCAAAATAACAGATTTACACCAAAAACTATACAGCTCGGCACATCAGTAACCTGAACACAAATATAAAGTAACTTGACAATCCAAGTAATATTTTTCAAGTTACCGAATGCGAAAGGGATTGGAGGAATTTTCAATTTGAAGGATAAAGGGTTAATATCTCAGGATAAAAAAAACAGATTTACACCAAAAACTATACAGCTCGGCACATCAGTAACCTGAAGATATATATACAGTAACTTGACAATTGGATTGATATTTTTTGAGTTATCTCATGCCAAAGGGATTGGAAGAATTCTCAATTTGAAGGATAAAGAGTTAATATCTCAGGATCAAATTATTAGATTTACACCAAAAACTATACAGCTCGGCACATCAGTAACCTGAACACAAATATAAAGTAACTTGACAATCCAAGCAATATTTTTCAAGTTATCGAATGCCAAAGGGATTGAAAGAATTTTCTATTTGAAGGATAAAGGGTTAATATCTCAGGATCAAAATAACAGATTTACACCTAAAACTACACAGCTCGCCACATCAGTAACCTGAAAACAAATATAAAGTAACTTGACAATCCAAGTAATATTTTTCAAGTTATTGAATGCCAAAGGGATTGGAGAAATTTTCAAATTGAAGGATAAAGGGTTAATATCTCAGGATCAAATTATCAGATTTACACCAAAAACTATACAGCTCGGCACATCAGTAACCTGAACACAAATATAAAGTAACTTGACAATCCAAACAACATTTTTCAAGTTATCGAATGCCAAAGAAATGGATACAGATGCCAGACGGACAGACGGACGGACAGACGGACGGATGGACAAAGGATGGACGAACAACGGATGGCCACCCCGGATGCCGGCATTATGTGTACCATACATAGTATGGGTACACATAATGAAAGTGTCAATGACACTGTAGCTCAACTTGACAAACTTTAACATGGTAAGTTTTAAATGAAATGGCAAAATTGAAGATCATTGGTACCAATGTTATTTGATGAAATTTCAACATAACAGCATTGTGTGTGCACAACGTCAAGAATAATCCATGCATTTTTAAATGTAAACTGTAAGACTGGCTAAAAAAAAGAATGTTGAAACACAAATGCAGTATGTTCAGAGGTTATTGTAAATGGCAACTTTTTTCACAGAAATGAATGCTAATCAATAGCTCTTATCTAAAGGTCTTGTCAAATGAGCACACCAAACTAAGTTCAAAGATGGTTGCCAGTGGTAACATCTTTTGACGGACAGAAATGGAAGAAAATCGATAGCTCCCATCTAGAGGTCTCCCCAAACAAGCATACCAGGTTTCAAAGCAATCCGATCCTAAATGTGCCCTGTAGGGTGTGCCAAAGGGAAATATTGAAGTCTGACTAAACTGAGTTCTAAGAACGTTGGCCGTGGCAACATTTTTTGACGCAAAAGGATAAAAATTGACAGCTCCCATCTAGAGATCACCCCAAACAAGCATGCCAGGTTTCAAAGCAATCCGATCATAAATGTGCCCTGTAGGGTGTGCCAAAGGGAAATATTTAGGTCTTCAAACTAAATTCTAAGAACGTTGGCCGTGGCAACATTTTTTGACGGAAATTGAAGAAAATCGATAGCTCCCATCCAGAGGTCACCCTAAACAAGCACACTGGGTTTCAAAGCAATCCAATCATAAATGTGTCCTGTAGAGTGTGCCAAAAGGAATTATTGTGGTCTGACTAAACTAAGTTCTAAGAACGTTGGCCGTGGCAACATTTTTTGACGGAAATTGAAGAAAATCGATAGCTCCCATCTAGAGGTCACCCCAAACAAGCATGCCAGGTTTCAAAGCAATGCGATCATAAATGTGCCCTGTAGGGTGTGCCAAAGGGAAATATTGAGGTTTGATTAAACTAAGTTCTAAGAACGTTGGCCATGGCAACATTTTTTGATGGAAATTGAAAAAAATCGATAGCTCCCATCTAGAGGTCACCCCAAACAAGCATATCAAGTTTCAAAGCAATCCAATCATAAATGTGCCCTGTAGGGTGTGCCAAAGGGAAATACTGAGGTTTGACTAAACTAAGTTCTAAGAACGTTGGCTGCGGCAACAATTTTTGATGGAAATTTAAGAAAATCGATAGCTCCCATCTAGAGGTTCCCCCAAACAAGCATACCAATTGTCAAAGTGATCTGACCATAAATGCGACCTGTGAGGTGTGCCAAAGGAAATTGTGGACGTACGTACTAAAGTACTAACATACTAACGTACTAACGTACGTACGTACCTACGTACGTACACCGTCGGACGAGAAGTGATGGCAATAGCTCAGCTTGACGTTGTCAAGTTGAGCTAAAAAGGAAGGAGAGATACAGCAGCTACATTTATAAAGTTTTGAAATAAGCACATCCAGACACAGGAGTTTCCAATAAAGCCATGTCCATCATGAATAGTTTTGTCAATGCTATCTTTGAAAGGATCGCCATGGAAGCATCCTGTCTGCCTCATTACAAGCAATCACCAATCACACCCAGAGAGGTAGGCAACTGCAGTCCAACTTTTAATACTCGTCAAATTAGCCACAAACATGCTGTCAGTGAAGAACCCAAGGCGGTCATGAAGTACACATCCAGCAAATAAACATGTTCCAAACTGACAGAATGTGGGAGATAAACACCCCCAAAAGTCCTTTAAGGGCAAACAAAATTTTCAAAAGAGAAACTTTGAATCACATAGCTTACCTTTGTTTTAAAGCTTGTAGATTTACTCTTGCAAGTAGATAATCTAGGTGACACACTGTTGGAAAGAGCTCCAAATGACACAAGCTGATTTGCCATATGGGACCAAGGAATTTTTTGATGTGCCCCATTTTTGGATGGCAAAGGAAACTCAGGTTTACCTACCAAACAATATAGACATCATGGCCAATAAAAAAAAAGGTATGTGGCCCTGACTGCATCAGTATGGTGTTGAAATTAACAAAGAATATAGTTTTCAACTTTCGCTAAGGATGAGCCTTATTTTATAATGAATGTCAACCAAATGTGCTTGATTTTTGTAATGTATTAACTGTGAAAATATTTCAAGGTGTACTTTGTTACCATTTTTTCATCTATAAACAGCATTAACATGGGAGCTCCAAAAAAATAATTTACATCATTTCTGATCATTAGTGCCTCCATGAATGCATGGGCTGAAAGAATTTTCCTTCTTCCAGGGTTCAAATCCCAAATTTTTCACCATGGTTGGTTTGGACTGGGTGAGAGAGACTTGGGGATTTTACCCAGAAATTCTCTTGGACCATAGAGTAGTGACCCTTTAGCCATGTATCTAATTAATCTTTTTCAGGCCAGGGCAAGTCCATCAAGACAAAATGACCTTACCTACAGTACAGTATGAAACAACATACCCTCATTGGTAGTTTGCTTCATTATTTAGGAGATAAACTTCTCTTGCTGAGTTAGACATTTGGGAATTTGACTATGGAAAACCATTTGTTAACTTGCCCTGAAGGGGTGAGTTAACAAATGGTTTTCCCTGGTCAAATTCCCGAATGTCTAACGAAACAAGAGACGTTTATCTTCATTGTAATTCCTGTCATCATTAAAAGCGAAAAAATTCACCAAACCCATTTTATTTGAAGAAAAACTATCAAAATATTCTCATTATCGATCTCGGTCTATTTGCCATGATCGAGTTTACAAGGTGTACTTCGAAGCACAGACACTGACACCCGTTACCATAGAAAACAACTCCGGAGTGTGTTCGATCTGTGATAGGAGCAGTTTAGCACTGTTGCTCCTGTGTAGCATGGATACAGACATGTTCTAAATGACCCACTTCCGGCAATTAAAGCATGGTAAGAGAGAATTTACCTGATATTACAGCAGAGCTGACTGGCTCCCAGCCATTCAAATTATGAGTTCAGAAAGAACGAGGTCGAATTTAACTGATGAATTTCATTGTAAAATGGAATATGATACAGAAATCGTTTACAGGCAAGTAACAGTATAGAACTTTGTATAATTTATAAATGGCATTAGGTACCTCAAATATTGTTGGAATAGTCATCCTCAAGTCTTCATTATACTTTGGTTGTTGGGTGAATATATTTGAAAGCATTTTCTCTAAAAGTGCTCCATTACCTTCACCATATAATGTACACAGATCAAATATCTTTGGAATATCAAACAGGAAATTCTCATACAGAATATCACCATAAACCTTTGGAGAGATGAATGTTTCCTGGAAAATTAGAATAACAGAAAAATTGTTAAGAGCATGTTTGTGAAAACAAGCAGATGAAAACAGAAAGAATAGGCTAATTAAAAAAAAGAATTTGTGATTCGGTCTGCTTCACAATACAGCGTAAAATTAGGAGAGCACGATGTAGTGGTATCATCAGGTGTGACCGAGGTATGAATACTGCAGTGTCACACAAAGATATGTTATTGAACTAGTACCTAGTTGCAAAGTCCACCATGGGTGAAGATTAGTATTGAAGCCTAGGTGACTGAAATGAATTGGGGAGACAATGCTGAGAACACAAAGTATTTTCAGCATCGCAACCGCATGGTGGTATCATCACGTGTGACCGAGGTATGAATACTGTAGAGTCACACAAAGACATGTTATTGAACTAGTTCCTAGTTGCAAAGTCCACCATGGGTGGAGATTAGTATTGCAGCCTAGGTGACTGAAATGAACTGGGGAGACGATGCTGAGAACACAAAGTATTTTCAGCATCGCAACCGCCAGCCAGATTATGCAGCAAACCAAGCCACAGTAAGGCATGTCAAAAACAAAACATAAAATACCCAAGAGAAACAGAAAACGTGGACAAGGCAGAAAGGGCAAGGAAGAATGGGTATTGGTGGGGCTGGTGGGTGGTTACTGAACAGAATGTCTGTGCATTTCAAAGAAACGAGCAAAACTGATATGGTCTAACTGAGACTTGGTATGTACAAGCAAGTTTTGCAATTCCCATTTCCATATTTGGTCATACCTCTTCGTCATTTTCCTGGAAACGTTTAGCTAGAATACCCATGTCACAACTCTGGAATGTCACCAGTAACACATGACAATGGATGGATTGTTCAGGTCTGCAGACAAATACCATTCTGCAGCCTGCAAGTCTGAGTCAGCTTGGAGGCAACAAATTGTGATTTTCAACAACCAAGGAAAGCCCAGTATTAACATTAAAATATCTGCACAGAACTTAGTTAAATTTATGAAATAGCTCTTGAGGCTATACATGGTATAAAGCAACTCAGCTGCTTGTACCAAGCCTGGTATACATGGAAACCATACAAGATCAGTTTAATTAGTGAAAGATATTCTTGTTTCAGCTTAAACTTCCATTAATACAAATTGTATTAATTCTTAAATTCCAACACTTTTCAGACTGTTTTGTGAATGAACATAAACAAGAGCGCTCGTATCGCTGAAGCAATACAATGTCCCCTACCAGACTAATGAGCACTAATAATTATACAAATGTTATAACCTGGATGTGATCAGCATGAATTCCGTTGAAGCATTTCCAAAAAAAAAGTCCAGAAAACTGATATTTTGGTGCTTTTCCATATTTCCAAGGGACATAACTCACACAAGAATAATGCAATCAGCATGAAACTCAAACTTGATCTGTAAGTCATCATTCTATAGTAGGTTACCAAGAATGAAATCATTCGGTTGAAGCATTTCCCCAAAAAGTCCGGAAAACTAAAGTATGACTGACAGACTGACTGACAGACTGACGGATGGAAGAGTACAAATGAAACTTGATCTGTAAGTCATCGTTCTATAGTAGGTTACCAAAAATGAAATCATTCCGTTGAAGCGTTTCCAAAAAAAGTCCGGAAAACTAAAGTATAACCGACAGACTGACTGACAGACTGACGGATGGATGGACAGAGTGTAAATGAAACTTGATCTGTAAGTCATCGTTCTATAGTAGGTTACCAAAAATGAAATCATTCTGTTGAAGCGTTTCCAAAAAAAGTCCGGAAAACTAAAGTACGACCGACAGACTGACTGACAGACTGACGGATGGATGGACAGAGTGTAAATGAAATGTGATCTGTAAGTCATTGTTCTATAGTAGGTTACCAAAAATGAAATCATTCCATTGAAGCGTTTCCAGAAAAAGTCCGGAAAACTGATATTTTGGTGCTTTTTCCCATATTTCCAAGGGCCATAACTCACACAAGAATAATGCAATCAGCATGAAACTCAAACTTGATCTGTAAGTCATCGTTCTATAGTAGTTTACCAAAAATGAAATCATTCTGTTGAAGCATTTCCAAAAAAACTCTGGAAAACTAAAGTGTGACTGACAGACAGACTGACAGACTGAGACGGACAGACTGACGGATGGACGGTGTGCAAACCTACAGTCCCCTCCGGCGATGCTGGTAGTGGACTAAAAAGCCGCCCTCCGTCATCATAAAATTGAGGAAAAATTGCCTGCGAAACAAAAAAAAACAATTTTATAGGCCATAGCGATGTTTCCATACTTGCTTTTAGTATTTCTGTAAAACTAGCACTATGTAGTTTAACTTAATGAAGATTGTAGAACTGGGTGATATTGGAATTTCAAACTCGGTTTCGGAATTGATATTTTTAGAATGATTTACCTCAGTATCAGTACGGTAACTGGTATAAACAACATAATGTAGTCAAAGCAATACAATACTGAATAGTATTTTTGGTGTACTCCCAAGGTGTAGTTCTCCATTTTACAGCAAAGCCACCAAATTGTCAAATGATGGAAGTCACATGGGCACTTGTCATTGTTCATTTGATGTAACAAAACAGTTGAGAGAAATTACCCCCAGGTATTTTCTCTCAGCTTTTCAGTTTCATCAAATGACCGCTGGTGACTGTCTTTAGAAATAACAGCCCATTGCCAATTCTTGTCATGAATTTTTGCCTAATGTTCTGCTGTTTGCCCTTTTATTTTTTAACCCTTTACCCAACGTAACGGCCAAAACCGGCCAGCGCTATTCTCAAGAATCGCCAATTAATTTTCACTAGTTTTTTCATTTTTTGTCTCAAAAACATAGGTTATGACCCCTCGTTGGAACGAGCTCGTCGAGCTCGTTCCAACGAGGGGTCATAACCTATGTTTTTGAGACAAAAAATGAAAAAAATTAGTTATTCAAGAATTTTTTTTGCAAGTGTCGTCTGCTTTTCACGTTAGGTAAAGGGTTAACTAATGTCAGGAATATTTTTCAACACTTAAATTTCAGTATTTTGAGATTCCCTCAGTACTATAAATCAGGAGTGGATCAAAATTAAACTAGAAGTACTGTGAGCAAACTCACAAAGTGATACCCCCCACACCTGAAATGTATAAGTTAGATTATCTTCCCTTGGAAATGTCAGAACAGAATTATATTGCTTCATGCACATCTTCATATTCAGTTCTTCCATTGTGTAAAGTTTCATGAAAATTCTTCAAACAGTTTAGGAGGAGTTGCGTTTACAAGGATGGACAGATGGTATAAGTTAGATTATCTCCCCTTGGAAATGTCAGAACGGAATTATATTGCTTCATGCACATCTTCATATGGAGTTCTTCCATTGTGAAAAGTTTCATGAAAATTCTTCAAACGGTTTAGGAGGTGTTGTGCTTACAAGGATGGACAGACGGATGGACGGGCAGGGTGATTCCTATATACCCCCCCCCCCCCCCCCCCCCCCCCCTCCAAACTTTGTATAATTACATTTACGGTATACCACCTATCTCTAGAAGATTGTGCCATGTGAAAGATAAATTTGCAATGGTACAGAAAAAGTCCTTTGTTTCAGCTTATGTGATTAGATTAGATAAGATTATTTTATTTAACGATACAGATAGAATATGATACAAAATAATAATCGTGGTTCATCGAGATACATTATTAAAACCTGCAATAGACATATATTTATAGACCAGAACAACATCACTATCTATACCGTAGGGAGATGACAAAGCCAGATTGGCTGTCTACCTGTCATCTCCCATAGATGTCAGTTGTCAGCACTGCACACAAGCCGTAAGGGAATAGTTATTTGTGAAACTGAATTATTACACCTGTTGGGCTTAATGTTTTCTGTTTTCACATCAGGGGCTCCGGACTTGGTGAGTCAGACAGAGTTTCTGTTACTAAGACGAGATAGCAGATTTAGCTTTGCTGTTGTTTCATGGATGCAATTTGAAACTAGATCGATTTATTTGTGTGCAAAGAACACAATGGTGTATCCCCGCATTTCCTTCGCAACACCTTAGCATAGTCTTAACGTTTCGAATTAATACCCAAGGAGACTTTCGATGAAAACAGATTTTCTAACGATAAAAGTGGTTCCACTGGAACCACCTGGGGCAAAATCAAAATTCCTAAACCTTCATGCACATCTAGTGATGCTACATGAACACATTAGCATAGTTTTAACGTTTCGAATTGAATACCCTAGGAGCCTTTCGATGAAAACTGATTTTCTAACAATAAAAGTGGTTCCACTGGAACCACCGGGGCAAAATCAAAATACCAAAACCTTCATGCACATCTAGAGATGTTACCTGAACACATTAGCATAGTTTAAACGTTTCGAATTAAATACCCTAGGAGCCTTTCGATGAAAACTGATTTTCTAATGATAAAAGTGGTTCCACTGGAACCACCGGGGGCAAAATCAAAATTCCGAAACCTTCATGCACATCTTGAGATGTTACCCGAACACATTAGCATAGTTTAAACGTTTCGAATTAAATACCCTGGGAGCCTTTCGGTGAAAACTGATTTTCTAACGATAAAAGTGGTTCCACTGGAGCCACCGGGGGTAAAATCAAAATTCCGAAACCTTCATGCCCATTTAGAGATGTTACCTGAACACATTAGTAAAACTTTAAACGTTTCGAATTGAATACCCTAGGAGCCTTTCGATGAAAACTGATTTTCTAACGATAAAAGTGGTTCCACTGGAACCACCGGGGGCAAAATCAAAATTCCAAAACCTTCATGCACATCTAGAGATGTTACCTGAACACATTAGCATAGTTTAAACGTTTCGAATTGAATACCCTAGGAGCCTTTCGATAAAAAATGATTTTCCTACAATAAAAGTGGTTCCACTGGAACCACTGGGGGGGCCGAATCAAAATTCCGAAACCTTCATGCACATCTAGAGTTACTACCTGAACACATTAGCATAGTTTAAGCATTTTGAATTAAATACCCTAGGATCCTTTCGATGAAAACTGATTTTCCAACGATAAAAGTGTTTTCACTAGAACCACCGGGGGCAAAATCAAAATTCCGAAACCTTCATGCACATCTAGAGATGTTACCTGAACACATTAGCATAGTTTAAGCATTTCGAATTAAATACCCTAGGAGCCTTTTGATAAAAACTGATTTTCTAATGATAAAAGTGGTTCCACTGGAACCACCAGGGGAAAAATCAAAATTCCGAAACCTTCATACACATCTAGTGATGCTACATGAACACATCAGTATAGTTTATGATTTAAATTATATATCCTAGAAGATTTTTGATGAAAACTGATTTTCCAATGATAAAAGTGGTTCCACTGGAACCACCTGGGGCCAAATCAAAATTCCGAAACCTTCATGCACATCTAGAGATGCTACCTGAACACCTTAGCATAGTTTTAACGTTTCGAATTAAATACCCTAGGAGCTTTTCGATGAAAACTGACTTTCTAACGATAAAAGTGGTTCCACTGGAACCACCGGGGGCAAAATCAAAATTCCGAAACCTTCATACACATCTAGTGATGCTACATGAACACATTAGTATAGTTTATATGATTCAAATTAAATATCCTAGAAGATTTTCGATGAAAACTGATTTTCCAATGATAAAAGTGGTTCCACTGGAACCACCTGGGGCCAAATCAAAATTCCGAAACCTTCATGCACATCTAGAGATGTTACCTGAACACATTAGCATAGTTTTAACGTTTCGAATTAAATACCCTAGGAACCTTTCGATGAAAACTGATTTTCTAACGATAAAAGTGGTTCCACTGGAACCACCGGGGGCAAAATCAAAATTCTGAAACCTTCATGCACATCTAGAGATGCTACCTGAACACATTAGCATAGTTTAAGCATTTCAAATTAAATACCCTAAGAGCCTTTCGATGAAAACTGATTTTCTAACGATAAAAGTGGTTCCACTGGAACCACCGGGGGCAAAATCAAAATTCCAAAACCTTCATGCACATCTAGAGATGTTACCTGAACACATTAGCATAGTTTTAACGTTTCGAATTGAATACCCTAGGAGCCTTTCGATGAAAACTGATTTTCTAACGATAAAAGTGGTTCCACTGGAACCACTGGGGGTAAAATCAAAATTCCGAAACCTTCATGCACATTTAGAGATGTTACCTGAACACATTGGTAAAAGTTTAAACGTTTCGAAATGAATACCCTAGGAGCCTTTCGAGGAAAACTGATTTGCTAACGATAAAAGTGGTTCCACTGGAACCACCGGGGGCAGAATCAAAATTCCGAAACCTTCATGCACATCTAGAGATGTTACCTGAACACATTAGCATAGTTTAAATGTTTCAAATTGAATACCCTAGGAGCCTTTCGATAAAAACTGATTTTCTTACGATAAAAGTGGTTCCACTGGAACCACCGGGGGCCGAATCAAAATTCTGAAACCTTCATGCACATCTAGAGTTACTACCTGAACACATTAGCATAGTTTAAGCATTTCAAATTAAATACCCTAGGAGCCTTTCGATGAAAATTGATTTTCTAACGAAAAAAGTGTTTCCACTGGAACCACCGGGGGCAAAATCAAAATTCCAAAACCTTCATACACATCTAGTGATGCTACATGAACACATTAGTATAGTTTATACGATTCAAATTAAATATCCTAGAAGATTTTCGATGAAAACTGATTTTCCAATGATAAAAGTGGTTCCACTGGAACCACGTGGGGCCAAATCAAAATTCCGAAACCTTCATGCACATCTAGAGATGTTACCTGAACACATTAGCATAGTTTTAATGTTTCGAATTAAATACCCTAGGAGCCTTTCGATGAAAACTGATTTTCTAATGATAAAAGTGGTTCTACTGGAACCACCTGGGGCCGAATCAAAATTCCAAAACCTTCATGCACATCTAGAGATGTCACCTGAACACATTAGCATTGTTTTAACTTTTCAAATTAAATACCCTAGAAGCCTTTCGATGAAAACTGATTTGCTAACGATAAAAGTGGTTCCACTGGAACCACCGGGGGCAAAATCAAAATTCCGAAACCTTCATGCACATCTAGAGATGTTACCTGAACACATTAGCATACTTTAAACATTTCGAATTGAATACCCTAGGAGCCTTTCGATGAAAACTGATTTTCTAACAATAAAAGTGGTTCCACTGGAACCACCGGGGGCAAAATCAAAATTCCGAAACCTTCATGCACATCTAGAGATGTTACCCAAACACATTAGCAAAGGTTAAACGTTTCAAATTAAATACCCTAGAAGCCTTTCGATGAAAACTGATTTTCTAACGAGAAAAGTGGTTCCACTGGAACCACCGGGGGCAAAATCAAAATTCCAAAACCTTCATGCACATTTAGAGATCTTACCTGAACACATTAGCATAGTTAAAACGTTTCGAAAAATACCCTAGGAGCCTTTCGATGAAAACTGATTTTCTAACAATAAAAGTGGTTCCACTGGAACCACCGGGGGCAAAATCAAAATTCCCAAACCTTCATGCACATTTAGAGATGTTACCTGAACACATTAGCATAGTTTAAACGTTTCGAATTAAATACCCTAGGAGCCTTTCGATGAAAACTGACTTTCTAACGATAAAAGTGGTTCCACTGGAATCACCGGGGGCAAAATCAAAATTCCGAAACCTTCATACACATCTAGTGATGCTACATGAACACATTAGTATAGTTTATATGATTCAAATTAAATATCCTAGAAGATTTTCGATGAAAACTGATTTTCCAATGATAAAAGTGGTTCCACTGGAACCACCTGGGGCCAAATCAAAATTCCGAAACCTTCATGCACATCTAGAGATGTTACCTGAACACCTTAGCATAGTTTTAACGTTTCGAATTAAATACCCTAGGAACCTTTCGATGAAAACTGATTTTCTAACGAGAAAAGTGGTTCCACTGGAACCACCGGGGGCAAAATCAAAATTCCAAAACCTTCATGCACATTTAGAGATCTTACCTGAACACATTAGCATAGTTTAAACGTTTCAAATTAAATACCCTAGGAGCCTTTCGATGAAAACTGATTTTCTAACAATAAAAGTGGTTCCACTGGAACCACCGGGGGCAAAATCAAAATTCCCAAACCTTCATGCACATTTAGAGATGTTACCTGAACACATTAGCATAGTTTAAACGTTTCGAATTGAATACCCTAGGAGCCTTTCGATGAAAACTGATTTTCTAACGATAAAAGTGGTTCCACTGGAACCACCGGGGGCAAAATCAAAATTCCAAAACCTTCATGCACATTTCGAGATGCTACCTGAACACATTAGCATAGTTTAAACGTTTCGAATTGAATACCCTAGGAGCCTTTCAGGGTGTGACGTACGGTCGGATGGTCGGACGGATGGACGTACGGACGGAGATCACGACAATATCCCCACATTTTTGAAAATGCTGGGATAATAAAGAAAGTTTAATGGTTTAGTGACTCTGCAGAATCTTAATTATTTACATACTTGTTAAAAAATTTTGAAAAATTATGAAAGAATAGGATCAACTGGTACTATTAAACCTACAATCTTGACAATAAGGATTGTCACATTCTACGTCATTTGTATAACGAGAAATGAATTTTTGTGTTAGCAATCTTTTGAATATTTTTCTACTTCTAGTAGTTCTTATGTCTGGGTCAAATTCATTCCATAACTTAGAGAACGCGTGGATTGGAAGCCTGTCTGGTGCTCTAGTACGGGTTCTACTAAAGTGTAGCAATTCTGATTGTCTTGTAGTTCTTTGTTCTAATTTTTCTAATTGCTTGTGCATTACCCCATATTTGGATTCCATATAATAGATGACTGTAGATAAGGGTAAAATATAGCGTTTTCACAGCTGTATGAGGCAAGAATTTTTTCACCTTGTTGAGAGTGTAATTTATCCATCCTATTTTAGAGCACACTTGTGAGATGTGAGCACTGTGTGAAAGATTGTCGTCAATGTTAATGCCAAGGAATTTTAGTGACTTTTCTGTTTCATTTTGTCCTACTCGTTTTATATTTTTGTCATGTATCTGTATGTTCAGATTTTCTATGGGAAATATTTTCTTCAATGGGGCAGGGTTCATACACCCCAGTGAGAAAAAAATTGAGAAGTTTCAGGCACTTTTCTTAGGGAGTTCTCAAGCACTTTTCTTAGGTAGTTCAAAAGCACTTCCCAGATCTTCATAAATAACTGTAAACAGAGACAAATAAATGCAAAAGAGTGATTCTAAGAAACAAACATAAGCATTCCAAGGGACCTTAATCACTACCCTAAAATCGGCTACAGAAGGATTTACGGTTGCATTCAGTATCTACATGTTCATATAGTTAATCTAATTTACCAAAAAGAGCAGAAGTTTGGGGTGAGAAGGATCTGGTAGGTGATTCTTTTCTTTTTGGCGTGAAATCACTCAAATGCCTTCAAAACACATTTTTCAGCAAAGAGAAAAAAAATCACTGTCCCCTACCCCCTCTCTCAAACTCACCCCTCCCCAACAGGGTGAAAGTTCATTTTGTCACATAAAATTACTCAAAATCTTTCAAATTTTCTTTTCAAGCCAAAAAAATAAATCTATCCAAAGGAACCTCCTAAGCTCCCCCTCTCCCCCCAGTGGTCCCCATTTGAGCAAACGTTAATCTCATGTACTCACAATTACATCCAACTAAATTATACCACAACCAGCTCTGTCATGGGTGGACACACTTCATTTAAACAAGTAGTCAATTCACCGTTGAGTTCTGTGTTAAATTTCCAACCCCTCTGGTGCCCATCAAAATCAGTCAAGCATAACACTGAACAAAACTTTAATCTAGGAGTCATAGTAATGAAGAAGATTTAAAAACATATTTTCCTTCATATTAGATGGAGTTAACATTTGGGTCCAAAAATGAACCCAAGGACCTGTTTTGAACAAACTTGAATCTTGAGTTGATTGATTCAACCCATCTCCCCCAAAATTTTGGAGACAGCATCAAAATCCCTCACTCCAATTTCCTTACCATCTGTATTACTTTTTGTAAAACAACAGAAGGAATTTCTTTATATTTCAATCTGTGAAGCTTAGGTAATAAGAAAAAAAGCTGTATGCAAGTAAAAGAAATCATGTCAGTAAATGTAATTATTAAAAGTTGTATTGATCATGCAAGAACGAAAAAGTGATAAAGTATGTGTCAGAAGCCCAATTTCAAACTTAAATCAAACTTAAAGAACCTAAGTTCTTAAACCGTTTTGAAAATGGTTAACTTAACGCAAATATTAATTGAAACCACTGTAAACAGCATCAGTAGACCTTGCCCCAAATTAAAAACAATGACGCTGTAACACAGTGTTTGAAGAATGAAAGGTACAACCTTGAAAAGCAAAACTTTAATCTGAAACTTTAAGCTGGAAATACTAAGTAAAATTTAGTGTAAAAAAAGGGTTAAATATTTCCTAAAACTGATAAAAGAAATCATTGATGTAAATGTAATTATTAAAAGGTATTGACCATGCAAGAATTAAAGTAACAACGTATGTGGTAAAAGCCTAATTTCCAATACAAAGAAACTAAGTCTGAAAACATGTTTAAAAGGGGTTAAAGTCCTACCAATATTAATTGAAATCACTGCAGAAAGCTTCAGTAGACAGTATAGACATTGTCCCAAATGAGAAGCAGTGACATTCCACTAAACTGTTTGAAGAATTAAAGGTTTACTTTATAAAAAACTTCAACCAAAACTTTAACCTGGAAGTTCTAAGTTAAATTGACTGCAAAAAAGGGTTAAATATGTCCCAAAATAACATAAAACATAATGAGAATGATACAATCAATAGTAATTGATACTAATTAAAAAGAAAAAAAACTTTACCCTTCACTAAAAATCTTTAACCATAAACTTTAATCAAAACTCTGAAAGTTAACAGATGGACAGATGGACAGATGGACAAACAGACAGACGGACATTCTAACAATTGGTAGTTATGTGTCTATTTTTATGGGACTACAATAAAATGCATGTCCATTATATTAAAACAAGTGATTTTGGGGAAAATTTTTGGGGTAGTATCAAACCCTGACCCTACCCTTTACTGACCCTAACCATACCTCCCCCACCCCCAATTCTAAACCCCACCCTATACTAATGAAAATTCAATACATTCCTAGTCTATTTTAACTAAAATGCCTGTCCATTGTATTAAAACAACTTTTTGGGTGAAAAAATTGGGGTGGTAGCAAATCCTAACCCTACCCGTTACTGACCCTAACCCCACCCCAACTCTAAACCCCACCCTAGAATAATGACTTTTAACTATGTGACTAGTCACATAAATTGCAGTAGTCACCTAATCCCCATTTCTACCAACAAATAGCCACCTAAACCCCTATGTCTGCCCAGACGGATGGACGGACAGACAAAAGTCATGACTATAACCCTGACAGTAAACAGTCTGGCTAACAACTAGAGGTACTGTGAGCAAACTCACAAAGTGATACCCCCCGCGCCTGAAATGTATAAGTTAGATTATCTCCCTTGGAAATGTCAGAACGGAATTATATTGCTTCATGCACATCTTCATATGGAGTTCTTCCATTGTGTAAAGTTTCATGAAAATTCTTCAAATGGTTTAGAAGGAGTTGCGCTTACAAGGATGGACAGACGGTATAAGTTAAATTATCTCCCCTTGGAAATGTCAGAACGGAATTATATTGCTTCATGCACATCTTCATATGGAGTTCTTCCATTGTGTAAAGTTTCATGAAAATTCTTCAAACGGTTTAGGAGGAGTTGCGCTTACAAGGATGGACAGACGGTATAAGTTAGATTATCTCCCCTTGGAAATGTCAGAACGGAATTATATTGCTTCATGCACATCTTCATATGGAGTTCTTCTTCTTCTTCTTTTTAGGACCAGCCTCCATCAACTGGTTGATGATTCTGCTGGTTTGGTTTCCCGGGGTGCGCACGGATTTGCCCTCGTGGAGGGTTTATAGATTTTGTTTCATAGTTATTTTCAAGTGGCAGTCAATTTTGAGGGTGGTTTGCAATACCTGAGACTGTAGGGAGTTAGTGTTTATAGTATGATGGTAACTGTTAAATTGTTTTATCATTTGTCGGTTATATTTAAATACTTTTTAGTTATCTTTAGTGGGACAGTATAGCGGAGATGATGCTCCACTGACTGCTCCAATTATACTGTTTTTAAATAAAAGAAATGTTTTGCGATTTTTTACAAATTCCCTATCTATATACACATATGTATATCTATTTTGTTTAGGCTTTTAGTTGGGAAGGGCTGCAGTTTTCACCCGGGTAATCCTCTGGCATGTCTCCACTACTGTTTCCTGTTTCGGCCTTATTTGTGTTAGTTTCTAGTGCTTCTTTGAATTTATTTTAATTTTCGAAGGTGGCAGTTTTTTGTGGAAGATTGTTCCAGTCCTGTATTGTGCGTGGAAAGAAGGACCATTTACGTACATCAATGGGAGACTCAAGCACACAAAAAGCATTGTGATGGGAATGGCGAGTGGTACGATGTGGCTTGTTTAGTCTAGATTTATGTTCAATTGCTACTGTATTGTGTACAATTTTATGAAGCAGTTGAAGTCTAGCATTTTTACGTCTTTCTTCAAGTGTTTTCCAGTTAAGGATAGCTATCATGTCTGAGACACTTGATCTGTTGTGATGTCGGTTTGTCACATATCTTGCTGCACGCCTTTGAGTTTTTTCAATTTTATTTATCTCATTTTTTGTGTGTGGGTCCCACACTGTACTAGCATATTCGACCAATGGTCTAACTAGGGCTTTATATGCTTGTTCTTTGATTTTAAGAGAGGCAATGTTTAAATTCCTCCTAAGGAAGCCAATGGTTTTGTTGGCTTTATTATAGATATTATTTATATGTATGTCCCAGTTTAGATCAGATTTTATTGTTAGGCCGAGGTATTTGATGGTGTCCATATGGCTGAGTATATGATTGTGTAGTGTATATGTATTTATTTGCTTGTATTTCTTGTTTGTTACTGCGAGGATGTTACACTTGTCAGGGTGGAATTGCATCAGCCACTTTGTTTCCCATCTCCCCATTTCTTGCAGGTCATTTTCGAGCTGCGTTTTTGAAGATGGTTTGTTTATGATGGTATATGCAAGTGTGTCATCTGCAAAGAGGTGGACTGTTGATTTTATTTTGTCCGGAAGGTCGTTTATGTAGTACAGGAAGAGACATGGGCCAAGGACTGACCCTTGTGGAACACCTGATTCTACTGGTATGGGGTCAGAAGTTTGCCCTTGCACAACAACGGATTGTGTTCCATTACTCAGCCAGTTTTGGATCCAATCACAGATCTTTTCGTGGATCCCGTAATATCTGAGTTTGTGTATAAGCAGACTGTGATTTACTTTGTCAAATGCTTTAGCAAAGTCCATAACCATGACATCAGTTTGAACTTTGTTTTTTATGTTTTCTGTAAGATCATCAACAAAATCGAGTAGTTGAATTTCACAGGATCTGGCTTTTCTAAAGCCATGTTGAAGGCGGTAAAAGATATTATTTGTTTCGCCATGTTTCATGAGGGCACTTATAATTATATGTTCAAAGAATTTACAACAGATACATGTCAATGATATTGGTCTATAGTTTCCTGGTGATGAGCGTGAGCCTTTTTTAAAGACAGGCGTAACTAGAGCCCTTTTCCAGTCAGATGGTACATTGCCCGTTTCAAGGCTTTTCTGGAAGATCATGTTGAGGATGGGGGCTTTTTCAAGAGAAAGTGTTTTTAGGATGATTGGTGGAATATTGTCTGGCCCTGGGGCTTTGTGTGGTTTTTGTTGGTTAAGTAGCTTTTGGATCCCGGGAGTAGTTATGTTTAGTGATGGCATGGTTGGATAGTTTGCAGGTTGTGACATATAGTCTGATGTTTCGAACTGCTCCTTTGATATTGTAATATTTGCAGAGAATGCAGAGTGGAATTGGTCATTTAGGATGTTTGCTTTATCTTGTGGATTTTCATGTAGGATTCCATTTACTTTAAGAGACGAGACTCCTGTGTAATCTTTTTTCTTATGTTTAATAAAGGTCCAGAAGCGTTTGTTCTTCTGGGGCTTTTCACATATGTTGTCATTTTCTTGTTTGCTCCGAGTGTTATCTGTGTTCTGACTTTCTGAATCATTAAATAGGTTTTCAACATAGTTCCAGTATGCTTGTCTCATGCGTTTTTGGACTAGCCTTTTTATGTTTTTATAGTCTAGTTGTGATTTTTCGTCTGCGTTTTTCTTCTTTATTTTATACAGGCGTTCCTGTTTTTTTAATAGGTGTTTGAGTTCGAGGTTGACCCATGGTAATTTATTCTTTTTATTGAGGGTTTTGTGCGGGATGTACTTGGAAATGCCATCGGTAATGGTGTGATGGAATGCTTCCCACATTTTATTCGGGTCTCTTTCGTGATCGATTAGGTCGGTGTGTAGAGATAGCAAATCATCTCGAAATGAACCCCAGTCTGCTTTTTTGTACTGTGGTATTTTGCGAGGTGGTTGATCCAAACTGGTTGGGATAATGTTGCATTCTGCGAAGACAATGTCATGGTTAGACAGGCCAGGGATCACATTAAGTTTTGTTACTATATTTGATTCATTTGTGAGTAGGAGGTCTAGGGTATTTTGTTTCCTTGTTGGTTCCGTAACAAGTTGGTTTAGGCAGAGGTCTTGTATCAAATCAAGAAAGTCAAGATGTAGATTTGAGTGTGGGGTATTAGCTTTTAGGGTGGTGTCTCGCCAGTCCCAACCTGGGAAGTTGAAGTCCCCACCAATTATGTTTATTGAGTTGTTTGTGTTTATACCTCTCTCCAAGGACATTTTTAAATGTTTTAGGCTTGTTTCGTCAGAAACTTTATTTCTGTAGTAAGAACAAATTTGGATATTTCTAGATTCTTTCAGTTTTATTTTTGCCCAGATTATTTCGCAATCAGTGTCAAGTTCTGGTATTTCTTCACTTTCAAGGCTTGCCTTGATAGCGAGCAGTACCCCACCACCGTGTTTTCCAGTTCTGTCTTTTCTAAAGACTTTGTAGTCTGGAGGGAATATTTCTGATGACCTGATGTCATTTGTTAGCCATGTTTCTGCACCAATGACTACGTCGGGGTTGCAGCTGGCAAGCATATTTAGGATCCTGTCTTCCTTCATTTTCACTGATTGGAAGTTCACATTTATTATTCTTAATAGGGGTTTATTTTTATCTAGATTTTTTCTCTCGGGAGTTGAGCTATGCAATGGTTTGATGTCATTAATTTCAGGGCTTTTGCATGTATTTAGTGTGTCTGACAATGATGATGATTTTGAGTTTTCAGGCAGGTAGCATTGCTCTTTTATGCTCAGTGGGTCGAAAATTACAGAACTATAATTTGGATTTTGGCATACTTTGCAATGCCAGCTTACATCAAATTTTGTGTCGCTTAGAAGATTGTAAGAACTGGAAGTTACGCTTTGGCATGTGGCATGGTACCACTGATCGCAGGTGTCACAAATAATTCTGCGGGCTGACCAATTGACCGTTCTATCGCAGGTTCCGCAACTGTAGGATCTATTGTGTATTATATCAGGCATATTGAAGAATAAGACAGTAAATATTTGTATATTTGTCTAAACTGAGATAAAATTGGTAAGTAGTGTTTATAGAGTAGATAGATAGTGTTTGTGGAGTAAATACTATTTATAGGCACACATACCTTTAATGTTTTGGGTCCTGTGTTTGGATGGCCAGTCTAGCGCAGAAAATACTACACTTACTGACTCACAGCAGGAAAACAGTCCAAGTTTATTTGATTGTTAATTTTTCTGCACCATGTTTTGGCTAGTAGACCATGGGGATGTAGTCCGTCTGCATACAGGTTATAATTGTGGTATTTTTTCTGTTCTTTATTTCTGTTGCTGCCTTTTTTGTAAATTCTAGATCTCTTTAGGTCCCTAGAGAATTCGGGAGAGTGGACGTTGTTCAGTCTGTTTAGGTGGCGTATGTATGTGTTAAGTTCATATACTTGGCTTTCGAGATTTGTGTCTTGAGACTCGAAATCGCTCCAATTTTGGAGACCGACACTTTTATTTTTCTTTTGGATTGAGTACACTGGCAATTCTAGGAATGTTATTTTACAGTTCGGATGATTTTGGAAAATTTTTGATAAATTGTCTAATTGGCTGAATAAATGTGTATTATTTCCATCTTGATTTCTTAGTGATATCTGTCCATTTTCACTGCGGCTGGTAAGATCGCATGTACCCAGCCAAAGATAATACCAAACTTTATTAAGTGATTGTGTGTCAGCTGGTATGCTACTCTGGATTGCGGAGCAACCGTTTGCAATGTTTCTTCCTCCCTTACAACGCCATATTACGTCTTTGTATTCTGGGTCTTGATCCTCTCTCAGAATCCAAGTACCTTTGCTGTCTGTGACAATAATTGGGGTAAAATGTTTTTCATCCGCTCTTGCGGTGGGTGGTTTATTTAAATATTTGTTAAGGTTGGTGTTTGACATGGATGGTTTCAGATTTGGATATGTCCGGTGTTTACATTCAGGGTGACACTGCACGAAAATAGGGAATGTGAAAGATCAAAATCATATAATATGCTAAAGAAACGTGTCAGTGTAGACACTTTTGATTTAGCCAAATGGTGGAAAGGATTTTGGCAGTTTTTTACACTTATCCTGTTTTAGGGATACATATTAAAAGATGTTTTAAAGGAATTTTTCCCTCCACGAGGCAGAAAAGATGTTCACTCGTGCGCACCCGGAAGTTCTTCCATTGTGTAAAGTTTCATGAAAATTATTCAAACAGTTTAGGAGGAGTTGCGCTTACAAGGATGGTCAGACGGACAGATTATCTCCCCTTGGAAATGTCAGAATGGAATTATATTGCTTCATGCACATTCCCATATGGAGTTCTTTCACTGTGTAAAGTTTAATGAAAATTCTTCAAACGGTTTAGGAGGAGTTGCGCTTACAATGGATGGACAGATGGACAGACACAGACGGACAGACGGACGGACAGGGTGATTCCTAACTTTGTTTGTGGGGGGTATAATTAATGTACCACTTCAAAATCAAACCTGTCTGGTATATTGTCTACAATAAGCTATATTCCATCGGACACCTATAAAATCAAGTAACCATCCGGAAACCAATATCAACATGTCTTCTAAATTGGAAAAGGGCCATAACTATGCCAAAAAATATCGGACCATGCCCACTATCAATCCAAATGTGTATTATCTGCTAATAAACCTAAGCATAAAAGTTTCTTTCATTTCGTTCAGTCAAACTAAAGTTATTGTCCAGAAACCAATATCAACATGTTTTCTAAGTTGGAAAAGGGCCATAACTCTGCCAAAAAATACCGGACGACACCCACTATAAATCTCAACCTGTATTATTAGGTTATAAACCCATGTATAAAATTTTGTTTCATTTCATTCAGTAAAACTAAAGTTATCGTCCAGAAACCAATATCAACATGTTTTCTAAGTCGGAAAAGGGCCATAACTTTGCCAAAATATATCAGAAACAAGCCCAGTATGAATCCTAACCTGTATTATGTTGTTATAAACCTATGTATAAAATTTTGTTTCATTTAGTTCAGTCAAACTAAAGTTACGGACAAGGGTAACACTTAATGCCCCTGCCAAAATTGGCAGTGGCATACAAATATTCCTCACATAACACTAAGTAAAATTAAAATTTGGGCTCCCGCTGTGAGCCTGTACATGACTCTAGGGCTTGATTTGAAAAAACTTCAAGCTGACCCCCTAAAGATGAAGTATACCATTTATCAAGAGATTTTTAATGGTAGATCTGAAGAAGATTTTTTAATAAATTTCCTCATATTGCACCAAGTTAATATTTGGGTTCCCATTGGATCCCAAATATGAACCCAGGGACTTGTTTCAAGCAAACCTGAATCTGACCCCTCTAAGGATTTTGTATACCAAGTGTCAAAAGATTCTGATTGGTAGTTCTGAAGAGGAAGGTTTTTTCAATTTTGTAAATAATTTTGTGGATGCCAACAAAATTATATCCCAAGTCGTGCCCCTGTGGGCCCGGTGGCTTTATTTGAACAAACTTGAATTGACATACAATAAGAAATATGCATTTCAAATTGGGTTCAATTGAGCCCAGTAGTTTATGAGAAGTCAATAATGTAAAGTTCATGCCAGATGGACAGATGGACAATGGACAGAAAGTGACCACTATGCTCCCTTTGAGATTTGTTCAGTGGGACTAAAAATTAAGTGATTTTAATTACCTTGGACTCCTTGTGTGTCGACATTCTTAAACAGGTCATGAAGATTAACCTGTGGACTTTGTGGTGTTTATTTCTTGCATCGGAAGGCAAGTCCAGAAGGTCAACAGAAGATCTGAATAAAGATAAAAATCAGACAGATAAATATCAGTCAAAAGTTTTACACTTGATAACACACTCCTAGTAAAATAAAAAGCCACCCAGTCACACATTCCTCAAAAAAAAGTGCAATTCAAGGTATTTGAAAAGAATAGGGGTTTTTTAAGTCAAAAAGGGGCATAACTCTGACAAAAAATGTCAGACCAAACCCCGGTTTGAACTTGACCTGTATTTTATGTTGATACACCTACATACCAAATCTCATTTGCTTTGGCCAACTATAACTAAAGTTATCATCAGGAAACCAAAGTGGGATGGCTGGACGGACGGATGATGGATGGACACTGGACAGATGGATGAATGGATGGACAGATGGATGGATGGATGGGCAGACTATGGATGGGTGGATGGATGGACAGATGGGCTGATGGACAGCTGGCCGGATGCATGTATGCACAGACATCGGCTATTTTAATAGTCCCCCCCCCCCACCCCCCCTCCAAAAAAAATTTTCTATGGGGACAAAAATGTGCAGTTTGACTAATATACAAACACGATGGGATGACTAATCCACAGCTTCTCACACCAATCAAAATGTTTATAAAAGATAACTGGCAATACAAAACGAGAGGCTCAAGTGAGCCTAAAACGCTCACCTGGCTCAAGCTGTCAAAAGAGACAAGTGTATCAGTAAGTGATCAGCAGCAAGAGCAATTTTTTTGATTTGCTATGACACAACCAAAGGCAACTTTTTTTGCCATTGATTCTGCTGATCCTAGGAAAGCTTCCTAGCAAGCTCTGTTTCATGAAGTATTAAAAAATAGGCCGATGAAATCATCAGATGTGTACCCATAAGCGCAACTAGTAGAAAGCTGTATGACGGGGGGCCACCACGGATGCCGACATTATGTACACCATACATGGTATGGGTACATATAGAAATGGATTGGAGGAGTGTCTAATTTGTTGGATAAAGGGTTAATATCTCCAGATCAAATTATCAGATTTACATAAAAAACTATACAGCACAGCACATCAGTAACCTGAACATATATATGAAGTAACATGACAATCGGATTGATATTTTTTAAGTTATCTCATGCCAAAGGGATTGGAGAAATTTTCAATTTGAAGGATAAAGGGTTAATATCTCAGGATCAAATTATCAGATTTACACCAAAAACTATACAGCTCGGCACATCAGTAACCTGAACAAAAATATAAAATAACTTGACAATCCAAGCAATATTTTTCAAGTTATCGAATACCAAAAGGATTGGAGGAATTTTCAATTTGAAGGTAAAGGGTCAATATCTCAGGATGAAAATAACAGATTTACACCAAAAACTATACAGCTCGGCACATCAGTAACCTGAACACAAATATAAAGTAACTTGACAATCCAAGCAATATTTTTCAAGTTATCGAAATGCCAAAGGGACTGGAGGAATTTTCAATTTGAAGGATAAAGGGTTAATATCTCAGGATCAAATTATCAGATAAGCAATATTTTTCAAGTTATCGAATACCAAAGGTATTGGAGGAATTTTCAATTTGAAGGATAAAAGGTCAATATCTCGGGATCAAATCATCAGATTTACACCAAAAACTATACAGCTCGGCAAATCAGTAACCTGAACACAAATATAAAGTAACTCGACAATCCAAGCAATATTTTTCAAGTTATCGAATGCCAAAGGGATTCAAGGAATTTTCAATTTGAAGGATAAAGGGTTGATATCTCAGGATCAAATGATCAGATTTACACCAAAAACTATACAGCTCGGCACATCAGTAACCTGAACACAAATATAAAGTAACTTGACAATCCAAGCAATATTTTTCAAGTTATCGAATGACAAAGAAATGGATATGGATGCCGGATGGACAGACGGACAGATGGACGGACAAAGGATGGACGAACGACGGATGGCCTCTCCGGATGACGGCATTATGTGTACCATACATAGTATGGGTACACATAAAAACAACAACCGAACATAAGTTTGTTTTGTTCTCGACTACTCTGGTTCTCTCTACCCCCCTCCACCACACCCCCCCCCCCCCCACCTCAAAAAAAAAAAAAATCCAGCATAAATGAAATACTCATGACCTAGTTATATATTACATGACAAATTTGGTTCACATCTGCCCATTGGATCTGTAAATAGAAAGTTTGAGTGTAGCGTAAATTTGGGAGCCCAAATTTTGACTTACTGAGTTTCTTTGAAAATGAAAGTGTCAATGACACTGTAGCTCAACTTGTCAAGACAAAGACATGTACATGTATAGTATGTGACACAGCAATGACAAACACCTAGGTAATGACCTGATAACAAAGGTACATATAAAGTATTGTAACGGTCTGTACATAAATACTGAGCGTTGCCTGTAACAAATGTATAGGTAAAGTATTGTAAAGGTGGGTGACAGTCAGATGCTAAACTAGAAAAGAAATCTTTGAGTCCCAGAGTGGGTCTGACTGAACCCCAAAATATTAGTTCTCATAGCACAAAGGCACCCCAAAACACACTCATTCCTGTCCCAAGGTGAAAACGAAGGTACCCAAGAAGTTTCGTGAAGATCAATTCACAAATATGAGCTGTGTAGAAGTTGTGACAAAAAACTGATTAGACCTAATTTTGATACAAAATGGCCACTGGCAGCCATCTTGAATTTTGGACCGCACCCAGAAACACTCTTTCTCGTCCCAAAGTGATAACAAAGGTACCCAAGACGTTTCGTGAAGATCGGTTCATAAATACAGACTCTAGCCGAGCCGTATTGACATGTGTACTTACTGTGTGTAAGCAGCACTGAAAAAATCAAAGTTCATCTAATTTGCATAATTTCTGCACAAGAAAAAAACCTGTATTATATGTGATGTATCCCATGGTACTAAACATTCACACAAAAAATTATTCAAATCAGCGCTTTCATAAGGAAGTTCTGTGCAAAAATCTGATTTCACCAAATTTCGTACAAAATGGCTGCCATCGGCCATCTTGAATTTCGAACCGGACCCCAAAACACTCGTTCTCGTCCCACGGTGATAACAAAGGTACCCAAGAAGTTTCGTAAAGATCGGTTCATAAATATGGCCTCTAGCCCGAGCCGTATTGGCATTTGCACTTACAGTGCTGAAAGTAACACCAAAAAACATCAAAGTTAGTCTAATTTGCATAATTTACGCACGAGAAAAAAACCCGTATTATATGTGATGTATCCCATGGTACTAAACATTCATACAAAAAATTATTCAAATCAGAGCTTTCATATGGAAGTTCTGTACAAAAAACAGATTTCTGCATCGTCGGTACAAAATGGCAGCTGGCAGCCATCTTGAATTTCGGACCGCACCCAAAAACACTCATTCTCGTCCCACAGTCATAACAAAGGTACCCAAGAAGTTTCGTAAAGATCGGTTCATAAATACGGCCTCTAGCCCGAGCCATAGCAGCTTGGCACTTACAGCTCTGAAAGTAACACTAAATAAATCAAAGTCAGTCTAATTTGCATAATTTACGCACGAGAAAAAAACCCGTATTATATGTGATGTATCCCATGGTACTAAACATTTATACAAAACTTTATTCAAATCAGAACTTTCATACAGAAGTTCTGTACAAAAAACTGATTTTTGCATCATCGGTACAAAATGGCCGCTGGCAGCCATCTTGAATTTCGGACCACACCTAAAAACACTTGTTCCCGTCCCAGGGTCATAACAAAGGTACACAAGAAGTTTCGTAAAGATCGGTTCATAAATACGACCTCTAGCCCGAGCCATAGCCAATTGTTGACGTACGGACAGACGGACGGACGGACAGACGGATGACAGACCATGACAATAGCTCAAATTTGACTTCATCAAAGTTGAGCTAAAAAGTGAATCTGCATCACTAAAGTAAGTTCCAAACAAGAAATCTAAGCATTATTGCAAATGGCTTAAAAAAGCATTTTAGGCTTATTGAGCATAGGGAAAAAGTAATTTTCTGGGAAAAAATCAGAAAAGTAAATTCCACCAGCCTGAAGATGGCAGCAGCTTCATTTGAACAAAGGAGAAAAGGTTTACTTTACTCCAAAGATGGTCTGTGCCATAAATGAATGAATTTGGCCCAGTGGTTTTAAAGAATAAAAAAAATTTCAAACTAGAGAAACAGAATTTTACTACCACCAGTAAATTCAAGTTTGTGTGAAAATGGTTAAAGTATCAAAAATAAACAAAACAGAAAGAGAATTTATGGAGGCTTATTTTGGTGGGCAAAATATTTTTAAAGAAATCAGAAAAAGGTTTTCATTAACAGTATTGCATGAAATAAAATGTTTGGAACCCACACTGAAGTCTTGAGAGGGTTAAATTAAAGATATTCATGCAGGAATCAGATGAATTTTTTCCAAGAAACCAGAAAAAAATGTGCCCAGCATTGATAGGGTTTGATCATGGCATCAATGAAATCTTTGGACCCCACATTGCAGACTCGAGAGGGTTAAATTAAAGATATGCATACTGGAATCAGATAAAGGTTTCCAATAAACCAGAAACAGCATATAATGTGCACAGCAATGAAAGAGTTCAACATGAAATAAAATCTTTGGAAAACACACTGAAGTCATGAGAGGGTTAAACTAAAGATATTCATACAAGAATCAGATCAATTTTTCCAAGAAACCAGAAAAAACATGTGTGCACAGCATTAAAAGTGTTTGATCAAGGCATCAATAAAGTCTTTGGAACCCACATTGCAGTCTTGGGAGGGGTAAAGTAAAGATATTCATACAGGAATCAGATGTTTCCAAGAAACCAGAAAAAAACATGTGCAGAGCATTGAAAGGGTTCAACATAAAATAAATATTTGGTAAACACAAAGTCTTGTAAGGGTTAAATAATACAGGAATCAGATTATTTTTTCCTCTGCCACTTATTTAAGCACAGAACAAAAATTTCATTACATTAAGTTAAAATAATATAACAGAACATGTGTATTTGATAGCTGACAGGAGTTTCTCCTGTCTCTTGTTGATCTAAGTGAATGATAAGAGCAAACAGTCTGAAGCACTCCTAATTTGTATAAGGAAAAATATTACTGCAAAAATGCTGACTCATCATTTTTTCATTGCCTCCTAACGCCCACCCTAACATAACCAAGGGCAATGTTTTTTTAACCATTCCATTCTACTGGTCCTAAGGTTGCTTCATACCAAATAACAGTTCTCTGCTCTGAGTGGTTTGGGAAATGTGGCTTTTGAATTTTTTCCATTTTTAGCCCGTGTTTGCCACAGGGCTGTGAATATTTTTTGGGGGAGGGGGGGGGGGGGGGGGGAAGGGGGTATCAATCAATTATTTTGAACCCACTTATATTACATGCCAAATTTGGTTTAAAGTGGTCCACCGGTTCTTGAAATAGAAATTTTGGGCAGAGCCCAAAATGGATATGTCCCCACAGAGAGCCCAAATATTGACCTACCAACTTCCCTTGAACAAACTTTAATCTTCAACACGAAAGGATGTTCCATACCAAATATCAAGGCATTCCCTCTGGTGGTTCATGAGAAGATTTTTTTTAAATGAAAGTGTCAATGACACTGTAGCTCAACTTGTCAAGACAAAGACATGTACATGTATAGTATGTGACACAGCAATGACAAACATCTAGGTAATGACCTGATAACAAAGGTACATATAAAGTATTGTAATGGTCTGTACATAAATACTGACCGTTGCCTGTAACAAATGTATAGGTAAAGTATTGTAAAGGTGGGTGACAGTCAGATGCTAAACTAGAAAAAAATCTTTTGAGTCCCAGAGTGGGTCTGACTGAACCCCAAAATATTTGTTCTCATAGCACAGTGATAACAAAGGCACCCCAAAACATACCCATTCCTGTCCCAAGGTGAAAACAAAGGTACCCAAGAAGTTTCGTGAAGATCAGTTCACAAATATGAGCTGTGTAGAAGTTGTGAGAAAAAACTGATTGGACCTCATTTCGGTACAAAATGGCCACTGGGAGCCATCTTGAATTTTGGACTGCACCCAGAAACACTTGTTCTCATCCCAAGGTGATAACAAAGGTACCCAAGAAGTTTTGTGAAGATCGGTTCATAAATACAGCCTATAGCCCGAGCCGTATTGACATGTGCACTTACAGTGTATAAGTAGCACTGAATAAATCAAAGTTCATCTAATTTGCATAATTTCTGCACGAGAAAAATACCTGTACTATATGTGATGTATTCCATGTTACTAAACATTCATACAAAAATTTATTCAAATCAGAACTTTCATACAGAAGTTCTGTACAAAAGGCTGATTGCACTAATTTTGGTACAAAATGGCTGCTGGTGGCCATCTTGAATTTCGGACCACACCCAAAAACACTCGTTCTCATCCCACGCTGATAACAAAGGTACCCAAGAAGTTTCGTAAAGATCGGTTCATAAATACGGCCTCTAGCCTGAGCCGTATAGAAGTTGTGTACAAAAAACTGATTAGACCTAATTTCGGTATAAAATGGCCACTGGCAGCCATCTTGAATTTTAGCCCGCACACAGAAACACTCGTTCTCGTCCCAAGGTGATAACAAAGGTACCCAAGACGTTTCGTGAAGATCGGTTCATAAATACAGATTCTAGCCCGAGCCGTATTGACATATGTACTTACTGTGTGTAAGTAGCACTGAAAAAATCAAAGTTCATCTAATTTGCATAATTTCTGCACGAGAAAAAACCCTGTATTATATGTGATGTATCCCATGGTACTAAACATTCACACAAAAAATTATTCAAATCAGTGCTTTCACATGGAAGTTCTGTGCAAAAATCTGATTGCACCAAATTTTGTACAAAATGGCTGCCATCGGCCATCTTGAATTTCGGACCGGACCCCAAAACACTCGTTCTCGTCCCACGGTGATAACAAAGGTACCCAAGGAGTTTCGTAAAGATCGGTTCATAAATACGGCCTCTAGCCCAAGCCGTATTGGCATTTGCACTTACAGTGCTGAAAGTAACACTAAATAAATCAAGGTTAGTCTAATTTGCATAATATAAGCATGAGAAAAAAACCCATATGATATGTAATGTATCTCATGGTACTAAACATTCATACGAAAAATTATTCAAATCAGAGCTTTCATATGGAAGTTCTGTACAAAAAAAAAATGTCTGCATCGTCGGTACAAAATGGCTGCTGGCAGCCATCTTGAATTTCGGACCACACCCAAAAACACTCGTTCTCATCCCACGGTCATAACAAAGGTACCCAAGAAGTTTCGTAAAGATTGGTTCATAAATACGGCCTCTAGCCCGAGCCATAGCAGCTTGGCACTTACAGCTCTGAAAGTAACACTAAATAAATCAAAGTCAGTCCAATTTGCATAATTTACGCACGAGAAAAAAACCCGTATTATATGTGATGTATCCCATGGTACTAAACATTTATACAAAACTTTATTCAAATCAGAACTTTCATACAGAAGTTCTGTACAAAAAACTGATTTTTGCATCATCGGTACAAAATGGCCACTGGCAGCCATCTTGAATTTCGGACCACACCTAAAAACACTCGTTCCCGTCCCAGGGTCATAACAAAGGTACACAAGAAGTTTCGTAAAGATCGGTTCATAAATACGACCTCTAGCCCGAGCCATAGCCAATTGTTGACGTACGGACAGACGGACAGACAGACGGACGGACAGACGGACGACGGGCCATGACAATAGCTCAAATTTGACTTCGTCAAAGTTGAGCTAAAAATGAAGTTTTTGGGGTATTAACCAGAGCCCAAAAATGGCAGCCAATTCATTCGAACAAAATAGAAAGGGTATAGTCTATAGATGGTCTGCGCAATATATGTTTCAATTTGGCCTAGTGGTTGTGAAGAAGAAGTCAAGTTGCAAAAGTTAACGGATGACACACGATTCTAATTGATGGTTCTGGAGAAGAAGATTTTTAAAGCAATTTCCTCATATTGTACCAAGTTAAAATTCAGGCTTCCATGGGAAGCCCAAATATCAACACAGGGACCAGATTTGAACAAACTTGAATCTGACCCTCCTAGAGATGCTGTATACCAAATATGAAAGGATTCTGACTTGTGTATCGGAAGAAGATTTTTGAAGAAATTTCCTTATATTGCACTAAGTTAAAATTTGGGCTCCCATAGGGGGCTCAAATATCAACTCAGGTACTAGGTTTGAACAAACTTGAATCTTACCCTCCTAGAGATGCTGTATACCAAATATGAAAGCATTCTGACTACAGGGTGTAAAGAAGAAGATTTTGTTTTTAATTCCTTGATATTCGGGCTCCCACAGGAAGCCCAAATATTTACCCAGGTAACTGATTTGAACAAACCTGAAACTGACCCACCTTGAGATGTTGTATACCAAATATGAAAAGATTCTGACTGGGGAATCTGAAGAAGATTTTTAAAGAAATTCCCTCATACTGCACTGAGTTAAAATTCAGGTTTCTATATGGAGCCCAAATATATTTACCCAAGTAACCGATTTGAACAAACTTGAATACGACCCCTCTAAACATGAACGGATTCTGACTGGTGAATCTGAAGAAGAAGATTTTTAAAGAAATTTCCTCAAATTGCACCAAGTTAAACTTTGGGATCCAAAAGAGAGACCAAATACAAACTCAGGGACCCGATTTGACTCTCCTAGAGATGTTGTATACCAAATATGAAAGCATTCTGACTGGTGGAACTGAAGAAGAAGATTTTTAAAGAAATTTCCTCATAATTCATTAAGTTAAAATTTGGGCTCCTACATAGAGCCCAATTATTAATGCAGGGACTCAATTTGAACAAACCTTAATCTGACCCCCCGAGAGATGGTATATACCAAATATCAAAAGATTCTAATTGATGGTTCTGGAGAAGATTTTTTTAATTTTGGAAAACAATTTATGGGTGCTATCAGAGTAATGACCCTTGTGGTGCCCCCTGTGGGCGTGGCAACTTTATTTGAACAAACTTGAATTGACATGTGATAAGGAATATGCACATCAAATTTGGTTCAATTCGACCCTGTGGTTTATGAGGAGAAGTCGATAATGTAAAGTTCATACCGGACGGATGATGGATGGACGGACAAAAAGTGATCACTTGAGCTACCCCTGACTTTCAGTCAGGTGAGCTAAAAACTAGAGGCCCCACAGGGCCTGAAGCGCTCACCTTGATCAGAACTTGATATAAACAGAGTCCAAGAATGAATCTACATTAAGCAATCAATCTCCATCGTATACATTGTCAATCCTTGAGCCCCTCAGGAGTGAATAAAATAGTCTAACCATCATGCCTTTTCTTCAGTTGATCATAATGTAAAAAGTGGAGCTCACCTAAGGAGCCCCTTGATACGACCTATGTGGATTAATCTTAATTACACACCACTAGAGGGTACTTAATAAAAAATTTCTAATTCTTCAGCTACATGGCCAATTCCAGTTCCCATAGGGAGCCCAAATATTAACCCATGCACTTGATTTGAATAAACTTGAAGCCCACCCAATCAGAGATGTTGTATATCAAACTCAAAAGCCTTCTGACTGGTGGATCTGAAGAAGAAGAGTTTTAAAGAAATTTCCTCATATTGCACTGAGTTAAAATCTGGGCGACCACAGGGAGCTCAATATTAACCGAGGGATCTGACTTGAAAAAACTTGAATCTGATTTCCCTAGAGATGTTGTAAATCAAATATGAAATGATTCTGACTACTGAATCTGAAGATTTTTGAAGAAATTCTCTCATATTGTACTAAGTTAAACTTCGGGTTCCCAAAGGGAGCCCACATATTAACCCCGGCACACAATTTGAACAAAATTGAATCTGACATCCTAGAGATGTGTGTATACCAAATATGAAAGCATTCTGACAGGTGGATCTGAAGAAGAAAATTTGTTAACAAATTTTGATCTGAAGAAGAAAATTTTTAAAGAAATTTCCTCATATTGCATTAAGTTAAAATTTGGGCTACCATAAGGAGCCCAAATATTAACCCAGGTACCCAATTTGAACAAACTTGAATCTGACTCCCCTAGAGATGTTGTAAACCAAATATGAAAGGATTCTGACTGGTGAATGTGAAGAAGATTTTTGAAGAAATTCCCTCCTATTGCACTAAGTTAAAATTTGGGCTACCATAGCAAGCCCAAATATTAACCCAGGGACACGATTTGAACAAACTTGAATCTGACCCACCTGGAGATGTTGTATACCAAATATGAAAGCATTCTGACTGGTGAATCTGAAGAGGAAGATTTCAAATGAAAGTGTCAATGACACTGTAGCTCAACTTGTGTAAGACATGTACATGTATAGTATGTGACACAGCAATGACACACATCTAGGTAATGACCTGATAACAAAGGTACATGTAAAGTATTGTAAAGGACTGTACATAAATACTTACCGTAGCCTGTAACAAATGTACAGGTAAAGTATTGTAAAGGTGGATGACTGTTAGATGCCTCTAGCCAGAGCCGTATTGAAATGTGCACTTACTGTGTACAAGTAGCACTGAATAAATCAAAGTTTGTCTAATTGGCCACTGGCAGCCATCTTGAAATTTCGGACTGCACCCAAAAACACTTGTTCTGGTCCTAAGCTGATAACAAAGGTATACAAGAAGGTTCGTGAAAGTCGGTTCATAAATACAGCCTCTAGCCCAAGCCATATTGACATGTGTACTAACTGTGTATAAGTAGCACTGAATAAATCAAAGTTCATCTAATTTGCATAATTTATGCACGAGAAAAGAACCTGTATTATATGTGATGTATTTCATGTTACTAAACATTCATACAAAAATTTATTCAAATTAGAACTTCATATAGAAGTTCTTTACAAAAAACTGATTGTACCTAATTTCGGTACAAAATGGCTGCCAGCAGCCATCTTGAATTTTGGACTGCACCCAAAAACACTTGATCTCGTCCCAAGGTGATAACAAAGGTACCCAAGAAGTTTCGTGAAGATTGGTTCATAAATACAGCCCCTAGCTCGAGTCATATTTACATGTGCACTTACTGTGTATAAGTGGCATTGAATAAATCAAAGTTCATCTAGTTTGCATAATTTCAGCACGAGAAAAAAACTTGTATTACATGTGATGTATTCCATGTTACTAAACATTCATTCAAAAATTTATTAAAATCAGAACTTTCATACAGAAGTTCTGTACATAAAACTGATTGCACTAATTTCGGTACAAAATGGCCACTGGAAGCCATCTTGAATTTTGGACCGCACCCAGAAACACTCGTTCTCGTCCCAAGGTGATAACAAAGGTACCCAAGAAGTTTCATGAAGGTCGGTTCATAAATACAGCCTCCAGCCCTAGCCGTATTGACATGTGCACTAACAGTGTTTAAGTAGTACTGAATAAATCAAAGTTCATCTAATTTGCATAATTTCTGCACAAGAAAAAAACCCATATTATATGTGATGTATTCCATGTTACTAAACATTCATACAAAATATTATTAAAATCAGAACTTTCATAAGAAGTTCTGTACATAAAACTGATTGCACTAATTTCAGTAAAAAATGACTGCCAGTGGCCATCTTGAATTTCGGACCGCACCTCAAAACACTCGTTCTTGTCCCACAGTGATAACAAAGGTACCAAAGAAGTTTCGAAAAGATTGGTTCATAAATACGGCCTCTAGCCCAAGCCATTTTGAATTGTTGATGTACGGACAGACGGACAACGGGCCATGACATAACCTCAAATTTGACTATGATGTTGTATACCAAATATGAAAGCATTCTGACTGGTGGATCTGAAGAAGATTTTTAAAAATTATCCCCCATATTGCACTCAATTATAATTTGGGCTTCTATAGGAAGCCCAAGTATTAACCTAGGGACTTGGTTTGAACAATCTTCAATCTGACCCTCATAACAATGATGTATACCGAACATTAAAAGATTCTGACAGGTAGTTCTGAAGAAGAAGATTTTTAAAGATTATTCCCCATATTGCCCTAGGTTAAAAATTCAGGTCCCTGTATTGAGCCCAGATATGAACCAAGGGACTTAATTTTAACAAACTTGTATCTGACTTCCTATGGATGCTGTATACCAAATATCAAAAGATTCATTGAAAAAGACCACTGGTTCGTGAAAAAACATTTTTTTTTAATTTTTGCAAATATGCTGACTCTGCATTTTTTTCAATTCCCCCCCTCCCCTCCCCCAAGAATACTCTGACAAAACCGATAACAATTTTTTTTACCATTCAATTCTACTGATCCTTAGGATGCTTCGTACTGAATAACAGTTCTCTGTTCCATGTGGTTTGGGAAATATGGGCATTTGAAAATATTACTATTTTTAGCTCTTGGGGTTCTCACGGGGACACAGGAAAAAGATTTTTGGCATGAGTCACGTAATTATGACTCAATAATACCTATTATCAAATTTGGTTCAAATCAGTCCGTCAATTCAGAAAATAGAAAGTTTGGGCGGGGACAAAAATCTTGTCCATCTCATTACAAAGGATAAAATTGCTGCAGAAACTTCGTTTGAATAAACTTGATTCTACACCTCAAAAAGAAGCTCCATACAAAATATCAAGTCAATGTACCCACCCCCCTAAGGGTGCTGTATACCAAATATCAAAAGCATTATGACTGCTGGATCTGAAGAAGATTTTTAAAGAAAATTCCTCATTTTGAACTAAGTTTCTTTCGGGCTTCCACAGTGAGCCCAAATATGAACCCAGGGACTTGGCCTGAAAAAACTTGAATCTCAACCCCTAAGGATGTTGCATGCCACATATCAAAACATTCCGACTGCTGAATCGAAAGAAGATTTTTAAAGAAAAATTCCTCATATTGAATTGTTATAATTCGGGCTTCCACAGAGAGCCCAAATATGAACACCCAGGGACTTGGCTTTAACAAACTTGAATCCCCCCCCCCCCCCACCCACCCCCCTCCCCTCCAAGGATGCTGCACACCAAATATCAAAACATTCCGACTGCTGGATCTGAAGAAGAAGATTTTTTAAGAAAATTTCTCATTTTGAACTAAGTTACAATTCGAGCTCCCACAGTGAGCCCAAATATGGACCTAGGGACATGGCTCAAACAAACTTGAATCTCACCCCCTAAAGATGCTGCATACCAAATATCAAAACATTCCAACTGCTGGATCTGAAGAAGAAGATTTTTAAAGAAAATTCCTCAGTTTGAACTAAGTTATAATTCAGGCTCCCACAGTGAGCCCAAATAGGAACCCAGGGACTTGGCTTGAACAAACTTGAATCCCCCCCTCCCCCACCCCCCCCCCCCCCCCCCCCCCTTCCCTAAGCATGCTGCATACCCAATATCAAAAGATTCTGCCTGATGGATTTTGATAAGAAGATTTTTAAAGACATTTGCCTGAAATGCACTAAGTTGAACTTCGGGCTCCTATACTGAGCCCAAATATGAACCCAGGGAACCGATTTGTACAAACTTGAATCAGATCCACCCCACAATGTTGCATACCAAATATCAAAAGATTCTGCCTGCTGGATCTGGAGAAGAAAATTTTTTAAGAAATTTGCCTGAAATGCACGAAGTTCAAATTCGGGCGTCTATAGTGAGCCCAAATATCAATCCAGGGGACTGATTTGAATAAACTTGAATCTGATCCCCTAGGGATGATGTATACCAAATAGGAAAGAATTCTGCCTGGTGGATATGAAGAAGAAGATTTTTTTTTAATTTTGGAAAGAAATTCATGGGTGCTATCAGAGTTATGCCCCTTGTGGTGCCCCCTGTGGGAGCGGCAAGTTTATTTGTACAAGTCTGAAATGACATATAATAGGGAACATTCACCCAAAATTTGGTTCAATTTGATCCAGTAGTTTGGGAGGAGTAGTCGATAATGGAAAGTTCACGATGGACGATGACGACGGTCGACGGCGACGGGCGGCAAGTGATAAGTTAAGCTCCCTTCGGTGAGCTAAAAAACAAAAAGAAAGGGGGAATACCTCTACAGGAAAAGACTGGGCAAGAAATTTGAAAATTAATTTGTTGAACGGTTCTACTTTCAGTATGATGACAATTCCACAGTATCGATTATTGGCAATTTGGGAGAAAAAAACAAACTGTGAAACTCCAGAAGATACCTAGCATGACTGGTTTTCAAATCCATTGAGATATTGTCACTGAAAAGGTATATGTGAAATTTGAAAATGATTTGTTGAATAAACATTTCTCATTTTAGTGTGATAACAAGTTAAGACATTTTGAAATACACAAACAGTAATGACTCTGGAAGAAATAATCCCATGGGGCTTATTTGCAAACCCATTCAAGATACTGTCACCATAAAGCAATGCATGAAATTTGTAAAGGATTTGTTTGGGAGTTCTCCTATCCATGTGATGATAAGTTCTGAGCATAGATATTGGGAAATTTGGAGAAACAAGAGGCCCCAAGGGGCCTTAATCGCTCACCGGCCAAAGTGGTTCAAAGAAGTATTTGGGGTCACATTCAGTTAGACATGGTTCATCAACACTACAAAGGAATGAAGTCATGAGAGGCAAATTTTATGGAAAAACACTAAGGAATGGATCTGAACAAACCTGAACGTAACATGCCCCCCCCCCCCCACCCCACCCCACCCCTGCCCATAGAGCCCAAATATTAAGCCAACGACTCAAATTGAACTTGAATCTGATCTCCCTTGAGATGTCATATACCAAATAGGAAAGAATTCTGACTGGTGGATAAGAAGGTTTTTAAAGAAATCACCTCACACTGCACTAAGTTAAACTTTGGACTCAAATAGGGAGCCAAAATATTAACCCAGGGTCCTGATTTGAACAAACTTGAATCTGACCCACCCAGAGATGTTGTATACCAAATATGAAAGGATTCTGATTGGTGGATCTGAAGAAGAAGATTTTAAAAGAAATTCCTTCATATTGCACTTAGTTAAAATTCAGGCTCCCATAGGTAGCCCAAATTAATAACCCCGGGACCAGGTTTGAACAAACTTGAGTCTTACCCTCCAAGAGATGTTGTATACCAAATATGAAAGGATTCTGACTGGTGGATCTGAAGAATGAAGAAGATTTTTAAAGAAATTTTCTTATATTGTGTACTAAGTAAAAATTCCGGCTCCCATATTCAATAATAACAATTTTCATTTTTCAGGAAATGTTATGGTTTTCAAGGACTGTGGGAACCCTGAGCAAAGATACACAAAACATGTTCCATTCCTAAAAGGATCACTGTTATAAACCATATTATGCAATGGCCAGCTTTTCTCTAATGTACCCACGGACATAGCAAGAGGGTCTTTTTATCCACATGAAAAATGCATTCCCCAGGTAGGTCCCAGACCTGTTAACCTCTGAGTGTGACTGTCAGTGAGATTCTGATGAGCTCTCAGTGAGATTTGGATGCTTGTCAGGAAGATTTTTGCGTGCGACCAATACATCAATAATTTCCATGTTATGCAACTTATGCCTTCCTGGCTCCCACCCTCACCCAAATGCATATTTCATTTTAACACTTTCATTGTTATTTGTCAGTAAAAGCATACAGATGTGGATATTACTGGACCAAGCTCTCTGCCCGCCAATTCCAATTATATCCATATTTCATTGGTTTTATTGACAAAAGCTGAAAGGTCAAAGATATATCAGGTCTTCTTGGACCTGTGACAGTGAGGCAGAGGGTGTATCATTTTGGCCTCTGTGTCAATTCACACGATTGGATAATAAAATGCAATACACACAGTTAGTCTGTCAAATAGGGGAAGGGATTGGGTAAAATCCTGATGATATGTGGCTTGGTCATATAGTCAAGTTCTGATGAAAAACCTACTGAAGGAGACGCAATTCTATTCACAATCATGCATTGAAAATGACATAATGAAAATGGGCTATATGAGCATTGCATAGGATTTTGTGAGGCAAAGAGTAGATAACAGTTCTCCAACCTGCAGAAGCTGCTAAATGTGGATTGTGTTTTCTACTTTAGGTTTTATTTATTTCCAATTAACAAATAACAAAATGAAAGTATCCTGGAAAACTGTTGCGTTCTCACCGACACTAGTCTGAAAAATGCCCTCTGGTGAGTCTTCTCTTTCAATGGAGTTAATACGTCAGGTTCCTCTTCAACTAATCGCGCATACCCAAAATCCCCCCACGGCTAAACCGCCCCTCATTAAAAAAAAAATATCACGGTATTGTCCCAAACAACCATAGTGCATCGTGGTAAAATCAATCTGTACTAGGATGTTTTAGGACAATACCGTGGTACTACCGTACTGCTTTTTAAATGAGGGTCATCTGGGAATTTGACAAGAACCGTCCTATTATTTAACAATTGGAGACATCTCGATCAGGATGCTTGTGGGGGAGGAAGGGGGGGGGGGGGAGGGGGGCATTCTCTCATATTGCCGACACAGAAGAAACAGAAAACAAACTGTTCATTTTTTTTTATTTTCAACGTCCATCTATTAATAAAAAGTATCCCCAAAAATTACAATAAGCATAAGAAACATCTTGAACAACCAGCATGTACTAAAATATGATGGGGATTGAGAAATGTCATTCTACATTTTCAGTGTTTAAGCTACATATCGTTCACAAATAATATTTTTACCGGGACTTGAATTGTACTGGGTGTCACTTCAATACGCGGGAAGAAAAGTAATTAAAATTGAAAAGCAAAATATTGTATTCTCTCATATTGCCGACACAGAAGAAACAGAAAACAAACTGTTTATTTTTTTATTTTCAACGTCCATCTATTAATAAAAAGTATCCCCAAAAATTACAATAAGCATAAGAAACATCTTGAACAACCAGCATGTACTAAAATATGATGGGGATTGAGAAATGTCATTCTACATTTTCAGTGTTTAAGTTACATATCGTTCATAAATATTTTTACCGGGACTTGAATTGTACCGGGTGTCACTTCAATACACGGGAAGAAAAGTAATTAAAATTGAAAAGCAAAATATTGTATTCTTCATAAATATTATCAGCCCTACAACTTACCCACGACAAACGGTAATGCCATAGTAAAAGCCATGACACCCTGCCATTCCTTTTACAGTGGTATTGTCGGTTGTTGGGGCTAATTTGTTGGGCTGGTAATATTTACGAAGAATAAAATTTTTGTGCTTTTCAATTAAAGCTGTACAGCATGAGTTGGTTTCGCTATTAACTTTGGAACCGTTACCAGTTATCTGCTGGGCTGTTACAGGCCCTTAAGAGATGTCTTGTGGAGATATTATCCCCCCCCCCTCCACACACACACACCTCAAGGTAAAGGTATTATACAATTTTTGGATTTTCAATTGAAGTTGTATAGCATGACTTAGTTTCGCTACTAATGTAGGCCTGCCTACTATCAGTGAAGTTTTCCCAAATTTAAAAGGGGAACACCAATTTGGACTCTGAGGTCGTAATATAATATTTTTGGTGTGGTATGCCCTATATGGTGGCCCACACCAGATATCATATTGTGACCTTAGAGTCCAACTTTGGAACAGTTACCAGTAAGCTGTTGAACTGATACAGACCCTAGAGAGGTCTCGTGGCAAAATATTATCACAAATCCCCCCCCCCCCCCCCCACCCACCCACCCACCCAAGCTAAAGGTATTGTATAAAAAATAGTCCTGCTCACTATTGTTCTGTCGCAAATAAATACTTGCCAACAGGTGGGGCGGGTCTCCCCAGGAAATTGTACTGTCTACAATGCTTCAAAGCACATTTGCAAATAAAAGTGTGTGTGGGGGGGGGGGGGGGGGGGGGGGGAGGGGTAGATTATCGAGACAGAGCGAAAGAAAGCATGAGGTTGTAATATAAAATTTAGCCTGAAAATAGGTGACAGGTTATTTTCGATGTCAGAAATGTAAAAAACATAATTTTCCATTTTTTTTCTATTGTCCAAGCAAGAAAAAAATGAACTACCACATTTTTTAGATTTTTGACATTAAAGTAACCCGTCACCTATTTTCAAGCTAGATTTCCCATAACTTCTAGGCAGATATCAGTGTGATGTTGTTTTATTTTATACATGTTCTCTGACATAATCCATTCTGGCGGTTTTAGCTAATGCCGCCATTTCCTTGGTGACAACAAGTTCATGACAGTTGCCAGTGCTGTTTATTTTAGTGGCTATTAAGCTGCAAATGGTGTCATTTTTAAGATCTGCCCTTTGTGAAGTTTGAATTTTTTTTACCATTGAAAATACACTCGCTGTCAGCATTGCTGTTAGGCACTGTCAGCAAACACTCAATAACTTTGCCCAGTTCACGGAAACGCATTTTTCCCGTGCCTGTTTTTAAATTTAACACCTGGAACCACCACTTGTCCACGCGATCTTTATCTTCATAAGTTGGAAGATCGTTGGGACGACATGTCACGTAGTCATTTACCTCATCAGACAGATTGTCCATGTCAACTTCTATCTTAAACCTTTCCACTATTCTCAATGCAGAATTTACATCAAAGTTGTCCCAGGAATGACCCTTGGGGTTTAACAAAATCAAGTCTTTGAGTGATGGTTCATCAAATGGAAATTTTGAAACCATCTTATTTACAACAGACACATAGAATTTTCTTACACTATTGAAAACAAGAGGCCCCACAGGGCCTGAAGCGCTCATCTTGTACAGAACACAATTTAAACAGCGTCCAAGAATGAGTCTACATTAAGCAAGCCATCTCCATAGGCTACACTGTCAATCCTTGAGTCCCTCAGGAGTGACAAAAATAATCTGGGCATCATGCCTTTTCTTCAGTTGATCATAAGTAAAATGTAGAGCTCCCCTATGAAGCCCCTTGATACAACCTATGTGGATTAATCTTAGAACCTCTAGAGGGTACTGAATACAAAATTTTCAATTCTTCAGCAAAATGGCCAATTCTGGCTCCCAAAGAGAGCCCGAATTTTAACCCAGGCTCTTGATTTGAACACAGTTAAATCTGACTTCCCAAGAGATGTTGTGTACCGAATATGAAAGCATTCTGACTGTTGGATCTGAAGAAGAGAAATTGTAAAGAAATTTCAAATTTGGGCTACCATAGCGAGCCCAAATATTAACCTATGGATCCGATTTGAACAAACATGAATCTGACCCCCCTAGAGATGTATATCAAATGTGAAAGCATTCTGACATGTGAATCTGAAGAAGAAGATTTTTGAAGAAATTCCCTCATATTGTACTAAGTTAAATTTCATGTTCCCATATGGAGCCCAAATATTAACCTAGGCACTCGAATTGAACAACCTGGAATCTGACCCCCCAGAGATGTTGTATACCAAATATAAAAGCATTCCGACTGGTGGATCTGAAGAAGAAGATTTTTAAAGAAATTTCCTCATATTGCATTAAGTAAAAATTTGGGCTACCATAGTGAGCCCAAATATATACCTAGGGATCTGATTTGAACAAAGTTGAATCTGACCCCCATAGAGATGTTGCATACCAAATATCAAAGCATTCTGACTGATGGATCTGAAGAAGAAGATTTTTTTAAATTACCCTCCATATTGAACAAAAATAAAATTTGGGCTTCCGTAGGAAGCCCAAATATTAACCAAAGGACTTGGTTTGAACAATCTAGAATCTGACCCTCATAACAATGATGTATACCAAATATTAAAAGATTCTGACTGGTGGTTCTGAAGAAGAAGATTTTTAAAGAATATTCTCCATATTACCCTATGTTAAAACTTCGGGCTCCTGTAGAAAGCCCAAATATGAACCAATGAGCTTTATTTCAACAAACTTTTATTTGACTCCCCTATGAATGCTGTATACCAAATATCAAAAGATTCTGATAATTGGTTCTGGAGAAAAGATTTTTTAAAATTTTTGCAAATATGCTGACTCAGCATTTTTTCGATGCCCATTACAGAACACCCTAACATAACCGATGACAATTTTTTTTTACCATTCAATTCTACTGGTCATAAGGATACTTCATACTAAATAAAAGCTCTCTGTTCCGTGGGGTTTGGGAAATATGGGTGTCTGAAAATATTTCTATTTTTAGCTCCCAGGGTTCCCATGGGGATGCGGGAATTTTTTTTTTTTGCATGGGTCAAGTACTTATGACCCAATACTACCACAAACCAAATTTGGTTCATACCGGACCCTCGGTTCAGAAAATAGAAATTTGGGGCGGGGGCCAAAAATCTTACCCCTCCTATTACAAAGCCAAATATTACTTCACAAACTTTGTTTGAACAAACTTGATTCTACACCTCATATGGAAGCTCCATAGCAAATATCCCGTCATTGTACTCACTGGTTCTTGAGAAGATATTTAAAATATTTTGGAGCATTTTCCCCCACTCCCTCCCTATGGGGCTGGGCATGCGGAGTTGAACAAAACTGAAATGCCCCTTTGGGACCATCACTCACACAAACTTTCACTTGAATTGGCCCAGTGGCTTTGGAGGAGAAGACCAAAACATGGTGTTGACGCACGACGGACGACAGATGACAGACGATGGACGGAGAGCAATGAGATTAGCTCAGCTTGACTTTGTCAAGATGAGCTAACAATTTTTTTTTTTTTTTATTCAGATAAAAAGTGATAAACATATACATATAGTCTGAGGGTACACTGAATTCCATTTTATACAGAGTATAATATATAACCTTTTCTACTCTAGGTTTAATCGATGCATAGAAATAAGATTGTTATTGTTTTATCCAACTTGTGTTGCATGGAGCCTTCTCATGAGAATAGAGAAAAAAAAGCAAAACAAAAACGTTGAGGGCTATTGTCCAGGAGATCGAGGGCTATTGTCCAGGAGATGTGTGGTGCTAAGTCGGAGGATAAAATAGGGCTTTTAGAGATTCCCACCTGGTATTTATTAGGTTGTTTGTTTTTTTTTTGTTAGAGTACAGGTGGCGGGAGTATAGCTCGAGGTCACGGTATTGACAGAGCATTTTGACGAATCCATGGAAGCTAGGTTGACATTTTGTCACTTTGCAAGAATAAATGAACTTTTTAGATATAAGAATTTACTAAGGTGAGGGTATATTCATGTATATTATTATTATTATTATTATTATTATTATTATTATTATTATTATTATTATAGCCAATGAGGGTAAAGTGCGATGTCAGCGGTAATAGAATACCACATTTCTCCTGCAATCTATCTGCAAGTTGTAACAGGATTGTCTTTGACACTGAACACTCGAAGAATAAATGTTGCACTGTCCCTTTAGTGTTGGAACAAAACGTACACAGCTCAGTCTCAGATAATTTACATTTAAAAAGGCGAGCGTTCGTAAATAAAGCTCTGTGTATGATTTTATATTGCAAAGCTTGGAGATAGGTGTCATCAGTAATTAAAAACGGACTCTTGTATATCTGTCTCCAAGCATCGCAATCGAGACTGAGATGCAAAGGCTCGTTCCATTTCTTCTGAGACTGAGCTGGACACAAGGGCGCATGCTGCAGGAATAATGGATAAAAAGTTTTGTTTACGGTTTTTGTTACTTTTAATTTTTCTATCAATGGACTTATAATAAAGTCGGATTTTTTTTTACTGTTTATTACATTTTGCCATCGTTTTGAAATCGCCTTTCTTAACCCCTGGAAGACAGTGAAGGGAGTTTTGATATCAAATTTTACAGAGAAGGTTTCAAAAGTCAGAAAGGCCCCGCTCTCACTCAAGAGGACGTTAAGAAAAAATATACCTCTGTTGCACCATCTTTGATTAAATAATAGTTTGCTGTTAATTTTTATATTTTTGTTGTAGAAAATAGGTTGAGAACAAATTTCTTCAGGTTCAGTTGGAGATTTGTTGTCTAAAAGAGACCAGGCCTTAAGGACATTTTTCCAAAAACTATTTGAGTACTCCCCAACCTTTGTTAATCCCTCTTTGTGTAAAAACCAAGTTTTGTAACCACCATATTTTTCAAAGTTGTCCAAAATAAGAGTTTTCCAGGGTGTTATTATGCCGGGATCCACTGATTTCTTAATCCAAACCATTTTTAAAGAATAACTGTATGACCAAATGTTTGGAAATTTAAGACCCCCGCTGTCCGTTTCTTTAATAAGAACATTACGTCTGATCCTTTCACGCTTCCCGGCCCGCAGGTATTGGAATAAACGCGATTGTATAGAATACAACATACTGTCAGGTGGATTTGGGAGAACCGATAGACAGTGTATCAGTATTGGAAGGGCTAGTTTTTTTACAACAGTAGTTTTTCCAATTAGGCTAAGGTTTCTAAACGACCAGTCATTCAGAAGTTTTTCCATTTTTTTCATTTTTTCGACGTAATTATTCATTAGGTAGTTCTCACTGAACAGATCATACGTGATACCTAGAATAGTAAATTTACCATTATAGTTCCAGTGAACATTACATTTCACTCGACCCCTATTTCGACCAAATCCATATAACCTGTGTTTTCGCAAAATTTACTTTTAGACCTGACTGTTCAGCGAAAGAATCCACAGTTTCCAAGGCTGTGTTCAACGAATGCCCATCATCACTCAAAAATAACGTTGAATCATCTGCGTACTGACTTATGAGATATTCCAAGTTGTTTATTTTGATACCATCAATATCGGGGTTGTACTTAAGTGCGGCACTTAATATTTCTACACTTAAAATAAAAAGATAGGGGGAGAGAGGGTCACCTTGCCGCACTCCTCTCTGTAGGTTAAATTTTTCAGAACAGTGCCCATTATTTAAGATGTAACTGAAAATATTGCAATAAAAAGTATTAAATCAGTTTATAATAGAAGGTCTGAAATTAAGGAACTTCAATGTTTTTTCTATGAAGGACCATTCAAGAGAGTCAAAGGCTTTTTTGAAATTTAACAAAACAAGAGCTCCAGCAATATTTTCTTTCTCACATTTTTCTATCAGGTCAAATGTAAGTCTAGTGGACTCTCTGATGTATCTTCCTTTCATGAACCCAAACTGAGTTTCTGAAATTAGTTTTGGTAAGACCGTTTTAATTCGATTTGCAATAGCCGTTGAAGCAATTTTTGTGTCGACATTGATAAGTGAGATAGGTCGCCAATTTTTTATAAATTCCTTGGGTTTATTTTGCTTTGGAATGCAGGTAATAATACCCGTTCATTGTGGATTAGACAGCTGTTTAATGGTATATCCGTAAATCAGAGAATTGATCAGGAATGTACCAATATCTTTCCAAAAGAATTTATAAAACTCTACAGTAAAACTGTCAGACCCAGGCGTTTTATTATTTTTCATTGGTTTCAAGGCTCTTAAACATTCAGAGTTTGTTAGAAGACCCTCCAATGAATTACTTTCCCCTTGATCTAAAAACTGTAAAAATGGATTAGTATTAACAAAAAATGGATTCTCGTCGACTGAAACATTTGCTGGGTTTAATTGAGTGAAGTACAGGCTTTCAAAGAACAACTTTTGTTCTTTTAATATTTCAGATAAATTTTACCATTAGAAGTCACCAGTTTTGGTATTATTTCTTCTGTGTAATGTCTTTTCTCTCGGTTACAAAAATATTTAGTTGGTTTTTCTCCTTCTACTTTCCATTTTGCTTTTGCTCTTAGAATTATACCATTAATTTTTTTATTTCTGCTAGTTTGGAATTCAGTTTCGAGAGACTCAATTTCGGGACTTACTGACAAATCGCCTTCATCCAGTCGGGAATTTAATACCTCTAGTTTCTCCTCAATTTTCGCCAAACGTTTGTCAGTTCTGCGTTTTACATGGGCCGAGTGAGTATTCAATGGTTTTTCCTCTAATCATTAATTTTAAAGTTTCCCAAAACAGCTGGTCATCAATAGTGAATGACTGTTGACAATTATTATTATTATTATTATTATTAGAAGTAGTAGTAGTAGTAGTATTTTTATTATTAATATTATTATTATTTAGAGTGGAGTACTGACGAGCTGTCTCTGCAATTACGGATTTTACTGCCGATATATATTCTGGGTCGTTCAAAAGACTGTTGTTGAATTTCCAGAAGCCTTTTCCTCTTGGTTGACTGATGAAGGACAAGGTTATGGCTATAGTGTTGTGATCAGATCTGTAGCGTATGTGAATGTCTGACGTTTTGTGAAAAATTCGTAAATCTGTGGACAGGAGAAAGTAGTCTAATCTAGCCATTTTATTATCGGGGCCTTTCCATGTATATCGCCTTAGATTTGTGTTCTCCATCCTCCAAACATCACATAAGTCAAATTCTTCCATTAGCCAGTGAATCCTTTCGTTTGCCTTTACGTTATTTTTGTGTAAGCAGTTTAATGCGTCAAGGTTATAGTTTTGGGGTACCTTCCAATCGCCTCCGACCAGAACTGAGCAGTTTCCGATGTTCTCAATTTGGTTAAAGAGGTTATCAAAAAAGACTGGGTTATCATCATTGGGGCCATAGACCACGAAAAGTGTAAGTCTTTGGTTTTGAATCGTGATGTCAAGAATAATCCAGTTACCTCCTACATCTTTTATTGTATTATGAATATGATAAAAAAATTATTCTTGAATAGGATAGCTACTCCCCTACTTGAACGTGAGTGAGAGCAGAAGATAGCTTTGTAACCCCATTCACATTTCCACGTATTTTCTATTTCCTCACATGAGTGAGTGTTGACCAGAAGAGTTATATCGAATTTATCCCTACAACGTGAGAAAATGTCCTTGCACTTATTTGTATCTGATGACAATCCTCACCAATTTAGGCTTCCAATTACGATATTATTCATAAAGTAATTCAAGCGGTCTCTTCTCATTTATGCAACAGTTCATTAGTGTAGTAGCTGAACACCAAGGGGAGCAAAATATTAAGTAAATTGTCTGTAGAAAAGCGTAGATTTTGATTATCTGAATTTTTGATTTTTGAAATTTCACCTAATAACAATATTACCAATTTTCCGAACGGAAACATTGATATGGGGTCAGTGAAGATCGGGTCTACCTACTGGGGGGCCTACGTGTATGGAGTAAAAGCAATGACTTGGGGTAAAGAAGTCAAATCAATGGGCGGTATTTGTATGTTTTCACTCTCACACCAATCCATCCACTCACCCATTCAATCACTAATAAGTGACTGGATGGAAACTTCGTCTGAGCTTTGAACATGACTGAATGAATGAATAACCGATCACAATCCACAGAGATTGAATGCGTATATGAATCAACAAACGAATGGATGAATAAATACACAAATGAATCAATAAACATATGAAAGAATGAACAAACAGAAGAATGAACAAATGCCTGAATGGATGAATGAATGAATAAACGAACAAATGAACGAATGAATGAATTAAAGAATATGAACATATCACATCAGGAGTGATATGTATTAGCACGTAAGTGAATGTCAAAGATAAGCATGACGGCCAAATGGGAGAATCAGTGAAAATTACCACAATGCACAAATTGTTGTCACCAATAATCAATACACCTATTTCATTCACTCATCCGCTCATCCATCCCCCCACCCAACTGTGAGTGAATAAATGAGCAGACGAGCGAACGATGAAATTAATGAAAGAGTAGGCAAAATCTACAACTAATAGCTGTCTTGTGTCAATATTTGTTCCTTCGATTGATATCCATCCATATGAATGAATGAACGAAAGAATGAATGAGGGAACAAATGAATGCATGAGTGAATGCATGAACGAGTTAATGAACGAATGAATGCAAACATATCACATCACGAGTGATATATTAGCGCATAAGTGAATGTTAAAGATTAGCATGGCAGATGAATGGAAGAATTAATGAAAATTTCTGCAATGCGCAGATTGTTGTCGCCAATAATCAATACACTTATTTCGTTCACTCATCCACCCATCCATCCACCCACCCTAATTGTGGGTGGATAAAAGAGCAGATGAGCGAACGATCAAATGAATGGGAGAGTTAGCGAAATCTACAACTAATCGCTGTCTTGTGCCGGTATTTGTTCCTTCGATTGATATTATCATTTATCAACCCAAAAACTTACCTCACTCCTCACCCATCCGTCCATCCATCGATCCATCCACCCAAATGATTGAATGAATAAGTGAACGAATAAGTGAATGAATGAACAAATGAATGAACGAATGAATGTGAACATATCACATCAGGAGTGATATATATTAGCACATAAGTGAATGTTAAAGATTAGCATGACGGATGAATGGAAGAATTAATGAAAATTTCCACAATGCGCAGTAAAACAATACTATCATTTTAATTTTTGTTGTATTGAACGTTGCGGTGTAATGGTCATTATGCTTAATCCCATAATCCCAAGTGCACTAAATCAGAGAAGTTTTGAAATTATGTTTGAATACCCCCCTCCCTCCCCCCCCCCCCCCCCTGCACACGCTAGCTGCAAACAACAAACAAGAGTCGAGGGTCAAGGCATGAAGCGTGAAAGTGTCAATGACACTGTAGCTCAACTTGACAAACTTGAACTTGGTAAGTTATAAATGAAATGGCAAAATTGAAGATCATTGGGACCAATGTCAGTTTTTTTGCCAGTGGCAACATTTTTGGACAGAAACCGAAGAAAATCGATAGCTTCCATCTAGAGGCCTCCCCAAACAAGCATGCCAGGTTTCAAAGGAATCCGATCATAAATGTGCCCTGTAGGGTGTACAAAAGGGAAATATTGTGGTCTGACTAGACTAAATTCTAAGAACGTTGGCCGTGGCAACAATTTTTGACAGAAATTGAAGAAAATCGATAGCTCCCATCTAGAGGTCACCATAAATAAGCATACCAGGTTTCAAAGCAATCTAATCATAAATGAGCCCTGCAGGGTGAGCCAAAGGGAAATATTGTGGTCTGACTAAACTAAGTTCTAAGAATGTTGGCTGCGGCAACATTTTTTGATGGAAATTGAAGAAAATCGATAGCACCCATCTAGAGGTCACCCCAAACAAGCATGAAAGGTTTCAAAGCAATCTGATCATAAATGTGCCCTGTAGGGTGTGCCAAAGGGAAATATCGAGTCTTCTGACTAAACCAAGTTCTAAGAACGTTGGCCGCGGCAACATTTTTTGCTGGAAATTGAAGAAAACCGATAGCTCCCATCTAGAGGTCACCCTAAATAAGCATACCAGGTTTCAAAGCAATCAAATCATAAATGTGCCCTGTAGGGTGTGCCAAAGGGAAATATTGTGGTTTGACTAAACTAAGTTCTAAGAACGTTGGCCGCGGCAACATTTTTTGACAGAAATTGAAGAAAATTGATAGCTCCCATCTAGAGGTCACCCCAAACAAGCATGCCAGGTTTCAAAGCAATCCGATCATAAATGTACCCTGTAGGGTGTGCCAAAGGGAAATATTGAGTCTTCTGACTAAACTAAGTTCTAAGAACGTTGGCCGCGGCAACATTTTTTGACAGAAATTGAAGAAAATCGATAGCTCCCATCTAAAGGTCTCCCCAAACAAGCATACCAGGTTTCAAAGCAATCTGATCATAAATGTACCCTGTAGGGTGTGCCAAAGGGAAATATTGAGGTCTGACTAAACTAAGTTCTACGAACGTTGGCCGTGGCAACAATTTTTGCCGGAAATTGAAGAAAATCGATTGCTCCCATCTAGAGGTCACCCTAAATAAGCATATCAGGTTTCAAAGCAATCAAATCATAAATGTGCTCTGTAGGGTGTGCCAAAGGGAAATATTGTGGTTTGACTAAACTAAATTCTAAGAACGTTGGTCAAAGCAACATTTTTTGACGGAAATTGAAGAAAATCGATAGCTCCCATCTAGAGGTCACCCCAAACAAGCATAAGAAGTTTCAAAGTAATCTGATCATAAATGCAACCTGTGAGGTGTGCCAAAGGAAATTGTGGACGTACGTACTAACATACTAACGTACTAATGTACTAACATACGTACGTACGTCGACGGACGAGAAGTGATGGCAATAGCTCAGCTTGACTTTGTCAAGTTGAGCTAAAAATAAATAAAATTTAATATTTTAGAAAAATTCCCAAAGGTATAACTCAATGGAATCATGCAAATATGAATATCATTGGAACCGGCTTGTTCAGCCAGTTCCAATGATATCCATATTCGCATGATTTTGTTGCAAAACAGTTAAAAATTTTCTCAACTTAGGGAGAGGACCCCCCCACCTCCGAAACCAACCCCAGCTCGGTGCTGCACAATCCCCAACTGTACCCCCTCACTTTTGTAGCTTTGGCGCCACCACTGTCCCAGAACAAAGGCAAATATTGCCCGTCAAACTTCTCTTGAACAAACTTGAGTCTACACATCAAATGGAAGCTACATACCAAATATCAAGTCTCTGCTACTGCTGGTTCATGAAAAGATTTTTTAATATTTTGGGCATTTTGGCTCCACCCCCATCCTCAATATGAGCCGCAACTTAATTTGAAGAAAAATCAAAATGCCCCTATACAACTAACTCTCCCATGAAGTTTCATTAAAAGGTAGACAGTGGTTTGGGAGAAAAAGACCCAAACACCACCTTCACGACGGACAAAAAGTGATCAGAATAGCTCACACTGACTTTCAGTCAGGTGAGCTAAAAATCTGAAATGTCGAAAAATTTACCACAATTTTTCGCTTCCAATCCGTCCTATAGAACTCTAGAACACTTTATCTGTCTCTGTGCCATTCGGTAGTCTATTGTGAAATGTTTAAAGTGTTGAGAAAATAGAAAATCACTTTGGCTGTGACAAAAAAAATATGACAAGAGCAAAATTAAATAGATATTATTGAATTGTAAACTTTTGGAATTTACATAACTGAATTTCCAACTTTGGAAATTTTACAGGGATGTAAGTAACTGTCAATGAAAAACCCTGAAACTTGATAATCTGACTGGTTTTCACTAAAACAAATTAGTCAATTTTCACCAGAAATAAACCCTGAAACTGATCATTTTCTCAACAAAAAAACCCCACCTGATTTCAGGCTAAATCCTGAAAACTTCCATCCCACTCCAACCCCCTCTAGCTATGTCTCAGAATGTACCTTCATGAATAATGCCTCTAGCTATGCCTCGGAATGTACCTTCATGAATAATGAGTTAAGGCTAAAAATAAAACTGTCAACTGATATGACAGATTTGAAATAGTAAGTCTACTTTGTTCAGTATTTTTCAAATTCAAGTCTGGTTCATAAATATATTGCTACTATTATAAAACAACACTGACTCACCTTGGAGCATATCGCAGATAAGAATCAATCAGCATGTGGAGTGTTTCATCAAAAACAACCTGAAAGATACATTTTTTAAAAAAAATTTCTACTTCAAAAAAAGAATTTATTATGCTATTATCAGAGACATCAGTTTCATCTATAAATTATAGTTCCCCAAAATAATTAAATTTTCAGGTGTCTTTTTATTTAGCAGACACTGAAAAATGTAAGAGGAAAGACAAGTTTGAATGAGAATATTTCTTAGTGTTTATTTTCATCAGTAGAATGTATACCACAGTTGCTGTGTGTATTCAATGTTACTCGATTCAATTCAGACATTGAGAAATGTGCTAGATGCTCAATGCATGGAATTTATTTATTTATTTATGGGGGTTTAATGACACTTTTGACAGCCAGGGTCACCTCGTGTCGGACAGTGTTCCGGGTGGAGGACACCGGAGCACCCAGAGATAACCACCAAGCAATGGCGATAAACTCTCAGATTCCCCAACATACAAACTCCACATAAGCAGGGTTAGCACTGGTTGAAGATGTGTACCATCGACAAACTGTATGCCTCAGTCCACAACGCCAGCATGCTCCAACATGGGCAATCAAGATTAAGTGCTTGCCCAAGGACACAATGCTATTACCCCTTGGTGGGGATCGAACCATGAACCTTTTGGTCTGAAATCCAATGCCGTAACCACTGAGCCACCGTGCCCCCAATGGTCATTAGGCATCTGACAGACATTACGACATGAATGAAATGCTTCAACATAAAACAGTGCCAAGCAAGAATGTAAACAGACCACCAAAGGTGATATTTTTCTTTAAAAATTTAATTTTTTTTAGTTAATTTTGTTTCTTAATATGAAAAATTTAAAGTAATTTGTATTTTTTTTTTATACTTACCAATGGCCCAGACTTATCTGGTGCAACCTCAATAATATCAAGGGTCAAACACAACTTCTTGAATCCCCCAATCCCCAAAATTTGCATACAAATCCAAAATTTGAAAGTCTTATATGGTCCTCCATACTTTTAGTACTGCAGATGCGCAGTAACCCGAAGAGACTGGAATTGGTGCCAAGCATCATTCTTCCTAGTTGTGCCTACTACTTTTATAAATCAGCAGGGAGGTATGAGTGCCCACTCATGGGAGGGCCATCCCTGCCTGGGCCATTGGTAAGTATAAAAAATATACAAATTACTTTAAATTTATCATATTTTTATCTATAACCCAATGGCCCAGACTTAGCTGAATAGTAAAAGGGTGGAGGGCCTAGGATCTTGAAGGAAGCAATAATAACTCTATTACTCTGACTGAAGGGAGGACTCCTATAAGAGAATAGGAGATAAATGAGGAATTACACATCTCTAAAATAAACAGAGAAAGACATAACACCAAAAATGAAGGGAGTAATAAAAAATCCAGCAAGAGGATTACAGATCCAGAAGTCGAGTTATGACATTAAATTCTGAAGAAATGAGCTATTTATAGTAACAGTGACAGTGACCTTGACCTTGGAGTCCCAGACTCCGAAATCAAAAGGTGTCTTCCCTTCCTGTAAGGTAACCTCTGGTATAAGTTTGGTAAAGGTGCGTCAAATAGAAACCAATTTGTCACAAAATATTCTACTGATAGTAACAGTGACCTTGAACTTGACCTTGGGGCCCCCAACTCCGAAATCGATAGGTGTCTTCCCTTCCTATAGGGTAACCTGTGGTATAAGTTTGGTGAAGATACACAGAATAGAACTAAAGTTATTGCCCGGAAACCAATTTGTCACAAAATATTCTATTTATAGTAACAGTGACCTTGACCTTGGGAGTCCCAGACTCCAAAATCAATAGGTGTCTTCCCTTCCTATAGGGTAACCTCTGGTATAAGTTTGGTAAAGGTGCGCCAAATAGAACTAAAGTTATTGCCCGGAAACCAATTTGGCACAAAATATTCTATTTATAGTAACAGTGACCTTGACCTTGGGGCGCGAGACTCTGAAATGGATAGGTGTCTTCCTTTCCTATAGGGTAACCTCTGGTATAATTTTGGAAAGGTGCATCAAATAGAACTAAAGTTATTGTCCGGAAACCAATTGTTTACGTCCGCCCGCCACTTCATAAAACTATAAGTCGAGTTTGACTTCGTCAAAACTCGACTAAAAATAATTCTCCATTTATTACCAGCATTATTTATTTATTTATTATTTATTTATTTACTGGTGTTTAAGGTCAGATACTTATGCACAATGGCTAATCGTGACCATGACATTTTTGCGGGTGGAGGAAGTCGCAGTACCCGAAGAGAACCACCGAGCATCAACGAGCAACTGTCAGCTCCTCAACATTCTAACTCTGTTCAAGCTCCGCTCAAGCAGGGTTACAGTGGAAGAAGACATGTGCACCATCGACGTGCAGTACACCTTAGTACACGACATCATCGTGCCACCATGTAGGCATGCAGGATAAAGTGCCTTGCCCAAGGACACAACGCAGATCATCCCAGACAGGGATCGAACTCGGGACCACTAGCAGACAAGACCATTAGCAGACAAGTCCAACAGTCTACCACTGAGCCACCGCGCTCCCTTATACCAGCATAACCCCGATGCTAAATCGGTGAAGGAAACAAATTATAAAGCTAGTCCAGAGAATGAGATGCTTTATATTGAAATAAAAGTGTCCTAGGATTGAATATAAACGCTCGTCTGACATGTGACATATACAAATACTTCACATCAAGCTACACTTTAAAAGCATGATACATATACATTATTATGACCATGTGCATGTCCTGTAATTTGTATCAGATTCGAGGTCGTGTTTACAATCAGATCACAACGAGCCCATCAGGGCGAGTTGTGATCCGATTGTAAACACGACCGTCAGGGCAAATTGTGATCAGATTGTAAACACGACCGAGAATCTGATACAAATTACAGGACATGCATTTGGTTATGATAATACATTTATCTAACAATCCCACTACTCGAAGCCCGTTTCCCCCGTTTTTCAGTTTAAATTGGGTTGGAATTGGTCAAAATTTTGAATTTCATATTTTAGTGCGTAATAACAATGCATATAATGATATTATTTGTCATGGCGCGGTGTTTACTGGAAGTTGAATCTATATGATACGGAATAAGAAAAAGTCGTCTATATGAAGCGGAATCGGAACAAATTATGTGATACGTACCATTTCTCGTGGGTTTCAGGCCAAAATCTATATGATTGTTAGATAAATATTAAGACAATATTGTTTCTTCACACCAAGCTACACATTAAAACCACTGAGCACTGACCCCTAACTACTGTCCTTGGGAGAGGCATTCCCTTGTTTTCACTATAAGCTAAATGATACTAAGGGAAAAACCTCCCCCCCCCCCCCCACCCCTCTTCTTGTTCTGAAGGAAGAATCCTCAGAACGATGGGGGCAGCAGACCGGCGTCAGTGCTCAAGTGGGATGCCTAAGACATCCAAAAGATGTTACATTAATGGATGCCATTCTGTGCAACAGAAAGAGGACCTGAGGATCTAAGATCACCGGAAATAGACTCTAAGTTTCTAAGATAAAACTTACAAAAGAAGAAGGTTGCATCCAGTAAGCCGCTTTCATTATATCAGCAATACCATTGGAATAAGCCCAAGAAGAAGACAATGCTCTAACTTCATGAGCTAAGATCTTATTTACAGAACACTGATCTGAAGAAAGATTCTCATAGGCAATAGGTATGACCAATTGAATCCACCTAGCAACCGAATGAAGTGAAATATCGTTACTGTTAGGAATAAGAGAAAGAAAGAATCTCTTTCTGCCTTTCCTAATAAAGCTAGAGCGACATTTTTATAATTACGAAGCGAACTTACTGGACACAACATCGGTCTGCGGTTTTCCGAAGATGGTAAAGCCTTAATAACAATAGGCTCTGGCTGTCTATCCGGAATCAGGTTCTTAGCCAAGAATACCACTTCCGTAGTAAGAGTAATAGTATTACCCACATTACGGAAATGAGAATGTTCTTCTGATAAAGTATGAAGTTCACAAACTCTTCTAGCCGAAGCAAAGGCTAAGAGAAAAGGCGTTTTATAAGTAAGATATTAAATTCAACTTCATCTAAGGGCTCAAAAGGAGCTTCCTGCAACTTCAAAAGAACCCAAGCTAAATTCCATTTGGGAATTAAACTTAAGGTTCGAGATCTATTGATAGAGAAATTTCAGACTATCTTCGATAAAGAAAGATCTGATCCAATAGTCATATGATCATGATGAGCATATGCGTCTGAAAACATAGACCTATAGCCATAATAAAAACAGGCTGCAGTTTTAATACGTCAAAACTGTAGACCAAAAAATTGGCAGTTGAGGTATAGATGGATTGTAAGTATCCACCAACTGGTCTGCACACCAATGGAATGAGTACCGCCCTGATTCCAGAGGTAAGCCACTACTGTGGAATTGACCGACAAATCTGACCATGGACGTTCTCTTCGTGAACTATCCAAGCTTAAGGACTAGCCAAATAGACAACATCTCTATGATGCTATGTGTTTCTTCAGGAACCAAAGGTCCCAAAAACCCTATCACTTAGATCTGCAGGAATCAGGGAGGCACCGCAACCCGACAGACTGGCATCCGTCATAAACATGAAGATCAGATCCGGAAATTGAAGCAGAACTCACTGAATCAACCACTGAAGGACCACCCACAACTAATTCCTTTGTTTAACTAGGTCCGCTAAAACAATCTGACTTAGAGCGAATGCGTTTGACACTGCAGTTCTGAATAAAGAAAAACTGAAGAGGATGCATGCAAAATCGACTTTGTGGAATCAGCTCTGCAGTCGTTCCGCACAGTCTCATCAATCTCATAAACACCCTTGCTAATACTGTAAGAGAATTTAGGAGAACACAAGCATAATAGTTGACCAGCTTAGCCTTGGTTATGGGAAGACAGACCAGATTGCAATGAATCTCGGAACTCTTTCCCATAAGAATGAAGGACATTGACGGAGTGAAATCCGACTTCTTTCATTTACAAAGAAACCTAGACATCAGAATAACAGAAGCAGACTCTGCACCCAGTTCTAAAACAAACTTCCGTCACCGTATCTAGAAGAATATCGTCCAGATAAAGCAACATTATCACTGCGGAATGAGATCGGTAATAAGACATGACTGAGTTCATTATTCGAGTGAACGCTTAAGGGTCCAGATTCAGACTGAAATACATCACCCTGGACTGGTAAACCTCCCCTGTATGGCGAAACGAAGATACTTTTGTATGTCAGATGGACCAAGAAGTGAAGTACGTGTCTTAGCTGTTACCGATCAGCTCTTACCAATTGGATAATTTCATGTAAACTTTGAAGCTATGATCAACTTGATTATGTAGCTCAAGTCTATAACTGATCGGAACAAACCGTCTGGCTTCGGCACAAGAACAATGACTGTAGAATCCTGTAGAAATGGAATTCTCCACAACCTCTATTGCAACCTTTTCTAAGAGAGATGGAACTTCTAAAAGACGAGCCTCTCTCTTGACAGAATGCCGCAAGATTTGTCCAACGCGGACTTCTAGTAAGGGGAGGCTTAGATCGGAATAACAGACGAAGACCTCGTTCGACTGCATTCCTATCTACTTATCTTCCATTACAGACCAATAAACCTTCACCAACTGGAGAGCAATAAGGTCTAGAATATCACTAATAGGACTTCTGAGGCATATGGGAAGAGAAACTACATCCTCCCCGAGAACCTCCTGAAGCCGTCACCTTAGAGGTGTTGGACTTATAATCCATACCGAACTTACGCTCCTACCAGAATCGCTAGATTGATGGTTTGCAGAAATGACGTACGAGGGTTCAAGAACCACGCGAGGAACCCCTCTTCGACAACTTAGAAAAGGAGTCTCCTCACCTACCATGTTAAGCAGACGACTGCTGCTTCAAAACCGACCTTAACAACAAGGTGTTAATTGTCTTATGGTAGTTCCTCATACACAAGGATAATTAACCACCAAACAAGAATGACCAGAAACCAGCATGATTCTGAGAGAGCTTAATCTGATCGTCCATCAATTTAGACGATGCTAAAGCTCTGTCATGTCTAATCTACTCCAAATTAGCCACTGAAGGGCAGAGTGATATGTTTCAAACATTATAGCTGTGGTGAGGACCCTGAGCAGCAAAAATGTTGTTAAAATCCTTTCCACTAAGACGCTGAGCCAAAGCCCTAATGATAAGGCCTGCGTACAATATTGCATCCAGAACTGCATGACTGGAATCAAAATAAGATTCCTGAACGGCGGAATGGACATATAATAAAGCGGGCAATGAAATATCTAATTCTGATGCCCGCTCATGCAATGCAGATGAGCTTTCAGAACGTCTTCTACCGTTTTCATAACATGATCCAGAAAAACGGTAAATGAAGAGAAGCATGTGATAAGAAACCGCCTTTCTTATACCATTTGCTAGGCCAAGGGCGGCGGCGTCAAGCAGGCCGAAGGCCTCCAACACCTGAGCAGAATGACCAGGGAAGGAAAGAACCTCCTCTTTCCTGCACACTGTGCCCTTATTGAGGGACGAAAGCTATTTTTCACCTAGCAAATGCAGACTTTGTTCAGATGGAACAAGATCCGGAAGAACTGATGAATAAAATTCATAGTCTCCATGTGCTGTTCCGTGAGGGATGGTGAATCGTCCTCCGTCGCCCTCTCACCACCTGAGTGTTCCATCTGAGAATCATGGTCAACACCATCGAAATGAACAGATGACTGCACCGACCCAGCACTGTCTGACAGCTCACTACTGGAGACTGTTGACGACTGAACCTGAGACTGCTGGTATGCTACGATAAGCTGCACAATCTGTGACAGCTGGTCCGTCATCAAGACTTGCGGAGCAGTGGTCTTCTGTTCTTCACCACATGCTGCTCAAAGAACAGAGATCTGACCCCAGATCTTTTTGATGCATGTCCTGTATGTATATGCCTCGAACCACTAGCTGCAGGTTAATCCAACTTCAGTGGTGAAGACTGGGAACGCCTCCGTGGAACAGTTTGAACAGCCGAAGTTGGAAGCTAGTCTGCGGTCTAATGTGCTTCGTTGATGAAGCAGAGGAAGAACCCATAGCTGCAACCAGCCCCGGCTGCAGTGTGGAAGGAGAGTCCTGGGCTGCAAGCGTGAATGGACACCCCAACTCACCGAAGCTTCTCGAAGCAGAAACAATCAATCCCGAATGCTGACGGAACGGAGAGGGTTCTCCAACTCACGATCTGACCCCAGATCTTGCTGAGTTTCCCATAGAGAACCACGCGATGAACTTGTTGGCTATTTCCCCTTTTGCATGCTCTTCCATGTAAGAAGAGGAAGCCATAACAGCAGGCGACACCAGCTGCAGTGTGGAAGGAGCGTCCCAAACCACAAGAGAGGACGGGTGCTCTGACTCACTTAAGTTTCTCGCGACGAAAACAGTCGATCCCAACTTCTTAAGAGATGGAGAGGGTTCTCCAACTCGTGAGCTGTCCCCAAATCTCGCCGAGCATCCCGTAGAGAAACTTTCAGACTTCTTCCCCTTCACCACTGGATGAGCTTTTGTTTTTGAGATGCTCGCTCTACCCACGTCTACACTTCTAGACTGCAACGGACCTACCCAGCGTCACGGCTCCCACAAGTTGGGAAACCGTTTCACCGGTAAAGCTAGCTGCATGCAGCGGATTAAGAGAACTAACTAGAGACCTCAATCCCTGCTAATAATCAAGAGCACCTTGGCAGCTAGCTCTGTTAACTCATCAGAGCGGGGGCTCATCAGAGTGTGACAATGGCAGCACGTAACGGAGAGGTGTCAAAGTACCATCACCATGTTCTTGTTCCTCTGAAAAAGAGACTGAAAGACTAGAATTAGCCTGCGGTGAAAGTTCAGACATCGGAACTTCACTGCCCACCACACAGGTCGACACCCGCTTCCAATGTTTTGCTTCCCAATAGTACAAGTATTGAAGGAGTGCAGCGACTACAGGCAAAGACAACAAGCATGTAAATCCGAGACAGACTTCCTGGACTTACGCAAGGTACCAATTATTCATAATAGATACAATAATTATGAAGCAAAACTCATAAGTCTGCTACACTCCCAAATAATAATACAGAAAAAACATAGCAAGGATACATGTCACAGACAATAGTCACAGACAATCAAAAAAATTTTCGAAAATAAATAAATAAATTTTTTCAAAAATTTTTTAATGAAGCCTAAGTACCCCAAGGGAACCTCATGAGCCCAAGGGCATCCCGATAAAGCCGAAGTGTGAACAAGCACTACATAATTGAAGCTAAACTACCGGAATAAGATATAATATGTATCCTATAAAAAACAATTATTCTATACTAAACACTGAATTAATAAGTATCCAAAACATTGTTGAACAGAAAACATCAAGAGGAAAAAAATGGAAACTAACCAAACAGGCACAATGGAAGCCCGTACCGGAATAAAATATAATATGTATCCTAATAGAAAAACAATAATTGTTCTGTATTAAACACTGAATTAATAAGTATCCAAAACGTTGAACAGAAAACATCAAGAGGAAAAAAATGGAAACTAACCAAACAAACAGGCACAATAGAAGCCCGTAGTCAGTAACCGATCAACAACCACCTGATCTAAATCAAGATCTTCATAGGAAGAAAAAACAGTGCATCTGGTAGAAGATGCAAGAAGACAAAACATCCTGAACAGTAAACGAACAGGACATAAACACGGGGGATAAATGGAATAACCATTCTGTAAAAAACGTTAAATTCCCAAGAATTTTAATAAAAAATTCTCAATAAAAAAGCTGAAAGAGTTTGGGAATCTAACAGGAGGGTTCAGGAGAGGAAAGAGAATTAACACTAACAAAACAACAGTGGAGTCATAGTAAAAATGACAACATTCAGGCAGATATCCCGAAAATGGGAAACATGAATAATTTTTTATAAAAATTATAAAGTTACAGCCCTGAACATCCAAAACCACCATTGTTCACTTCCAACACCCTGCTACACTGCTGATTCCATGAAAACCATCACTGATTTGTGTCTGGCAAAAGAATGATGCTTGGCGCCAATTCCAGTCTCTTCCTAGTTAATGCACTTGCGCAGTAGTAAAAGTATGCAGGACCAGATAGGACGTTCAACTTTCGGATTTGTATGCAAATTTGGGGGATTGAGGGGTTCAAAATTTGTTTGGCCCTTGATATTATTGAGGTTGCACAAGCTGAATCTGGGCCATTGGTTCTAGTATACTTACTATGACTTTTCAAAATGAATTTGGAAAGTCTGAAGAGTGCAAAAGCACTATAAAGAGATCAAAAGGGTTAAGTGAGACAGGTGCTCGAAATTACAGGTACTCTCCCTCTTACATTACCATGTACATGTGCAACTACCGTGACGTCAACTCCAAATTTCCGCCAAAGAGAAGTTCTATGATTTAGCAGGTAGGCAAAGATATCAAAGATATCCCCTAGAAGGGTGGGTCTGCGGTAAACAATTGTGGTAGGTATGTTAAGAAACAAAATTTACTAAAAAATTTTAATTTCTTTACAACCTACTCACAATTGTTTACAATTGGCTGAATAAACAATAGGAAGAGGTGAATCACAGACCCAATATCACCAATAGCGCAGCTAAAAGAAATGCAAGGAGGGTAGGGAATGACCAGAGTGTTGAAAAGCATCCTGAAAGAAAAGAAGATGCTGCATGAAGCACCTGAAAACAAGGTTGCATGAAAAAAGTGCACAACAACCTGAAAAATACATAATCAACGAGGGTGAACAATAGCCTGAGCAGCAACAAGAGGGCCTAAAGAAAAAAAGTCCTCTGATTGCTGTTGTAGGTGGCAGAGATAAAAGGAGGAGAAAGTAATAGCATTCCTCCAATAAGCCGCATTTCATAACATAACTGAGCAAAACAGAATTGGAGAACACCCAGGGTGTAGAAATGGTACAAACCTCATGAGTATTAAACCGGTTCGAAACAAGAGCAGTCAAACTGGAATAAGCCAGCTTGATTGCGAGACAACTCCACCTGGAAATAGAATGGGAAGAGATAGACTGCCTCCCAGGAATGAGAGACAGAAAGAATCTCTTCCGCCCCCACTGAATGAACTGTGTGCGATTAATATAAGTCTTAATCGCACGAACAGGACAAAGAAGAGGCCTCCGGAGTTGATTCTTAGCCAGAAAAGAGCAATCAGTAGTGAAGGTTACACTGTTAGCCTCATTTCTGAAGAAAGACGAATCAACAGAAAGCGCATGAAGCTCACTGACACATCTAACAGAAGAAAAGCAGTCTTTTATGTGAGAAAATGCATATCGCTCTCAGATAAAGGCTCGAATGGCACCTCCTCCAAACAATGTAACACCCATGCTAAGTTCCATTTGGGTGTAAGATGCAAAACTCGAGGCCTCTTCAGTGAAAAGTGCCAAAGCAGTTTGGAGAGAAAGAGATTACGACTGATGCACTGCTTTCCCACGTAAGAGAAAGTTTCTGATAGCATAGACCTATAGCCCTTAATGGTAACAGTCTGAAGAAAATCTGCAATTTGAGCGATTGACGGATTTCGGTAATCCACATGTTCAGCTGCACACTAGCAACAGAGAACTTTCCACTTAGCAGCATAAGTCATGCCAGTGTTATGTCACTGTGATGCAGAAATGCGCCCCACTGTTCATCTCGAAAAACAACTATTTTTTTTATTCGTTCACTTCAGCATGCAAGAGGTGGTGTCGTTTCGAACGGCTGATTAAGGACATTTCAATAGATAATTCCCAAGAGTTAACAATTCCCTGCACGCATTACAGCTTTCAAAAACATATCATACCAATGTAATTATAAAACAAACAATCACTTTTGATCATTACAAAAGACACATCAACAAACAAGTATTCCCACTCGTGACCCCCTCCTTGTTGGGGACCTTTGGAAGCAGAGTGCTGATCTACTGATGTAGACTGTTATCTACTGCACTAAACAGATTGCAGAAGGAGGTTGGGGCAACACTGGAACTTAGTACACAGGATCATTGGAGAGAGGGATGCGATACATTTTTAGCTCAACTTTGGCGAAGCCAAATTTGAGCTTATGCCATGGGCAGTCGTCCGTCTGTCCGTCAACAATTCAATACGGCTTGGGCTAGAGGCCGTATTTATGAGCCGATCTTTACGAAACTTCTTGGGTACCTTTGTTATGACCATGGGACAAGAACGAGTGTTTTGGGGTCCGATCCAAAATTCAAGTTGGCCGCTGGCAGCCATTTTGTACAAAATTAGGTGCAATCAGATTTTTTGTGCAGAACTTCCATATGAAAGCGCCGATTTGAATAATTTTTTGTATGAATGTTTAGTACCATGGGATACATCACATATAATATGGGTTTTTTCTCGTGCATAAATTATGCAAATCAGACTAACTTTGATGTATTTAGTGTTATTTTCAGCACTGTAAGTGCAAATGCCAATACGGCTCAGGCTAGAGGCCGTATTTATGAACCGATCTTTACGAAACTTCTTGGGTACCTTTGGTATCACCGTGGGACGCGAACGAGTGTTTTGGGGTCCGGTCCAAAATGCAAGATGGCCGATGGCTGCCATTTTGTACAAAATTAGGTGCAATCATTTTTTTGCACAGAACTTCCACATGAAAGCGCTGATTGGAATAATTTTTTGTATGAATGTTTAGTACCATGGGATACATCACATGTAATACAGGTTTTTTTCTCGTGCAGAAATTATGCAAATTAGAGGCACTTTGATTTTTTCAGTGCTACTTACACACAGTAAGTACACATGTCAATATGGCTTGGGCTAGAGTCTTTATTTATGAACCGATCTTCACGAAACGTCTTGGGTACCTTTGTTATCACCTTGGGACGAGAACGAGTGTTTCTGGGTGCGGTCCAAAATTCAAGATGGCTGCCAGTGGCCATTTTGTACCGAAATTAGGTCTAATCAGTTTTTTGTACACAACTTCTATACGGCTCAGGCTAGAGGCTGTATTTATGAACCGATCTTTACGAAACTTCTTGGGTACCTTTGTTATCACCGTGGGATGAGAACGAGTGTTTTTGGGTGTGGTCCAAAATTCAAGATGGCCACCAGCAGCCATTTTGTACCAAAATTAGTGTAATCAGTCTTTTGTACAGAACTTCTGTATCAAAGTTCGGATTTGAATAAATTTTTGTATGAATGTTTAGTAACATGGAACACATCACATATAGTACAGTGTTTTTTCTCGTGCAGAAATTATGCAAATTAGATGAACTTTGATTTATTCAGTGCTACTTATACACTGTAAGTGCACATGTCAATACGGCTCGGGCTAGAAGCTGTATTTATCAACCGATCTTCACGAAACTTCTTGGGTACCTTTGTTATCACCTTGGGATGAGAACGAGTGTTTCTGGGTGCGGCCCAAAGTTCAAGATGGCTGCCAGTGGCCATTTTGTACCGAAATTAGGTCCAATCAGTATTTTTGTCACAACTGCTATACAGCTTGTATTTATGAACTGATCTTCACGAAACTTCTTGGGTACCTTTGTTTTCACCTTGGGACAGGAATGAGTGTGTTTTGGGGTGTTATCACTGTGCTATGAGAACAAATATTTTTGGGGTTCAGACAGACCCACTCTGGGACTCAAAGATTTCTTTTCTAGTTTAGCATCTGACTGTCACCCACCTTTACAATACTTTACCTATACATTTGTTACAGGCTACGGTCAGTATTTATGTTGGCGGGGGGGAATGTGCACAGAACTTCATAGGTCCTACTGTAGGAATTCTGCCTTATTCTTTTATTTTTTTTTTTTTTTTTTTTTTTTTTTGGGGGGGGGGGGGGGGGGGGGGGGGGGGGGACCTCGCTCTTACATCCATGAATGTAAAAACACAACTCAGGTAGAGGGGACATGAATCAACAACCCTTGTTTTTTTTTATTTTGTGCTTCACGTGTGCTACAGGCAATACAGGAAAAACTCCTTGGGTCACTGATTCCAGTTCCCCATACTTTAGACACATTGTGTTCTGTCTTATTTGCACGTCGATGGTACGCATGTCTTCAACCAATCTAACCCTGCCTGTGCTGCAGTGCGGAGTTATGATGTTGGGGAGCTGGCAGCTGCTCGTCGTTGCTCGGTGGTTCTCTCCGGGTACTCCGGCTTCCTCCACCCGAAAAACTGTCACGGTCATGATTAGCCATTGTGCATAAATATGTGACCTTAAACATCAATAAATAAATAAATTCTGTCTTATTTCCTGTGGTTATCTAGCGACTTGTTTTCATTGGTACTGTATACATCACTAATTTCAGGTGATGATAGAAACAAGATGGTGCACATTGAAAATGAATGATTACCTGACACCAGAATTTATCATGGGGTAACTGCAACAAATATTTTAAATCTGCTACCACACATTTATTTCGTTCTGTCCATTCTTCTACTTCGGCTACATCCGTTGTGTCCACTGGAATAGGTAGGTAAGAAACAAACTGTATTCTTTCAACCCACTTTGGATGCTGCAAAACAATAGTGAAAACAAGTGAATCAAGACCATGGAAACTTTCTTGTGACTCAAACATTTTTATTCAAAATACCGGTAAGGGGATAGGATATCTGAAATACAATATACCGTAGTAGTAAGAAGTCTTACCACTTGAAATAATATACCGGAAGAAGAGGTTTCATACAATGTATTTTAGTAAAATGAGTACATGTTAAAGAATATCTCAGTTAACCACATATTTCTGCCTGAGGCATATGAAAAAGAAATTCTTGTTTCTCCAGGTTTCTCAGGGAGAGAGGCTTTTTTTTTATTATTTGTTAATGCACAACAGTCCTGTAACTTGTTGGAATTAATTTTATGAATTGCACTAATATGTGGAAAAAAACCCCAATGTTTTCAATAGTGGAAATATCTCATAAAGCAGTTGCAAATTTTACCAATATATATATTTATACAAGGAGTGTTAGCCAAACACTGTCATGGAGATTTTGGAAAAATGCATTATATAACAAACTGAAAGAATATACAATAGAACACTGAATGTTCTGCCTTTTCCATCAAATAAGCAACTGCATTTATTTTCAAACCTACTGATTATGCTAAAAACAATGTTGTGAAATATACTTTAAGAGTGATAATGGAACATACATAAACCAGAAGTGCCAGACCAATGCTAACATCTTCACACATAAGTACACTGTGATGCCTATTTTATTGAATATCTCTTAATTGAATAACCTTATTAATTGAATATAACTACCAAACACAAAACCATTTGCCATAACTTCAGCACAAATATGACCTGATAAGTACAACATATAGGTTATACAGCAGCAAACTCCTTTTATCAAATACAAAAATCTTATAATAGGTGACGAAATTACCCTGACCATCCCTGATCCCACTTGTGTATAGACTTATTTGACATCATTACATCTAATATAGGCATGAGCCTGCATTCGTTATAATAAAAGGCTGCTAGCTGCACGTCTCTCCCCTCCCCCCCTCCCAAAAATTGAATTTTTAAAAGTAGAAAAAGGGGCATAACTCTGGCAAAAACTGTCAGACCGCACCCTGGTTTGAACTTGACCTGCATGTTATGTTGAAACACCTACATACCAAATTTAATTTGATTTGGTCCACTACATGTATAACTAAAGTTATCATCGGAAAACCAAAGTGGGATGGTCAAAGGGATGGATGGATGGACAGACAGATAGACTTTGGCTATTTTTAATAGTCCCCACGAAAAAATTTTGCGTGGGACAATGAACTCTGTATCTCCATTCAGAAAGTGACAAAATCCCTGTTAATTCAATAGTCCTGATAATTGTGGGGTTTTGAGCAGGTTTTTTTTGTAGGGGGGGATATGTTGGGGGGTTAACGGTACTTTCAATAGTCAGAATCACCTCGTGTCAGACAAATGTATGAGAAGAGGAAGCCAGAGTACCCAAAGAAAATCACTAAGCAGTGGCAAGCAATTGTCAGACTCCCACTAACTCTACACATGCAGAGGTAGCATTGGTTGCAGACAAGTGTACTATTACCATACAGTACATTTTAACACACAGTGCCACTGTGTCTCCCATGTGGGCAACCATGATTAAGTGCCTTGCCCAAGGTCCCAAAGCAATTACCCCTAGTTAGGATCGAACTACAGCATCTCGGTTTAATACTCTAACCAATGAGCCACCACATTCCCATTCTGTTTATTTATTTATTTATTTGGGTTTAATGACACTTTTGACAGTCAGGGTCACTTCGTGTCAGACAGTTTGGAGGAAGCCAGAGTACCCAGAGAGATCCACAGAGCAATGGCAAGCAACTGTCAGACCCCCCAACGTACTAACTCCACAAAAGCAGGGTTAGCATTGGTTGTAGACAAGTGCACCAACGACTTGCTGTACGACTTACAGGGTTCATACACTTTTCAGAAAATCAAATTCCATTACTTGTCCACAACTTCCAAAACTTTTCAAAAAAATCCATGACAGGGTTAGTTCGCACACAAACAGAAAAGCTTAGTTTTTTGCATAATCTTTGCATAAGTCACATGTAATTTTTACACAAAATCAATCCCTTTTAAACCTGGTTACAAATTCCATGACTTTTCCAAAACTTTAACCCTTCAGGTCCATTTTCCAAAACTTTTCAAGGCCCTTGAATTTTCTATTCAAAATTCCATGACTTTTGCAGGATTCCATGACCCGTACGAATCCTAGCTTTAGTACACAACCCCTCCATGCCCCCACGTGGGCAATTGGGATTAAATGTCTTGCCCAAGACACAACGCAATTGCCGCAGGTGGGATTCGAACTGAGGACCTTTTGGCTTGCAGCATGCATCCCTACCAACTGAGCCACCATGCTCCACCCCATTCTGTTAATTGAATAGTCATGTTAACTGAATAATTTTCGTAGGCATAATGGCATATTGAGGTGTTAGTTTTCTTTAAACTCATTTCAGTTGCAAAGCTACATGTGGAATATGTGTCATAATTGTTCTATCAAAGGAAAATTTTGAAGAACAGAATTTAGATTGCATGGATGGACAAATGTCTATACACACAGTTGTTAATGCCATGTTTACTTTTGTATTGTTGTGTTATAAAAATGGTCAAAACAGGAACAAACAAGATGCAATGCCACCAGTATCCCCCGCCAAGGGTTTCTAAGCTGAAGGGTTTCTAACTTGAAAAAAGCGGAAAAAGGCCCATATCTCCAGAAGAAAAAAAATGGTCAAAACCTGTTACTTGTGAATATCCTTTCCCCCATGGTGGTCTATCAGCATACCACAGAGTATTTAAATCCAACATCCACTGACTGAGAAATGAAGGTCTAAAGTTAAGGATGAACAGATGGAGGGATGGATGGATGGATGGATGGATGGATGGATGGATGGATGATGGATGGATGGATGGATGGATGGATGGATGGATGGATGGACAAACGGATGGACCCCATTTCTATATCCCCCACAAACTTCGTTTTGGTGGGGGTTAATAATCAATACTTCGGTATCTGTATGAGACTTTTTCCATCCAAGAAGATAAAAATGCCTTTCAGGTTTGGTAACCCTCATCCAAATAGTATTGGTATTATGAACCTGAATTGTTTACAGGGCAGACAGATGTAATATATGGACAGAACATATTTTCTAAAATGTAGGCCAGCATGACCTCCTCAATTATTGTCTGTACCACCACAAGACATACTGTTCACCACAAGACATGCCATATAGTATAGGAATTAGGAGCATGCATTGTTTCTCAAGGGACAGACGTGACACTCAGCATGACCCGTTTTTTAAAATGTAGGTTAGGCCTAAAAAAAAAAGTTGAAAATCTGTTTCTCAGGCCCTCCTGCATGGACCTATTGGCTGACACATGCTCTCTTTTTTCACAAACTCAAACTTAAAAAAATAAAAATTAAATGGTTTATGTTTGATATTTTATGAAAGTTACTACAATTAATTGTTGAATTTGTCCCTTGAGAAGCAAATATATCAAAACATGTCTAAGATACAGGTGGTAACATCAAATGAAGCAAAAATTATGACAAAAATGGCCGCCAGTCGGCCATCTTAAATTTTTTTTCAAAAATTTTTGACGTGCATCATCCTCCTGTTATGTTTCACCAATGGTATAAAAATGAAAGTTCAGCGTCGAAGCATATATGAGATACAGGTGGTAACATAAATGACGACAGACAGACAGACAGATGGACAGACGGAGTGCAATCCAATAGTCCCCCAAAACGGTAAAACCATGGGAGACTAATTACTGAAATAGGCACAACAATTGCGTATTATCCTTCAGCACCATGTTAAAAGCTCAAAAATAAAGAAATATTGATTTTTGCTAAAATGTAGCTTTTCTTGTCAATTTTCCCCATCTTAATAAAGCCCCAAATCTCATTGATAGAACAAGGCAGATCCCACCAGTGACAGAGCCATGGTCTGAAATTAGATGTGACCATGCTAGTGAAGGGAGGATCTCTGGACAAATGCTTGGACCAAGGGCGGAAAATCTTAAAAATTCTTCCTCAATTTTGGGTGTGGGAGGAGTTTGTGGGATTTGGGGAGGGGGAGGCATCCCAGGGCTCTTGGTCCACCACTGGATCCCACTAACTAAATTTTTAGTGTCTGACAGGTCTATTCACGAATTCTGAAATATTAAATCAAATTGTCTTCTCGGCATTTCTTTTAGAAATTTTTCTTCTCCCTTTAAGAGCTCTCACTCAACCCAATTTTTCTAAGAGGGAGAAGTCACTTCTTACAATTCACCCCTAAGCTGGTCACTGGAAATGAGAGACATTTGCAGTGATTGATGGTAACACCATTGCTTGTCACCCTATATCGCTCAACACTTGTGTAAAGTTTGGGAACAAACCTAACATATGCCCACAAGACCAAACATGGGGAATGCTGATAAAGTCTATACCTTCAGTACTTAAATGAAAGTGTCAATGACACTGTAGCTCAACTTGACAAACTTAACTTTGTAAGTTATAAGTGAAATGGCAAAATTGAATATCATTGGTACCAATGTTATTTGGTGAAATTTCAACATAACAGCATTGTGTGTGCACAACATCAGAGTAATCCATGCATTTTTAAATGTAAACTGTAAGACTGGCTAAAGGAAGAATGTTGATACACAAATGCAGTAAGTTCAGAGGTAAGCGGCAATTTTTTTCACAGAAATGAATGCTAATCAATAGCTCTTATCTAAAGGTCTCGCCTTATGAGCACACCAAGTTCAAAAACAATCCTATGATAAATGTGGCCTGTAAGCCATGTCAAAGAAGAATGTTAAGGCACAAATGCAATAAATTTAAAGATTGTTGCTAACACCAACAGTTTTTGATGGAACTGAAAAGAAAATCAATAGCTCCTATCTTTGTCACCCTGCATAAGCATACAAAGTTTCAAAATAACCTGATACCGAATGCACCCTCTGAGGCATACCAAAGGAAGATTTTAATGCACAAATGCACTAAGTTTGAAGGGCATTGTTTGTGGCAATGTTTTTTTCTCTCTTTTTTATGGAAATTCATAAATATACCCTGCAGAGAATAGATAAGTTGCTGCAAAAATGCAGTTAGTTCAAAGGCTGGTAATAACGACAATAAATTTTTAAAGGAAATGAAAACAAAACAATTGCTCACATCCAGAGGTCACCCTGAACACACATACCAAGTTTCAAAGTGATTCGATCCTAAATGTGCCCTGAATGTTGTGCCAAAGGGAAATATTGAAACCTGACTAAACTAAGTTTAAGTGTCGTTGCCAGAGGCAACATTTTTTGACAGAAATGGAAGAAAATCAATAACTCCCATGTAGATATCACCCCACACAAGCATATCAAGTTTCCAAGTGATCCAATCATAAATGTGCCCTGTAGGGTGTGTCCAAGGGAAATACTGATGCATAACTGCAGTAAGTTTTTACTAAGTTCATCAGAGGTTGTTGCCAATGGCAACTATTTTAGACGGAAATAGAAGTAAATCGATGGCTCCCATCTAGAGGTCACCCCAAACAAGAACACCAAGTTTCAAAGTGATCCAGTCAAAAATGTGCACTGCAGGCTGCGCCAAAGGGTAATATTGATGCATAACTGCACCAAGTTCATCGGTCGTTGCCAGCGGTAATATTTTTTGACAGAAAATCGATAGCTCCCATCTAGAGGTAACCCCAAACAAACCTACAAAGTTCCAAACCATTCTGATCATAAATGTGCCCTGTAGGGCATGCCAAAGGAATATAGTGATGCCTGACTAAACAGGTTTCAAAACAATTCGATCATAAATGTGCCCTGTAGGGTGTGCCAAAGGGAAATATTGAGGTCTGACTTAACTAAGTTCTAAGAACGTTGCCAGCAGAAACATTTTTTGACGGAAATCAAATAAAATTGATAGCTCCCATCTAGAGGTAACACCAAACAAGCATACAAAGTTTCAAATCGATCCGATAATAAATGTGCCCTGTAGGGCATGCCAAAGGAATATAGTGATGCCTGACTAAACTAAGTTCAAAGGTCGTTGCCAGTGGCAACATTTTTGGATGGAAATGAAAGAAAATCAATAGCTCCCATCTAGAGGTCACTCCAAACAAGCATGCCAGATTTCAAAGCAATCCGATCATAAATGTGCCCTATAGGATGGGCCAAAGGGAAATGAGGTCTGACTAAACTAAGTTCTAAGAACGTTGCCAGCAGCAACATGTTTTGATGGAAATTGAAGAAAATCGATAGCTCCCATCTAGAGGTCATCCCAAACAAGCATATCAAGCATACGTATGGACGTACATACATACGCCGACTGACGAGAATTGATGGCAATAGCTCAGCTTGACTTTGTCAGGTTAAGCTAAAAATTGCTCCGATAACTGCTCATAATTAGTTATAGAGCAAACCCCTGTTAACTGAATTAAGGTGCTACGTAAGTAAGGAAAATTTGTTTACTTTGAAATTCCCACCTCTGATATTCCATAAATATACATTAAATATACATGAATTATAGATCAAAATGAAGGTTGTGACGTCTAGAACACGAAAAATATATGCAGTCAACTCACAGAATTGACAGCAGGCATCGATAGTTTCTGGAAGTCTGCTCCAGTATTTGTACCAGAACTGATAATAAAATAACATTTCATAATATCCTTCAGGTATCCAACAACAAAGCTAGGCATTCAAAACACTTTACGATGCAGCGACAGGAATGCATTTGGGGAAAGGACAACACTGTCTGCATTTTTTTTACTGAAGATGGGTTCCATGGCTGACGGACATGTGCATATCATGAGATACAAATTTTCATCACGTAATGTGAAGAGCGCATATCATGCAATACAAATTTTCATCGAAAAACAATTGTGCAATGTTAAGACATTCAAACAGGTGTCATGCTATCTTGAATGTAATATGGCAACTGTGCAGTCTCCATAAAAGTGTGTAGTATCAAGGCGATCTTTCTCATTATTTGAGTAAAGATAGCATTGTATATCGATGCTTGTTCGGTCCAGATGACCTTGACTGTAATGTCAACAAACAGACAATGAAAACAAAGCTGATAGTTTTGAAATTTACCAGGCAGCCCTATTGTCGTGTTTTTTGAAGAATTTTGATTTCCTAGCTTTGCTCTTGGATATTTGAAGCACATTTGGCCATGGGTTGTTCTCCTGAAATATGTTGTAGAATTGCTGAATAATCCTCCTTGCATGATGTCTTTAGAGATAATCTGTGAATCAGGAAAGCCTTGCAGTAATCTTCGGAACCTGTTCCAGCTGTAAAGATGAATTTCATAACTCTGAGGCATCATGTGACCGGGATTTTCTCATTGGAAACAAAAGAAAATGGAAGACCAGCATCACTCTCTCTCTTACAGAAAATCTGTTGAACCCGATAGGTTGGAATTTCGAAACGACAAATATTAAATTCAGTGTTTTCACCAGGAATCATTTGTAAGACAGTAATTATTACAGGCATAGTTTTCCACTATTTTATTGACGTCCCCAACAATTGAACCACTTTGCGGGGTAATTTGTGAAATTTTCACAAAGTTTTCATGGGTCACGAGGTTAGGTCTTATCAATTCCAGAGTGACGATGGCAGCAGTGATAAATCCACTGACATCGGTCAAATTGTATTGGTAATGCACACTTTTTCTCATTAAAACTCAATTGTTGGGTGATTTACCTAACTTTGTTTGACAATTTTTTTTATTTTTATTCACAGATCATGAACCCATATTTGATTGTTTTTTTATCGGTATGTGGAGGAATACCGCAGTGACCGAAAATATGCGTGGTTCTAGAACACTGAGATTGTACATTATTCGTGATAAAAATGAATTTTCAAACTGAAATGTTACCGTTGCCGCAACTTTTCTTGTCTGTTAAGGCGGGTTTTGAGGAAAAATAAAATTGATTGTACATATGTTCTGAGGCCGTGTATTAATTTCTACAGATAAGGGTTTCATTGGATTTTATTTCTGCTGTGGCTGTAGATTAATTTCTACAGATACAGGTGTGAATTTATAAAAAATTTCTGTGGCTGCAGTTTGACTTCTGCAGTGAGTTGGAAAATTTTGGGAATGTGGAAGTAGATTAATTTGCACGGATAGTTCTTGTGTATCTTTTGCTGTGGCTGAAGATTAACTTTTGTAGATACAGGTAAATTTGCTGTTGCTGTGGCACAGGCTACAGAGACAGTTGTTGTATTAAAAATTACTGTTAAATTGCTGTTGTGGTAGCAACAAAGGCTTTCAAGACAGTTTGCTTTGTAAAGTTTGCTTTGCAGTAGCACAGGCTACAGAAACAGTTGTAACCTTTTGTAATTATGTTTGATGTTGCTGTAGCATAGGCTTCAGAGACAGAAATTGATTTGAAATTTGTATTAGTATTCAGTGTTGCTGTGGGTCTCCCAGAGATGCTACAGAGACAAGTCTGATTTGCAGTATTTTATAAAAATTTGTCGTGGCCATAGCAATCGCTAGGGATATGGCTTTGCAGTGGCAAAGAGATTTTTAATTTGTAGTGACATTTGTATTCTGGCTGGAGACCATATACAGGTTCCCTTACCACAGGCCTAGAAAAGCTGAGGTAAGGGGTGTGACTGAGTTGAATTGTGAATGTAGATATTGTCAAATATACACTGGCTGTGTGTATAAGGTCTAGAAGTACCAAAGGCTTAGGAAAGCTGAGGTACTGAGAGGAAAACTGTTCATGGTGAATATTTGTGTCAGTGACAAGAAAGCATAGTGTCACTGGTTGTTTTACATGTCGGCAAGTTGCATTGGTGAAATAAATTTCTGTGCATTTGTGAAATAAATTTCTGGTTGGTTGGACCATTGTGAATGGGCCTACTTTTCCAGTACATTTAATTGTTGTATTGGATAGAACTGTATGTTCATGTTATTTGAGGAAAGAAAATTTACAGAATAGTAAAAAGTGTAATAAATGTTCAAGATGGCAGATAAGAAAATTAATGTGAATTATGCCACATTTGAGGAATTACAGTTGATACCCAATATATGGCCAAAAATAGCATATGGAATCATAGAAAAAAAGGCACAGTATGGAACCCTCTTTAGAGAGGATCTTTGAACAATCCCACACTTCCGAGGATCTAACAACCAGTGGGATATGAATGATTTTCCGTGTCCCTCATCAGAGATTATGGTCAATAATGAGGTGGAGGAAAGCCTTGTGAAAAAGTTAAAGAGTCAAGTGTCAATGAATTTTTTGTCACCAGGGAGGGAGGCAGCCTGGGTAAATACCATGTTGACTACTCCACCCCTGAGGGGGCATATTGAAAAACATGTATTTAAAGATGGTGGTGACTCTCAACTACAAGTACAACACCAACTTCACACATCTCTGCCGGGTCGGGTATTGTTATTGTTACCCTCTTTCGGTTCAGATAACGATGATTAGAAGTCAAGTGCAGGTAAGAAAACAAATGGAGATCAGACTGTGTCACAGAGGGTACAATCTAGCTGGGATTATTATAGATAGATAGATAGATATACTTTATTCAGTAGCATTTGTATAATACAGAGTTATACGTTTGATATAAACAAAAACATATAATACGTGCTGCTGGGAGATGGCATAGCCAGATTGACTGTCTACCTGCCATCACCCTAAAAACTAGAACTAAGTTACATTAAATTTAATTCAATTCATACCAGGCTACGTCTTCCCTTCGAACCCTCAAAACTTAAGACTGAAGTACAGCAAATAGAAAATAAAGTAGGCGACTGTGAATTGGTAAGAGAAGTATTTTCAAAAAACCTGGCTTACCCTACCAACTAAACGAGAATTTCACAATAATAATAGATCAATTTGACTGATATCTGCAGATAAGAGCTGAGTAACGAAGTAATTAATTTTGAGTACAACAATGATGTGAATGGCGCTATGTACCATAGGCCGACAGATTTTGACAATCATGGCACCAGCTCCAGTTTATGAGGGGCAACTCAAGATGGAAGCCACTGTTGGTGTTCCTATTTCTCAAATTGGAAAGACTGAGAAATCTGAAAGTTGGGTCACATGTCGTTAGCACAAATATGCACCGCCTTTATAGAAGGGTTAGTATAAAAGGAGCTTGTTACAAATAGAAATGGTTTATTATCTAATCACCTTCAAATTTATGAATATAAATATGGGCAGGGAAGCCAAGTTAGACGAGATACCAGACAAAGGCAAAAACGACACTCAACTTAAGGTTCAGGTACGGCAGACATTACATAGGCAACAATTATTTTTGACTAAGTTCCACAAGAAGTTTCCTTGATCAGATGTGTTAAAGAACTCGCCCATTAATTTATAATTTACAGAGAACAGTCTGGACAGTAAGGATTGCTACATTCAACGCAGTCAGAATATGAAGCTAAGAGCTTGAAAGCCAAATTCTTTTTTAAACATATTTCTATTATCGAACTGATGAAGTTCCGTATGTAATTCGTTCCACAATTTTGGGTACGAGTACAATGGAAACATCTCTGATGATCGAGATCTAGTTCTACTTACACGTAGAAGCGTAGACTGTCTCGTATTTCTGTGCATATGACTATCTACGTACGTGAAGTAATCATCAAATGAGGCGGGAAGGTTTAATGTTTTCCGTCGTAGATGAACAATGCAGCATGAAGTGTAAATAAATCACTAACCTTGAGGATACGGTCCCTAAAAAACAGAGGGTCGGTGTGGGCATTGAATATATTTTATTATTAATTATTCGTATGGATCTTTTTTACATTAAGAATAATTTATTGATGGTTTTTGAGTTACCCCAAACATGAATTCCGTAGATCAAGTGACTGTGAACAAGGGCAAAGTAAAGAGTTCTCAAGGCATCATGTGGAAGAATGGATTTGACCTTACTTAGGGCATAATTTACTCACACGATCTTTGAGCATAGTTGAGATATATGGACTTTATATGATAGCTTATCATCAATGTTGACTCCAAGAAATTTCACAGATTTTTCGATTCGTTCAACACCAACTCGTGTTATTTTCTGATTGTCAATACAGACGTTTTCTCGCGAAGTTTCTATTTTCTTCATAGTCGGGTTAAATACAATATATTTTGTTTTGTTAGCATTTATAACTAGATGATTAGTGGAACACCACTCGGATAATTTACGTAATTCCCTGTTCATATAACTTGTCAAGTTATTCACGTTAGGACCTGATGAATACGCAGTAGTGTCATCTGCAAATGAAAGGAGTTTTAGGGAAGTGGAATTACAAATGTCGTTAATGTATAATAAAAATAAAATGGGGCCTAATATCGAGCCTTGTGGGACTCCACATGTTATTTGTGCCAGGTCAGATTTATTTTCACCAAAAACAACAAATTGTCTTCTATTTGATAATAATCTAATTTCTTAATTAAAATTTTGTGGTTTATAGTATCAAATGGCTTTGTTGAATCCAGGAAAACTGCTAATGTGAGGTCTTTGGTGTGTTTGTTATTTTCCTTAGTGACTTGTTTTAGAAGTTGAAAAACTGGATAGACTGTGGAATGTTTTCTTCTAAATCCATATTGATGTTGGTATAAGATTTCAAATCTATCTAGGAAACTAATGATTCTGACCGCCATAAGTTTTTCTAGAACTTTGGAAAATGTTGGCAGGACACTAATTGGTCTGTAGTTTGTGAATTTATGTACGTCCCCAGATTTATAAATGGGGGTCACTTTAGCAATTTTCATTTTGTCGGGCACTATGCCATCAGTGAATGAGTTATTGATTAGGTGTGTCAAGGGGGTTGCAATGATATTTACTGTTTGTTTCAGAAGATCCGAGCTGATATTATCACAGTCAGGACTTGTTGTGGATTTCATTGATTTTACAACGTTAATAATTTCAAACGTTGAGGTCGGTTCTAGAAATAAATTATTCTGGAATTGTCCATTCATGTAATCCGAAGTCGAGGTATTGCTTGTTTTTAATTGTTCACAGGTCATTACGTGTACAGTACCCATATGAGACTGGTCAAATAATACCCCAGATATTGATGCTAAAGTTAGATTAGTGCTGTCTATTTATAGAGGAACTATTTATGAGTGGGCGTGTACAATTAATTACTTATCTTCACTGACAACAGAGCAACAATAACAGGAACATTGGCTTTGATATATTTTATTTCATTCAAGTGTTCTAATTTTTAACGAGCAATAAACTTTCGAAACATAATACACTGCACATAGATATTAACATAAATAAGTTTGTTTTTTGCACATAGATATTTACATAAATGAGTTGTCTTGTTTTAATCTTTTAACTTCATTTGGTTTCTTATAACTAATATTACAGAACGTTCAACGTGGATTGAAACAAAAACGCCGCCGCCCTGTGTTCACCTCCGTGGAGTTCCAGTGGACCGCAGTGTGTTTGATCAGTGGAAGACAGTTTTCAAAACACTGTGACCCACCGTGGTCACGAGCGTTAACGATTAGTTTAATTGCTTTCGCATGTCAGTTTCTCTGCTGATTAATAAATACTGTCTTGTGACGTCAACTGGCAAGACAACTGCGTTTGTTACTGGTATTAGATAATTTATTTTAAATTAAAATTGGAATTTGGAGGAGGCAGGCGGCGACTATTGCTGTGGTTTGAAATTGTAAATTGGGAATAAAACAGTCAGTTCCATTTGGTTAAGTACAAAGTCCTCGTCACTTTCGAAACTAAACTGTTGTGTTTGCGCGATCGATTTGATCGAGGAAACAAATAAACCAGACTTGAGAAAAACAACTAATATTCGCGAAGTTCCCAATTTCACATTTTGTTTACAGCTGTAGGCCAACACGTGATGAACCGTGTTTTTCTTGGGTGGGAAGTGGGGGCGAAAAAGCCTCCTGCGCCACGAAAGCGCCCACGGCGCACGGCTAATGATCAAAGTGATACCAGTTCACGACATTGAGTCAACTCGACCAGCACATCCTCTTTCCTGTCTTACTCTTGTCGGGCAACGCAATTAAAATTTTCTTATAAAAAGGATATAGTAACAAGAGGCCCCAGGGGGCCTGAGGGCGCTCACCTGACATGGTAGCCTAAATATCAACCCAGAGAATTGATTTCCACAAGTTGCATCTGCTCCTCCTAAGAAAAGCTGAAACCAAATATCCAAATATTCTGACCAGTGGATCTAAAAAAAAGATTTTTAAAGAATATTCCTCATACTGAACTAAGTCATAATTCAGGCTCCCACAGGAAGCCCATATATGAACCCAGGGACTTGGCTTTAACAAATCTGAATCTCACACCCCTAAGGATTCTGCACACCAAATATCAAAACATTCCGACTGCTGGATCTGAAGAAGAAGATTTTTAAAGAAAATTCCTCATTTTGAACCAAGTTACAATTCGAGCTCCCACAATCAGCCCAAATATGGACCTAGGGACATGGCTTGAACAAACTTGAATCTTACCCCCCTAAGGATGCTGCATAAAAAATATCAAAAGCATTCATCTGCAGGATCTGAAGATTTTTAAAGAAAATTCCTCATTTTGAACTAAGTTGTCATTCAGGCTCCCATAGTGAGCCCAAATATGAACCAAGGGACTTGGCTTGAACAAACTTGAATCTCAGCCCCCTAAGGTTGCTCCTTGCCAAATATCAAAACATTCCAACTGCTGAATCTGAAGAAGAAGATTTTTAAAGAAAAATTCCTCATATTGACTAAGTTATAATTTGGGCTCCCACCGGGAGCCCAAATATGGACCCATGGACTTGGCTTTAACACACTTGAATCCCCCCTCCCCCCAAGGATGCTACTCACCACATATCAAACCATTCCGACTGCTGGATCTGAAGAAGAAGATTTTTTAAGAAAATTCCTCATTTCGAACAAAGTTACAATTCAAGCTCCCACATTGAGCTCAAATATGGACCTAGGGACATGGCTTGAACAAACTTGAATCTCACCCCCTAAGGATGCTGCATACCAAATATCACAAGATTCTGCCTGCTGGATCTTGAGAAGAAGATTTTCAAAGAAATTTGCCTGAAATGCACTAAGTTCGAATTTGGGCTTCTATAGTGAGCCCAAATATGAATCCAGGTGGCCGATTTGAACAAACTGGAATCAGATCCACCCCACAATGTTGCATACCAAATATCAAAAGATTCTGCCTGCAGGATCTGGAGAAGAAGATTTTTGAAGAAATTTGCCTGAAATGCACTAAGTTCAAATTCGAGCTTCTATAGTGAGCCCAAATATGAATCTAGGGAGCCGATTTGAATAAAATAGAATCAGATCCACCCCACAATGTTGCATACCAAATATCAAAAGATTCTGTCTGCTGGATCTGGAGAAGAACATTTTTTAAGAAATTTGCCTGAAATGCACTAAGTTCAAATTTGGGCTCCTATACTGAGCCCAAATATAAACCCAAGGGGCCGATTTGAACAAACTTGAATCAGATCCACCCCACAATGTTGCATACCCAATATCAAAAGATTCTGCCTGCTGGATCTTGAGAAGAAGTTTTTCAAAGAAATTTGCCTGAAATGCACTAAGTTCAAATTTGGGCTCCTAAACAGAGCCCAAATATAAACCCAAGGGGCCGATTTGAACAAACTTGAATTAGATCCACCCCACAATGTTGCATACCAAATATCAAAAGATTCTGCCTGCTGGATCTGGAGAAGAAGATTTTCAAAGAAATTTGCCTGAAATGCAGTAAGTTCAAATTTGGGCTCCTATACTGAGCCCAAATATAAACCCAGGGGGCCAATTTGAACAAACTTGAATCAGATCCACCCCACAATGTTGCATACCAAATATCAAAAGATTCAGCCTGCTGGATCTGGAGAAGAAGATTTTTTAAAAAATTTGCCTGAAATGCACTAAGTTCGAAATCGGGCTCCTATACTGAGCCCAAATATGAACCCAAGGGGCCGATTTGAACACACATGAATTAGATCCACCCCACAATGTTGCATACCAAATATCAAAAGATTCTGCCTGCTGGATCTGGAGAAGAAGATTTTCAAAGAAATTTGCCTGAAATGCAGTAAGTTCAAATTTGGGCTCCTATACTGAGCCCAAATATAAACCCAGGGGGCCGATTTGAACAAACTTGAATCACATCCACCCTCCAATGTTGCATACCAAATATCAAAAGATTCTGCCTGCTGGATCTGGAGAAGAAGATTTTTTAATGTTTTTCCCATTGCCTACAGTGTTAAAAAGTGCTGACTCAGCACTTTTTCAATGTCCCGAAACTGTACCCTATGATAAAACCGATGGCAATTTTTTTTTACCAATTCTTTCTGTTGGTCCTAAGGAAGCTTCACACCAAATAAAAATTCTCGGTGCCGTGCAGTTTTGGAGATATGGGCGTTTTAATTTTTTTCTATTTTTAGCTCCTGCGGTTCCCATGGGGCTACAGGAAAAAAAAAATCAGCATAAATTAGTTACTTATGACCCAATAAGCCCTCACATAAAATTTGGTTCAAATCAGCCTCTCGGTTTGGAAAATAGAAATTTTGGGCGGGGCCAAAAAGTTTGCCCCTCCTATAACGACGCCAAGTATAGCCCCACAAACTTCTCTTGAACAAATCTGAGTCTACACCTCAAAAGGAAGCTGCACACCAAATATCAAGTCTCTGCTATTGCTGGTTCATGAGAAGAAGATTTTTTAAGATTTCAGCACATTTTTGGGGTGTGGCCCTACCCACGGGCGGGGCAACTTGATTTGAACAAAATCAAATTGCGATGTCATAACAAACTATTATCTCAAATATCGATTAAATTGGTTCAGCGGTTTGGGAGGAGAAGACACAAACACCATGTTCACGGACGACGGACGACTGACGACGGACGGACGACGGACGACGGACGGTGAGTGATCACTATAGCTCTCCTGACTGAAAGTCAGGTGAGCTAACAAGAGGCCCCGGGGGGCCTGAGGGCGCTCACCTGACATGGTAGCCTAAATATCAACCCAGAGAATTGATTTCCACAAGTTGCATCTGCTCCTCCTAAGAAAAGCTGAAACCAAATATCCAAATATTCTGACCAGTGGATTTAAAAAAAGATTTTTAAAGAATATTCCTCATATTGAACTAAGTCATAATTCAGGCTCCCACAGGGAGCCCATATATGAACCCAGGGACTTGGCTTTAACAAACCTGAATCTCACACCCCTAAGGATTCTGCACACCAAATATCAAAACATTCCGACTGCTGGATCTGAAGAAGAAGATTTTTAAAGAAAATTCCTCATTTTGAACCAAGTTACAATTCGAGCTCCCACAATCAGCCCAAATATGGACCTAGGGACATGGCTTGAACAAACTTGAATCTTACCCCCCTAAGGATGCTGCATAAAAAATATCAAAAGCATTCATCTGCTGGATCTGAAGATTTTTAAAGAAAATTCCTCATTTTGAACTAAGTTGTCATTCAGGCTCCCATAGTGAGCCCAAATATGAACCAAGGGACTTGGCTTGAACAAACTTGAATCTCAGCCCCCTAAGGTTGCTCCATGCCAAATATCAAAACATTCCAACTGCTGAATCTGAAGAAGAAGATTTTTAAAGAAAAATTCCTCATATTGACTAAGTTATAATTGGGGCTCCCACAGGGAGCCCAAATATGGACCCATGGACTTGGCTTTAACACACTTGAATCCCCCCTCCCCCCCAAGGATGCTACTCACCACATATCAAACCATTCCGACTGCTGGATCTGAAGAAGAAGATTTTTTAAGAAAATTCCTCATTTCGAACAAAGTTACAATTCAAGCTCCCACAGTGAGCCCAAATATGGACCTAGGGACATGGCTTGAACAAACTTGAGTCTCACCCCCCGAAGGATGCTGCATACCAAATATCACAAGATTCTGCCTGCTGGATCTTGAGAAGAAGATTTTCAAAGAAATTTGCCTGAAATGCACTAAGTTTGAATTTGGGCTTCTATAGTGAGCCCAAATATGAATCCAGGTGGCCGATTTGAACAAACTGGAATCAGATCCACCCCACAATGTTGCATACCAAATATCAAAAGATTCTGCCTGCAGGATCTGGAGAAGAAGATTTTTGAAGAAATTTGCCTGAAATGCACTAAGTTCGAATTCAAGCTTCTATAGTGAGCCCAAATATGAATCTAGGGAGCCGATTTGAACAAAATAGAATCAGATCCACCCCACTATACTGAGCCCAAATATAAACCCAGGGGGCCGATTTGAACAAACTTGAATCAGATCCACCCTCCAATGTTGCATACCAAATATCAAAAGATTCTGCCTGCTGGATCTGGAGAAGAAGATTTTTTAATGTTTTTCCCATTGCCTACCGAGTTAAAAAGTGCTGACTCAGCACTTTTTCAAAGTCCCGAAACTGTACCCTATGATAAAACCGATGGCAATTTTTTTTTACCAATTCTTTCTGTTGGTCCTAAGGAAGCTTCACACCAAATAAAAATTCTCGGTGCCGTGCAGTTTTGGAGATATGGGCGTTTTAATTTTTTTTTATTTTTAGCTCCTGCGGTTCCCATGGGGCTACGGGAAAAAAAAAATCAGCATAAATTAGGTACTTATGACCCAATAAGCCCTCACATAAAATTTGGTTCAAATCAGCCTCTCGGTTTGGAAAATAGAAATTTTGGGCGGGGCCAAAAATTTTGCCCCTCCCATAACGACGCCAAGTATAGCCCCACAAACTTCTCTTGAACAAATCTGAGTCTACACCTCAAAAGGAAGCTGCACACCAAATATCAAGTCTCTGCTACTGCTGGTTCATGAGAAGAAGATTTTTTAAGATTTCAGCACACTTTTTGGGTGTGGCCCTACCCACGGGCGAGGCAACTTGATTTGAACAAAATCAAATTGCGATGTCATAACAAACTATTATCTCAAATATCAATTAAATTGGTTCAGCGGTTTGGGAGGAGAAGATGCAAACACCATGTTCACGGACGACGGACGACGGACGCAGGACGACGGACGATGGACGACGGACGGTGAGTGATCACTATAGCTCTCCTGACTGAAAGTCAGGTGAGCTAAAAAGAAAATATAGTGTTTTTGAATGGATACCAAAAAGTATCTCACTCGAGACTGAAACTAATGATTATTTCACAGGGTGTGTGGGGGTGTGGGGTGGGGGTGGTGGACGGGAGATATTTGCATACAGAAATAAATATCCTTCATCCAATTCTGTAGGGTTTTTATACTCTTTGCATTTGCAGATTTTTCAACGTTCCTCTACATTGTTGTTATTTGTATTATCAATTGAAATAGCTAACCCTGTGTGTATGTAAAAATACGTGGGTGAATATAAGGGAGATTCCGAATTAAAATATCTGCGAATGTGTCATTCTAAGAGAGAGTACGCTTCAGTGGGAAAAAGATAGAGAGAGACAGATATACTTGATGAGGTGGGGGGCGGGGGGAAGTAAGAAAAAGTGAAAGAAAATTAGTACACGAAAGTATACGCAAGTGTATGTGGGCGTATGTCTGCATATTACTCTCTCTGTGTTTATGTGTGGGGGAGGGGGTGGGGGTGTCCACAAGGGTGTGTATTTTGGTGTGCGTGCATGTGTTTTGTTTTTTCGGGTTTGGTTTTTTTGTTGTTTTTTTTGTTTTTTTTTTTGTTTTTTATGAACTACTGTAAAAAAAGACCTACCTCTGATGAAAATGTGTATTATGCATGTGTATTGAAATGTGACACTAAAATATTATTCTACGGCTACTACATAAGAGTAGTCGGGATTGAAGTGATTAATTGGGTACAGTAGATTTAACTGCCACTTGCACAAGGTGTGAAATGACATTTGAGTGGTGCGACAAAGCACAGAGCTGTCCTTCAAACCAACATCTGTTTTAACACCTCTGCACATGACAAGCTTGAGAAAAAATAAGAGATAAATCAATATTTTCAATTACTTTTTATTAATTCAGTAATCATAATTATAACCATATGTAAATAAAATCAATAGAAAATAATATTTTTTTTTTGTTTCCAATAATGACATGCCGATCGACAAGCCAGACCACCATACATCGTAACCCTAGCTCAAACATGCCCTGAAATTTCGTATTATATTTTTTTTGTTTTGTCCCCCCACATGTGTCTTGATACCCCAAAAATTAAAATAGGTCTTTCAGACAGGAGATTTTAGTTCCTCTATCGGAGATTTTCTGACGCCACCCCTGATTTTTGCATGCAGCCAGCACATCAAAAATTTCAGTGTCTTGGCAGTGTAAGATTCAGTCATCCATACCACTCCTAAATGGTGAAGTAAATTGCCCTCCCCCTCCCTCCCCATCCCCGAAACGAGGCAATTGGACTCCAGACTCCCATAAACCCACACGCACAAATAGGCCTATATCATTGATTGCTTGCTCATCTCCCCCCATCCCCCTCCCCCCATCTTGGCCAGTTTTTCTTGCTTGTGCATGCAGGTGCTTCAATATATGGATTCCGAAGCGTGTTGGGCTGAAACGTCTCAGGGCCACCACAAGCATTCCTTTTTCGTTAATGTAGTTTATTTATGTTAATTCCACTCTCAACATTTACATTTTAACATTCCACTCTGAACTTAACTTTTAAAATCGTAAATCGGATTCCCTTCCTCCCCAACCCACAATTTCTTCAAAATTCAGTACCGGTAACATGATTCTTCTCCCCGTCAATAGCTACAGTTAGGTAAAAGACCATCAGGGAAATGTCCAGATATTGTGCTGGTCAAGTTATAATTTTTTCAACTCACATCCATGATTTCAGTACAGTATAATATTTATTTTTTCGTAATTCCTCGAGTTATGAATAGATTTTGATGAACAACATTCCGAATCGCAATAGTTTTCAATAACTTTTTCAAATATTGAACTATCTTTTTAATATTTCAAGTAAAAGTAAAAGTAATATTTCACTGACTGTGAAAAAAATTGATCTAATTAAGAGCCGGTGACTAAGAGATCAAAAGATAAACCGACGTCAGCCGAACATCCCATCACATAGTTTGACATATTCATGCAAGATTAAAAACACGATTCAAACTCCATATTTTGATCGTTTTTCTGCCATATTAATGCTTTTTATTATCAAAAAACATGTATGGAGCATACGTATTCAATTTATACTTAAGTGCAATACCTGACAATCACTAAACAACAATGAACTGAAACTATTTTTGGTGGAAGAATAAACCTGATTACCGCACTTGCAAAAAACACAAGTTAATTATAGACAAATTGAAGTCATGTGGTGGGGTTTTGAGACCCCACCTTTTAGTGTAATTAGTGGGGTCTCAATTTCTGTGTTCATATGGGCAGCATACACGGCATGTGATAGCTCCTATATTTATAAAAAAAAAATCATTAAATTCCCTTGCGATTTTGCATGGGTCAGATATTTCTTTGTTATTTTGGACAAAGAAGAAAAGAAGTTTCGACACACATCTTACCTTATTTATAGTTTCGTTGAGGATTTTCCAAGTTTTACGCATATTATTTTTATTTTCTGCAAGGATCTTTTTATAATAGATTGCTTTACATTGTTTCTTGGCGCCGGTTGAATATCTAAATTTTATAGTAAATTTCCTTTCTTATTATACCTAGCACAATTGTTTACTACAGGCTTGCACTACAGTGGAAGTCCCTAACTCGGATAAAATACTCTCTATTTTTGTCTTTCCCAAGCAATTTGGGAAAGAAAAGTGGTGCAAAAGCACCAAGAAAAAATAAGCCAAAACTGGGTCGAGTGCAACCGGCGCAGACCCAGTACGGGATGCTCTCTCCCAAGTACAACTCCACGACTTCCATTGCCAGTGCGCATATACCGTCGCTAAAGACTCATTCTTTTTGAATCCGTCAACGTTAGAGTTATGTGATCAGCGGGGAGGAAAGATTCTTTACCCGTAAAGAAGACGGGAGGGCCTCCATGTAAACAATTGTGGTAGGTATAATAAGAAAGGAAATTTACTATAAAATTTAGATTTCTTATCAACCTACTCACAATTGTTTACTACAGGCTGAATAGAGAATAGGATGGAGGGAATCGCATAACCAACCCACACATAACCCCAGTGCACTGGAACCGTGAAGCAGAAGGAAGAGGTCCCGAGGCTTATCAACCATAACGTCACAATCATTGGTAAAGGACAATGAAAGGAGACATATGGGCCTGTGTGACACACAGACAGAAAAGGGCAGTAACAGCACAAGGCTGAAACTGACCTTCAAGAAGCCTAATGGCTAGGGCAGACAACAGCCTGAGCAGAAGAAAAAAGACCCAAGGCAAAAAGGTAGAGAAAGTAGAGGCATTTCTCCAGTAGGCTACCTGCATAACATCCGACAACTTGACGGAGTTAGAATAAGCCCAAGAGGTGGACAATGCCCGCACCTCGTGGGAAGAAATACGATTGGTAATACAATCGCCAGCTGCTAAATGACCGTAAGCCATACGAATAGCAAGACAAATCCATCAAGAAATGGATTGAGGAGAGATCTTCTGTCGACCCGGAAGAAGAGACAGAAAAAAACGTTTTCTGCCTCTCCGTATGAAACATGTCCGATCGAGATAAATGCGAATAGCATGGACCGGACAGAGCAAAGGGTGATTACCCTCAACAGAAGGAAGAGCCCTGATACAGATAGGAGGAGGAGTAGTATCTGGTAACTGATTCTTGGCCAAAAAAGAGCAATCAGTGGTAAAAGTAACACTGTTGGGAGAGCTCCTAAAAAGGCCGGGTTAACCGAGAGGGCGTGAAGCTCACTAACCCATCTGGCTGAAGCAAACGCCATCAGAAACGCCGTCTTATATGTGAGAAAATGCATATCCACCTGGGATAAAGGTTCGAACGGTGCCCCCCCCCCCCAACCCCCCCCCCCCCCAACCCCAAGCAAAGCAGCACACACGAAAAATTCCATCGTGGGGTAAGCTGCAAAGTCCGAGACCTTTTCAAAGAAAAGTGCCGAACAAGCTTGGAGAGGTAAGGATTAGTGCAGATACGATGCTTCCCCACATAAGAAGAAGTCTCTGAAAGCATGGACCTGTAACCCTTGATGGTAACAGGCTGGAGACCCCGAGAATCAAACAGATATACCAGAAACTCTGCAATCTGTGAAATCGTAGGATATGCATAATCAACAGAGTGATCAGCACACCATCGACAGAAGACCTTCCATTTAGCTGCATAAGCTAAACCAGTGGAGTGCCTCCTTGAAGAAGAATTGCACTCCACTGCTCGTCTCGAAAAACCTCTACGGAGGAGACAGGACCTGACAAAAGATATGCGTGAAGGCACAATGAAGTCGGGTCGACGTGATACCTCCTTGGGCGACCTTGACAAAGAAGGTAACGATGTAGCAGGAGACGTGCCGGAACTGCCGCCATCAGCGAGCGGAGCTGATTGATCCACACCCGCTGAGGCGACAGGGGAGCGATCAGAATGATTCGACAACTGCAGGTTCGAATTTGGGCTAGAACCTTAGGCAGAATCGGAACCGGCGGGAAGGCGTAGCCGACTAGACCGTTCCAATCGAGTGACAGAGTATCCACGGCAAAAGCCAGAGGATCTGGACACGAAAGTGTCCAGCTGATGGTTTCAACGAGTCGCAAAGAGATGGATGTGGGGACGTCCCCAGAGATCGCAAAGCGACTGGAACACTGCCCTGTGGAGCCTCCACTCCCTGTCGGGACAGGGAGTCAGCTAGGACGTTCAGACGACCGGGAATGTGAGGAACAACCACTCCGGCGTGAACATTCTGAGCGAGCAGTAGAAGATCCCGAGCCAATTCATACATCGGAACTGCCGCCCTGGTTCCAAATGTAAGCAACCACTGTCGAATTGTCGGACAGCAGAAGGACCTGGCGATTCGACAGGTGAGGGATCCACTGCCTGAAACTCATAAGAAGAGCGAGAAGCTCCTTCTGGTTGATGTGTAGAGCTGCTTGATCCTGGTCCCACATCCCGTGTAGGGAAAGACCGAGAGGATCCAACGTCGCACCCCTTCCGAGATCGCTGGCATCTGCCGTCAGAACGCGATCGGACGTGGGTAAGTCCAATGGAACACCCTGCGTAATCCACTGAACATCTGTCCAGGGAAGAAGGTGAGGATAAAGAGATTCCGGAAATGGAAGCACCAGATCCAGAGAATCTACATTCGGTCTCCAACGACTGAGCAGAAAGTGTTGGAGAGGTCTGACATGCAGCCGACCTAGAGGAATGAGATCCGTCACCGAACCGCAGAGACCAATCAGCCGGAGAAAACTCCGAGCGGTCGCGGACATGGACTGGGACAGAGTCAGAGCAAAACCTGAGAGAATCACAGCCTTGGCCTGGGGAACCGCTACCAAATTGAATTGGGTTTGGAAAGCCATCTCCAGATGACAAAATGACTAAGAAGGGACCAGGTCCGACTTCTCCTCGTTGACTCTGAATCCTAGCGACGTGAGCAAGCTCAACAGAGTGGTGACATCCGACTCCAGTAAGGCAGCATTGGAATGCCTCTGGAGGATATCGTCCAGATATGCCGAAGTAGTTACCCTGGACTGTGTGCGATGGAACGCTATTACATGCGACATCAGTCTGGTGAAGGCCCAAGGAGCCAGGTTGAGGCCGAAAGGCATGGCCTTGAACTGGTAAACTCGCCCCAGAAAAGCGAACCCGAGATACTTCCGTGACGCCCGATGCATCGGAACGTGAAGTAAGCGTCTCGCAGGTCGATGCTGGCAGCAAAATCTCCCTGGTGAATTGATTGGCGGACCGACCTGAAAGTCTGCATGCTGAACTTGGGAGCAACGATAGACTGGTTCAGGATACTCAGATCGATAACTGATCGGAATCGGCCGTCCTTCTTTGGCATCAAGAACAGGCGGGAATAGAAACCCACTGACTGAATGTTCTTGACGACCTCGATCGCCCCGTTTGCCAGGAGATTGCCAATCTCCGTGGACAAAAGTTCCTGACGTAAAACGTCTGAAGGAACTGTGGTTGAAAGAGGCACCCTTGACAGAGTGGGGTGCCATCGGAAGGATATTCGCAGCCCGGACCGAACAACATCTAACACCCACGGATCGGATGTGATGGTGGCCCAATGGTCTGCGAACTCTGCTATCCTTCCTCCAACCTGGGACGAGTCGAGGTGAGGACCTTCATTTCGAGCCCGACGAGAGGAGAAACCACCTCCTCTACTAAATGAAGAATCCTGAGACTTCCCTCGATTCTGCCGACCTTTACCCTTACCCCTTGAGTAAGAAGTAGAGGCGGCGGCAGAAGGACCAGCCTTTTGCTTCACAGAGGAAGCAGAAGGGTACTTGTTAGGCTTGGAATGGCCCCTGCCTCCCCTAGAAGGCTGATCAAGCTGACGAAACAGCAGCTGATCTTTGGAATGACGTAGGACATCATCCCGGACCGTCGACACGGAACCATGGAAAAGTTGCGGACCTGCCAAAGAAGCAGATCGAAGAGCAGCGCGCTGCTCCTCGGGAAGGGATCGTCCTGTGTCCAGCACAGCGTGTCCCTTCGAACTAATTCCAGATTAGCCGTGTTACAGGTATGCATGTAAGATGCATGAGCGCCTTGGACAGCACACGCAAAGGAGCCTGTACCTCGTCAAACTTATCTGGAGGCAGATAAGCAGCTAAAGCTGAGACGACGTGATCTGAGAGAGAAAGCATGCCAAGCATCTCTCTAGATAAGCCCAACGTGGACTCCAGAGTCGTCATTGGAATGACGGCAGACTTGGGCTTGGAAAGCCTGAGGGAAGTGGAGTCCCGATCCAGAAACGTCAAAGTCTGGCAGACCGGCGGATTGGCGGAATCGTAGGAACGATAACGCACAGGAGGCAAAAAGGTGTCAACCCTGGTGAAGAACGGAGTCTTCAGAGCCTTGGAACTCTGCTTGGAGTCCAATGCTGAAAAAGCTTCAACCACCTGTACCGACTGGCATGGTCGAAGGCGCCCAGAAGCAGGTTGCTCCATAGGCTGTAGGCACGCGACCGTTGATAGCTGCCTGGCTGACACTGTCGGATGGTTACCTGGTTTGAGATCAGGCAGAAACCCAAACACAAAGTAAAGAGCTGTCCCCAAGTCCGAAGACTGCTGGCCCTCGACATCAAGCATGTCGGACTCCTCCCCAGAGTCGGAAGACACATAGCCCATCGTGGGCAAGCCAGCCGATGCCTCCCATGGTGTCGGGACACCAGCGGGATCAGAAACCGGCCTGTTTCCAATCCCGGGAGGCGGCGCCATAGGAGGCGCCTGGAAACCACTCGCTGCCTCACTGGAAGCAACAGGAAGGCTCTTTGACAGAACCTGAGTGAGTAAGGAGAGGGCCTCCCTAAGCTCGCTGTCCGAACTGGCCTGTTCAACAGGGGAGCGAACCGGCAAAGTGGCTTCACCTCTGACCCTCTTAACCAGCGAAAGGTCACGATCCTCCAAAACACCCGACGCGGGATGACGGGCGGCAGCCGAAACATCTGAAGGCAGATGTGTATAGGGGTACGAGGCACCCCGAGGATCAATATAGCGAGAACTCATGAGAGTCACCATGGACTTCTGCGGGGCAGATGGTCCAGGCTGCTCAAAAGGTGTTGGTCCCCCAAAACTGGTCGTGTGGCCAGAATGAGTGGACGGAAATGCCACGGAGTTCATAGTGTCCCCACTAAGAACATCCGAATCCAAAGACACAACTGTGGTGCTCGACGGTGTAGAGACCACAGTGGTGGGTTCCGCCAGCAGCCCCTTCCAACTTCGCCGAGTTGAAGTCAGGGAAGGCTGAGGCCGATATCCCACGTCTACAGAACCAGACATTCCTGCAGTCCCCTGCAGCGAAAAGCCGAGGCCGGCTGAAACTGACGACGAAGCAGACAGACCAGCAGTAGTAGTAGATACGTCGGGAGTCGTTGAGGCTGGTGGAATAGTGGAGAGAGGACCCCTGCTCGGCTCCGAAGGAGGAGTCACAACCCTAGTGACAGCCTCAGATGTCGACTGGAGGGGGACCGTAGTCCCGGAACCAGGCACCTCTTCACCAGAACACTCAACGGCTCCCGCAGTATCCACTACAGGAAAAGACTGCACATCCCCCATGGAGGAGGAATAACTCTCACCAGACAAGGTCGGCTCGGCAGCCCCCGAATGACCACATTCTCCTTTCTCGCGGGAGCGGGAGGCACAGCCACGAGAACGAACGACACGGTTAATTGACACCCAGAAAGTGGATGACCATGATCCACAGACACCACATGGCCGCTCGGCCGTACACCCATTACAGGAGGAACAAGAAGAATGTGAATCGTCCACATGCTTTGGCAGCAGACATTGCCCACAAGGAATTGTCCTGGGCATGATAGAGGTGAGAGGAGCAAAGAAGGTGAAATCAGAAAACAGAAGAACACCCCCAAAGAAGAGAAAAAGGTAACAGAAATTAAGACCCCAGACGGTCGACCGGGAACCACACAACAGGATGACTACTCTCAAAAGAGAGAAGAAAAACTGCAGGAGCGGTACCCCGCTGACACCCAACTCTAACACAATTAGAAAAATTAGCAAATTAAGCATTGACAATAATTGTGAAAAATAATTTAAGTCCGAACCGCATGGCAGACGAAATTCGCGCGCGACTCAAGAGAGAACATATAAAATACATTATGGATATATAATATGTAAGAGAATATAATAAAAACTGTTCCTGAGAATACAAAGGATACTCTGATACACTATGAATCAGGAAACATCAATCAACGAGCTGGATAAACACTGATAAGTGTGCAGAACATCTCGACACAAGGCGGATGACAAAAAGAATGAGTCTTTAGCGACGGTATATGCGCACTGGCAACGAAGTCGTGGAGTTGTACTTGGGAGAGAGCGTCCCATACTGGGTCTGCACTGGTTGCACTCGACCCAGTTTTGGCTTATTTTTTCTTCGTGCTTTTGCACCACTTTTCTTTCCCAAATTGCTTGGGAAAGACAAAAATAGAGAGTATTTTATCCGAGTTAGGGACTTCCACTGTAGTGCAAGCCTGTAGTAAACAATTGTGAGTAGGTTGATAAGAAATTCTGCAGTAATTTTGATAATTTTGGATATTTTGATCTGTGGGAGATCTCAGCTTCTTGTGGTAAAATTTTCTTTTATTTTTTGATGAAATAAGAAGACCCTTAGACATCCATGGTTTATGTTCAAGTATATTATTGTTCAGGATAATTTTTGTCCTAGGAAAAGCTACGTCGAATGCACTCTGATAAACATCCATGAATGTGTTGTAGGCTTCGTTTGGACAATGCAACTCCATTACGGAAGAGAAATCACATGTCGACAGCAGTGATCTGAAATGTGCAATGTTTTCTGGATTAATTATTCTTCAATATTTAGGGGTTGGAATATCTTTATTTTCTTTGTTTTCTATATAAAAAATGCCAAAGTGATCAGCTACGTCAGTCAGGACTATGCCAGATGATGATGTGGATAAGATATTATTTGAGTAAATGTGATCAATGATGGTTGCCGAATAACTTGTTACTCTGGTCGGTTTAGTTATAAGTGGGAGAAAACCTTGACTGAACATTGAATTTATAAATTCTTTGGTTTTTTTATGAGATTCGATTTTCAATAGGTCAATATTAAAATCACCCATAATATATGAAAGTTTATTTTCGATATTTAATATATCAGTTATTAGGTTTATTTTTGTCATAAAGATATCCATGTCCGCCTTTGGTGGGGTATTCGGTCTATAAATAATTCCAATGACCTTTACAGTTTTATCGACCCTGACTTCGATGAACAGAGATTCGAAGACGTGGGGAATGAACACTGATAAATCGTCACAAATTCTGAAGTCAATACCTTCTTTAATAAAAATGCCGACTCCACCTCGACCATCGTCTCCAGGAGGATGACATTTGCTAAGAAGTGGTTGATATCCATTTATCGTATAAGACGTAGCTGGATGGACTTGAAAAATCTCAGTTAAACCGATAATATCAAAACTATGGCCAGATTCCTGCATGTTGAGCATAAGTTCATTCAGTGAGTCCCAATGAGCGCAAATACTTTGACAATTGATATGGAAGATGGAGAATGTATTATTCATACCTGCACACTGAGGGCGGAGGTTATCCGGTGAATAATATTCACACTCCCCTCTAAGGTATTAGAAGGGGGTGTCTTCGACGTCTCCGGAAGATATTCTGAAGTTGAACTGATTAATAAAATCATATTCTGCCCCCGCCTGGATCTCGTCCAAGGTTATGCTACCAGCGATTTTTTATGGAGAACTTACCCAGTATCACAGTCGCAGAAAGTGCTGTACATGGTACAATATAAGCAGATTTTAGAAGAGTGAAAGATAAAGACTCATACGCTAAGCTTGGAAACTCATTCTTATTGGTGCTGGTCTGAATGAATTCTGGAAATGGCAGAAGTGGGACAGAAAGTATACTTACTAGTATTAGGTGAAAAGGTTTCATTGTACTTTGGTCGTGGTAACGTTTGGAATATACAAGTCGAATTAATGCTGTGAGCAACAACGGCAAAAACAGGGTATTGAATTTCACGGCAGTATAACACATTCCTTATTATCTCCGAGAACGAAAGCGTTATTATTTATGTATTCAACCTGTGTTTGTTTAAAGACAGAAAATAAAATCACGGGGATTTTTAGGGGAGAAAATAATAGTGCAAGGTGCTATGTAAGTAATGGAAATCTGGCTCGAAAACCAGGCAACAGACTACCCTCGATACCGTCCAAGATCAATACAAAATCAGGCGACAGGCTACCCTCGATGCTGTCCAAGATCACCACAAATAATAACCTACAACTTTGTACATCCATATTTATGAACAATTCTTGGCTATTTTGAACTAATAAGAATGAAAAATCCAATATAGTGCAAATCCTTGACGGCATAGAAAACGGCATGCCACCCATCCCGAAGCCAAACCTCCTGCGACTCACACAACACCTTAATTAATGCGCAAAGGTGGATGACGGATGGTGTAGACCATTCATACCGGAGTTTTTTGGGTTTTTTTTTAAATAAACTGCTGACATAAGTAAAGTGATACTACAATGAATTTTTAAGGTTGGTGTGTTCTGTGACACAGGGTACGTATTCAAATCTATCTTGTTCACCGAGACAATTATTTTGAATACAACTGTATATCTTACCTCATCGATACACACCATTTCACCTGACCATGCAGCCTCGTGTGTTTCAAGAAAATATTTATTGAGACAGTGACCTACTTACCATCATATTATGGGACGGTATCAACATGTTTTGATAAGAGACTGCTTCACCAACCGAAAGATATAGTTCACAGAAAAAGGTATATTTATAGCCCCCGAAAAGTACAGCCACTATAGTTTTCAATCTAGAGAGCCTTAAAGTCCCATGTGTATTAATAATATGTTATCCAATTTTTTACTTTGAATCCAGGGGGGGCCTTCCAAAAAATTCCGGACACAAGGCCGGGGTGGGTGGGTGGTCGGATGGGGGCCAAAACACCTTTTTTCCTCGAGTTGCAATTTTTTTCCTGGTGGTTTTTTTTCAAATTATTTTCACATAAGGCTATATTGTTGTTTAGTAGTCTAATAGGTACCTGTTTGTCAGGTAGGGTTAGTGAATAAGGCCCCACTAGGCTGATTTGGGGATTTGTTCTCTTTTTTGTAAATTAAATTAGATGCATTAAAGAATATTGTACTCCAGTTTGACTAAAAACAATCAGTGGAAATTTATGAATTTTAATTTGGGAATGGTTAACATAATTTTCATAGCTGAATCATCACGGCACAATTTGGATTTTACAATGAGTAGCAATGTGTTTAGCAGAACATCTAAAATAATGTAAAAAATTTACGGAAAATAATCTAAATGCCCAGTTTCTCAGAGTAGAGCTCTTGTAACCTAAAACTAATGAAAATTCTCACTGTGCATCTTTGATATAAAACCCCACTTACTTAATTCAAGCTCATAGTGATAGTACCAGGGTTTTCACAGTGGGTTTGTCTGGCTATTTGTGAAAACATGAAACAAAAGTTACAGTTAATATTTGAATTGAAAACTGACCCTGACTGAGCCAGAGTATATAGATGAGTAGCTGAGCATAATACTATGCAGCAAAAGAAGATTATTTTAATCCTCTATTTGATGTTCACAAAAATGCCGCTCAGGATCACCAATCCAATGTCGAGTTGTGACAACAGTTCCTCGCATCAAGGCCAACACACCTATGAAGTTTCATGACTCTAGGTTGAACCACTATCAAGTTCTCATCCGGAAACCAATTGTTGCGATATACTATGTTCAAGGTCACTGTGACCTTGACCTTTGACCTGGTGAGTCCAACATCAATAGTGTTCTTCCTCGCACCAAGGCCAACACGCCTGTAAAGTTTCATGACTCTAGGTTGAACCACTATCAAGTTATCATCCGGAAACCAATTGTTGCGATATACTATGTTCAAGGTCACTGTGACCTTGACCTTTGACCTGGTGAGTCCAAGATCAATAGGGTTCTTCCTCGCACCAAGGCCAACACACCTATGAAGTTTTATGACTCTAGGTTGAACCACTATCAAGTTATCATCCGGAAACCAATTGTTGCGATATACTATGTTAAAGGTCACTGTGACCTTGACCTTTGATCTGGTGAGTCCAAGATCAATAGAGTTCTTCCTCGCACCAAGGCCAACCCACCTATGAAGTTTCATGAATGTAGGTTGAACTACTATCAAGTTATCATCCGGAAAGGAATTGTTGCGATTTACTATGTTCAAGGTCATGTTGACCTTGACCTTTGACGTAGCGAGTCCAAAATCAATAGGGTTCTTCCCCTCACCAAGGCCAATCTACCTATGAAGTTTCATGAATGTGAGTTGAACCATTATCAAGTTATCATCCGGAAACCAATTGTTTAAGATTTACTATGTTCAAGGTCACTGTGACCTTGACCTTCGACGTAGCATGTCCAAAATCAATAGGGTTCTTCCTCCCCCCAAGACCAACCTACGTATGAAGTTTAATGAATGTGAGTTGAACCACTATCAAGTTATCATCCGGAAACCAATTCTTTACGCCCGCCCGCCCGCCATTCACCAAACTTTAAGTCGAGTTTGACTTCGTCACAACTCGACTAAAAATAGTCTAATTCTTACATTATATGCTGTTATACGCGAAAATCAATGCTGACATTTTTTCGGAGACGGACCAGGACAGACAGTGAGATTTACAATAGTGTTAGGTGACAGATTTTCAGCTTTCCTACGCCATCAACTATCTTTTGAGTAATGGCAATTGGCTGAAACCTCAAGCCTAGACACTTAGCCTGTAGTCAGGTCATTAAAATTAAAACTTCTTCACTAAATTTAAACTGTTTCTTCAGTCTCGGAACTTAACACATGAATGATAATTATTATGAGAACATTGAGCCCAGAACTTTCAGTTCAGCATTTGTAATTCATGCACTTCAATAATATGCCAGTATACACTATGCCATAGTGTATATAGGCATATTATTGAAATGCATGAATTACAAATGCTCAACTGAAAGTTCTGTCATCAGGTATTAGAACCACCAGAACATAAAAATGTGAAAAAACAGTTATCTGATTAGGATTCAAATTAAGGCAAGGATTGACAACTGGAAGCTCAGTGCAATAATTTTTCATCACCCGCTGTGGTGATACACTGAAAAAATATAGGTGGTGGGTTGGGTGTCCAAGTGGTCAGAGAAAAAAAATATATCTTTTGCACGTGGGTGGGTGGGTGGTGGTCAAAAGGTGGAAAAAAATATTTTAGGCCTTGTGTCCGGAATTTTTTGGAAGACCCCCCCCCCTCCCCTCCCCTGTTGAATCTGCGAATCAGAACGAAGTTTGACCCGGTCACCCCATTTATTGAATATGAGCGAGTTGAGTCAGGTAGTATGATATAAAATACAGGCAAGTCACGAGAATATGTTCCCAAAGTAATAAGAGGATATGTGAGCTTTGTGAGGCAAATGATGTGCGTCACGGAACATAGGATAATAAATGTTTTCCGTTTTTCGCTAACTTTTGTCTAGTTCCTTGGAGTAAATACAATGCTACATGAAGTGCTTTTGAAATGTGTCACCAATACATTTTTTTTTCGTTATTAACAAACTTATGTACAGTTCCTTGGATGAAATCCAATAATACATGGATTGTGTTTAAAATGTGTCAACAATAACAGTAAGTTTGAATCCATAACAACATTAAGCAGATTTAGCCTGAAGCAGCATTCTGGGGTTTGAAGGCAGATAATTACCATATGTCATAAGAAATATCCGTATTTATGGGTTGCAATACAGCACATGGTTCGGGGGTGTGGGAATTAGAAAAAATAATCTACTACTTATTATAATAAAATGTGGAGTCCTTCAAATTATAATGTACACAAGTCCAGTGTTGCAAGTAACACTGCATTATCAAAATGTCAAGCAGCATGTTCTGGTGGGGCATAAGTGAACGATCATATGGTTGATCCAGGTTTGTACCACACAGGTTTGTAATATTCTGGTCAAGTGGTTTCACTGCTTCAGACCAACTGATTATCACCTGTTACAAATAAACCACACGTTGTTGGTGAGTGGGGGCCTAATTAAGCAATTCACCGGGTATGATAGGGCAGGTTTGTATCATACTGGTCAATTCTGGTTTTACTGCTTCAAACCAATGAATTATCACCCATCCGTTACAGAAATGCCACATAACCGCATAAGTGAAACAATTCACAGGGCATCATAGGACAGGTTGAAGTCATTCTGACCATAAGGCTTCACCAAGTGATCACATTATTTCAAGCCAACTAGTTGTCCATTACAAATACACAGATTCTGTGCGTGGTGGAGGGGAAGGGGGGGGGGGGGGGGGGGTGCTAAGTAATTATTTCTCTAACTTTGATAACATAGGTTTGTATAATTCATTGATCAGGAGGACAAGAAGGTAATTCACTAGCTTGCTTTCTGTGCAAATAAACCACACATTGTGGGTGGGTGGGGGTCATTATTTAGCACTTCATCAAGTACATTAGAACAGGTTTAAATCAGTTTCATCACATGGCTTCGCCAATTGATCACTCTGCTTCAAACCACATGATTGGCAGCTCTTACAAGTAAATCACACCTTATAGGTGGGTGGGGGCATAAGTAAGTAGTTTACTAGGTTTGTTTATACAGGCTTGAATAATTCTGATCATATGGCTTCACCAAGTGACCACTATGACCCAAAGCAGTTGATTATCATCTCTTACAGATAAATCACACAAGGTGGTTGGAGGTGGGGGGGGGGGGGGGGGGGGTATAAGTAAGCAATTCACTAGTTATTTGGGTGTGTGGGGGTCATTATTTAGCAATTCATCAAGTATATTAGAACAGGTTTAAATCAGTTTCATCACATGGCTTCGGCAATTGATCACACTGCTTCAAACCACATGACTGGCAGCTCTTACAAGTAAATCACACCTTGTAGGCAGGTGGGGCATAAGTAAGTAGTTTACTAGGTTTGTTTATCCAGGTTTGAATAATTCTGATCATATGGCTTCACCAAGTGACCACTATGACTCAAAGCAGTTGATTATCATCTCTTACAGATAAATCACACAATGTGGTTGGGGTGTGGGGGGGGGGGGGGGGTATAAGTAAGCATTTCACTAGGTATTTGTTACAAATGGGCGGTATATTGTAGGTATGGACTTGCTACAAATAAAGCCCACATTATGGATGAAAGGGTGCAAAAGTAAGCAATTATTCAAGTGTTAAGCACAGGATTATAGGTCACTGTAGGACCATGCTTCAAACCGACTGACTGTCTTCTGTTACAAATAAACCACACATTGAGAGAGGTGCAATAAATAAGTAATTCACTGAGTATATTAATACAGATTTGAATCATTTTGTTCATATGGCTGCACCAAGAGATTGCAACGCTTCAAACCAACTGATTGTCATTTGCTACAAGTAGTACTAGGTGGGGGATAAGTAAGGAAGTCACTAGCTTTATTAGCATTTCCATCATCAAGTTACTGCCATGCTTCAAATGTGTCATCTGTTACAAATGAATCACACCTTGTTGGTGGGGGAGGGGGGGGGGGGGGAATCTTTCAGAGCATATGGCCTCACCAAGTGATCATCAAGCTTCAACCCAACTAATTGCCATCTGTTAAAAATAAGTCTCACAATGTAGTTTGAAGGAGAACATTCTGATCCAATAATTTCATTACTTCATACACCTGATTGTCATCTGTGGTCAATATTCCATGCATTGAAAATGGGCGGGGGGCATTAATAAGGAACTAACTGGATAGGTCAGCAGGGGCTTGAATCATTATATGAAACATTCTAATCGCATGGTTTCACTGCTTCAGACAGCTGATTGTCGTCTGTTACAAATGATCCACTCATGGTGGTTGGGAGGGTTTGCATAAGTAAGCAATTCGCCAAGCTGATCATATGGCATCATCAAATAATCACCATGTTTAAAACCAACTGACTGTCATCTGTTACAAATAGACCACACCGTATGGGTGGGTAGGGGCATAAGTAAGCAATTTATTAAGTATGTAAGCACAGGTATAACTCACTAGGATCATCTGTTACAAATAGACCACACCTTGTGTGTGGTTGGGTAGGGGCATAAGTAAGCAATTTATCAAGTATGTAAGCACAGGTATAACTCATTAGGATCATCTGTTACAAATAGACCACACCTTATGGGTGGGCAGGGGCATAAGTAAGCAATTTATCAAGTATGTAAGCACAGGTATAACTCACTCTGATCATCTGTTACAAATAGACCACACCTTGTAGGTGGTTGGGGGCAGAAGTAAGCTATTCATCAAGTATGTTAAAATAGGTTTAAGTCATTCTGGCACCATGCTACACAGGTTTAAGTCATTCTGATCATATGGCTTCACCAAGTGACCCCAATGCCCTAAACCAACTAATTGTTATCTGTTACAAATTAATCACACAATGTGCTTTTTTGGGGGGAGGGGGGGGGGATAAGTTAGCAGTTCACTAGGTATGTTAGTACATGTGTGCATTATTCTGGTCCAGTGGTTCACAGTTCCATACCAACGGATTGTTACAGCTTCTTCCCAACTGACTGTCATCAGTTACAAATAATCCATACATTTTGGTTGGGTAGGGGGCTTAAGTAAGCAGCTAGCTAGGTATTGTAGCAAAGCATTGGATCAATGCCCCAAACCAAATGATTGTCATCTGCAGCAGATAAAAGATACTGTGTGGGTGGGTGGGGGCATGAGTAAGCAATTCATTAAGTATGTTAGCACAGGTTTAAGTCATTCTGATCATATGGCTTCACCAATTGACCCCAATGCCTTAAAGCAACAAATTGTAAGCAGTTTACTAGGTATTTTACCCCACTCTAAATATCATGAACTTGGGGCCAGACAGGAAAACATAGTGAGAAAGTACACCAGTAGAGAAGATCCCAATACACTGGAGGTGATGGTTATTATCCCTTAAGGTCCTCAGGTCAGGCCCCCGAGGGGATGCAAACTGGAATGGGGATCCAGGTATGATAGACCCCAACAGAGGTAGGGCAAGAGCATCCCTTAAAGTCTGTGAAGGGCCTTAACAGTTGAACACAGCCAGCTGGGAAATTCCTGGTTCAGTGAAGGCTTATAAGCAGGGTGCATCTAATCCCTATATAGTGTTGGCTGTTAAGCTCAGTGGGAATGTTGTCCACAGTGGGGATATCCCTACTTCCCAAGGACAAGGTTACCCAGGAACACTGATAACATAGGAGCCTAAGTTACCCGAAGTTGAACTATCTACTATGGATGGAATCATATGCATCAGATGTAAATGCAAGACCAGTAGGACTAAGTCTAAATAAAGTTCCAAATCCAGACCAGACAGCACAGGTAGTGGCCTCTGCCCGCTCAAGTTAGCCCAGACCCATGATAGCAAGCTGTGCCCCCCCCCCCCCCACCCCCACTCCCTCCAACCATCTTTGACGGTATTTCTCAAGCAGAACTGGGTGTGTACCAATCTTCCTCAGTGCAGTTCTCCCCTCATAACAGGTCTAGGGCAATAAAGAAGGAAAAGTATTTATTTATTTAGTTATTGGTGTTTATGGTCACATATTTCTGCACAATGGCTAATCATGACCACAATGTGGAGATAAAGCCCACTTTAGTCAATCACTCATACCCACGCCCATTTTAGAGGACTTCCACCCCAAGCACTGATGACTGGGTCCTACCTTACCAGTAAAACAGAGCTTGTTTACCACAGTAAATAAGCACTGCCTCACTAAATATAGAAGGAAAACCCAAGTGCCTATATCCATGAAGTACGATGGGTCGAAACACTGACACCTAAAAGATTTCACGACTGGCTCCAGTATGAGGAGGTACTGGAGGAAAATGACCAGAAATGTCTGTTTGGTTTGTTTCTGAAGGGCAGGGACCTCTTGGTGGAGCGCAACCAAAATACGACATGGGCTGCAGGGCAGGGAGAGCTGATTTGGGTTCCATGACCGGCCATAAACCGCCCAACTTCAATTTCAACAGGCTAAGCAGGGACAAGCAGAGGGCTTGGAAGAATGGGGCGACTCCATATTGGCATTGGCTAATCGAGCCTTTCAGGATTGCCGTGTACTTCATATTAGAGAAAGCTATTATCAGATTTTGCCATGGATGTAACATTCAGGCAGAGAGGCAGCTGTAAATGAGCATTCTGTAACCATTGAAGACGACTTTAATAAAATTAGGTGGCACCAGAACAATCAAAAACAAGTGTTTGACCACCGAGGTGGTATTAGTCCCCTACGGCGCTTTTGTGACAAAAGGTGTTTTTGTCACAGAAGACACTAGAGTATATAAGCATCTTGGATTTTGAAAAAAAAATATTGAGCGTGCATAATCCCCTCACAACCCTTTATCCATGTACCATATATGAAAGGCGTAGCTTGAAGCATATTAGAGGGAGAGGTGGTGACATAAAAACAGACAGACAGAACAGACAGACAGACAGATGTTAGATTTTGAAAAAAAAATATTGAGCGTGCATAATCCTCTCACAACCCCTTTATCCATGTACCATATATGAAAAGTGCAGCTTGAACCATGTTGGAGGGAGCAGTGGTAACATAAAATAGAGAAAAAAGCTTAAAAAACACAACAGAAATGGTTGCCATGGCGCCATCTTGAATTTTGGAAAAAAAATATTGAACGTGCAACATCCCATTACAACCCTCTATCCATGTGCCAGATATAAAAAGTGTAGCTTGAACCATGTTGGAGTGAGGGGGTGGTAACATAAAATAGAGAAAAAAGCTTAAACAACATAAATGGCCGTCATGCCGCCATCTTGGATTTTGAAGAAAAAATATTGAACGTACATCATCCCCTCCCAACCCTCTATCCATGTGCCAAATATGCAAAGTGTAGCTTGAACCATGTTAGTGGGATGGGTGGTAACATGAAAATAGAGAAAAAAAGCTTAAAAAACACAACAAAAATGGCCGCCCATTCCGCCATCTTGGATTTTGAAAAAAAATTTTGAGCGTGCATCATCTCCTCAGAACCATTTATCCATGTACCAAATATAAAAGGTGTAGCTTGAACCATGTTGGTGGGAGGGGTGGTAACATGAAAATAGAGAAAAAAAGCTTAAACAAGAGGCCCCACGTGGCCTTAATCGCTCACCTGACAAAGTGACTCTAAGAAGTATTTTAGGTCACCTTCACCATGTCATGCCTCATCAACATTAACTGGTTGAGTGATAGATTTTGTTTGAAGTTCAACATTTGTTACCTAAAATTAGTTTTATTTAAAATCATTGGTGTGTGGCCAATCTCCAATGATTTTTAATAAAGCAAATTTATCTCTGCAGACAAACTGGTTTAGCATGAAGCACAAACAAGGAATGTGAAGAGATAGCCTTGGACATCTCTCCCCAACTGTGGATATCTTCCATGTGCTACATGTATATATTTGCATGCAAGAAAACAAAAATTTTCACAAATTTTATTTTTTTTTATCATCATTGGAACAAGCTCAAACAGCTTATTCCAATAGGGGTATGGGAAGATCAGGTATATTTTTGAGACAGAAATGTGAATATATAAATAATGGTGTTTTTTTGTGAATGATGCTGGAGAATTTTGCGTAAAGATATGGTAAATGGTTTGTTCTAGATACAGAATGATGCAAAAGTATTTAAATTTGATTAGGCAAGTTGTTCCTATAATGCATTTAAAAATTGAAGTAACTGTTTTTTTGCTGACGAACTTTTAGGTGTGTGTGTCTGTGTTTGTGTGTGTGTGTGTGTGTTTGTGTGTGTGTGTTTGTGGGGGGGGGGGGGGGGGGGGGGGGGGGGTAAGAGTGTTCTTGCAAACAAAATTCCTGAATAAATGGAAAATTTTATTTTTTGTGTGAAAGACATAGTGCGTGAATGTTGATTGGAACAAGCTTAGAAAGCTCATTTTAATGTGAAGTCATAAAGCTGTGTTTTACGTACGAAATTCTGGAATAACTAAAAAAATTGCTTTTTTGACTCAAAAAGCATGGTGTGCGACCTCTCATTGGAATGAGCTCAAAAAGCTCATTCCAATGGGGTATTTACAAGCGATAAGTACATGTATGTTTAAGAGACAAAAATTAAAATTTGAATAGCGATTTTTGCGAAGAATGCTGACAAGTTTTGGCAGTTATGCTGGTAAAAAGGTAAGATATGCAAAGTGGTTGTTTTTTAGAGGCGACATTTAATTAAGGGGAATTAACCCTTGATTACTGAGGTAACTTCTAAAAGTACTGAAATTTCATGAAGCAATGTGAATAACAGACAACAGTTGCCTAAAAATTTCATGAATAACTAAAATTTTTATTCCTTTGTCTCGAAAACATGGCATATGACCTTTGTTGGAATGAGCTGAATGCGTGTGTTCCAATGAGGGGTCATAAAATTTGAACGAAGATTTGTGTGAATAATGCATTAGTACTGCTAGATTTGGGTAAACGGTTCACCCTGGATACCACCCCTTCTATAGTAGATCTTTTCTGCAAATTTTGTCTAAGATTCTATCAACTTTACAAATAAATACGTTCATGAATCACAATCAGATCCACCCTACAATGTTGCATACCAAATATCAAAAGATTCTGCCTGCTGGATCTGGAGAAGAAGATTTTCAAAGAAATATGCCTGAAACGCACTAAGTTAAAATTTGGGCTCCTATACGGAGCCCAAATATAAACCCAGGGGGCCGATTTGAACAAACTTGAATCAGATCCACCCCACAATGTTGCTTACCAAATATGAAAAGATTCTGAAGCTGGATCTGGAGAAGAAGATTTTTTAAGAAATTTGCCTGAAATGCACTAAGTTCGAATTCGAGCTTCTATAGTGAGCCCAAATATGAAACTAGGAAGCCGATTTGAACAAACTTGAATCAGATCCACCCCACAATGTTGCATACCAAATATCAAAAGATTCTGCCTGCTGGATCTGGAGAAGAAGATTTTTTAATAAATTTGCCCGAAATGCACTAAGTGCGAATTCGGGCTTCTATATTAAGCCCAAATATGAATCCAGGGGGCCAATTTGAACAAACTTGAATCAGATCCACCCCTCAATGTTGCATACCAAATATCAAAAGATTCTGCCTGCTGGATCTGGAGAAGAAGATTTTTGAAGAAATTTGCCTGAAATGCACTAAGTGCGAATTCGGGCTTCTATATTAAGCCCAAATATGAATCCAGGGGGCCGATTTGAACAAACTTGAATCAGATCCACCCCGCAATGTTGCATACCAAATATCAAAAGATTCTGCCTGCTGGATCTGGAGAAGAAGATTTTTGAAGAAATTTGCCCGAAATGCACTAAGTTTGAATTCGAGCTTCTATAGTGAGCCCAAATATGAATCCAGGGGGCCGATTTGAACAAACTTGAATCAGATCCACCCCGCAATGTTGCATACCAAATATCAAAAGATTCTGCCTGCTGGATCTGGAGAAGATGATTTTTTAAGAAATTTGCCTGAAATGCACTAAGTTCGAATTCGAGCTTCTATAGTGAGCCCAAATATGAATCTAGGAAGCCGATTTGAACAAACTTGAATCAGATCCACCCCACAATGTTGCATACCAAATATCAAAAGATTCTACCTGCTGGATCTGGAGAAGAAGATTTTGTAATAAATTTGCTTGAAATGCACTAAGTTCAAATTTGGGCTCCTATACTGAGCCCAAATATAAACCCAGGGGGCCGATTTGAACAAACTTGAATCAGATCCACCCCACAATGTTGCTTACCAAATATGAAAAGATTCTGCCTGCTGGATCTGGAGAAGAAGATTTTTTAAGAAATTTGCATGAAATGCACTAAGTTCAAATTCGAGCTTCTATAGTGAGCCCAAATATGAATCTAGGAAGCCGATTTGAACAAACTTGAATCAGATCCACCCCACAATGTTGCATACCAAATATCAAAAGATTCTGCCTTCTGGATCTGGAGAAGAAGATTTTTTAAGAAATTTGCCTAAATGCACTAAGTTCGAAATCGGGCTCCTATACTGAGCCCAAATATGAACCCAGGGGGCCGATTTGAACAAACTTGAATCAGATCCACCCCACAATGTTGCTTACCAAATATGAAAAGATTCTGCCTGCTGGATCTGGAGAAGAAGATTTTTTAAGAAATTTGCCTGAAATGCACTAAGTTCGAATTCGGGCTTCTATAGTAAGCCCAAATATGTATCCAGGGGGCCGATTTGAACAAACTTGAATCAGATCTACCCCGCAACATTGCATACCAAATATCAAAAGATTCTGCCTGCTGGATCTGGAGAAGAAGATTTTTGAAGAAATTTGCCTGAAATGCACTAAATTCGAATTCGAGCTCCTATAGTGAGCCCAAATATGAATCTAGGGAGCCGATTTGAACAAACTTGAATCAGATCCACCCTACAATGTTGCATACCAAATATCAAAAGATTCTGCCTGCTGGATCTGGAGAAGAAGATTTTCAAAGAAATTTGCCTGAAATGCAGTAAGTTCAAATTTGGGCTCCTATACTGAACCCAAATATAAACCCAGGGGGCCGATTTGAACAAACTTGAATCAGATCCACCCCACAATGTTGCATACCAAATATCAAAAGATTCTGCCTGCTGGATCTGGAGAAGAAGATTTTTTAAGAAATTTGCCTGAAATGCACTAAGTTCGAAATCGGGCTCCTATACTGAGCCCAAATATGAACCCAGGGGGCCGATTTGAACAAACTTGAATCAGATCCACCCTACAATGTTGCATACCAAATATCAAAAGATTCTGCCTGCTGGATCTGGAGAAGAAGATTTTTTAATGTTTTTCCCATTGCCTACAGTGTTAAAAAGTGCTGACTCAGCACTTTTTCAAAGTCCCGAAACTGTACCCTATGATAAAACCGATGGCAATTTTTTTTTACCAATCCTTTCTGTTGGTCCTAAGGAAGCTGCACACCAAATAAAAATTCTCAGTGCCGTGCAGTTTTGGAGATATGGGCGTTTTAAATTTTTTCTATTTTTAGCTCCTGCGGTTCCCACGGGGCTGCGGGAAAATTTTTTTTTGCATAAATCAAGTACTCATGACCCAATAAGCCCTCACATAAAATTTGGTTCAAATCAGCCTCTCGGTTTGGAAAATAGAAATTTTGGGCGGGGCAAAAAATTTTGCCCCTCTCATAACAACGTCAAGTATAGCCCCACAAACTTCTCTTGAACAAATCTGAGTCTACACCTCAAAAGGAAGCTGCACACCAAATATCAAGTCTCTGCTACTGCTGGTTCATGAGAAGAAGATTTACAAAGATTTTGGTGCCCCTTGGGGGTGTGGCACCACCCAGGAGGAGGGGCAACTTCATTTGAACAAATCTGAATTGGCATTAGGTAATAAACATTTAGCCAACATTTGAATAAAATTGGGCTAGTGGTTTAGGAGGAGAAGTCGATAATGTAAAGTTAACGCCGGACGGACGACGACGGACGACGGACGACGGACGACGGACGACGGACAGAAAGTGATTAGTTAAGCTCCCCTTGAGCTTCGCTCAGGTGAGCTAAAAACACAACAAAAATGGCCTCCATTCCGCCATCTTGGATTTTGAAAAAAAAAATTTGAGCGTGCATCATCCCCTCAGAACCATTTATCCCTGTACCAAATATGAAAGGTGTAGCTTAAAGCATGTTGGAGGGAGAGGTGGTTACATAAAAAAAAACAGACAGACGGACGGACGGATGGACGGATGGACAGACGGACAGGCGGACAGATGGGCAGACAGATGGAGTGCAATCCTATAGTCCCCTTACGGTTCTTGTAGGGGACTAACAAGAGCAACGCAAAGTGTGGCATATACCCTCAACTGTGTCATAAAAGGGTAGGTGAGTCTCTCAGGACATAACCAAATCAAAAGGAAGCTTCGTCTAAACATCAATAATGCATCAATAACAAAAATTTATTTGAGTCGGCATTCATTAGTTATTGGACAGAAATCAAATTCAATATGGCCACCATGGTGGCCATATTGATTTGGCTAGCTGATCCAATATTAATAGGAAGCTTCCTCAAGACACCAATAATGCATAACCAAACATTGATTCGAGTCAGCATGCATTAGTTATTGGACGGAAACCAAACTCAAGATGGCCCCCATGGAAGCCATAATGAATTGGTCACTGGGAGCCATCATGGTTCAGCTGACTGGTTCAAAATCGAAAGGAAGCTTCCTCCAGACATCAATAATGCATAATTAAACAAGAGGCCCCATACTGATACAATCAGAGGCCACGAATGAATCTACATTAAGCAATCAATCTCCATAGGATCCATTGTCAATCCTTGAGCCCCTCAGTAGTGACTAAAATAGTCCAAGCATCATGCCTTTTCTTCAGTTAATCATAATGTAAAAAGCAGAGCTCCCCTATGGAGCCCCTTGATATACAACCTATGTGGATTAATCTTAGTTACACACCTCAAGAGGGTACTTAATAAAAAGTTTCTAATTCTTCAGCTACATGGCTCCTTATAAAATTAACTTGGAATTTTGCTTCTATTTTTTTGCACACATTGAGTCTCACGATAGCTAGGATTAATTTTTTTTCATATAAATCAAATATTTGTTTCCCACTTATGCTGCATATCAAATTTTGTTAAAATCGGACTAAGTGTTCTGAGTAGTGAACTAGAGATGTTGTATACCAAATATGAAAGAATTCTGACTGGTAGATCTGAAGAAGATTTTTTATAGAAATTTTCTTATATTGCACAAAGTTAAAATTTGGGCTATCATAGGGAGTCCAAATATGAACCCTGGGACCCAATTTGCACAAACTTTAATCTGAACCCCCTAGAGATGTTGTACACCAAATATGAAAGCATTCTGATTGGTGGATCTGAAGAAGATTTTTAAAGATTATTCCCAGGATTGCACTAAGTTAAAATTTGGGCTCCCATGGGCAGCCCAAATCTTAACCCATGCACTCAAGTTGAAGAAACTTGAATCTGATCCCCCCATAGAGATGTTGTATACCAAATATGAAAGGATTCTGACAGGTGGATATGAAGAAGATCTTTAAAGAAATTTCCTCATATTGCACGAAGTTAAAATTTGGGCTATCATAGAGAGCCCAAATATGAGCCCAGGGGTCCCAATTTGAACAAACTTGAATTTGCCCTCCCCCCCCCCCCCCCCCCCCCCCCCCCTAGAGATGTTGTATACCAAATATAAAAGGATTCTGACTGGTGGATCTAAAGAAGATTTTGAAAGAAATTTTCTCATATTGTACTAAGTCAAAAATGGTGCTCCCAGGCAGCACTCGAATTGAACAAACTTGAATCTCAATGCCCTAGAGATGTTGTATACATGTACCTAATATGAAAGGATTCTGACCTGTATTTGAAGAAGATTTTTAAAGAAATTTCCACATATTGTACTAAATTAAAATTCAGGCTGCCATAGGGAGCCCAGATATCAATCTGGGGACCTGATTTCAACAACTTAAACCTGACCTCCCTAGAGTTATATACCAAATATGAAAGGATTCTGACTGGTGGATCTGAAGAAGATTTTAAAAGATTATTCCCCCTATTACCCAAATATGAACGAATGGGCTTCATTTTAGCAAACTTATATCTAACCCCCTATGGATGCTGTATACAAATATCAAAAGATTCTGATAATTGGTTCTGAAAAAAAAAATTTGCAAATATGCCTCCCCCCCCTCCCACCCCCTACAGAACACCCTGACACCACTGATGGCAATTTTTTTTTACCATTCAGTTCTATGGTTTCTAAAAAGACTTCATACCAAGAAAAAGAACCTTAGTGAGCACGCTCACATTCTCACGCGCCCCGATATTTCAAGCTCGGAAAACAGTAATTTTTAGGAAAATGACCCAAAATCTGTTACTTGTATTTTTCAGAGTACAGGGCCTATAATTTCTGCAAAAATCAGCCGCGCAGAACGAAACACAAACTTGATCTGTAAGTCATTGTGGTAGACTCACATACTAAAATGGCCGTAATTCCGATAATATCTGAAAGTGTGTAGAAAAAAAGTCCGGAAAACTGTAATTTTGATAAACTTTTCAAAGTCGAAGGGCCGTAATTTCGGTAAAAATCATTGGAGCAGAACAAAATGCAAACTTCATTTGTAGGCCACCATGTTAGACTAACATACCAAAAATCAGCTCAAAGTCCGGAAAACTGTAATTTTGATGAACTTTTCAAAGTCGAAGGGCCGTAATTTCGGTAAAAATCAGTGGAGCAGATCAAAATGCAAACTTGATCTGTAGGCCACCATGTTAGACAAACATACTAAAAATCAGCTCAATATCTGGAAGCATGTAGAGAAAAAGCCCGGAAAACTGTAATTTTGATGAACTTTTCAAAGTCTATGGGGTCGTAATTTTGGTAAAAATCAGTGGAGCGGAACAAAACCCAAACTTGTTCTGTAGGCCACCATGTTAGACGAACATACCAAAAATCAGCTCAATATCTGGAAGCGTGTAGGAAAAAAGTCTGCAAAACTGTAATTTTGATGAACTTTTCAAAGTTGAAGGGCCGTAATTTCGGTAAAAATCAGTGGAGCGAAATAAAATGCAAACTTGATCTGTAGGCCATCATGACAAACTAACATACCAAAAATCAGCTAAATATCTGGATGCGTGTAGAAAAAAAGTCCGGAAAACTGTAATTTAGATGCATTTTTCAGAGTCCAAGGGCCGTAATTTCGGTAAAAATCAGTGGAGCAGAACAAAATGCAAACTTGATTTGTAGGCCACCATGTTAGACAAACATACCAAAAATCAGCTCAATATCTGGAAGCATGTAGAGAAAAAGCCTGGAAAACTGTAATTTTGATGAACTTTTCAAAGTCTATGGGGCCTTAATTTTGGTAAAAATCAGTGGAGCGGAACAAAACCCAAACTTGTTCTGTAGGCTACCATGTTATACCCAAAATCAGCTCAATATCTGGAAGCGTGTAGGAAAAAAGTCCGCAAAACTGTAATTTTGATGAACTTTTCAAAATTGAAGGGCCGTAATTTCAGTAAAAATCAGTGGACCGGAACAAAATGCAAACTTGATCTGTAGGCCACCATGTCAAACTAACATACCAAAAATCAGCTCAATATCTGGAAGCGTGTAGAAAAAAAGTCTGGAAAACTGTAATTTGGATAAATTTTTCAGAGTCCAAGGGCCATAATTTTGGTAAAAATCAGTGGAGCGGAACAAAACGCAAACTTGTTCTGTAGGCCACTATGTTAGACTAACATACCAAAAATCAGCTGAAAGTCCGGAAAACTGTAATTTTGATGAACTTCTCAAAGTCGAAGTGCCGTAATTTCGGTAAAAATCAGTGGAGCAGAACAAAATGCAAACTTGATCTGTAGGCCACCATGTTAGACTCACATACCAAAAATCAGCTCAAAATCTGGAAGCGTGTAGAAACAAGAGGCCCCAGGGGGCCTGAGGGAGCTCACTTGACATAGTAGCCTAAATATCAACCCAGAGAATTGATTTCCACAAGTTGCATCTACTCCTCCTAAGAAAAGCTGAAACCAAATATCCAAATATTCTGACCAGTGGATCTAAAAAAAGATTTTTAAAGAATATTCCTCATATTGAACTAAGTCATAATTTGGGCTCCCACAGGGAGCCCATATATGAACCCAGGGACTTGGCTTTAACAAACCTGAATCTCACACCCCTAAGGATTCTGCACACCAAATATCAAAACATTCCAACTGCTGGATCTGAAGAAGAAGATTTTTAAAGAAAATTCCTCATTTTGAACCAAGTTACAATTCGAGCTCCCACAATCAGCCCAAATATGGACCTAGGGACATGGCTTGAACAAACTTGAATCTTACCCCCCTAAGGATGCTGCATAAAAAATATCAAAAGCATTCATCTGCAGGATCTGAAGATTTTTAAAGAAAATTCCTCATTTTGAACTAAGTTGTCATTCAGGCTCCCATAGTGAGCTCAAATATGAACCAAGAGACTTGGCTTGAACAAACTTGAATCTCAGCCCCCTAAGGTTGCTCCATGCTAAATATCAAAACATTCCAACTGCTGAATCTGAAGAAGAAGATTTTTAAAGAAAAATTCCTCATATTGACTAAGTTATAATTTGGGCTCCCACAGGGAGCCCAAATATGGACCCATGGACTTGGCTTTAACACACTTGAATCCCCCCCTCCCCCCAAGGATGCTACTCACCACATATCAAACCATTCCGACTGCTGGATCTGAAGAAGAAGATTTTTTAAGAAAATTCCTCATTTCGAACAAAGTTACAATTCAAGCTCCCACAGTGAGCCCAAATATGGACCTAGGGACATGGCTTGAACAAACTTGAATCGCACCCCACTAAGGATGCTGCATACCAAATATCACAAGATTCTGCCTGCTGGATCTTGAGAAGAAGATTTTCAAAGAAATTTGCCTGAAATGCACTAAGTTCGAATTTGGGCTTCTATAGTAAGCCCAAATATGAATCAAGGTGGCCGATTTGAACAAACTGGAATCAGATCCACCCCACAATGTTGCATACCAAATATCAAAAGATTCTGCCTGCAGGATCTGGAGAAGAAGATTTTTGAAGAAATTTGCCTGAAATGCACTAAGTTCGAATTCAAGCTTCTATAGTGAGCCCAAATATGAATCTAGGGAGCCAATTTGAACAAAATAGAATCAGATCCACCCCACAATGTTGCATACCAAATATCAAAAGATTCTGCCTGCTGGATCTGGAGAAGAAGATTTTTTAAGAAATTTGCCTGAAAAGCACTAAGTTCAAATTTGGGCTCCTATACTGAGCCCAAATATAAACCCAGGGAGCCGATTTGAACCAACTTGAATCAGATCCACCCCACAATGTTGCATACCCAATATCAAAAGATTCTGCCTGCTGGATCTTGAGAAGAAGATTTTCAAAGAAATTTGCCTGAAATGCACTAAGTTCAAATTTGGGCTCCTACACTGAGCCCAAATATAAACCCAGGGGGCCAATTTGAACAAACTTGAAACAGATCCACCCCACAATGTTGCATACCAAATATCAAAAGATTCTGCCTGCTGGATCTGGAGAAGAAGATTTTTTAAGAAATTGGACCTAGAGACATGGCTTGAACAAACTTGAATCTCACCCCCCTAAGGATGCTGCATACCAAATATCACAAGATTCTGCCTGCTGGATCTTGAGAAGAAGATTTTCAAAGAAATTTGCCTGAAATGCACTAAGTTCGAAATCTGGCTCCTATACTGAGCCCAAATATGAACCCAGGGGGCCGATTTGAATAAACTTGAATCAGATCCACCCTCCAATGTTGCATACCAAATATCAAAAGATTCTGCCTGCTGGATCTGGAGAAGAAGATTTTTTAATGTTTTTCCCATTGCCTACAGTGTTAAAAAGTGCTGACTCAGCACTTTTTCAAAAGTCCCGAAACTGTACCCTATGATAAAACCGATTGCAATTTTTTTTTACCAATTCTTTCTGTTGGTCCTAAGGAAGCTTCACACCAAATAAAAATTCTCGGTGCCGTGCAGTTTTGGAGATATGGGCGTTTTAATTTTTTTCTATTTTTAGCTCCTGCGGTTCCCACGGGGCTGCGGGAAATTTTTTTTTGGCATAAATCAAGTACTCATGACCCAATAAGCCCTCACATAAAATTTGGTTCAAATCAGCCTCTCAGTTTGGAAAATAGAAATTTTGGGCGGGGCCAAAAATTTTGCCCCTCCCATAACGACGCCAAATATTATCCCTCAAACTTGTCTTGAACAAATCTGAGTCTACACCTCAAAAGGAAGGTGCATACCATATATCAAGTCTCTGCTACTGCTGGTTCATGAGAAGAAGATTTACAAAGATTTTGGTGCCCCTTGGGGGCATGGCACCACCCAGGAGGAGGGGCAACTTCATTTGAACAAATCTGAATTGGCATTAGGTAATAAACATTTAGCCAACATTTGAATAAAATTGGGCTAGTGGTTTAGGAGGAGAAGTCAATAATGTAAAGTTAATGCCCGACGGACGATGGACGATGGATGGATCACGATCAGTAAAGCTCCCGCTGAGCTTTGCTCAGGTGAGCTAAAAAAGTCTGGAAAACAAATAGGACTGACTGACAGACTGACGGACTGACAGACTGACGGACTGACGGACAAAAACATTATACGCCCACATTTTCGTTGCATGGGGTATAATAACAATTTTTTGCCTAGATTAAATACTAATGAACAATACTATCTCAAACCAATTTTGGTTCAAATCTGACCATCGGTTCAGAAAATAGAAATTTTGGGCAGGGCCAAAAATCTTGCCCCTCCCATTGCAAAGGCAAATATTGCTTCATGAACTTCGTTTGAACAAACTAGAATCTACACCTCAAAAGGAAGCCCCATACCAAATATTAAGTCATTGTACCCCTTGGTTCATGAGAAGATTTTTTTTTAAATTTTGGAGTATTTTTCCCCACCCATCCCGATGGGGCTGGGCATGTTGAGTTGAACAAAAATGTAATACCCAGTTTTGGAGGAGAAGCCCAAAACATGGTGCTGACGGATGACAAAATATGGACGGAGAGCTATTAAATAAGATCAGCTTGACTTCGTCAAGGTGAGCTAAAAATAATGAAAGTACCAATGACACTGTAGCATAACCTGACTGTGTGTTGTGTTTGATGAAAAGGATAATGTTCAATGTTTATGAAAGGATTATGAAATAAGATAAGAATTGTGATAATTGGGAATATGTTAATTTCTGTTCCCTGTATGCTATATTTTCAATAAAAATAATTTGAGGTGTAGACTGTACTGAAGAACTGAGGGGTGGGTTAATGTGGTCCTCACAGTTAATGTACATGGCCCTCACAGTTAATATATGTGGCCCTCACAGTTAATGTATGTGGCCCTCACAGTTAATGTATGTCAACAAAAGTTAACAAAAGTTAACAAGTTACAGTGAAATTATTCCAAAAGGAGTCATCCTATCAAGTTACAATGAAATCCTTCATAAATATGGCCTGTAGACTGTGCTGAAGGTTTTCGGGCTTCGGGCCTGTGTAGCGATCATGGTTGACCGATCGTAACCAAAAGGAGACGTCATCATCTAGGCATCATACAGAGTCATCCTACCAAGTTACAATGAAACCCCTCCATATTAAATATGATGACCTGTAGATTGTGCTAAAAGTTTTGGGGTTCTGGGCTTGGGCAGATCACGACCAAAAGGGGTCATTCTCATCTAAATATTATACAGAGTCATCCTACCAAGTGACCGTGAAATCCCTTCATAAATACGACCTGTAGACTGTGCTAAAGGTTTTCAGGTTTTGGACTCGGACAGCCATCATGGTTGACCGATCGCGACCAAAAGGGGATGTCCTCATGATCATCTAGACATTATACGGAGTCATCCTACCAAGTTACAATGAAATCCCTTCATAAATGCGACCTGTAGTCAGGTTTTCGTGTTTTGGGCTCGGGCAGCCATCATGGCTGAATGATCGCAACCAAAAGGGGACATTCTCATCTAGATATTATATGGAGTCATCCTACCAAGTTACAAAGTAATGCAACCTGTAGTCTGTGCTAAAGGATTTTCAGTTTTGGGCTCGGGCAGTCAGCATGGTTGACCGATCGCAACCAAAAGGGGATGTTCTCATCTAGACATGACCTCAAACCTGACAAGATGGCCATCATGGATCTTGGAACAGCCGACTGGTGCAAAATCGAAAGGAAACTTCGTCTAGACACCAACGATGCATATAATTAAACTAGAGGCTCTAAAGAGCCTGTAATCACTCACCTGGAACTACATATAAAAATGTGATTTCCCATAGGCTTTCCATGGTAACTATGAGCTGCAATTGTGGCCATGCTTGCAACATTACATCAACATTACATTAGGATCATTGGTAGAAGGTGTCCCAGTCCTCAATCATGTGAAGTTTGAAAACATTTGACTTTGTAGTTTCAGAGGGGAAGACTTTTGCAAAATCCATGAGTCAGAATCAGAGAATGTCTCTGGTGCCCATATTTTCCAACAAATGGGAACAAAAAGAGGGATTGCTTGTAGAGGGCCTCATATAGACCATTCCTGCAAAGTTTAGTTCACATCAGCTCAGTTGTTCCAGAGAAGAAGATGAAAATGTGATTTCCCATAGAGTTTCTATAGTAACTATAAGCAGCAATTGTGGCCATGGTTGCAACACGATCAACATGAAATGAGGATCGATGGTAGAGGGTGTCCCAGTCATCAACAATGCAAAGTTTCAAAACATTTGGACCTGTTGTTTCAGAGAAGATTTTTCAAAATCCACCAATCGGAATCGTTTTCCATGTTTTTCAATGCACGGTAACAAAAATGAGGAGCATTTGTATAAGACCTCCCATAGACTATCCCTGCCAGGTTTGGTTCATGTCGGCTCAGTAGTTCCAGAGAAGAAGATGAAAATGTGATTTTCCATAGGGTTTCTATAGTAACTATAAGCTGCAATTGTGGCCATGTTTACAACCTGATCAACATTAAATGAGGATCGTTGGTAGAGGGGGTCCCAGTCATCATTTATGTGAAGTATCAAAACATTTGGCCTGGCTGTTTCAGAGGAGAAGATTTATGAAAATCCACCAATCAGAATCAAAGAATGCCTCTGGCGGCCATGTTTTTAAACCCACGGGAACAAAATGAGGATCATTTGTAGAGGACCTCCCATAGACTATCCCTGCCAGGCTTGATTCACGTCGGGTCAGGAGTTCCAGAGAAGAAGATGAAAATGTGATTTCCTATAGGGTTTCTATAGTAACTATAAGCCGCAATTGTGGCCATGTTTACAACCCGATCAACATTAAATGAGGATCGTTGGTACAGGGGGTCCCAGTCTCTATTTGTAGGAAGTTTCAAAACATTTGGCCTGGCAGTTTCAGAGAAGATTTTTTCATAATCCACCAATCGGAATCAAAAAATGCTTCTGGCAGCCATGTTTTTTAATGCACGGCAACAAAAATGAGGAGCATTTGTAGAAGACCTCCCATAGACTTTCCCTGCCAGGTTTGGTTCATGTCGGCTCAGGAGTTCCAGAAAAGAAGATGAAAATGTGATTTCCTATAGGGTTTCTATAGTACCTATAAGCCGCAATTGTGGCCATGTTTACAACCCGATCAACATTGAATGATGATCGTTGGTAGAGGGGGTCCCAGTCATTATTTATATGAAGTTTCAAAACATTTGGCCAGGCAGTTTCAGAGGAGCAAATTTTTTGAAAATCCACCACCAGAATCAAAGAATGCCTCTGGAAGCCATGTTTTTGATCCGACAGGAACAAAATGAGGATCGTTTGTAGAGGACCTCCCATAGACCATTCCTGCCAAGTTTGGTTCACACCTGCTCAGCGGTTACAGAGAAGAAGATGAAAATGTGAAAAGTTTATGGACGCCGGACATCGGATGACAGACGATGACGGATGCCAAGTGATGAGAAAAGCTCACATGGCCTTTTAGGCCAGGTGAGCTAAAAATAAAAATGATTTGAGTGAGCATTCATTAGTTATTGGACGGAAACCAAATTCAATATGGCCACCATGGTGGCCATATTGAATCGGCTAGCTGGACCAAAATCAAAAGGAAGCACTGTCTGGTCTTCCACAAGTTACCCCTAAAATTATGATTTGATCAAATAAGCGGTTCTTTAGTATATTGACAGAAACCAAAAGTTAACAGACGGCTGCCGGACACTGGGTGATGGATGCCAGATGGATATGGTGAAAACATAACGCTCCCGAGGGGCATAAAAACAAAAGAACACGGCGAGAGGTACGCGAGTGGAGTCCTTTCTTTGAAGACTCAGATGAGGAGGAAGATCCTCCCCAACTCAGAGCATTGAAGAAGTAGGGGTAGACCAACCAAAAGAGATAGATATGATCATGGAAATAAGCCTGATTTAAGTAAGGTGTAGGACATAATCGATCTCCTTCAACAAACTTTATGAACTTTTATGCAGAGATAAAGAGTCTGAAAACGGAATCCTTTGCTGTGGTGACACAAATTGATAATGTTCAGAAACATGTTACTTAGAATCAGGAAGGGTTAACCAAGCTCACCAGCATGGTAAAACAGACTTGATAGCCAAATGGAGTCTTTATCCAGAGGGATGAATGACCAGACCCAGACACTACCTAGGACTTGGTCAACCTCAACTAGTTGGGCCCAGTGCTACTCCTGCTCATGTTTTGGACATCTCCAGGACAACTGTTTGGCAAGAATTTCCTGAAATCCTGAGAAAGGGAAACCTCACATATCATAGGTAGCGTAAGTAATTTGGACAGTGTGATCACTATTCGGCAATGTAAACTGTCATTCTCTGTCCGGATGTTTCTCTACATAGAGACAGTGGAAACAATGGCGGCTGTGGATTCAGGTGTCATGGTCAAAGTTTTGTCAGATAAATTGTTTGAAAAACTGAAACAAACTCCATCCAAAATTAGGAAAGTAGCGCTCCAAACTGCAGAGAGGGGCAGTAAACTGGAAGGTTGCTATGTCCTACTAGGGTGTGATTTTGTGATTAAACATGATGACCTTAAGGTGCAATATAAGTACCGGTAAGGGAAATTTGTTTACTTTGAAATTCCCATCTCTAAAATTACATAAATTCAAATTAAATATTCACAAATTATACCTCAAAATTTTATTTTTATTTTTTATTTCTCCAGAAAACAAAAATCGGTGCTAGATTGTGGTGAAATTGTGACAAGACCCTTCAAGCTCACACAATGCTATAAATAATGAATTTTATGTTTAATTTTTTTAATTACAATCGTGAAACTTTACCACATGATAAAAAATAACAATTCAAAGTTGGGGAATAGGAGCACCGGTACTGACTACTGGCAGTATAGTAGTATTGAGCAAACAACATTGCGGCCACTGTTTCAGGTCTCACTATATACTAGAGCTTGTCGATTTTTAAATTTTCCCTCGGTTCGGTTTCAGTTTGATGTTGGACAAAAAAAAATCAGTTTTTGTAACACAATACATATCTTATGCATTAAACTGGGACAGGATAGTGCAAAAACGTTAAATAACACACAAGTGAACTAGAAATCAAATAAAACTGTATTACGATTGTTTCCTGTAAGATCGATGAACAAAAATTTACATCTGCAATCTGCATAAAATATTTAGTCACAAAGACGCTGTTTGAGAGACGGATTCATGACCATTGTGTCAAGTTCGTTTTTCATTTCCATTCACGCCACTGACGTATTGCCTGACATGAAAATAAATGAAGAGGGTCAGCTGCCCAAAATCAAGGAGAAGTTGAGAATTTTAGAATACACCTTTTACTTTCAGAAAGACAGATACCCATTTCATAAGCTGATTTGACAAGTTGACATTTGTACCAGAAAGGAGCTAACATCAAAATCCTAGAATCACTGATTTACAAAGCAGTGTAGAGGTTATGTAAATTATTAAACAAGAAGGTCACCTGACCTGATTTCCATGTCCATTCTTCCCTTCGGTTTGCACTGAGTTATCATTATCAGAGATTATTCACCGAATTCTGAGAATTCCCATTACTTTGAAAAAAAAAAACAAAAACACAGCCACAAGCATTTTGCATGTATAAGTGTATTTTTAGTTTTCATTGTTTCAAAATTTTCAATTGACACATTGTATGGCAGGTATGTGCGGCTAAATTTTTATTAATATTAATTTAACCCTTCCACTGCAATCACGGTTTCCCAACATTAATGGAGACTTCAGCAAATTGATACTTTTTCTCTTACCTTCACACCAAGTTGCTTTGCTCATGTCAGGGTCCTTTTGTCAAGAAGAGTTTTGTACTCTTCGGCGTGATGATTCTGTATGTGACAACAGAGATTGGAGTTATTTCCGCACTGGGCAACGACTGACTTATTGCATAATTGGCATTTGGTATTTCTATCGTCGCTTCTTACAAAATATTGATATATGCTACTACGTGTCTTTAGCTGACATTTTGTTGATTCCACAAAATCTAGGCCTGCTAAATGTGAATATTCGTAAGTTAAGCAAAACTGAAAATATATGTTTTTTTTAATCTCTTCGGTTTCGGTTTCCACTAAAAAAACGAGTTATGGTTTCAGTTCGGTTAACCCTTTACCTAACGAATCGCCCGCATCCGCCCGCGTAATATGCAAATTCAGCAGTTGAAAAATTATTAAATTTCAAAAAATTTCAATAAAACCATATCATGTGACCTCTCCTTGGAACGAGCTCTTCGAGCTCGTTCCAACGAGGGGTCACATGATATGGTTTTGTTGAAATTTTTTGAAAAATTAAAAAAAATAATATTTAAAATAGTAAATTTTGATATCGTCTGCGTTGGGTAAAGGGTTAAACTGACAAGCTCTACTACATACCGACTCTGACTTGAAATACCAAATCTGGCCCCCAAAAGGTAATTAGAAATATTTCTTACTTAATTTCTTGCTATTATGGGTGTTTGGTAATGATAAAAACTATTTCAAAAGAAAAAGACCCGGCAAATATTTGTCTTTAGGTAATGAGTTCCATTATGGAGCTTGTTCTAACATTCAGTTTTACAGGGATATGTATATGTGTTGGAGAGTCGAGGATATTGGCCATATCAGATCAAGGGAATTATGGTTCATTAGTAGCCCAACAGAAATGATTAGCACTCTTGAGGTCTTAAAAGCAATCCTGTCTTGCGGCACTTTTAAGACCTCGTCCTCGGGCTATTAATTATTTCTTTTTGGCTGCAAATAGACAGTAATGCCCTTAAAAGTCATGTTATTACTCGACTGATATAAAACGAATACAAAATAAAGAGTTACAGATAACAATTTACTAAAGTCGTAATTAGGTGATAATATCTCCAAATTAGGTCATACTTAAGTCGAAATTAGGTGATATCTCCTAATTAGGTGATAATATCTCCTAATTAGGTGGTGATAAGTCCTAATTAGGTGATAATACGTCCTAATTAGGAGATAATTAAGCCTTAATTAGGAGATAAGTTCCCAAAAACATTACACTACACTGGCACTAATACGCTTCCATAGAAAATGAACTGAGGTTGTAAGTGTGAATAAACTTTTAAAGAGCATGTTTTTAAAACATTTTAAATATTGGTGAAAATGTTATGGTACTGTCTTCTGAAAAGTGTGAGAGCAGGTGAGAGAAAATTGGGTGGGGGTAGTATGTCTACTTTATTCAGTGTGAAACTGGACGGTAGTGCAGGTATCATCAAATTGTAAAGGAAAAAGTCACGTGGCGACCTATATTTTTTTTCAGTATATGTTTTTCAAGAGGTGATAAACTGAATGGATTTTGAGTTGTTTTTGCCAAAATCAGCTCGATGAGGTCGGGAGAGGGGGGAGATTTGTACTGTCACCAATGTCAATGAAAAAAAACAGTGTATTGTAACCTTTCACCTATTTCATATTAGACCCCTATTCTTCATGCCAATCGCTAAATCAGTTATTTATTTATTTATTTTTTTATTTATTGGTGTTTAAGGTCACATATTTCTGCAAATGGCTAATCATGATGACAGTTTTATGGGTGAAGGAACCCGGAGTACCTGGAGAGAACCACCAAGCAATAGCAAGCAACTGTCAGCAGGTACGGGAAGATTCAGCATCAGGAAGATTCGCCCTCCCAAAAAGGCTGAATATTCTCAGTTCAGCAAATTTAGAGGGCCGAATCTTCTAACCTCAGAGCATTTTTTTGTTAAAATATGAAGTTTTTCATACTTTTTATTTGGAAATATATATTGTTTTTTAATTTTTAAAATGTTTTGTTTTCAATGCTAAATATTTCATATGTAATTGTCGTGTTGAAAGATGTTTTTTTATTCTGATATTGTTTGTATTGCTTAAGATATGTTTGTTGAAGTCAATTATATATGAATTTGATGTTCAAAGGTTTTGTATTCTTACAGCTTGAGTTTAGAAGATCAATTTAGATGCATTGGAACCAATCAACTTAACTGGTTTCAATGACATCCATATTTGTTGAATTACTGACAAAATTTCAAACAGCTTGGGTTCAGCAGATTAAGTAAGAATATTTTTTTACTGACAGGAACCTACAAATATAGATGTCACTGGAACCAATTAATTCAATTGGTTTCAATGACAACCATATTTGTGGTATTACTGAGAAAGTTTGGGCTCAGTTCAGCAGATTAAGATTTCGACGAGAGCAGAGAAATATACTTAATGGTTAATTCTTTTTCGTTTTTTTCATCAAAGTAAAGATTTGCTAATGTGTGAAGTAAGTAATTTGTTTGGTTGTTAAAGACTGGTATCATTACACATGCTTATTTCTTATGTAACTGATGTTTTGATAAGATAGTTGAAGATATCGTAATAAAAGCAGTACTGCCAGATAACCTTAATTACGACATCAAATACTGGGGCCGAATCTTCCGGGCCAAATCTTCACCAGACCGAAAAAGACAAGGCCGAATCTGAACGGGTCCGAATCTTCCCATTCCCGTCAGCTACCAAAGATACCAACTCCACACAACGTCACAAGCAGGGTGAGCATTGGTTGAAGACATGTGCGTCATCATGATCAACGTGCAGTACGCCTAAGTACACAACGCTACCGTGCCCCCACGTGGGCAATGGGAGGGAGGGTTATTAATAAGTGTCATGACCAATGACACGACATGGTTGCCAAAGGTTGGATTCGAATCAAGAAACTCCCAGCTTCAGTTCGGTTTCCCGTCACTTTGGCCCCAAGTCATTTTGGCCTCTGGTCACTTCGGCCTCAAAGTCATTTTGGCCCTGGTCACTTCGGCCCCAGTCACTTCGACCACTTGGTTATTTTGACCCTATTCTGAGGGTAGTGATCTATGAAGAACAACGCATAATTTATGTTTAGAAATAATGGGCAATTACCTTTAATAATTAATGTTCAGTCATTTATATTTACACATTGTACAGAAAAGTTTCACATGACATTAAAAATGACCATGAGTTTAATTTTACATACAATTAAGGTGCTATATAAGTAAGAGAAATTTGTTTACTTTGAAATTTCCTCCTAAATTTAAATTAAATATACACAAATAATACATTAAAATGAAGGTTGTGGTGTATAAAACATGCAAAATATATGCAGTCAACTCATTCATTCATGTTGTTATTCACAATTCCTAGTCGACTTTCAGTTTGAGGTTCACAGGGGTGGGGGTGGAGGGGGGGGGGGGGGTCAAACCCCCATACCCTACTGCCAGTGCATGCACTCAAACCAAATAAGATTATTGGCCTTTGCTTCCAACTTTTGTGGTTTCATAAGCAAATAGTTATTCGGGTCATAAGGGATTTCAAATCCCACATCGTCCCTGTACGCCATTATTCATCATGAAATGATGAAACATTTCATTCATCAACATGAATAATAAAGGGATGCTTGAACAGCAAAATCAAGCCATCAAAGTAATTACCAAACTGGATGACTCCCAGCTTTCAAAAACACATATTGGTGGATTTTTTTTACCTTTTTTTAACCGTTATGGATAATTTGCTGGTGCTGCTCCCAAACCAGCGACTGTTTGGGGTTTTTTTTCATTTTTTTAAAACCACTACCAAACTGTGATTTCGATACTACCATAAATATGCCCATGTTTCTAAGTGAAACACAGAGCAGACTTCTTGCAGTTATGCTCAATTCCTAGTCACCTTCCAGTTTGAGATCTGCGGGGGTCTGACCCCAGTACCCCACTGCCAATGCGAACACTCAAACTAAATAACATTACTGACCCTCGCTGCCAACCGACTCTCATGGATTCATAAGCAAATAAAATTATTCAGGTTACAAGGGATTTCAAATCCCACAATGCCTCTGTGTGCCCTCAGCGTGCTGAAACTTTTCATTCATTCATCATGAAAGAAAATCTACTACATGTAGGAATGAAGGAATACCATATATCATATGCATACCTCAATATCTATTTGAGGTATAAATGTTGAAAAACAATTAAACAAACAAAATGTTAAAATTAAAGACATTCAAAAATATTTATAGGGGCCGAAATTAACTGGAAAATTGGGGCCGAGATGAACTGGTATATTGAGGCCGAAATGACAGGGGTTCGAGTGACTGGAATTCTTCAGTTCCGGCCATTCGACGACGACATAACGCTGGCAAGTGTTAGAACAGCCGTTTCCGTGTTGGGGGCAGTGATAGGACATTACCAAAGCAGGGTATTTTTCTGTTTTTCCCAGCTTTTCATTCCAGAATTCAGTCTGGCGTTCATCCAAAGGAGCACTCATGTTTTAAATTTGTCAAGCGATGTGGAGCATTCTCATCACATTGCACTAAATTTTGTGAATGTCGGCCTTTTCGCCCCTCGGCGATTTCGCCCCCGAAGCCATTTCGCCCCCCGGCGATTTCGCCCCCAAAGCCATTTCGCCCCTCGGCGATTTCGCCCCCAAACCAGGTGTTATAAACCAGGGGTTATAAACAAGTAGAGACAAGTAATCGTATGGCATGGTAACTTTATTTATAATACACAATTGTATGGTATTTATTTTATAATACACAGACAAAATGGATTCAACGTTATTTACATAGAAACAGACAATATGGTATTTATTTTATAAGACACAAACAAAATAGATTCAACGTTATTTACATAGAAACAGACAAAAAACAGAAGTATAATTTGAATATAAAATATAGATGCGTACAATATATATATTATTCTAACAGTCATCTGGTAGCAGTCCATTCGGGGCATAAATTGCAGCACATTCTTTCAAGAAAGAAGATGTAGAAATTTGTCTGTTGTTGTAGCTCTCCCATAATTCCATCAATTTCCCCTGTGTCTGCCTCACTTCGTTTCTCTGTCTGCGTTTCAACTTTCCCTCCGAGATCATCTTGACGAACAACGGTATGTGTTTGGCTTCTTGAAAGAGCAGGGTCAAGAGCAAATAAAATGGTAGGTTACCCTGAAAAAAAAGAATGGAGGTTAGTTTCTTTACTTAGTGTCTTTACTAGATATTAAATTCTTATTACCTGGTATTTCAGTGTTATTATTAAACCTTTGGCAACATCGGCGATTTCGTCCCAGCGGCGATTTCGCTGTCTCCTCCCGTTTTATCTGTATACTTGTACATTGATATTTGTTGATATTTATTCAAGATATTTACCCGGTATCATGATTATTAATTTCTTGATTTTAGTATTATTTTTATTTATTTATTTATATATAGATTTTACAAATTGTATTAGAGCTCACCTTGGATGCATGTTGATTCAGTCGATTATGATAACCTTCGCAGTCATTGTTTGTCCTGATGCTTCTACCATTTACAGACCAGGATTCTACACTCCAGATTGAACTTTCTATCCAATTCTTTTTTACATACTCCATGAAGTCCAAGAGGCTTGATGAACTTGGGTCAACTTTTACCATGAGGGAATTGAATGCGGCCGGACATTACACAAAAGCAGAGAGGTAACTGCTTCAAGTTGTCACCAGATTTCACAAAACCATGGATAGAAAGCAGCTGGTAAAACGGTTCGGCAACAACTTTGAAGGTTCCATCTAAATACCAGGTTTTAGCTCTCGAAAGTAGTTCTAATTGTCTGTCTGTTGCAAATATAAGATGACGCCTGTTCCCAACTTTGATATCATCACGGAAGAATGCTTCTCCTATCTGCTGATTGAGATAGTCTTCGTCCAACTGAAAAATAAAACAATTATTTTAATAAATACACTCATACACCCCCATTCAATTAGATGCACAACTAATTAACAATATCACTACAATACTCTCTCCCCCTCCCTCCCTCCCCCTCTCTCTCTCTCTCCCTCTCTCTCTTTTAGATGCACAACTAATTAACAATATCACTACAATACTCTCTCCCCCTCCCTCCCTCCCTCTCTCTCTCTCTCTCTCTCTCTCTCTCTCTCTCTCTCTCTCTCACGTCGATTATGTTTGGACAATGCCTCCATTCAATTAGATGCACAACTAATTAACAATATCACTACAATACTCTCCCCCTCCCGCCCCCCCCCCCCCTCTCTCTCTCTCTCTCTAGCTCCAAAAACTTTCCCATTTCCCCATAAATTTACCCATAAACAAGGTAAGCAGATTACTTGCAGCAAATACTTACAGTGAAGTTCAAGTCAGATGGATCAGCGGGTCTAAGGTCTGAACGGGTTTTGTTGCACAGTCTTTTTAATGTTGCCTCCAAAGGTCTTGATGCTTCAGGAAGGTCGGGGTCGTTATACCTATCTACGACGTCTCTAACAATATTTCCCGAGGGATCAAAAATCTTTTTTCTGGATTCAGCCTTCAAGTCTCTTTTGATTTTTACTGCCACGTCGATTCCTGGTTTTGCTGGGTGAATATGGGAACGGGTATTTGGCTCAAACTGGTCCCCTCTTTGATTAACTGTTGCTGGACAAATTGAGTTTTTACCGCGCACACTACACCTCCACACATCTGTTCCATTTTTAAAAATCTTTTTGTGTACAAATGTGTAGCCGTCACTTGATACAAGCTTTCGTTTTCCTCTGGTAGAACCATTTTCTACTAATTCAAATGTAACGGTTGATTCCACTTCGCTTACATCATGTCGGTTGATGGTCTCATCAGTTACAGATCTGAAAGTAAAAGTAAAGGTTAGTAATAATTATAATAATAACGCTTTGGCCAGCCGCTGATTTGTCGCGGTTCTCTGAAGAGAAGGCCATTACTCTGCCTGAACCCCACCCCCTCCCACCCTGTTTGAGACCTATATCCATGGGGACAGGATTCGTGGACACACTTCCTATGTTAAGTTGGCTTTTCACATCTGTATATAGCGCTTTCATGATTCCAACAAAGTTATCCCCAGGCCGATGTCCTCAACCTTTCTCTAGTTTAAACATTAATCAGAAAATGTAATGAAATAATACATACACTACTGATGAAGCTCCCAAAGGTTAGTCGGGCCCTTGGTGTCATGAGTAATTAGTTTCACCAATACAATAATAATAATATAATAACACTTTGGCCATCCGTGTGATTTGTCGCGGTTCTCAAGCGAGAAGGCCTTGATCACCCTTCATCTGTTTTACCTTTATCCCCTCCCCGCGTCCCTTCTCTTTTCCCAGCAAACCGAATCCTCCCAACCTCTGCAATTAGTACATAACCTTTTCCTTTAGGTTCCCCGATAACCACCTAAGAACCACTCTCTCAAACAAAACTCCATTTCATTAACAAAATTTAAAAAAAATGGAAATATATAAGATAATAATAATACAATAATAAACTATAATAAAACAATTACTTACTCTTCTTGTACTTCGGGTATCAATGACCTTGGTTCTCTTGAGACGTCGAAATCAGACCTTTCCAACGCCCTCGTAGATGAGTTGTGTGTCAAATTACTTATTTCGAGTTCAAATTGCCCAACTTCTGTCGAAGTACGAGTACTTTCAAGCTGTGTATTGATGGGAATTTCTTCGCTAATTTCCTCACTAACCAACGATACTCTCGACTCAAAGTGAACCAAGTCTGTTATTGCGCAGTGCTGATCTCGATTTTCACATTCATTACATGACCAATCAATGGAACCTCCACTTTTTACGGCCTCTCTATATGCAGCTTGGGTAATTCCAGTTTCGCAAGTCCGATGCTGCCATCTATCACAACCACCACACTGTAATGCTTGCTGACGCTTTCTGACTTGTTTGGAACAGTGAATGCACGCTGTGTCTGAAGACATGATGATGAATGCTGAAAAATCCATTTGCATTCCTTATTTATAAAATAACATTGTATACACAAATACCCATCAATCACACTCAATTTGTAAACACAAATACCCATCAATCACACTGAAATCAGTTAACAATGTTCGCTGAAACAACACATTCACAATAAACAAAAATACCGCTATCAGAGAAAATTCCGAACAAATAACTAAAATGTGTATCAACACAAACAAGCCAGTTAACACTGATCGCTAAAAACAACATCGCTAGATTCAGTAGAGTGAATTTCAATCTCTCAAAATGTGAACAAAGGATGGTGATTAAGTCTCTGTTCTGGTGTGTTGTTTTAAGCAAATAACAAATTAACACAAAAGCATTTCAGGGGGCGAAATGGCCGACCATTTTTTCAATCAGATTCCTAAGTACACCAACAGGTATAATTATACATTTTTTTGTTATTTTTATTTATTTAAAGCATGCGGATATGAGAAGGTAAGTTAAAAATAATACATTTTTTTGGCTCATTTATAATTTTTTTTCGGGGGCGAAATGGCCGACCTCGGGGGTCGAAATGGCCGACTTCGGGGGCGAAATGGCCCGGCCAGGTGTCGAAATCGCCGAGGGGCGAAATCGCCGGGTGTCGAAAACGCTGGATACCAATTTTGTAACGTTTTGCTCGATTTCCAGATCTGGATGTGGCGGTAGCGATGATGCTTTTGCATATCAGAACTTACCGCACACGGCGGGTAATACTTTTTGCCGGTAAAAAGGACGGTAAGTGTATAAAATCTGCGTTTTAAAGTACTAAATGTACCTCTGAATGTGTGAAAAGTGATTATTAGTCCCCTACGGGAACCGTAAGGGGACTGTAGGATTGCACTCCGTCTGTCTGTCTGTCCGTCCGTCTGTCTATCTGTCTGTTTTTATGTTACCACCTCTCCCTCCAACATGCTTTAAGCTACACCTTTCATATTTGGTACATGGATAAATGGTTCTGAGGGGATGATGCACGCTCAAAATTTTTTTTTCAAAATCCAAGATGGCGGAATGGCGGCCATTTTTGTTGTGTTTTTTAAGCTTTTTTTCTCTATTTTCATGTTACCACCCCTACCACCAACATGGTTCAAGCTACACTTTGCATATTTGGCACATGGATAGAGGGTTGGGAGGGGATGATGCACGTTCAATATTTTTTTTTCAAAATCCAAGATGGCGGAATGGCGGCCATTTTTGTTGTGTTTTTTAAGCTTTTTTTCTCTATTTTGATGTTACCACCCCTCCCACCAACATGGTTCAAGCTACACCTTTCATATTTGGTACATGGATAAATGGTTCTGAGCGGATGATGCACGCTCAAATTTTGTTTTTCAAAATCCAAGATGGCGGAATGGCGGCCATTTTTGTTGTGTTTTTTTAAAGCTTTTTTTCTCTGTTTTGATGTTACCACCCCTCCCACCAACATGGTTCAAGCTACACCTTTCATATTTGGTACATGGATAAATGGTTCTGAGGGGATGATGCACGCTCAAAATTGTTTTTCAAAATCAAAGATGGCGGAATGGCGGCCATTTTTGTTGTGTTTTTTAAGCTTTTTTTCTCTATTTTCATGTTACCACCCCTCCCACCAACATGGTCCAAGCTACACATTGCATATTTGGCACATGGATAGAGGGTTGGGAGGGGATGATGCACGTTCAATATTTTTTTTTCAAAATCCAACATGGCAGAATGGCGGCCATTTTTGTTGTGTTTTTTAAGCTTTTTTCTGTATTTTATGTTACCACCCCTCACTCCAACATGGTTCAAGCTACACTTTTTATATCTGGCACATGGATAGAGGGTTGTAATGGGATGTTGCACGTTCAATATTTTTTTTTCCAAAATTCAAGATGGCGCCATGGCAACCATTTCTGTTGTGTTTTTTAAGCTTTTTTCTCTATTTTATGTTACCACTACTCCCCCTCCCCCCAACATGGTTCAAGCTGCACTTTTCATATATGGTACATGGAATAAGGATGTTGTGAGGGGATTATGCACGCTCAATATTTTTTTTCTGTCTGTCTGTCTGTCTGTCCGTCTGTCTGTCTGTCTGTCTGTCTGTGTTTACCACCTCTCCCTCTAATATGCTTCAAGCTACACCTTTCATATTTGGTACATGGATAAATGGTTCTGAGGGGATGATGCACAGTCAATATTTATTTTTCAAAATCCAAAATGGCAGAATGGCGGCCATTTTTGTTGTGTTTTTTTTAAGCTTTTTTCTCTATTTTATGTTACCACCCCTCCCTCCAACATGGCTCAAGCTACGCCTTTCATATATGGTACATGGATAAAGGGTTGTGAGGGGATTATGCACGCTCAATTTTTTTTTAAAAATCCAAGATGCTTATATACTCTAGTGTCTTCTGTGACAAAAACACCTTATGTCACAAAAGCGCCGTAGGGGACTAATACCACCTCGGTGGTCAAACACTTGTTTAAGGAAGCTAACGCAATAATAAATATATATAAGGGCGATTAAGTATTGTTTGTTTTATTGTAGACTATTTTCAAGACAAAATAGATCATTTCACCATCGACGATGATCGACACGCCATTTTGTGCAAGGAAAACAAAGAATTCGCTGAGGTGTACAACGGGGTGAATATTATCATACTTGCTTGACGGAGGTGTAGCAAATTTTAGATGTTTCTGTTCACTACGAGGGGATTTAATAAAAAAGTTTTTTGGGAGAGAAACCATTTATAATTTGGAAATAAAACAAACAATACTTAATCTTCGTTTCATATTGCGCACGCTTCATTAAATTGTCACTTCACACTTTCAGAGGTACATTTAGTACTTTAAAACAGTTTTTATACGCACCGTCCTTTTTACCGGCAAAAAGTTGTGTTCAAGCTTTTTTTTTAAACGGGGGTTCATATTTTATTTTCAGTTAGTGTTTCGCCAAACACATGCCGAGGTGATAATAAATTTTAAACCCAACCATACATCAGCCTGCCATGTAGTATATAAAAATATTAAACCCTTCAACTCGCTATGAATCGTGCTTAGCTTAGAAGCATGTTGTTTGCTTTTTTGAGCGAATGAAACGTCGAACTCACTTAGCCGTGTTGAAGAGTTAATCAACTAACTACATTTACTCCCACAGCCCTCAATTTAGAATATTGGTCACTTATACTAATGTACATACCATCAACTTTGTTTGTTTGTTTCTATTTTACTTTTTATAGCTCTTCTTTCTTTCAACAAAGTATCCAGAAACAACTGCCCTACTCTGTCTCCACCACTGTCATACCACCGCAAAAATGCTGCAAGGACAGAATCTGGCATAGCCCTACCTATATGGGAAGAAGCACTACGGATGTGATCAGCTGTCGCTCTATTTACTCTGTTGAAGCTCTCACTCCAAAAGTGTGGATATTAACTTGAATCAGTATCGCGCGACAGTGGGTCTATTCTGTGGCGTTGTGTGTTCAACAAGCGGACCTAAACGTTCTTCTTAAGATAAATGCATGCGGTCCTACTATTTAACGAACACAAACGAACATAGACGAACATAAACGAACAGAAGAGAAAATAATAGGAAATACAAGTTAAAAATGGTTGAGGGTGCATATGCAGGTATATGTGGGTATATATTATTCGTTTGTAAAATTTTATTAACTTCTGATGAGTATTTTGATGATTAATAAAGTTTATAAAATGAACGACGGCGCGAAATTCTTGTGTTCGTGAAGTAGTAGCCTGCTTGAAGCTGTCGACAAGATGCGACAAAGGTGTGAAATCAATTAGCTGTCTATCTGAGGAAGAATGTCGCTGAGGAAAACAGCGAAATTTAGATTTAAGAGGATGGCAAGCGTCTATTTTAATCGTGTGTAAAATTGTATCCACGTCTAATGAGTATTTTAGTGATAAATAAAGATTATAGCCATTATTTGGATTGACAAACATGCATCAAACTCTCGCTTTGGATTCCGAGGACGCATCACGGCGAGTCGGGGACAAACCGTGATCTTCCCTTAGAAAGCGGAGCAAGACTCGGATACATGTAGCATATTGTAACCCACATAATGATAATAATCTAAAGATCTTACAATATCTTGGGGATAAGTCATTAAAGTCCAGTTTAAGAGCCTATATAAGTAATGAAATTTTGTTCATTTTGAAAATTGTCACCTCCGATATTCCTTCAATTCAAATTAAATATACACAAAATGTACATCAAAATGAAGGTTGGGATGTATAGAACACGAAACACATACGCAATCAACTCATTGAGTCGACTGTAGGCACCACTGGTTCCTGGAAGTCTGCTGCCGTATTCGCACCAGAACTGATAATTTAATAATATTTCACGAAAACAACTTGTGGCCAAATGTGCTTTATATATCCAAGAACAAAGCTAGGGGATAAAAATTCTTCAAAACGCGGCGACAGAGCTACATTGGGGAAAATTCCAAAGCCTTTGCTTTTGTTTACGTATGATTCTACTTTCGATTTCCGGTTGACGTCATCCGACAGAAAAAGCATGTAAAAACAACGCCGTCTAAAATCAAATAATGAAAAAGATCGCCTTCATACAGTATACTGTTATTAGATAGAGATTGTACAGTTGCCATATTCAGTGCAAGGTATCATGATACCTGCTGAAATTTCTTAGAATTACGATTTTGTTTTTGGATGGAAATTCGTGGTAACGAGTGATTTGCGCATGTCTGTCGAGCATGGAAACCATTTTCAATAAAAAATGCAGACAGTGTTGTCCTTTTCCAAAATGCAGTCCTACCGCTGTATTCGAAAGTGTTTTGAATGCCTAGCTTTGTTCTTGGATATATGAAGCACATTTGGCCACAAGTTGTTTTCGTGAAATATTATTAAATTACCAGTTCTGGTGCGAATACGGTAGCAGACTTCCAGGAACCAGTGGTGCCTACAGTCGACTCTAAGAGTTGATTACATATGTGTTTCGTGTTCTATACATCCCAACCTTCATTTTGATGTATAATTTGTGTATATTTAATCAGAATTTAAGGAATACGAGAGGTGAGAATTTCAAAATAAACAAAATTCCATTACTTATATAGGCCCTTAAGCGTTCCTGAAAACTTTCCCCGAACAAGCTCACCCTCCACCAACGCGGGCTCCCACTAACGAGAGAGGACAACCAGTCGCGTAGCCAAGAAAAAGTTTCCTGGGGGAGGGGGCGATAACTGGGGGGTGGGTGGGGTGGGGTTATAGCCATCAGATGCGCGAAAAGCGGGGGTGGGGGTGGGGGGGCCTTCCCCAGGATTTTGTTTTTTTTTAGGGGGGGGGGGGGGGGGGGGGGGGGGGTATGGGGAAAATTTCCCAGGAAAATTTTAAAATCTAAGTCTAACTACTGGCGGGAAATATTTGGAAGGGGGTACAGCTACATTTTGGGGAGGGGGCACCTGCCCCCTGTGGCAACGACAAATCCCGGGACACCTCTTTCCAGGAAACGCGTTCCGTGATACAGTAGGCCTAACCGCTTCGCGATAAATGTTAGCCCAATAATATTAGCCTTCGCCTGTTCTCCAAATTTATTATTATTTTTTTTTTAATATGTCGCACCGGTGGTAAGTAAGGTAAGGCAGTGAATTGAAAAGAAAATCAGAATATATCTACCAAAGAAGTAAATATAATAATTTTTGGAAAACATAAAAACTCAAAATCCACCTGATTTGACTTTGTTAAGTCCACCGGTGCCAAGCCCGGGCAAAGGATGAGGGGAGTTCCTGGAAAGAGCCCGGGGTGTCCCCCTCGTTGGAGAGAGTCAGTGTGGGGAGGGGAGGGGTGCCCGGGATTTTTTTTTCTCGGGTCGCGTTTGTAGGAGAGTACGGGTAGGGTTGTCCCCAATGTCGTAACCACATGGGGCTGGGGGGGGGGGATTTACCCCCTCCCCCCAAAATCTAGCTGTGTCCCCTTCCAAATGTTTTCCGCCAGTAGACTTAGATTTTAAAATTTTCCTGGGGGAGAACCCCCCCCCCCCCCCCCCGAAAAAAAATTCCTGGAGAAGGACCCCCCAGCGCCCCCGCCTTTCGCGCATCTGATGGCTATCCCCGTCCCGCCCCCTGTTATCGCCCCCCCCCCCCCCCCGGAAACTTTTTCCTGGCTACGCGCCTGGTTGTCCTCTCTCGTTAGTGGGAGCCCGCGTTGGTGGAGGGTGAGCTTGTTCGGGGAAAGTGTTCAGGAAAGCTTAAACTGGACTTTAATGACTTATCCCCAAGATATTTTAAGATCTTTAGATTATTATCATTATGTGGGTGTACAATATGCTACATGTATCCGAGTCTTGCTCCGCTTTCTAAGGGTAGATTACGGTTTGTCCCCGACTCGCCGTGATGTGTCCTCTGAATCCAAAGCGAGAGTTTGATGCATGTTTGTCAATCCAAATAATGGCTATAATCTTTATTTATCACTAAAATACTCATCAGACGTGGATACAATTTTACACACGATTAAAGTAGGCGCTTGCCATCTTCTTAAACCTAAATTTCGCTGTTTTCCTCAGCGACGTTTTTCCTCAGATAGACAGCTAATTGATTTCACACCTTTGTCGCATCTTGTCGACAGCTTCAAGCAGGCTACAACTTAACGAACACAAGAATTTCGCGCCGTCGTACATTTTATAAACCTCATTAATCATCAAAATACTCATCAGAAGTGAATAAAATTTTACAAACGAATAATATATACCCACATATACCTGCATATGCACCCTCAATCATTTTTAACTTGTATTTCCATTTATTTTCTCTTCTGTTCGTTTATGTTCGTTTATGTTCGTTTGTGTTCGTTAAATAGTAGGACCCAATGCATGCATTAGTTTATTTTGGCTAGGCTCAGTAGCCTTTATACTTTCTATAGGGACTGTCTTTGTTGTAAGTCTTTTAATCAAACTATGTGGCGACATATCACTGAACCCTGCATGGACCCAGAGCTAACACAGGAGGCAGCTCACAGTCGACTATTAACATATTTCACTACAATATACAAAGCATTCGCAACAAAATCGATGATTCAAAGGATATGCTGGATGAATATGACATTGTTTGCTTGACTGAAACTCATATCGAGGAGTCTTTTGACTCCTTGAACATTGGTATTCCTGGCTTTCAAAACCCCATAAGGCGAGATAGAAATCAATATGGTGGTGGTATCGCAGAGTATTTCTCTGATGAAATTTATTTCAAATGGCTACAGACACTGCAGTTCGACGATGATATTTTATGGTTTGAGGTCGGTACGGTGTCTCGGTTTTTGCTTTGTGTCACCTGTAGATCAGAAAACCTGTGCTGTCCAAACTATTGGAACTCACTTAGTGACAAAATTGAAGAGGCTCTATCAATAAATCCGTCTGTAATAATTCTTGGTGACCTCAATTGTGACCTCTCCAAATCTAATGGCCCGTTGCAAAACATCATAACTAGATATAATTTGACGAACTTGACCAATGAACCTACACGCATAACCCATAGAACTCAGACATTACTTGACCCAGTACTAATAAGTGATGTTGTTGAGGTAAGAGACTAGGGCACTTTAGACTTTGGTCTCTCAGATCATAAAGCCACCTATGTAGATGTATCGGTAACACGACGACATGATGGGTCTATACAAAGAATAATCTGGAATTATAAAAAGGCCGATTTTGAGAAACTGAATAATTTACTAACTGAAGTCGAATGGGAACAGCTAATAAACAATCCTGTTGATATTGACGTTTCTGTCCGAAATTTCAACTCTGTTTTCCTCCAGCTGGCTGAAGACTGTGTTCCAAAACACGTGGTAACAATCCGCAAACACGATAAACCCTGGTTCGATTGTAACCTCAGAAGAGCAATACGTCAGAGAGATAGGGCTCGAGTCAAGGCCAAAAAGTGAATACTGAAATATCGTGGCAAAAGTATAAAACTATTAGAAATAAGGTAAATAATATGAACGAGTAGCCAAAAAAATCTATCTGGACAAACTAGACGAATCCCTTACAATACATTCTTCTCCTGGGCAGTTTTAGCAAGTAGTTAAAAAATTCTTGAATAATTTCGCAAATGATTCAGCAATACCTCCCCTCCAGTTACAGACCGACTATGAAACAAAAGTAATTGACAACGACGGCGAAAAAAGCTGAAGTTTTAAACAGAACGTTCTTAGAAAATAGTAAAGTAGATTCATCTGGTCATGACCTGCCCCCCCCCCCCCCCCCTTCGAGCCTAAACGTGCTCACCATTTATCGGATATAACTTTTACTGAACAAGATATATATGACATAATAAAACTGCTACCCGCCAAAAAGGCAAGTGGATACGATGGCATCGGTCATAGATTATTAAAAGAAACTAGGCATAGTATCTGCAAATCTCTTTTTCTTTTATTCAAAAAGTCCTTGTCGGTTGGCATATTCCCAAGTGAGTGGAAAAAAAAGCAAATATAATTCCCATATTCAAAAAGGGTGATCGCCCCAATGTAAACAATTATCGACCTATTTCTTTGTTACCTTGTATTGGGAAAATAATGGAGCGAGTCGTTTTTAAGTATATGTACCGTTACTTCCATACCAACTCCTTTTTTTTACAAATACCAGTTTGGTTTTCTCCCACAGAACAGCACAGTCTACCAATTTAGAGAAATATACCACAGTTTGTGCTGTGCAATAGACAACAAACTATTTGCTTGTGGTATGTTCTGCGATATTTCTAAGGCCTTCGACAGAGTCTAGCACACTGGCTTATATTCAAGTTAAAGCAATATGGTATATCGGGAACACTCCTTCAGTGCTTTGAAAACTACCTGACTGATAGAAAACAACGAGTCTCAGTTAACAATTATTATTCAGATTATAGAACTGTTCCTGCTGGTGTCCCCAAGGATCTGTTCTTAGTGCCCCAACTGCAACTGACATATCCAGTGTCGTTAATAAGGATCTATGCACAGTAAACGATTGGGCACAAAAATGGCTAGTTAAATTTAACGCGGAGAAAACAAAATCTGTATTGTTCACTTTAGCTAGAGATGTCATTTATCCTGATATAGCCTAGTTTTCTCAGGAACGTCTCTTAAATTTGATGTCGAGCACAGACATCTAGGCCTCATTATTCAAAACAACTTATCCTGGGATAAACACATTGATTCAATATGTAGGCGAGCCTCCTCAAGACTGGCCCAAATAAGAAAACTCAAATATTCAATGAATAGAAACACACTCGAAAAGATGTATGTCTCGTTCATTCTGCCAATACTTGAATATGCTAGTCCCGTTTGGGACGGCGCCAGTGCGTGTCACTTGAAACGTCTGGACGACCTACATTATGATGCCTGCACGAATCGTATCAGAGTTAATCAGATCAGTTCCACATGAACAACTATTATTAGAAGTGGGTTGGCACTCGCTTCAACAACGTAGATATGTTAGGAAAATGTGTGTATTTTATCGCATAGTCCATGGTACGGCACCCGAGTATGTAACATACCTTCTTCCACCGTTTGTTGGGGACCGTTCGCAATACAATTTGAGAGATGCGCCAGATTTCAGCCCCTACAGTATTCGGACTGAAGTCATGAAACGTTCCTTCTTTCCGGCGTGTGTGTCGATATGGAATTCATTGCCAACCCCAGTAAGAAACAATAAACTATTTCGAGAATTCAAATCAGAAATCAGTCCTCCACTTTTCAAGCCACCCGGTTATTTTAATACAGGGAAGAGAAAGTTGAATATTATTCACAGTATGATCAGAAATCGCTGCAGCAACTTGAATTCGCATAAATTCAATAATTACATATCTGACTCACCTTACTGCTCATGCAGACCATTCATTGAAGACGAACATCATTTCTTTATGGTGTGTGGCTTCCACAACTTTGTCAGAGCAGAGCTTTACATTGTAATGGGGCGGTTTGGCATAAACGCAGTTGACGAACTCTTGTTTGGCCTGCCGTCCCCAAGATATTCCGATAATGTAGCCATCTTTAGAGCTGCCCAAAAGTTTATCGGTGATTCGGGTCGATTCAACAATTGTGCTTATTGTCATAGCACGTGGTAACACATTGAGAGTTAAACGTTTTAGGTCATTGACATGGTACGTGGAGGGCGGATTGCTTCTGCTCCGCGGTAGGGTGGATGACTCTCCCGGGATATTAAAACTCTTAAATGAATGCTCAAGGGTGTTGGTGGTTTCTCTGCCCATGGACCAGCGGGTGTAACCCGTTGGTCCGTGAGCTGAGGGTTTGTCTGTAAATGAACGTCAGGTGAGTGATCCGCCTATCGCGGTTAGGGGGATTGTTTGTGACCTGCACATCGATCGAACAGTTGGGTTTTGTCTTTCTAGCATTAACATGATAGTGGTAGCTTTCTGGTTACTTTTTTTCCTTTCTTCTCTCTATACCTTTTCTCTCTCTCTTTCTTCTCTACTTAGTTCCTCAGTTTAAATAAGTAATTATGTATCATTTTTGTTTGCTCTGCCATTGTATCAGAATTACATTATTGTAATTGGAGAAGAGGGACAGCTAAGTGTGAAGCACTTGTCCTCCAGTCCTCTTTGCTAAGTATGCAAATAAAATATGTTTAAACTAAACTAAATATCAGTGGATACTAGTTCTAGATTCCTGTAAGTCCCACCTCAGTGATACCCACATGAGCCTATTAAGACTAGGGCCCATTGTGCTCACTCCACCAATCCCTATGTGTGAGCTCACAGTGATGGGCCCGGAGGGGGAGGGGGGGCTGAGGGGCCCCACATGCAAACCGTAACATGATTTTAACCCTCATGTTTCCTCAGGAGGCACCAGAATCGATCTCAGAGCTTCAGAATTTGAAGATAAAAATAAATATCCTGGAAAAGGCCCACAACTGCGGGAGGGAATACGCCCAATTCCATAGTTCAAGCCATAGAAATATGCCAGCGTTATGTCGATCTTGCCCCCCCCCCCCCAACCATTTCGAAAATATGGGAAATGGATTATATATATAGCGGAGCGTAGCCAGGATTCTGTAAAGGGCTGGGGGGGGGGGGGGGGGGGGGCAATCATGATATTTGGAAGGTCGTTGTGTGGTCTAGACCTCCCCAGAAACAAATTATCGTAAACAATTCATTGGTTAGTCTGCGTGAAACACACAGACTATTGTTTTTGTACGGTTTCTTTTTCTTTTTTTTTAATTTTTCTTCTTCTTCCCTCTTCTTCTTCTTTTCTTATTCTCCTGTCTTCTGTCTTCTATACACTTCCTTTTCCTCGCGATAACTCGAAAACGAATCGTCCTATCCCGCTGATTTTTGGCATACTGGTGGACAGACAAAAGTTCTCGGCCACCTATGTTTTTCAGGTCGCGAGAGCTACTGAGTATGGCCTAATCGGCCACAGGGCTTTCACAGCCTCCAAATTCCTGATACAGTAAATTCTCCCCAAGCAATAGGATGCCATGTTATTCACACTGGAGATAATGTAAACACCAGTGGAGTAGCTGTCAAGAAATGAAATATAATCTACTAACCTTGTTATGATAATGGGATGTAAGTTCCTGGAACTAAGTTGAGAGAAACCCTTTACCTTGCAAGGAAATAGATTATAAATTGTTCAGTTCAATGCTTTTATCCCTCTCAAGACTTCAATGTGGATTGCACATATTTTATTTCAGGCAGAATAAAGTTAACCCTTTCCACAAAACTGCACTGAATAATTGTAAAATTTGTTGAAACCTATCTTATTCAGTTCAATGCTTTTAACCTTCTCAAGACTTCAATGTGGATTGCACATATTTTATTTCAGGCGGAATAAAGTTAACCCTTTCCATAAAACTGCACTGAGTAATTGTAAAATTTGTTGGAACTTGTCTTATTCAGTTCAATGCTTTTAACCCTCTCAAGACTTCAATGTGGATGGCACATATTTTATTTCAGGCAGAATAAAGTTAACCCTTTCCATAAAACTGCACTGAATAATTGTAAAATTTGTTGAAACCTATCTTATTCAGTTCAATGCTTTTAACCCTCTCAAGACTTCAATGTGGATTGCACGTATTTTATTTCAGGCAGAATAAAATTAACCCTTTCCATAAAACTGCACTGAATAATTGCAAAATTTGTTGAAGCCTATCTTATTCAGTTCAATGCTTTTAACCCTCTCCAGAGTTCAATGTGGATTGCACATATTTTATTTCAGGCAGAATAAAGTTAACCCTTTCCATAAAACTGCACTGAATAATTGTAAAATTGGGTGAAACCTATCTTATTCAGTTCAATGCGTTTAACCCTCTCAAGACTTCAATGTGGATTGCGAATATTTTATTTCAGGCAGAATAAAGTTAACCCTTTCCATAAAACTGCACTGAATAATTGCAAAATTTGTTGAAGCCTATCTTATTCAGTTCAATGCTTTTTAACCCTCTCAAGACTTCAATGTGGTTTGCACATATTTTATTTCAGGCAGAATAAAGTTAACCCTTTCCATAAAACTGCACTGAATAATTGTAAAATTTGTTGAAACCTATCTAATTCAGTTCAATGCCTTTAACCCTCTCAAGACTTCAATGTGGATTGCACATATTTAATTTCAGGCAGAATAAAGTTAACCTTTCTCATAAAACTGCACTGAATAATTGTTGAAACCTATCACAAAACTGGCAGGGTGCCGGTAACAATGCTGACATGGTCGACTGTACTGTTAACTGTGTTAGTGCTATGACTGTTTAAAACTCATTTGTTAGAGGAGTTCTATTAGTCTTTCACTGCGCTCGCCTCGGTCTCACCGAGAGTGCAGAAACCTTTGGTGCCAAAGTGCCTTTAAGAAAATGTCTCTGATTTGTGCCGTTCCATCCCCCCAGAGTTCAAAAGCAGGTACTGTCAGCCGAGAAACTAAATGTTTTTCGCTTTATTTTCTTAATATTTAATTCTATGTGGAATGGGACACCCTTTCAGTGTGCCTTCCAAAGTAAGGGATTCTTAACCCTTTAGCCAACATAACGGCGAAAATCGGTTAACATTATTCACAGAAACGTCTGTTCAGTTTTAATTACCTTTTCATTTTTGCTTGAAAAACATAGCTTATGTCCCTTTATTGGATTGAGCTCATTTTTAGAGGATTATTTTTTCATTGGTGTTTAATGTCACATATTTCTGCACAGTGGCTAATCATGACCACGGCAGTTTTTCAGGTGGAGGAAATCGCAGTACCCGGGAAGAACCACCGGGCAACAACGAGCAACTGTCAGATGGCCCACATATTAACTCCACACAAGCAGAGTTAGCTTTGGTTGAAGACGGGTGCACCATCGATGTGCAGTACACTTTAGTACACAGTGCCACCATGCACCCACGTGGGCTATGGGGTGAAGTGTCTTGCCCAAGGGCAGAGTACGTACCTCACGCCTTGCAGCCTGCACCTCTGCCAGCTGAGCCACTGCGCCCTATTTAAAGGATTAAAATGGAGTATTTAAAGGGAATATTTTAACCCTCTAAGGATCTTAATATGGGGGCATTATTCAAAAAGACTGGGAAATGCATTGTATTACACCTTAATACATTTCTAAAGTTTATGAATGTACTTCATCAATCAAATTAGTGGGCAGAGTCAAAAATGACCATTTCTGATTCGTGTATCAAACCCTTTGAATGCTGGTCACATATATGCCATTTCTGGTTTCTTATAAAAATGTTCTGATTCCTGTCTGAATATCTATAAATACTGCAAACGAAAACCCATTTCTGATTTGTTCAAAAATATTTTACTCCCGAAAAATAAGCCTCCATGAATTCTCTTTCGTTATAGTCTATTCCTGATACTTTAACCCTTTTCACACAGACTTGAATTTACTGGTGGCAGTAAATTCTGTTTCTCTAGTTATTAATTCCAATCGCCCGCTATACACATTAGTGTCTATCATACACAATATGCATGCATGTATAGTGGGCGACTGAAATTAACAAGCAATAGATTTGGAATGCTTCCAATTACTTGATGCCCAATCTTGGAGTGCAAGTTCAAGATAGCCGAAAGCGCCAGTGTGTGTCAGAGAAAAGCAGTAGGGTCTGTGTTCAGATGCCAGTTTCAATGTAATCGTATGTGCTAACTGGGCAGGGAATACAGAGAAGAGAATTAATACGTACAGGGATTGGACACTAGCCAAGTCTTCGATTCTGGTCGCCATGCCGGCTTACCAAGCAACTTAAAAAAAACAGGGTGGGTGGGTTCTGCACCAAACAACCTTCAAATGGTACATGTTGACCACCAATGTACTGAACTAAGATGAAACGCCCATTCGGGGCAAGCTGGTACGTACTCCACTTTTATGAACAACGGTGAACAGCTATGCTTTCCAACAGGCATTTTGATATGAAAAACAGTTTTTCTTAACAATTTGGCTAGATGGAGGCACTTTCCTAGACCCAGTGTTTTCCCACTTATACGCATCACAATGCCAATCGTGTACCTTGGAGAATGTTGTGGAATCAAACACAAACACGTTACCATCACTTGGCCTTGTATTTGTCGTCGAAATAAGGTCCATATCTGGGCTACTGAGAATAGCTAAAACTTCATGAAGATTGAGGCGATCGCCCGAGATCATGTACATCTTAGAATCGCTTCCTTCACCACGCAACTGACATCTGAGATTGTCCCTTTTATGATGTGGTCGCGGTGTGGCCTCCCCAATCTCCGGTTCAGATTAACAATGAATGGCACTGACCACTAACCCATGGCATTCTCTAAATATAATATCAACGGTGGCCCCAGTGGCAAAGTGAGGATCCCCAATCGAAGGCCTGAGTGAGGGTTAAAAACAATAAGTGACAGTTTGCATTTGGGAGCCCCACCCCTGGGAAGAAGGTCAAGTTGCTAGACTCTGGGGGATATCGATCCTGGTGCCTCCTGAAGAAAGGTAGGGGTTAAAAACAGTATGTGACAGTTTGCATTTTTTGGGAGGGGGGGGGGGTGGGGGCAAACCCAACAACATTCCAAATATCATGATCCCCCCCCCCCCCCCCCCCACAAAAAAGGCATTATAGAATCCTGGCTACGCCCCTACTAGATAAAAAAAATCCATTTCATATTTTCGAAATGGTTGGGGGGGGGGGGGGGGGGGACTAGATTTATTTATTGTTGTTTATGGTCACATACTCCTGCACAATGGCTAATCATGACCACAACATGGAGATAAAGTCAAGGTCAGTCAATCGTTTATACCCCATGCAGCCTATTTTAGAGGACTCGCACCCCAAGCATTAGTGACTGGGTCCTATTTTACCAGTGAAACAGAGCTTGTTTACCACAGTAAACAAGCACACTGCTTCACTTCCCGGGGTTCCCACGGGGAGGGGGGGGGGGGAACTAGATCGATAAAACGTTTGAACTATGGAATTGTGCGTATTCCCTCCCATGATTATGAGCCCTTCCCAGGATACTTTTTTCTTCAAATTCTGAATCTCTAAGATCGATTCTGGTGCCTCCTGGCAAAACGTGAGGGTTAAAAACAGTTAATTATGGTTTGCATTTGGGGGCCCTCAGCCACCCCACTCCCACACCCGGCCCACCACTGGGAGCTCGCACACTGGGATTGGTGGAGTGAGAACAAGGCGCTCCAGTCTTAATAGGCGCCTGTGAGTATCATTGGGGTAGGACATACACTAATCCAGAACTAGTATCCATTGATGTGTGGTTGGTTTTAATGTTATCACCTCGGCATGTGTTTGGCGAAACGCTAAGTGAAAACAAGTGTTTGACCACCGAGGTGGTATTAGTCCCCTACGGTGCTTTTGTGACATAAGGTGTTTTTGTCACAGATGACACGAGAGTATATAAGCATCTGGGATTTTGAAAAAAAAATATTGAGCGTGCATAATCCCCTCACAACCCTTTATCCATATACCATATATGAAAGGTGTAGCTTGAACCATGTTGGAGGGAGGTGTGGTAACATAAAATAGAGAAAAAAGCTTAAAAAACACAACAAAAATGGCCACCATTCTGCCATCTTGGATTTTGAAAAATAAATATTGACTGTGCATCATCCCCTCAGAACCGTTTATCCATGTACCAAATATGAAAGGTGTAGCTTGAAGCATGTTGGAGGGAGAGGTGGTAACATAAAAACAGACAGACAGACAGACAGACAGACAGACAGACAGATGTTAGATTTTGAAAAAAAAATATTGAGCGTGCATAATCCCCTCATAACCCCTTTATCCATGTACCATATATGAAAAGTGTAGCTTGAACCATGTTGGAGTGAGGGGTGGTAACATGAAAGAGAGAAAAAAGCTGAAAAAAACACAACAAAAATGGCCGCCATGCCGCCATCTTGGATTTTGAAAAAAAAATATTGAACGTGCATCATTCCCTCCCAACCCTCTATCCATGTGCCAAATATGCAAAGTGTAGCTTGAACCATGTTGGTGGGGAGGGGTGGTAACATGAAAATAGAGAAAAAAAGCTTTAAAAACACAACAGAAATGGTTGCCATGGCGCCATCTTAAATTTTTGAAAAAAATATTGAACGTGCAACATCCCATTACAACCCTCTATCCATGTGCCAGATATAAAAAGTGTAGCTTGAACCATGTTGGAGTGAGGGGTGGTAACATAAAAGAGAGAAAAAAGCTTAAAAAAAACACAACAAAAATGGCCGCCATGCCGCCATCTTGGATTTTGAAAAAAAAATATTGAACGTGCATCATCCCCTCCCAACCCTCTATCCATGTGCCAAATATGCAAAGTGTAGCTTGAACCATGTTGGTGGGAGGGGTGGTAACATGAAAATAGAGAAAAAAAGCTTTAAAAAAAACACAACAAAAATGGCCGCCATTCCGCCATCTTTGATTTTGAAGAAAAAAATTTGAGCGTGCATCATCCCCTCAGAACCATTTATCCATGTACCAAACATGAAAGGTGTAGCTTAAAGCATGTTGGAGGGAGAGGTGGTAACATAAAAAACAGACGGTCAGACAGTCGGACGGTCGGACGGACGTATGGACGACGGACGGACGGACGGACGGACGGACGGAGTGCAATTCAATAGTCCTCTTACAGTTCCCGTAGGGGACTAATAAGTTATGAACCCCCGGTTTAAAAAAACAGCTTGAACACAACGTTTTGCCGGTAAAAAGGACGGTAAGTGTATAAATCTGTTTAAAAGTACTAAATGCACAGCTGAATGTGTGAAAAGTGACAATTTAATGAAGCGTACGCAATAATAAATATATATAACGAAGATTAAGTATTGTTTGTTTTATTGTAGACTATTTTCAAATTATAAATGTTTTTTCTCCCAAAACCTTTCTGTTAAATCCCCTCGTAGTGAACAGAAACATCTAAATGTTACGCACACGAATTAGTTACACCTCCATCGAGCAAGTATGATAATATTCACCCCGTCGTGCACCTCAGAGAATTCGTTGTTTTCCTTGCACAAAATGGCGTGTCGATCAGTGTCGATGGTGAAATGATCTATTTTGTCTTGAAAATAGTCTACAATAAAACAAACACTACTTAATCTTCCTTATATATATTTATTATTGCGTTAGCTTCCTTAAATGGTCACTTTTCATACATTCAGAGGTACATCTAGTATTTTAAAACGTATTTTTCTACACTTACCGTCCTTTTTACCGGATACCGTCCCTTTTACCGGCAAAAAGTATTACCCCACACGGCGTACCTTCGGAAGCATGGAAGGGACATGAGATTGGCAAAATATATCTCGCCGAGGCGAATGTTGGAACTCTCCAATAAATAGTAATAGGGCTATTGCACCTAAGTCGATAGAAAACACGGTCGATATGTACCATGTCAATGGTCGATATGTACAGTATCACCTGAAAAAGTTCATATGTACCACTGAAACAGTCGATATGTACGGGATCTGGAAGATTTGGCCGCAAAACGAACTGTGGCAGACGGGAAAAGAGGAATTACCCAAAAGACACCCGACCCCCCCCCCCCCCCCCCTCCAGCCGGCACCAAGAAAAAAAAAATCAGCCGCGCGTAGCAAAGAATCGGCAGGTACAAGATAGGAGTACTTTAGTTTTATTGTTGGTGGTCACTTTCAGAACTATGACTCTATCATGGCAGCAACACAAGTATGAAGTGCGTTTAACTTGTTACCCATGCTACCCATTTTAGAGGACTTCTTCCCCGGGCATTGAATATCGGGTCTTGCTCCAAAAGGAAAACAGAACTCGTGTGCCATAGTACACGAGCATTCCTCCACTTCCAGGGGTTCAGTCGGGGACTGTACTAGAACTAATTCAGTTATCTGTGCTGTCCACTTTAGAGGGCTTTCACCCCAGGCATCGATTACCACGTTCTATTCTAAAGTAAAACAGAACTTGTGAACCACAGTGAACAAGCACTGCTCCATTTCCAGGGATTACACAGGGGACTGTATTGATACTTAAATTGCAGCGGGAAGATGGTAATTCGCCACGGCGAGATAAATATTGACAGCCAACTGTCACTTCCACGCTGCCGTTCGTTTCATGCACCATCAGGCTGACGAGAGAGCCACAGGAACCGGAATTTCAAAATCTTGTAAAAAAACTACAGCTCAGTCCACCTTCAACGTTATGTTTGCGCTCCAAACGTCTATCACTGTGCATGCCCATCTTGGAATATTCCGAAAACGTACTGACAGCTCATAAGGAATTTAAAGTTTAACGGTACGTTGACAGACGACAGTCCATGCCGATCTCTCGGGGTCCGCATAAAATGTCCGATCGCCAAAACGTCCCAGACAAAATGTCCGATTTTCTGACAAAAATGTCCGATTTGATGTACAAAATGTCCGATTTTTTGGACGTGATGTCGGGTCGTTGAACAAGTTGTATGTTTTTGCCTGCGTTGCCAGCGGCAGAGCAGGTCTAGTAACCGCTCGACTCCGTCCGTCAGTCTGTCCGTCCGTCAATCCGTCCGTCCGAAACACTTTTTCCGTCAAGCTTTTCTTGGCTTCTATGAAAGGGAATGATTTTATATTTGGTCTGCTGCTTCATAATGATGAGTTGTATTGTGTAAGCAATTTTCAGATCTGCCATGCAGCCACTTCCTGTTTGCCGATACTTTGAAATTTTACTGTACCCACTGAACATTGAAAATTTCCGTCAAGGTTTTCTCGGCTTCTATGCAAGGGATTGATTTTATATTTGGTCTGCTGCTTCATAATGATGAGTTGTATCGTGTATGCAATTTTTAGATCTGCCGTGCAGCCACTTCCTGTTTGCCGATACTTTGAAATTTTACAGTACCTACTGAACATTGAAATTTTCCGTCAAGGTTTTATCGGCTTCTATGCAAGGGATTGATTTTATATTTGGTCTGCTGCTTCATAATGATGAGTTGTATCGTGTAAGCAATTTTTAGATCTGCTGTGCAGCCACTTCCTGTTTGCCGATACTTTGAAATTTTACTGTACCCACTAAACATTGAAATTTTTCGTCAAACCTTTCTCGGCTTCTATGCAAAGGATTGATTTTACATGTATATTTCATCTGGAGCCTGATAATGATCAGTTGTATCGTGTATGCAATTTTCAGATCTGCTGTGCAGCCACTTCCTGTTTGCCGATTCAATTGCATGCAGCGACGCAGGTCCAGACCCGCTATTGGTCTTGGCTTGTTTTAGACATAGGCCTAATGTCCGATTTTTTAGACAAAACTTCCGTTTTTCGCGTTGCTTTTCTTGTTTTCTACTGGGGAAAGTAGGTGTAACAATACTAAATGACAATAAAACCTTTACTAATTTCATTTTATGCCAAAAAACCCCAAATAGATGCGATAAGGTTAGTTTAATAAATACTTGACCATGTTGTTATGGTACTGGGACGTTTTGGCCTCGAGATGTTTCGGCCTCGAGACGTTTCGGCCCGAGATGTTTCGGCCCGAGACGTTTCGGCCTCCATATATTGAGGTACCGGAGAAAGGAGAACATTTTTGAAGTGGGTCGAGGACACAAGAACACGTGATCAGGCACTCGCGAAATTATGGTACTGGGACGTTTCGGCCTTGGGACGTTTCGGCCTCGAGATGTTTCGTCCCAAGATATTTCGGCCCGAGACGTTTCGGCCTCCATATATTGAGGTACCGGAGAAAGGAGAAAATTTTTGAAGTGGGTCGAGGACACAAGAACACGTGATCAGGCACTCGCGAAATTCTGAGTGAGGAGAAAATGGAACAACGCAAACAATTCTGAAGATTTTTTTTATTCAGTATATATATATATCGTTTCGGCCCGAGATATTTTGGCCCGAGACGTTTCGGCCTCCATATATAGAGAATACCCCATGTGTGATTTCCAGAGCTCAACAAAATGGACAAGCTCTATGCATTTGAGAAGCACATCCTAATAATTATAATTCCCTAAGAATATGTCATTTGTGTAGCACTTCCTAATTACAGTCCCATGAGAATATGCACAGTAGCAACTTGTTGAGGTCAGTTCACTCCGATTTGAATGATACATGTATTTGGTGTTGTGATAGAGCATCATGGGGGAATGATACCCGTGTTGCGAGAGTTTCTTCCACACATTTTTTCCGCGAGTTATGGCCCCTCTTCACTCTTTCGATTCAGAAAACTTGTCTGTCTGTACCAACATTTTCCCTTGTATCCCAGCCACTGCTACCCTGATTTGAATATTTGGTGTTCTGATAGAGCGTCACAGGGGAACGATCCCTGTGTAGCGTGAGTTTCGTTCACCCATTTTTTCCAGTTATGGACCTTTTTCACTCTTTCGACTTTGAAATTTGTCTGTCCGTACCAACATTTTCCCTTGTAAGTTGTATCTCAGCCACTGCTACTCAGATTTGAATGATATTTGGTGTTGTGATAGAGCATCATGGGGGAACGATACCTGTGTAGCGTTAGTTTCTTCCACACATTTTCCAGAGTTATGGCCCTTTTTCATTCTTTCGACGTAGAAATGTTTCTGCGGTCGGGGGCATTAGCGGCGATGCAGGCCTATTACTATTATTTAATTAATTTATTTTTTGCTTTACTTTTCAATTTCTACAATATTTTAAGTTTTTACTGCATATACTGTGTCCCCATTTCTCAAGAAGACTAGCGGTTCCTATAACGTTATCAGAGGGAACAACAAAACAGTCGTGACAAAAGATGCATTTGTTTTCAGAGTCGTTCATCAAGTCCCGCCGATTAAATGTTGTATCCACGCGCCTGGAGGAAGTCGCAAAACCTGGTGACTTTTATGGGTCAGGAGGCGAAATACAAAGCAGAAGCATGCAGAACCAAGCAGAAGAAAAATATAATAATAAATAGGCTTCAACTGGTGTGGGGCATACCAAAGGGAGTTTAAGCTATTAAAAGTAATAAAAGTGTATATTAGTAGTATGTCTCGTATGTTTCACCCCATATTGGCCGGATCCTAGTGCCGGACCCGGAAGTGACGTCATGTCACATGACTCGGTGGTGCCATGTGTTGCCATGGTAACCCACGTGAGTGGCCATGTTAGGACGGCATCCCCATAGTGATACGTAATGTTAGTGCGCATGCGCAGCGCGTGTTGTTAGGGTGATAAGTGTTTCCATCTTCCATTTTTCTGTACTGTAGGCCGCCATCTTGGTTTTTATGGTAGCATGTGGTTGTTATGTGACCTGAAACCTTATTGGAAAGGGGTATGTTCGATTGAATAGAAGTAAATCTAATTACCACAAACAACCTGACAATCCCTCCATATCACCAAAATCCTCCCCAAACTACCGAAATTGACATGATTTGATATGGATTTCCCCCATCATCCTATTTAGGACCGCCATACCGCAGATTTTAATAGTAGCATGTAGTGCTATAGTACCAAGAAGACCCCCAGGTGTAAGTTCGATTGAACTAGAGAAGTTTTTCCCCAGAATCCATATTTACTTCGTAGAATTATCACAAACAACCCCATAGTTGTTTACTTGGGCTCTGATTTCACAGTAAATTCTCTGTTTCTACCTATGTATCTACAAGCTCTGTTATGACTTTGTTGTTCTATTTATTCTTACTTCCCTAACATGTTTATGTTCTACTGTACACATTACATGCAGCACATAGGCACATGCTGGATGTGCCAATATGTGCTTATGTGAAAATGCACAATGTGACAGAATGTGCACTAGCAAATAGGCACATGCTGGATGTGCCGATATGTGCTTATGTGAAAAAGCACAATGTGAGACATTAGCTTATAGGCACATACGGGTATTTGAGGATACCTATGACTTGGTATTATTTGAGGATATCTTTTGAGGATACTATTTATCGGATACTTATCTGAGGATACTATTACCTGTTTGGCCCGCCTTCTAGACCATCCCAAGACATATCCATCCCAAATTCCCCTTATAAACTATCAAGCAATTACTGAAAAGTCATTGCTATAACGACTCGAATCCTATCGGGCAAATGAGCTACAGAGCAATTGCTCGATCGATTGACTCGCACATACAGCTCTTAGCCTCATTTCGGTATTCGAGGATACCTATGACATGGCTACGTATCAGTTGAGGATACCTGCAGGATACATTTTAAGCATACTTATCTGAAGATATCTGGTCAATCTATTTAGCTGGGTATAAAAGTATCCTTGAAATGTATCCTACATGTATCCAGACAATATGAGATGAAACATATGAGACATACTACTTATATTATTCCAAATATTTCATCAGAATACACACAGCTGTGGCGGTAAGACTTCTTGGTAGGCCTGTTTTGCCACTAGAGCATTTCGATTCGTAAGCCGATTAAGAGTGTGCAAGCATAACAGTAACACTAGCCAACTTCCTCATCCTTTATCCAGTTTTGGGACACCGGCGGGTTTTGGGGGATCTTTTTTGTCATCCGTCTGTGGATGTCTATGTCAAATCCTTCTCATGAATGAATGTCAAACGTCTTTTAAATCATCTATCTCGTAGGCCAATATTTAGGAGTATCCAGGTCTCGTGGCGTACATAAAGTCAAGTCCAAAAAGTTAAAAATTTCCTGCGCAGAACAAAGCACTTCGGACGTCTCTGCATTGGTCAGTCACAATGTCCTCAAGTTTGCCCGTCAAGTCAGTCTGCTTCAGTACTTTCCACTCGTTTTCTAACTTGATAAACTGGAGTGGAACTAGACTTCAAATTGGACGAAAGATATTTCCGAGGTGCCAAGTGTTCAGGAGTGCAAATCGTCGGCGGCATATTTCCGGAGGGCACATTTCCAGGGGGCAAATGCCCTACACGCATATATACAGTATATCTTTTAGCCATTTTGGCTCAGTGTCAACGGCTTTAATTTAGCCTTGGTTTTTAGCTTAACTTGACAAAGTCAAGATAAGCTATTGCCATCACGCGTGCGGAAGTCTGTAAGTCTGTGCATCTTTTCACATTTTCCTTTAGCACAGGCTACACCCCGTAGTTCTTGTCTGGTCGTCACGAAATGTCATATGCAGGTTTGGGGTCATGTCTAGATGAGAACGTCCCCCTTTGGTCGTGATCAGTCAGCCAGTATGGCTGCTTGAGCCCAAAACCCGAAAACCATTAGCAAGCCTACAGGTCGTATTTATGAAGGGATTTCATTGTAATTTGGTAGGATGCCTCTGTATAATGTCTAAATGAGAATGTCCCTTTTTGGTCATGATCTGTCAACCGTTACGGCTGCCCAATCCCAAAACCCCAAAACTTTTAGCATAGTCTGCAGGTCATATTTAATATGGAGGGATTTCATTGTAACTTGGTAGGATGACTCCATATGATGTATAGATGAGAACTCCCCCATTTGGTCGCGTTCTGTTAATCGTGATGACTGCGCGAGCCCAAAACCCGAAAACCTTTAGCACAGTCTGCAGGTCACATTTATGGAGGGATTTCATTGTAACTTGGTAGGTTGACTTCATATAATGTCTAGATGAGAACGTCCCCTTTTGGACAAGATTGGTCAACTGTGACGGCTACAGGGGCCTGAAGCTTGAAAACCTTTAGCACAGTCTACAGGTCATATTTATGAAGGGATTTTATTGTAACTTGGTAGGATGACTCCAAATAATGTCTAGATGAGAACGTCCCCTTTTCGTCATGATCATTCAGCCGTGCTGGCTGCCCGAGCCCAAAACCCGAAAACCTTTAGCATAGTCTATAGGTCGTATTTATGGAAGGATTTCATTGTAACTTGTTAGGTTGACTCCATATAATGCCTAGATGATGACATCCCCTTTTAGTCGTGATTGGTCAACTGTGACGGCTACAGGGGCCCAAAGCTCAAAAACCTTTAGCACAGACTACAGGTCATATTTATGAAGGGACTTCATTGTAACTTCGTAGGATCACTCTAGATAATGCCCAGATGAGAACGTCTTTTGATCGCGATCATTCAACCATGGTGGTTGCCTGAGCCCAAAACCCGAAAAACTTGAATACAGACTACAGGTCGTATTTGTGACGGGATTTAATTGTAACTTGGTAGAATGACTCAGTATAATGTTGAGATGATGAGATGACGTCCCCTTTAGCTGCAATCGGTCATCCGTGATGGCTACACAGGCCTGAAGCCCAAAAACCTTTAGCACAGTCTACAGGCCATATTTATGAAGGGATTTCATTGTAACTTGGTAGGATGACTCGTTTTGGAATAATTTCACTGTAACTTGGTAACTTTTGTTGACATATGTTAACTGTGAGGGCCACAGACATTAACTGTGAAGGCCACATTAACCCACCCCTCAGTTCTTTAGTGCAGTTGCCCAATCACGTCCAAAAGGGGGCGTTCTCATCTAGACATTTATATGAAGTCAACCTACCAAGTTACAATGAAATCCTTTCATAAATACGACCTGTAGACTGTGCTAAACGTTTTCGGGTTTGGGGCTTGGGCAGTCATCCCGGTTGACAGATCGCGACCAAATGGGGAAGTTCTCATCTAGATATTATACAGAGTCATCCTACCAAGTTACCATGAAATCCCTTAGTAAATACGACCTGTAGACTGTGCTAAAGGTTTTCGGGTTTTTGGCTCGGGCAGCCATCATGGTTTACCGATTGTGACCAAAAGGGGACGTTCTCATCTAGACATGACATCAAACTTGCATATGAAATTTTGTGACGATCGGACAAGAACTACGGTTTGCAGCCTGTGCTAAAGGAAAATGTGAACAGACTCACAGACTAACAGACTTTGTCAAGTTAAGCTAATAAAAATTAGTTGCAATTATAGCCTAATCTTGGTATGGGCTAACATGCTGCAGAAGACTATTGCATCCATAATCACTATTTGTGACAGAGACATGAATTATTGCTATTTCCTGATTTTGTACCTGGGTTACATCTTCAGACGATCAACAGTTTAAAATGATGTTCAGCATTAACCAATGATCAGCATGGGTGTTTGCATCTGCCTGAAGTATAGCTGCTCTGTTGGCCAATAATTGTCCAACAGAGCAGCTGTACTTCAGGCAGATGCAAACACCTGTGCAGCTGATGACTGGTTGATGCTCAACATCATTCCACCATTGATTCATACTACATCATTCAACTTGGCGAAATTTCGCGTGACCTGGCGACAATTTGGTGCAACCCATTTTTCGTTGTGTGTTTTTCATTTTAGGTAACCTCCACATGACCCAAACAGCTGTTCGCCTCAAATCAATAGGCACAAACTGGTGAAATTCCCAGTTGCATATAAGACAACAATGTATTGCTTGAAGTATCAGTATTTTTAACAGTTAAAAATACTAATACATTAAGCAGTACATATTTGTCCTATAAATAACAATAGTGTGCAGGGGGTTAAATATTTAACACGTCCACTATTTTCTTAGTACATGTAAGGATGGTATGGGTCTGCATGTGAAAGTGGGGTGGGGTGGGGGGTTACATAATGAAGCTGCATACCAAATAAGGAAGATATTGTGTGAACATGTTATGATTCAAAAAGAGTGGAAACTTCAATCTAAAATTTACAAAGACCAATCAACGACCTTCACTGTGCAAATATGAAGTGAGCATATGAAAGCAGATTGCATGATTAACCCTCTGCACAATGACGTTGAAAAATCAAAACTTCAACCTGCGAATTTTTCCAACTAGGAACTTAACCAATTCACTTATGTTTAACAAGAGCTCACTGAGCTCTACAAAACAAGAGTGAATTGGTTAAATTCCTAATTTTATTCAGAAACAAAATTTATAGCTTGAAGTTAGGTTTGGGTGAAAATTTTTTTTTAAATTTAAAAGAATAAGAATTTAAAAAACACTTTTCTCTAGCATGTGCACTGAGTAAAGAAACATATTAAACAAGGAAAATGTGTCTTGAATCTGTGTTGATTAAGACAAGCGTGAAAAAACTTGAACCTAAAACTTAAAACCCTCAAATGACTTAGCCCTTGAGGAGAATATGGGGTATACATATGATAGGGGTTTACATGATGAAGGGGCATTTCAGGTAAGGGAGAAAACCTTCAACACAGGGTGACTTAGAGGAGGTTGATAAAGCTATAATCAAAAATCCTACAAAGTCTAAAAAACTTTTAAAGTTTTAATCTAGAAATAATGAAAGTTCAACAAATGAGCCTGATCAGTACCTTCTCTGAGGGTACATAGTTTATATTTCAACAAGAATCCGAGAATCGATTCACGCAAAGATTTGCACAATTCAAGAATTCTGCTAGGATTCGTGTGAAACGAGGTCAGTCAATTTAACCCTTTACCTAACATAGCGGCAGTAGATTAAACAATAACATGACCTGGAATATCCTTACACTTTGTAAATAAATGGTACAAATATGACTGTCATTGGAACCGGTTCAATGAGCCGGTTGCAATAACATCCATATTTGTAAGGTTTTATTGGTAAATATTGTTGTTTTTTTTAAATTATCAAATGCAATTCATGTTTTAAAAATTAAAAAACTCTGTTGGGTAAAGGGTTAACAACTTAACATGTTTTGTCAGTATACAACAGGGGGTCAACCATGGTGATCTCATGGGATCCAGGGACACACCTAGTAGGCATGGGTTCTCGCAACCATTTTCGCAAGAAACCAAATTGATTCTACCAAATTTAGATGAAAAATAAACCTTGGGGCATAAGGTGATTTGGATCTGAAGGGGAGATATCTACTGAAGATATAAATCAAATATGTAAACAATATAGTGAAGACAATGGTATGCATAGTTCATTACAAATGTTTATGCTATTGCCACAACCATTAGAACTAGCAAAACCCATGTCTTGCCTCAACTAAAGCAGCCAGACAAAAAGCCAAAGAATGCTTTACAGTATCTTTTAAAAATGGCAACATATGGACTTCTGCTACTTTATCAAATAACCTTTAACCCTTTCAACACTGGTGGTATCTTCCATGGCAGTTAAATGGCAGAAATTGGAAGAGTCCATATCCATTATTTGGGGGTAGAACAATTAATATTTTCAACGTGCAGCCTTCGGCTTCAGGCTGCACGTTGAAAATATTAATTGTTCTACCACACATGTTCACTTAGTAGCCATCCTACGTAATGAAATTATGACATATCGTGTTCCTGGACCGGAAAAGCGGCCTCTCATGTTGAGTTAACCACACAAGTTGCAGAAAGCTGCACAATAGAAATTACTCCCTACCAATTCTCTGTCGATTTAAAAAAAAACATAGCCCAGCTCCTCTCTCAAGAATTAAAGTGTCGGGTTTATTCCAGTGTGAAGTGCAAGTCATTTTTGAAAGATAAGAAAAATTAAATATAAAATAATTTTCTCTTCTGGCCAACTTCCAGGAAATTGTTTCATAGACTGAGGACACAGAATATATATGTTCATCTGGAAATTCAAATAAACTTTTAATTCATCAACTTTTAGGTTTCAATCTTTTCTCTATAATCTGTTGCTGCTTGAGTCTTCTTTCTTCATCCCGTTTATTCTTATTGGCAACAGCAAATTTCATCTCCGAGATTAACCGATCAACATTTTTCTGAAAAAAAGTTTAAAATATGAAAAAATTTATAGTAATTTATATATTTTTTATACTTACCAATGACCCAGACTTAGCTGGTGCTAACCCCAAAATATCTAGGGCCAAACACAAATTTTGCCTCCCAATCCCCAAAATTTGCATGCAAAACTGAAAATTAGAAGTCCTATCTGGTCCACCATACATTTTACCCTCCGCACATGCGCAGACACCAGGAAGTCACCGACTCTGGTGCCAATAAATCATTCCTTGTAGAAAAAAGGATTATAATAATTCAGCAGGGAGATATGAGTGCCCAGAACTGCCCACTCATGGGAGGGCCATTCCTGTCTGGGTCATTGTTAAGTATAAAAAATATATAAATTACTATAAATTTTTTCATATTTTTTTACTGTAACCAATGACCCAAACTTAGCTGAATCGAAAAAGACAGAGGGCCTAGAACTTCCGAAATAGTCGATCAACATAAATCAAATCCTTCAATCCATGATGAAGAAATTAGAATTTACATGTATGTCTCTTTATACCATAATAGAAGAGACATATCCTAATATGGATCCCAATTATGTAAATCCTACATCTAAGCATAAAATAATGTTAATTAGGATGTAACAAATAAACCATTTTTGAGACTAGTGTGGACTAGGCCCTAAAAATTATTATGGCATACTGAGAATGAGAGAAAATTTCCCATAAACCTATGCCACACAATAATACTGCAGCTGATCGCCGAACATAGAACAGACAAGACGCTTCCTCAATAGTTACATACCCCATAAGGCAGAGAAGTGGACAAAATGACCCCCCCCCCTTTTTTGAACATAACTTCAAAAGAAAGAGGGGAGAGTTCTGGAATCAATAAGCAGAACCTGGAAACGATATAAATAAATATCGATCAGGCACTCAAAAAATTTAATTCATGAATAATAAATGGTGCTTAATGCCACTTCACAAGCCAAGGCTATAGCGATGATTTTGGTAAATAACATTATCCGCTACAAAATATGCACTGCAGATGCCGTATACAGGTACGACGAAACCAATGAGAAATCAATTATAACAAAAACATACAAAAGCGGGATAAGATGAACAATCTCTGCAGAGAAAACACGCTTCAAGATCATTCACAGGAGGCCTCTGTAATATTAAATCCAGTAAAAAACACTCTCCAACGTGTACTATTTGGTATCTACAACTATAAACACGTGAGAATATGCGATTTGAGAACCGACAAAATAGAGACCAGGATCTAGAAATGGAAGTAGGTATGACAAACCGGCTATAACATAAGAAAATAAATACCGGAAACAAATGCAACAGAACTGCATATATGCCTATGATGGCGCCATCCAACACGACCCAGACGCAAAGTATGTATGTATTAAAAAATATTTATGCAACGGGTGTGTGTGTGTGTGTGTGTGTGTGTGTGTGGGGGGGGGGGGGGGGAATTTGAATATATGTCGAAACCTCCTCACCCACATTACTTCATCATTGCTGGTGCTGACAGCAATAATATAGTGACCATAAAGCTCTTTCACATCTGAAATACTCTGTAATGCCACTGAGAGCGGAGAATGACATGAAGAATAAAACTTCCCTTAAAGAAGAAAACCCTCTAATGGGGAAGCTTCTGGCGAATGCTCAATAGAAGACCCCATAACCTCAATGAAATCAATAGAAAGAAATGAACTGAAGGATACACATATCCTATCATTCATTCCTATGAAAATGGCTGTGCGTCAAATGTATGCGCTCAAAAGCCTTATACTAGCGACACAAATAATGGAAACTATTATTCCCATGTGCCGAAAACTTAACTATCCTGAAGAGATCCCACATAAGATCATGTAATAGCCAAACAGTTAGAATAAGCGCAAGATATAGCCAGAGCTTACTTATGCGCTGAAATCTTAAGCATCGACTGCTAATTGGAAGATAAATAACCCAAGCAGTACGAATAGCTAACTGACTTATTTAACAAAAGAATGAACATAAACATCCCTTCTATTGAAAAATAATGATAAAAGAAGCGTTACTTCTCTTCTGATAAACTCTGATCTGCATTTATAAATACATGAATGGAAAAAAATTCGATGATTTAACGTAAACAATGAGACATCATTGAATATGTGATTTCCAATAACCGAGGGTCCCAAGATCCCTGCATAGAGAGACCCTCGGACTCAGGATTGTAACGCAATATGTGAACTCACGTCCGAAATAATTGAGAAAACCGTAATATATGCCCAAACTTGACCTAATGTTAAAAGATTCTCTAAAACAAAACAGGTCAAGAGGGAAAAACGTCTATCACTCCAGTTAATAACTGGAGTAGACATGTGTGTATGCGACCCATCGAAATAACATTCCAAGCCGTTTCACACAACTCCATCCGGCACATAAAACTATCGCTGTTAATGCATCAGGTAACAGATAAACACAAGCAAAACAGCTGGTTAATTCGCTCTGTGAACAACAGATGAACCAGCCAAATGAATAGTGGGATACGTGTATCCTATCATAAATCCCATGAGACATTATCTAGTTCACAAAACAAGTGATCTAAAGAACTATACTCGCTACAATTGCCGAACGTTCACTTTTCGACTGAAAGATAATCATAAATAACCTAATTATCCACTTCCAGTCAAAATCGGCCGGACCGAGTTCTCTAAGAGCCTCGAACCACCGGCTCAGGGGAGTCTGATCAGTAACACAGTCTGACGAGAAACCCCTATCCAAGTGGCTGTATAGACAATCCTAAAGAAATATATATAGGAGAGATACCTATACCTTCGCTATGAGCCCTTATAAGCAAATTGAGTCTAGTACTAACTCTCCAACTCTTTCTGTTGGCTGTGGTCGATTAGACCCCAACTTAAAGAGTCGAGTATAGATGCTTTCTTGTAGTTTAATCCTACAATAATGAAAGCTTACCATCAAAGACTTAGGTATACCTATACCTTTGCTATGAGTCCTTATAGACGATCTGAGTGTAGGACAACTTCTCGTACTCTTTCTGCTGGTGTTGGTACATTAGACTCCAACTTGAAGAGTCGAGAATTGATTCTTACCATAAAGACTAGAGTTGGAAGACTAAAGCGACCTATGGCAAGTTTTCCACCTAGTCAAATGCAAAGATGAAGACACAAGGCTTCGTTGCATCAGAATAACTCCCACTTGACATTAGTTAAGACCGAGATATAAATACTAGGTCTGGACAGAATTTTAAAAGGTACAAACGACCACAAAATTCCTTTCCATATAGACGATGCGTCCAGTACTTAAAATTAAAGTACATAAGACCATGAGACTAAATTCGCTCTAAGAAATTATCTTCTCAATTGCGTCTGAGCAAACAGCTAAATGATGAAGGTAAGGCTAAAAATAGGATCTTAGCCTGCTCAAGCAACGCAGAGGAATTCTCCACATCTTCCCCTGTTGTTTTTAAAAGTATGTGAACAATCACAAGCGATTAAAAATACAGAGAAAGAAGATAAGAAACCGAATTATTTTTTCCCGTAGGAAGTTAAATATGGTGTCGTCTACACAATTGAAGACCTGTGACACCCTTGTAGACTTAACCGGAAAGAGATCTTATTACCATGCTCTTTACCCGGATGAAGTCAGCGTCCAACTATGCTAGCAGTTTCTAATAATTGCTCGCAGCATTTTGATTCACTGGAACAAGTTCAAGGAAATGATAATGTATGGTATCTATATCATCCAAGAGTTGTTCCGGAAGGAAAAGTTATCCTTTCCATCATACGTTCAAATCAGTTAGAATCACAGTCACCTGCATCTAAACAGGAAGGTGACTGGACCAAATAAGCACCATGCAACAGCTCAAGATTTGAAACTGGCGTTGAGTGCTTCTGCCTTAGCAGGAATACTGCAATAAGCTGTGCAACTGCGACAGCAAGTCTGTCACAGAGGCCTGAGGAGCAGCGGTCATGAATAGCCTCTTTGCCGGCTGCTCCTAGGACAGAGAGTCCAATATAGTTATTACTGCGGGCGACCCGATGAATGAAGCCTCATCTCCTTGGCTACTAGATGGTGCAACTTTCTTCACAAAGATGGACCTTTTGACGATGCAGACTGAAAATCCTGAGTCACTTAGCCAATGTGCGGTCGGGAGGGCTTGGTAGACGCTAAAGAAGCAAAACTGTAGCCATCCCCGGCTAAGAATTGAACTAAGCCTACCGGACAATAGCTATTATGTAAGCTCTGATTGACGCAAGTTCCTACCAACAACACCCGGCTCCAGATGTTGTTGAAAGAGAAAGAGGGGTCTCTCTCTTGCTCGCGGTCCGGAGAGACCTGGACGAGCGTACCTCATAACTTACTGTCTTCTTCCTTCCATCAACACTGGGTGAGCATGATTCGATTAAGCAGTGCTCGCTACACTCTTATTCTCTCTCGACCGCCATGGACATACCCGGCATCACATCACCCACATGCGAGTGAGATCTGCCGGTTGAGCTAGCTGTAAACAAGGGACGTAAACCTCTTTTGAAGCCTAGCCCTTGTCTAAAATCATTGAGCACTTTTCCACTAGCTCTAAATACAATGCATATAGGACACATCCGGAGTCACGGTCCTCGTATTCAATCTTAACCGTTTCACCGGCGACAGAGAACTGAAACCACTCATCAGGTTTTACAGCCCTGTGCAATATAAAGATCACTTTGTCCGTTATGTAGAGAAAAACATAAGACTAACCGACCCTGGCTGCCTATTAGACGGGATGTCCCGGACAGGAGGCATGGACGTATACTCCGACTGACGTAAGTTCCTACCAACAACATCTGTCCCCAGATGATGCTGTAATAGAGAGAGGCCTCTCTCTTGCTCGCGGTCCTGGATGACCTGGACGAGCGTACCTCAGAACTTGCTGGTTTCCTCCTTCCGTCGTCGCTGGGTGAGCATAATTGCTTATCATATTGTTTGCTCCACCCTATATCATCTCCTAGCCCGGATCATATACACCCGGCGTCACAGTTCTCAGAGCCCTGAGTAACTACTTCATCGGTCGAGCTAACTGGCGACAATGGACTTGTGCAGTCGTGTGTGCTTTTCGAACATAGAGGAAGCTATAAGACTGGCCGACACCAGCAGTCTATGGAAGGAGCGTCCCGTGGACCTAAGTTCCAACTGACACAAGTTCCTACCAACAACCTCTGACCCCAGATGTTGTTATAAGAGAGAGGGACCTCTCTCTTGCTCGCGATCACGGAAGACCTGGACGAGCATACCTCAGAACTTGTCTGACAGACACAAGTTCCTACCAACAACCTCTGACCCCAGATGTTGTTTTAAGAGAGAGAGGCCTCTCTCTTGCTTGCGATCATGGAAGACCTGGACGAGCATACCTCAGAACTTGTCTACTTTCTCCTTCCCGTGCTTCCTCCTTTCCGTCGTCGCAGGGTGAGCATGTTCGTATCTTTATAGTGCTCGCTGCACCCTTATTCCTCTTCTTGACCGCTACGGACATACCCGGCATCACATCACCCACATACGAGTGAGATCTGCCGGTTGAGCTAGCTGGCGACAAGGTCGTCAATCCTACTAAGGATCTAGGCACTTGTCTAATTCCTTGAGCACTTTTGCCACTAGCTCTTCATTGATTTGCGACGACGGAAGCACACTCCCTGACGGCGTCACGAAGCCACACCATGTTCTTGTTCCTCTGTAAATAGAAACTAAAAAACTATAGTGACATTTTGACGAGAGGACCAGCCGAGTCCCCTCGCCGCGATATGGCCGATAGTGTCCACTCGCCTAACACAAACCATGACGCCCGTCATTCAGATTATCAAATCTGACACATGAAGTAGAATTAGTGGTAGTACATCAAGTAAACTCATTACAAAGACCAAGTAAATAAAGGAAAGGTTTCCTCTTTTTACCATACTATTAGATAAAAATAATTACCTAAATGCTAATGTATGTCATTGTACCACCACCAAACCAACATATAATATAAGATAACATTAAAATATAATCAATGAAATAAATATATCCAAAAGAAAAACTCTTTCAAAAATAAAATAAAAATTTTTGAAAAAATTTTCCTAATATAAGAGCCCAAGTTCCCAAAGGGAACAATGAGCCCCAAAAAACCTAAGTGTGGACAAAATTATAAAACCTGTGTAAAATTAACTACCACACTATCAGAATATTTAGTGTTACTTACAACTGTTGTTCCTAAACAAAAATAGGAAACTACCTAGAGTAATGTAATGTAAACAAAACACCAGAATCAAGACCCCAGGCAACACGGCCCAAAGTCAGTAACAGAAACAAGACTATCCGATGTAAAGCAAGATCTTCCTCAGAAGAAAAAACGATACATTGGATGTATGATGCATGACCAAAACGCCCAAACACCCCAAGGATGAGGACGTAACCCTGGGGATGTACAGAATAATTTTCTGTATAAAACGTTAAACTCCCAATAAATTTTATAAAAAATTTTATTAAAACAAGCCAAAAAGCTTGGGAGCTTAACTGGGGGGATCAAGGGAAGGCAGGAAAGGAAAACTAAATAAACAGTGGATAGATCATAATCAATCGGTGATAACGTCAGGCTCCTGTCCCGAAATTAAGGAACATGAACTAATTTTAATAAATATTATAAAATTACAGCCCTGAACGTTTCAAACCACCGTGTCTTCCTTCCTTCATCCAGTTCTGTCCTTGGATCCACCAATTTAACCATTGATTGGTGTCTGGCATCATTATTAATTGAGATTTAAAAGCACAAATATCAGTTTGTTGTTATCTGACAAGGGCCAAACAAAGAAATGATTTATTGGCTCCAGATTCGGTGACTTCCTGGCATCTGCGCATGCGCAGAGGGTAAAATGTATGGAGGGCCAGATAGGACTTCTAATTTTCGGTTTTGCATGCAAATTTTGGGGATTGGGGGCAAAATTTGTGTTTGGCCCTAGATATTTTTGGGTTAGCACCAGCTAAGTCTGGGTCATTGGTTACAGTATAAGAATATTAAAGGTGTGCTATTGCAGTTGAGTCCACTTAACTGGATATCTCTTAACTGTGTAACTCTGTTAACAGAATATAACTTCCAAACACAAAACCATTTACCATACATTCAGTACAAATTTGACTTGTTAAATGCACATATGTTATTGAGTAAACTCCTGTTAATTGAATAAACATTTTTATAATATGTTGAGAAATTACCCTGCCAATCATCAAATATTCCCCTTTTTCAATTTTCCATGAGCTCCGTTGAACAAATATTATAAAGATGATGACTTGGATTGAAGTGGACATTGGAGATTGTCTACCCAAGGAACACATGTTCTCCGAGGTGGTAGCTGGTAAGGGTCTACCTGGAACCAGGGGCCAATACTATAAAACTTTTACAAGTGTATTTTTTAGAATTGTACTTTATAATTATGACCATAAACAGGTTAAAATGAACCACTGTCTTTTTCAAAGATGTGCCAATTTGCCAGTTGGCAAATTGCCATATCTTTTAAAATGCTAATGATTCATTTTAGTCAGTTATATAAAGAGGTAGAAAATACATTTCTAGAAAATAAATTGTAAAAGTTTTATAATATTGGCTCCAGGTCATCGTTATTTTTATTGTACTGAATAAGTTGTGTTTATAATTGAAACACAAATTTAATCTGGATATGACAACAAATTCAATATTCACTTCGATTTTGGAAAGGTTGTTAACTAACACCCTATCACCTCATTGTTCTGGCTTTGACACTGGTTGACTCCCACACTTTACGTTAAGTTGGAATTATTATGCGGAAACCATAAACCGTGAGTATGTCCAAATAGAACTGAGCAAAGGATAACTTCTTACAACTGGAAATTTAAATTTAAAAGTAAATTTCCTTTCCTATTATACCTACCGCAATTGTTTACAACAGGCTTGCACTACAGTGGAAGACGTTAACTCCGAAAATATACTCTCTATTTTGATCTTTCCCAAGTGATTTGGGAAAGAAAAGTGGTGCAAAAGCAACAAGAAAAAATAAGCTAAAACTGGGCCGAGCACCATCGGCGCACACCCAGTAGGGGATGCTCTTCTCTAGTACAATTCCACGACTTCCGGCAGTCACCAATGAATCATTCTTTTGAGTCCGCCAACATAGGAGTTATGTGATCAACAGGGAGGAAGGATTTTTACCTGAATAAGAAGACAGGAGGGCCTCCATGTAAACAATTGTGGTAGGTATAATAAGAAAGGAAATTTACTATAAAAGTTAAAAAATGTATAGTAATTTATATATTTTTTGTACTTACCAATGACCCAGACATAGCTGGTGCTAACTCTTAAAAATGTAGGGCCAAACACAAATTTTGCCCCCCAATCCCCAAAATTTGCATCTAAAACCAAAGAAAACATGTCCTGAATGGCCCTCCATACTTCACCTCTACTGCGCATGCGCAGTGTCAAGGACGTCCCAAAATTGGCGCCATTAATCATTCTTATAATCAGTGCCTGGTAAGCGCTATGTACTCAGCGGGGAGGTATGAGTTCCCAACTCCTGGGAGGGCCATCCCCGTCTGGGTCATTGGTAAGTATAAAAAATATATAAATTACTATAAATTTTTAACATTTTTATACTGTACCAATGACCCAGATATAGCTGAATAGTAAAAAGGCTGGAGGGCTTAGGACATAGAGGAAAGTTAAAAAATTTATAGTAATTTATATATTTTTTATACTTACCAATGACCCAGACAAAGCTGGTGCTAACTCTTAAAATATAGGGCCAAACACAAATTTTGCCCCCCAATCCCCAAAATTTGCATCTAAAACCAAAGAAAACATGTCCTGAATGGCCCTCCACATTTCACCTCTACTGCTCATGCGCAGTGTCAAGGACGTTCCGAAATTGGCGCCATTAATCATTCTTATAACCAGTGCCTGGTAAGCGCTATGTACTCAGCGGGGAGGTATGAGTTCCCAACTCCTGGGAGGGCCATCCCCATCTGGGTCATTGGTAAGTATAAAAAATATATAAATTACTATAAATTTTTTAACATTTTTATACTGTACCAATGACCCAGACATAGCTGAATAGTAAAAAGGCTGGAGGGCCAAGGGCATAGGGCAAGTTGGAATACGCTCAATATATAAAATAGAGTCATCCCCTCTAGGGAAAAAGAAGTATTAGGCCTTACATGTATCTTTCATATTTATGATAAATTAGAAAGATACAACACCTTCCAAAATTGAACATCATACATCCATGTACTCTATTTATATCTAGTATAATCCTTATACTAATAATTTTTAAAGTAAGCCAATAAATAAAGTAAGTCTAGAGAATAAAGACTCTTTATACTTCTTAAAAGTGTCTGAGGATTGTATAATAACGTCCGTTGACACGTGCTATATTCAAAAGCTATACTTTAAAAACTAAGACCTGAATGAATTTTTAAAACATAAACTTCTCACTAAAAAACCATCCCAATAACATCTCAGAATTACTAACTCCGGAGGAGGTATCCCCTTGTTTTCATAGTAAAACAGGTGACCCAAGGGAACACCCTCCCCCCCCCCCCCCCCCCCCCCCCCCTTTTTCTTGCCCTGGGTCAAATAGCCCAGAGCGAAGAGGGCAGCAGAATGGAGTCACTGCCGAAACAGACAGCCTACCTAGCTATAGTAGCAACTGTTAAGTGAATGACATTCTGAGCAGTAGATAATAGACCTAACAATAGAGGCCTCCAGAAATGGACTCAATATTTCTGAGATAAAAATTCATGAATGTGGATGGCTGAGCGCAATGAGCAGCCTTCAAAAATCTACAATAGCAAAACTATTAATGTAAGCCCAAGATGTAGAAGAACTCTTACTTCATGAGCCGAAATCTTAAGCACAACTGCTGAGTCAATGATATACCATAAGCAGTATCGATAGTTAATTGAATCCATTAGCAATAGAATGGAGCGTAACGTCCTTCTATTAGGCATCAAAGACAGAAGAAGCTTACGCCCATAGTAATAAACAGATATCTGTTTATAAATACGTAAACTCTAACCGGACAGAGTAAAGGCCTATGCCCGTACGAAGACGGAAGGACCTTAATAACAATAGGTTCCGGATATTTATTAGGAGCCTGACTCTTATGCAAAAATCCAACCTAAATAGTAAAGGAAGTAGTGATTCCGAAACTACGAAAGTGAGAATCATCCACCGATAGTGCATGAAACTCACTGACTCTTCAGAAAAAGAGAAGCCAAGAGAATTACTGTCTAAAAGGTCAGAATTTGAAAACTACTGTTTCCAGAGGCTCAAATGATTACTTAGCTAAATAAGAACCAAAGTTAAATTCCGTATAGAAATTTAATCTAATGATTCTAAGTCTATTTATCGAAAAGTTACTAACTGACTTAGATAAAGAGACATAAGACTCAATTGTAAACTATCATAGAGTGCATAGGTATGAGATAACATAAACCTATAACCCTAATAGTAACAGGCTGCAGTAGATCTTGTCAAACAAGTATACTAGAAAGTTGCAATGACTAGTATGGAGGGATCAACAATATCAACATAGTGATCCTTACACCAACGACGGAAGAGCCTCCACTTTAGCCGCATAGTCTAGCGAAGAAGAGGTTCTCCTACAGTAAGAAATCGTGTCCAAAGCTCGTCCAGTACAATGCTTACAATGCAAAAAGGACCACACAACGGAATTCGTGAAGGTTGAGACCTTGCGGGTTGTGATGAAGATAACACGATTTTTCCCAGCGAAAAAAGATCCTCTCATGGAGGAAGTTTTCGCGTTAAGTCCCACAGTAGACCTCAGAGTAAATTTACCCACGGTCTCTGTGAAGACAGAGATGCTATCAACAGAAATGTATTGTGGTTGTTTATCTTAGCAATACTTGCTGAAACAACAGCGCAGGAGGATACGCATATCCTAACATTCCGTCCTATTAGATCAATAGAGCGTTAATAACATAAGCTCAGAGATCCGGACATGTAAACACATACGTCTGCAATTGATTAGCAAGTTGTGTCGTAAATAAATTATCATTGGGTGCTCCCATTGATAGCAAATCTGATTGAATACTTGTTTGTTGAGAGTCCATTCCGACGGCAACAAGCGACCCATAAGTGAAAGGGAGTCCGGTAATACAATCAGACGACCCGGAATATGACGGACCAAAGCAGAACTTGGTGTACTATAACAAAAAGAAGGATTCTTTCCATTAAATTGAATAACGGAAACGAATGAGTGCCTCCCTGGTTCCGGAGATACGCCACTACTGTTGTATTATCGGACAGGATTTGTACATGCGTTTCTGAATAATGTTCATCCAATGACATAAAGCAAGCCTAAAAAACATTATTCCGTGGAAGATAAGTGCTTGCCTAGAGACTGCGGAACCCAAAGACCCTGGCACTTCAAATCCGTTGGGATCAATATTGCATCCCAACCTGTTTGACTGGCAACCGTCAATTATAAAACTCGGATCCGGCAACTGCAGTGGCACTCTCTGAGTCAACCACCGAATGTTTGCCCCAGTCTAAATCTCTTGCTACACTAGATAGACAAGAGAACGTGTAATCGAGCAATTCATGGATTGCTGAAAAGTTGCCGTCGAAGAGAAGCTTCTCCGAGACCGAAGCGACTCTGAGAGAGTTCTTCACCTTACTATCCACGCGCGTGGATGTAGCTAGGGCTGTGTCACGTCTAACCAACTCCAGGTAGCCAATGAAGGGCGGAGTTATACGTGAACAAACTACTGCCCTCAAAAGAAATCACATTGAGAATCATATCCCGGAATTCTTTCTCTTGAAGACGTAATGATAACGCCTCAGTAAGGTGGATTACGTATGATAAAGCGTCTAAGTTTAGTCTATTAGACATCATTGTCGTTTCCAACATTGTGGTTGGAAAAGACATAAACGGCGAAAAAGATAATTTGCAGTCTTTAACCACGCTGTCTAGACGCATATGAACTCTCGGTATGCCCTGTTCTGCCAAAATAAATTATTCCTATAAATGATAAAAGGCAGAATTGAGCATTGCGGACAAGAAACTAAACTATCATGCTTGGTAGCAAGCTTATATATATATATAGCGTCGATAAATAATACACATGTTCTAATGACATTATTGGACTGTGTCGGTAAGTCAGGGACAATGTCCCTGAACCGATCCAAAATTCCGTGTCCAATGACGCTATAAGTCTCTTATCAAACATCGCAGCAATGTAGTCCGAAGGAACAACCACTGGAAGATAATGCCGGAAGAAATGTATGGCAGCTTCCGATGTTCCGAAAGGGAAAACTCGAAATCGTCCGAATCCCTTTCGCCATCCTGTCGAACCCTATAAAGCATTCGGTCGTCCGAACCTAATGCAACCGCGGACCGCACCGACCCAGCGCCGTCGGATAATTCCTGATCCGACCGAGAAACTGTCGATTGCTGGGATGCTGCGAAAAACTGTGCTAACTTGGATAGCACGTCCGTCACTGAGGCCTGTGGAGAAGCGGTCTTACGATGCATTGCCGCTGGAAGCTCCGTGATCGTTACCCCGTGCATACTACTATTATGCGAGCGAACGGAGTGTATAGGCCTCGTGTCCCTTGGCTACCGGATGGCGTGACCTGTTCGCCGTGGAATCACTGAATGACGAAACTGGTCGGATACTCGAGGTCACGTAGCCAATGTGTGGTCGTGTGCACTGCTGTGAGGATGAGGAAGCATTATCGACAGTCTCTCGGACTGTCAATATAACGGAGCGTCCCGAGCGGCGGACATATGCTCCGAATGTAAAATATCTGAACCACAACATGCGGTCCCCTATGTTGTTGGACGAGAGAGGGAGCTCTCTCGCTCACAGCCCGGACGGACCTGGACAAGCCAGGAACCAGACTAACAGGCTTCCTCCGATCTGTCCTCAATCCGCCGTCACTGGGTGAGTACTAAAGTTATTATAGTGCTCGCATCACCCAAATCTCCTTCCTAGACCGCAACGGACGAACCCGGCAGTCGAACCATTCGATGAATGTACGCTACACCGGGTGAGCTAGCGAATGTCACTCCGTCGATCCTACAAGGGACCTCTTAGGCGACAGACATATTCCATGAGCACTTATTGCCGCTAGCTCTTCATTAACTATGACGACAGAGGCACACTTTTGAAAGACATCTCCGTAACTTTGCGAACAAGAAACCAGAAATGCTTGGTAATAGCAAGCATATAATAATAAATATATAGCGTCGTTCAATAATTCGAAAGTTTGTGTGACATTATTGGACTATGTCGGAACTGAGGGATGATGTCCCTGAACCGAACCAAAAATTTCTAAGTCCACCGACGCTATCAGTTTCTTATCCGGCATCGCAGCATTCTGGTCCGATGAAAGAACCTGTAGAAGATCAAGTCAGATGACATACACAACAGCATATGTTGTTCCGAAAGGGAAAGCTCGAAATCCTCCGAATCCCTTTCGGTATCCCGCCAGACCGGATGAAATATTCGGACGTCCGTACCCGCTTCCGCGGAGCGTCCCGACCCAGCATCGTCGGATAAAACATTATGCGACAGATTCAGTTGTTGCTGGGATGCTGCGATAAGCTGTGCTATTTAGGATAGCACGTCCGTCCCCGAGGCCTGTGCAGTAGCGGTCTTACGATGCATTGCCGCCGGAAGCTCCGTGTACGTTGACTCCCGCACACTTTCCTATGCGAACGTCCGGAGTCTGCAGGCCTCGTGTCCCTGGCTACCGGATGGTGTGACCTGGTCGTCGATGATTCTCTGACTGGCGAAGCTGACTGGAAATCCGAGGTCACGTAGCCAAGAGCAGTCGTGTGCGCTACCATGAGAATGAGGAAGCCTTATTGACAGTCTCTCTGGACTGACTATATGTCGGAGCGTCCCGAGCGGCGGACGTATGCTCCGAATGCGAAACATTTTGTACCACAACATCTGGGGCCAGATGTTGTTGTACGAGAGAGGGGCCTCTCTCGCTCGCCGTCCGGATGGACCTGAACGAGCTAGGAACCGGACTAAAAGGCTTCCTCCGTTCTCCCTCTAATCCGCCGTCACTGGGTGTGCATTTGGTTGATTTATAGTGCTCGCATCACCCCAAAACTCCTTCTAGACAGCAACGGACGAACCCGGCTGCCGAACCATTCGATGAATGGACGCTACACCGGGCGAGCTAGCGGACGTCAAAGGCCGTCGAACCTACTAGGGTCCTCTTAGGCAATTGGCGTATTTATATGAGCACTTTTCCGCTAGCCCTTCATTAATTGTGACGACGGAGGCACACTGTTGGAAGACATCACGGATACATCACCCTAATCTTGATCGTCTGAAATAGAAATTGATAAAGTAGAGTGACCCTGCGGGGAAAGGACCGAAATGTCCAATTCCCCACTAACATACCGTGACATACGCTTCCCATGTAGTCATCGAAATCATCACATACAGAACAGGAGTTAGTGCGAGTACACTGACTACATATAGAATGATTATAAAAGTCAGAGGAAGACTTCCTCTAATTACAATTGATCAAAATCCTTTCAATGTGAAAAGAAAACAAAGTCCTGGTACTCGCACCAACCCCTGACAATCAAAATACATAATAATATGATCCATTAACATAGAAAAAATAATTGAAAACAAAATATTTTGAAAAAATATTTTTTCAGAACAGCCCAAGTTTCTGAAAAGTAACGTTGAGCCCCAATGGATCCCAAGCCTAAGTGTGGGCAAAAATTTTAAAAATATTTTAAACAATTTATGCAACACTTACGAACAATAATAATGTATCTAGTTATGATTAAATTAACATCAAGATATTATTTTCAAGAAATCCCCCCTCACACAGAGGGCTGTTGTAAATGTAAACAAAAAGTGTAAAAACACTAAAATAAGACTCCAGGCACCCAGGCCCGAAATCAGTTACCAATAATACACTATCTGATGCAAAACAGAGACTTCCAGGGAAGAAACTGCAGAACATCAGATGGTAGATGCAGAACACAACGCCTAACCACCCAGAGGTGAAGACGTAAACATGGGGAAAAGAACAGAATTCATTCTGTTATTCAGCTAAAACTCCCAAGAAATTTTAGTAATAATAATTACAGAAAATATGCCAAAAGCATGGGAGAATAGCAAGAGGGGACTTGAAGGAAAGGGAGAGAGGAAAACACTGAAAAATCAGTGTAACTTGATAACAAGAATGACAACAAAATGGCTGCTGCCTCGAAAATAGGTAACTTAACATAATTTCATTAAAAAATTTTAAGTTACAGCCCTGATAATTTTCTGTCACACATTTTTCCTCTCCTCCTTCTATATCCTCCTTAGAATCACCATTTCACTAATATTTATGTGTCTGGCATCATTTAAACTGAGATTTACAAGCACAAAGATCAGTCAGATGTTAACTGATGAAGGGCCAAACTAAGAATGATTAATGGCGCCAATTTCGGAATGTCCTTGACACTGCGCATGCGCAGTAGAGGTGAAGTGTGGAGGGCCATTCAGGACATGTTTTCTTTGGTTTTAGATGCAAATTTTGGGGATTGGGGGGCAAAATTTGTGTTTGGCCCTATATTTTAAGAGTTAGCACCAGCTATGTCTGGGTCATTGGTACAGTATAAAAATATCCAATAAGCTCAACTATATAAAATAGAGTCATCCCCTCGAGGGGAAAAGGAGTATTAGGCCTTACATGTATCTTTCTTATTTATGATAAATTAGAAAGACACAACACCTTCCATAATTGAGCATCATAACATCCATGTACTCTATTAACATCCAGTATAATCCTTATACTAATCATTTTTAAAGTAAGCCAAAAAATAAAGTTAGTCTAGAGAATTGAGACTCTTTATACTCTTTTAAAAGTGTCCGAGGATTGTATAATAACGCCCGTTTGACACGGGATATATTCAAAAGCTATACTTTAAAAACTATGACCTGAATGAATTTTTAAAAGATAAACTTATCACTTTAAAACCATCCCAGTAACAGCTCAGAATTACTGACTCCGGAGGAGGTATCCCCTTGTTTTCATAATAAAACAGGTGACTCAAGGGAACACCCTCCCCCCCCCCCCCCTTCTCCTTGCCCTGGGTCAAATAGCCCAGAGCAAAGAGGGCAGCAGGACGGAGTCACTGCCGGAACAGAAAGCCTACCTAGCTATAGTTGCAACTGTTAAGTTAACGACATTCTGAGCAGCAGATAATGGACCTAAACAATGCAGGCCTCCAGAAATGGACTCAATATTTCTGAGATAAAAATTCATGAATGTGGATGGCTGAGACCAATATGCAGCCTTCATTAAATCTATAATAGCGACACTATTTACGTAAGCCCAAGATGTAGAAAGAGCTCTTACTTCATGAGCCGAAATCTTAAGCACAAACTGCTGAGTTAATGATAGATTACCATAAGCAGTACCGATAGTTAATTGAATCCATTAGCAATAGAATGGACCGTAATGTCCTTCTATTAGGCATCAAAGATAGAGGAAGCTTTAAGTCCTTACTGATAAACTGAGATCTGTTTATAAATACTTAAACTCTAACCGGACAGAGTAAAGGCCTATGCCCGTACGAAGACAGAAGGACCTTAATAACAATAGGTTCCGGATATTTATTAGGAGCCTGATTCTTAACCAAAAATCCAACATAAGTAGTAAAGGAAATAGTGTTTCCGAAACTACGAAAGTGAGAATCGTCCACCGATAGTGCATGAAGCTCACTGACTCCTCAGTGGAAGAGAAGACTAAGAGAATTACTGTCTTAAAAGGCCAGAATTTGAAAACTACTGTTTCCAGAGGCTCAAATGGTTACTTAGCTAAATAAGAACCCAAGCTAAATTCCGTATAGGAATTAATCTAAGGATTCTAGGTCTATTTATCGAAAAGTTTCTAACTAACTTAGATAAAGAGACATTAGACTCAATTGTAAACTATCATGGAGTGCATAGGTATGAGATAACATAGACCTATAACCTTAATAGTAACAGGCTGCAGTTGATCTTGTCAAACAAGTATACTAGAAAGTTTGCAATGTCTAGTATGGAGGGATCAAAAATATCAACATAATGATCCCTACACCAACGACGGAAGAGCCTCCACTTTAGCCGCATAGTATAGCGAAGAGGAGGTTCTCCTACAGTAAGAAATCGCGTCCATTGCTCGTCCTGTACAATGCTTGCCGTGCAAGAAGGACCACACAATGGAATACGTGAAGGTTGAGACCTTGCGGGTTGTGATGAAGTGGACACGATTTCCCCAGCGAAAGAAGATCCTCTCATGGAGGAAGTTTTCGCGGTAAGTCCCACAGCAGACACCTGAGTAAATTTATCCACGGTCTCTGTGAAGACAGAGATGCTACCAACAGAATTGTATTGTGGATGTTTATCTAGGCAATACTTGCTGAATCAACAGCACTGGAGGATACGCATATCCTATCATTCCGTCCTATTAGATCAATAGAGCGTTAACTACATCAGCTCAGGGATCCGGACATGGAAACACATACGTCTGCAATTGATTAGTGAGTTGTGTCGCAAATAAATTATCATTGGGCGCTCCCATTGATAGCAAATCTGATTGAATACTTGTTTGTTGAGAGTCCATTCTGACGGCAACAAGCGACCCTTACGTGAAAGGGAGTCTGCTAATACAATAAGACGACCCGGAATATGACGGACCGAAGCAGAACTTGGTGTTCTAGAACAAACAGAAGGATTCTTTCCGTTAAATTGAATAACGGAACCGAATGAGTGCCTCCCTGGTTCCAGAGATACGCAACCACTGTCGTATTATCGGACAGGATTTGGACATGCGTTTCTGAATAATGTTCATCCAATGACATAGTGCAAGCCAAAATAACATCATTTCCTGGAAGTTAAGTGCTTGCCTAGAAACTGCGGAACCCAAAGACCCTGGCACTTCGAATCCGTTGGGATCAATATTGTACCCCAACCTGTTTGACTGGCATCTGTCATAATCATAAAACTCGGATCCGGCAACTGAAGTGGTACTCTCTGAGTCAACCACCGAATGTTTGCCCAAGTCTGTATCTCTTGTTACACTTGATAGACAAGAGAACGTGTATATCGAGCAATTCATAGATTGCTGAAAGGTTGCCGTCGAAGAGAAGCTTCTCCGAGACCGAAGCGACTCTGAGAGAGTTCTTCACCTTACTATCCACGCGCGTGGATGTAGCTAGGGCTGCGTCACGTCTAACCAACTCCAGGTTGCCACTGAAGGGCGGAGTTATACGTGAAAAAACTACTGCCCTTGAAAGAAATCTCATTGAGGATCATATCCTGGAATTCTTTCTCTTGGAGACGTAATGATAACACCTCAGTAAGGTGGTCTACGTATGATAAAGCATCTAAGTTAAGTCTGTTAGACATCATTGTCGTTTCCAACGTCATGGTTGGAATTGACATAGACGGCGAAAAAGATAATTCCCAGTCTTCAGCCTCGCTGTCTAGATGCATAGGAACTCTCGGTATGCCCTGTTCTTCCAATATAAATTTATTTTCCTAGAATAGATGAAAGGCAGAATAGAACATTGCGGACAAGAAACTAGACTAGCATGTTTGGCAGCAAGCTTATATATAGCGTTGTTCAATAATTCGAATGTTCCAAAGACATTATTGGACTGTGTCGGCAACTCAGGGACAATGTCCCTGAACCGATCCAAAACTCCGTGTTCAATGACGCTATTAGTCTCTTATCCAGCATCGCAGCAATGTAGTCCGACGGAACAACCTCTGGAAGATAATGCCAGAAGAAATGTATGGCAGCTTCTGTTGTTCCGAAAGGGAAAGCTCGAAATCGTCTGAATCCCTTTCGCCATCCTGTCGGACCCTATGAAGTGTTCGGTCGTCCGTACCTGATGCAACAGCGGAGCGCACCGACCCAGCGCCGTCGGATTATTCCTGATCCGACCGAGAATCTGTTGATTGCTGGGATGCTGCGATAAGCTGTGCTATTTTGGATAGCACGTCCGTCACTGAGGCCTGTGGAGAAGCGGTCTTACGATGCTTTGCCGCTGGAAGCTCCGTGTTCGTTACCCCGTACATAATTCTATTATGCGAGCGACCGGAGTGTACAGGCCTCGTGTCCCTTGGCTACCGGATGGCGTGACCTGTTCGCCGTGGAATCACTGAATGACGAAGCTGGCCGGATACTCGAGGTCACGTAGCCAATGTGGGGTCATGTGCGCTGCTGTGAGGATGAGGAAGCATTATCGACAGTCTCTCGGACTGTCTATATAACGGAGCATCCCGAGCGGCATGCGAAATGTCTGTACCACAACATCCGGTCCCATGTGTTGTTGTACAAGAGAGGAACCTCTCCCGCTCGCAGCCCGGACGGACCTGGACGAGCTAGGAACCGGACTAACAAGCTTCCTCCGATCTCTCCTCTAATCCGTCGTCACTGGGTGTGTACTAAAGTCTATTATAGTGCTCGCATCACCCAAATCTCCTTCCTAGACCGCAACAGACGAACCCGGCTGCCGAACCATTCGATGAATGGATGCTACACCGGGTGAGCTAGCGAATGTCAACTCCGTCGATCCTACTAGGGACCTCTTAGGCGATTGACGTATTCCATGAGCACTTATTGCTGCTAGCTCTTCATTAACTATGACGACAGAGGCACACTTTTGAAAGACATCTCAGTAACTTTGCGAAAAGAAACCAGACATGCTTGTTAATAGCAAGCCTATAAATAATATATATAGAGTCGTTCAATAATTCGAAAGTTTCTGTGACATTATTGGACTGTGTCGGAACTGAGGGACGATGTCTCTGAACCGAACCAAAAATTTCTGTGTCCACCGACGCTATCAGTTTCTTATCCGGCATCGCAGCATTCTGGTCTGATGAAAGAACCTCTAGAAGATGAAGTCAGATGACAAATACAGCAGCTTATGTTGTTCCGAAAGGGAAAGCTCGAAATCCTCCGAATCCCTTTTGGCATCCCGTCGGACCGTATGAAATTTTTGGACGTCCGTACCTGATGCTTCCGCGGAGCGTCCCGACCCAGCGTCGTCGGATATTACATGATGCGACAGAGATTCTGTCGTTGCTGGGATGCTGCGATAAGTTGTGCTATTTGGGATAGCACGTCCGTCACCGAGGCCTGTGCAGTAGCGGTCTTACGATGCTTTGCCGCTGGATGCTCCGTGTACGTTGACTCCCGCATACTTTCTTATGCGAACGTCCGGAGTCTCCAGGCCTCGTGTCCCTGGCTATCGGATGGCGTGACCTGGTCGACGAGGATTCTCTGATTGGCGAAGTTGACTGGATATCCGAGGTCACGTAGCCAAGAGCGGTCGTGTGCACTACCATGAGGATGAGGAAGCCTTATTGACAGTCTCTCCGGACTGTCTATCTAACGGAGCGTCCCGAGCGGCGGACGTATGCTCCGAATGCGAAACATTTGTACCACAACATCTGGGGCCAGATGTTGTTGTACGAGAGAGGGGCCTCTCTCGCTCGCAGTCCGGATGGACCTGGACGAGCTAGGAACCGGACTAAAAGGCTTCCTCCGTTCTCTCCTCTAATCCGCCGTCACTGGGTGTGCATTTGGTTGATTTATAGTGCTCGCATCACCCAAAACTCCTTCTGGACCGCAACGGACGAACCCGGCTGCCGAACCATTCGATGAATGGACGCTACACCGGGCGAGCTAGCGGACGTCAAAGGCCGTCGATCCTACTAGGGACCTCTTAGGCAATTGACGTATTTTCATGAGCACTTTTCTGCTAGCTCTTCATTAATTGTGACGACGGAGGCACACTTTTGGAAGACATCATGGATACATCACCCTGTTCTTGATCGTCTGAAATAGAGATTGATAAACTAGAGTGACCCTGCGGGGAAAGGACCGGAATGGCCATTTCCCCACTAACATACCGTGACACACGCTTCCCATGTTGTCATCGAAATTAACACATACTGAACAGGAGTTAGTGCGAGTACACTGACTACATTTATACAATGATTATGAAAGTCAGAGGAAGATTTCCTCTTATTACAATTGAACAACATCCCTTCATGTGAAAAGAAAACAAAGTCCTAGTACTCGCACCAACCCCTGACAATCAAAATACATAATAACATGATCCATTAACAAAGAAAAAATAATTGAAATCAAAAAAAAAAATTTCTGAAAAAATATTTTTTCACAAAAGCCCAAGTTTCTGAAAAGTAACGTTGAGCCCCAATGGATCCCAAGCCTAAGTGTGGACAAAAATTTTAAAAATATTTTTAAAAAATTAATGCAACACTTACGAACAATAATAATGTATCTAGTAATGATTAAACTAACATCAAGATATTATTTTCAAGAAAACCCCCTCACACAGAGGGCTGTTGTCAATGTAAACAAGAGGCCCCACGTGGCCTTAATCGCTCACCTGACAAAGTGACTCTAAGAAGTATTTTAGGTCACCTTCACCATGTCATGCCTCATCAACATTAACTGGTTGAGTGATAGATTTTGTTTGAAGTTCAACATTTGTTACCTAAAATTAGTTTTATTTAAAATCATTGGTGTGTGGCCAATCTCCAATGATTTTTAATAAAGCAAATTTATCTCTGCAGACAAACTGGTTTAGCTTGAAGCACAAACAAGGAATGTGAAGAGATAGCCTTGGACATCTCTCCCCAACTGTGGATATCTTCCATGTGCTACATGTACATATTTGCATGCAAGAAAACAAAAATTTTCACAAATTTTCCAAAATATTAGTTTTTTTTATCATCATTGGAACAAGCTCAAATAGCTTATTCCAATAGGGGTATGGGAAGATCAGGTATATTTTTGAGACAGAAATGTGAATATATAAATAATGGTGTTTTTTTGTGAATGATGCTGGAGAATTTTGCGTAAAGATATGGTAAATGGTTTGTTCTAGATACAGAATGATGCAAAAGTATTTAAATTTGATTAGGCAAGTTGTTCCTATAATGCATTTAAAAACTGAAGTAACTGTTTTTTTGCTGCCCGAACGTTTAGATGTGTGTGTCTGTGTTTGTGTGTGTGTGTGTGTGTGTATGTGTGTGTGTGTGTGTGGGGGGGGGGGGGGGGGGTAAGAGTGTTCTTGCAAACAAAATTCCTGAATAAATGGAAAATTTTATTTTTTGTGTGAAAGACATAGTGCGTGAATGTTGATTGGAACAAGCTTAGAGAGCTCATTTTAATGTGAAGTCATAAAGCTGTGTTTTACGTACGAAATTCTGGAATAACTAAAAAATTGCTTTTTTGACTCAAAAAGCATGGTGTGCGACCTCTCATTGGAATGAGCTCAAAAAGCTCATTCCAATGGGGTATTTACAAGCGATAAGTACATGTATGTTTAAGAGACAAAAATTAAAATTTGAATAGCGATTTTTGCGAAGAATGCTGACAAGTTTTGGCAGTTATGCTGGTGAAAAGGTTTGTTGTTGGTTGGTGGTTAACGTCACATATTTATGCACCATGGCTAATCGTGACACAACATGGAGATGAAGTCAAGTTTAGTCAATCGTTGATCAACATGTTGCCCATTTTAGAGGACTTTCACCCCAAGCATTGGTGACTGGGTCCTATTTTACTAGTAAAGCGGAACTGGTTTACCACAGTAAACAAGTGCTGCTTACTTCCCGGGGTTCCCACGGGGATGGTGAAAAGGTAAGATATGCAAAGTGGTTGTTTTTTAGAGGCGACATTTAATTAAGGGGAATTAACCCTTGATTACTGAGGTAACTTCTAAAAGTACTGAAATTTCATGAAGCAATGTGAATAACAGACAACAGTTGCCTAAAAATTTCATGAATAACTAAAATTTTTATTCTTTTGTCTCGAAAACATGGCATATGACCTTTGTTGGAATGAGCTGAATGCGTGTGTTCCAATGAGGGGTCATAAAATTTGAACGGAGATTTGAGTGAATAATGCATTAGTACTGCTAGATTTGGGTAAACGGTTCACCCTGGATACCACCCCTTCTATAGTAGATCTTTTCTGCAAATTTTGTCTAAGATTCTATCAACTTTACAAATAAATACGTTCATGAATCACAATCAGATCCACCCCACAATGTTGCATACCAAATATCAAAAGATTCTGCCTGCTGGATCTGGAGAAGAAGATTTTTTAAGAAATATGCCTGAAATGCACTAAGTTAAAATTTGGGCTCCTATACGGAGCCCAAATATAAACCCAGGGGGCCGATTTGAACAAACTTGAATCAGATCCACCCCACAATGTTGCTTACCAAATATGAAAAGATTCTGAAGCTGGATCTGGAGAAGAAGATTTTTTAAGAAATTTGCCTGAAATGCACTAAGTTCGAATTCGAGCTTCTATAGTGAGCCCAAATATGAAACTAGGAAGCCGATTTGAACAAACTTGAATCAGATCCACCCCACAATGTTGCATACCAAATATCAAAAGATTCTGCCTGCTGAATCTGGAGAAGAAGATTTTTTAATAAATTTGCCCGAAATGCACTAAGTGCGAATTCAGGCTTCTATATTAAGCCCAAATATGAATCCAGGGGGCCGATTTGAACAAACTTGAATCAGATCCACCCCGCAATGTTGCATACCAAATATCAAAAGATTCTGCCTGCTGGATCTGGAGAAGAAGATTTTTGAAGAAATTTGCCCGAAATGCACTAAGTTTGAATTCGAGCTTCTATAGTGAGCCCAAATATGAATCCAGGGGGCCGATTTGAACAAACTTGAATCAGATCCACCCCGCAATGTTGCATACCAAATATCAAAAGATTCTGCCTGCTGGATCTGGAGAAGATGATTTTTTAAGAAATTTGCCTGAAATGCACTAAGTTCGAATTCGAGCTTCTATAGTAAGCCCAAATATGAATCTAAGGAGCCGATTTGAACAAATTTGCATCAGGTCCATCCAACAATGTTGCATACCAAATATGAAAAGATTCTGCCTGCTGGATCTGGAGAAGAAAATTTTTTAAGAAATTTGCCTGAAATGCACTAAGTTCGAATTCGAGCTTCTATAGTGAGCCCAAATATGAATCTAGGAAGCCGATTTGAACAAACTTGAATCAGATTCATCCCACAATGTTGCATACCAAATATCAAAAGATTCTGCCTGCTGGATCTGGAGAAGAAGATTTTTAATAAATTTGCTTGAAATGCACTAAGTTCAAATTTGGGCTCCTATACTGAGCCCAAATATAAACCCAAGGGGCCGATTTGAACAAACTTGAATCAGATCCACCCCACAATGTTGCTTACCAAATATGAAAAGATTCTGCCTGCTGGATCTGGAGAAGAAGATTTTTTAAGAAATTTGCATGAAATGCACTAAGTTCAAATTCGAGCTTCTATAGTGAGCCCAAATATGAATCTAGGAAGCCGATTTGAACAAACTTGAATCAGATCCACCCCACAATGTTGCATACCAAATATCAAAAGATTCTGCCTGCTGGATCTGGAGAAGAAGATTTTTTAAGAAATTTGCCTAAATGCACTAAGTTCGAAATCGGGCTTCTATACTGAGCCCAAATATGAACCCAGGGGGGCCGATTTGAACAAACTTGAATCAGATCCACCCTACAATGTTGCATACCAAATATCAAAAGATTCTGCCTGCTGGATCTGGAGAAGAAGATTTTTTAAGAAATTTGCCTGAAATGCACTAAGTTCGAAATTGGGCTCCTATACTGAGCCCAAATATTAACCCAGGGATCCGATTTGAACAAACTTGAATCAGATCCACCCCACAATGTTGCTTACCAAATATGAAAAGATTCTGCCTGCTGGATCTGGAGAAGAAGATTTTTTAAGAAATTTGCCTGAAATGCACTAAGTTCGAATTCGGGCTTCTATAGTGAGCCCAAATATGAATCCAGGGGGCCGATTTGAACAAACTTGAATCAGATCTACCCCGCAACGTTGCATACCAAATATCAAAAGATTCTGCCTGCTGGATCTGGAGAAGAAGATTTTTGAAGAAATGTGCCTGAAATGCACTAAGTTCGAATTCAAGCTCCTATAGTGAGCCCAAATATGAATCTAGGGAGCCGATTTGAACAAACTTGAATCAGATCCACCCTACAATGTTGCATGCCAAATATCAAAAGATTCTGCCTGCTGGATCTGGAGAAGAAGATTTTTGAAGAAATTTGCCTGAAATGCAGTAAGTTCAAATTTGGGCTCCTATACTGAGCCCAAATATAAACCCAGAGGGCCGATTTGAACAAACTTGAATCAGATCCACCCCACAATGTTGCATACCAAATATCAAAAGATTCTGCCTGCTGGATCTGGAGAAGAAGATTTTTTAAGAAATTTGCCTGAAATGCACTAAGTTCGAAATCGGGCTCCTATACTGAGCCCAAATATGAACCCAGGGGGCCGATTTGAACAAACTTGAATCAGATCCACCCTACAATGTTGCATACCAAATATCAAAAGATTCTGCCTGCTGGATCTGGAGAAGAAGATTTTTTAATGTTTTTCCCATTGCCTACAGTGTTAAAAAGTGCTGACTCAGCACTTTTTCAAAGTCCCGAAACTGTACCCTATGATAAAACCGATGGCAATTTTTTTTTACCAACCCTTTCTGTTGGTCCTAAGGAAGCTGCACACCAAATAAAAATTCTCAGTGCCGTGCAGTTTTGGAGATATGGGCGTTTTAAATTTTTTCTATTTTTAGCTCCTGCGGTTCCCACGGGGCTGCGGGAAAATTTTTTTTGCATAAATCAAGTACTCATAACCCAATAAGCCCTCACATAAAATTTCGTTCAAATCAGCCTCTCGGTTTGGAAAATAGAAATTTTGGGCGGGGCAAAAAATTTTGCCCCTCCCATAACGACGCCAAGTATAGCCCCACAAACTTCTCTTGAACAAATCTGAGTCTACACCTCAAAAGGAAGCTGCACACCAAATATCAAGTCTCTGCTACTGCTGGTTCATGAGAAGAAGATTTACAAAGATTTTGGTGCCCCTTGGGGGCGTGGCACCACCCAGGAGGAGGGGCAACTTCATTTGAACAAATCTGAATTGGCATTAGGTAATAAACATTTAGCCAACATTTGAATAAAATTGGGCTAGTGGTTTAGGAGGAGAAGTCGATAATGTAAAGTTAACGCCGGACGGACGACGACGGACGACGGACGCCGGACAGAAAGTGATTAGTAAAGCTCCCCTTGAGCTTCGCTCAGGTGAGCTAACAAGAAGTGTAAAAACACCAGAAACAAGACTCCAGGCACTGATAACCCTGGCCCGAAATCAGTTACCAATAATACACTATCTGATGCAAAACAGAGACTTCCAGGGAAGAAACTGCAGAACATCAGATGGTAGATGCAGAACACTACGCCTAACCACCCATAGGTGAAGACGTAAACATGGGGAAAAGAACAGAATTCATTCTGTTATCCAGCTAAAACTCCCAAGAAATTTTAGTAATAATATTACAGAAAATATGCCAAAAGCATCGGAGAATAGCAAGGGGGGACTTAAAGGAAAGGGAGAGAGGAAAACACTGAACAAGCAGTGTAACTTGATAACAAGAATGACCACAACAGGCTCTTGCCTCGAAAGTTAAAAAATTTATAGTAATTTATATATTTTTTATACTTACCAATGACCCAGACATAGCTGGTGCTAACTCTTAAAATATAGGGCCAAACACAAATTTTGCCCCCCAATCCCCAAAATTTGCATGTAAAACTAAAGAAAACATGTCCTGAAAGGCCCTCCACACTTCGCCCCTACTGCGCATGCGCAGTGTCAAGGACGTTCCGAAATTGGCGCCATTAATCATTCTAATAACCAGTGCCTGGTAAGCGCTATGTACTCAGCGGGGAGGCAAGAGTTCCCAACTCCTGGGAGGGCCATCCCCGTCTGGGTCATTGGTAAGTATAAAAAATATATAAATTACTATAAATTTTTTAACATTTTTATACTGTACCAATGACCCAGACATAGCTGAATAGTAAAAAGGCTGGAGGGCCAAGGACATAGAGCAAAATGGAATACGCTCAATAAAATAAAATAGAGTCATCCCCTGTAGGGAAAAAGAAGTAATAGGCCTTACATGTATCTTTCTTATTTATGATAAATTAGAAAGATACAACACCTTCCAAAATTGAGCTTCATACATCCATGTACTCTATTAATATCCAATATAATCCTTATACTAATAATTTTTAAAGTAAGCCAATAAATAAAGTAAGTCTAGAGAATAGAGACTCTTATACTCCTAAAAGTGTCTGAGGATTGCATAATCATGTCCGTTGACATATGCAATATTCAAAAGCTATACTTTAAAAACTAAGACTTGAATGAATTTTAAAAACCTAAACTTCTCACTAAACAACCATCCCAATAACAGCTCAGAATTACTAACTCCGGAGGAGGTATCCCCTTGTTTTCATAGTAAAACAGGTGACCCAAGGGAACACCCTCCCCCCCCCCCTTTTTCTTGCCCTGGGTCAAATAGCCCAGAGCGAAGAGGGCAGCCGAACGGAGACACTGCCGAAACAGACAGCCTACCTAGCTATAGTAGCAACTGTTAAGTGAATGACATTCTGAGCAGTAGATAATAGACCTAACAATAGAGGCCTCCAGAAATGGACTCGATATTTCTGAGATAAAATTCATGAATGTGGATGGCTGAGCGCAATGAGCGGCCTTCAAAAATCTATAATAGCGACACTATTAATGTAAGCCCAAGAAGCAGAAGAACTCTTACTTCATGAGCCGAAATCTTAAGCACAACTGCTAAGTCAATGATATACCACAAGCAGTACCGATAGTTAATAGAATCCATTAACAATAAAATGGAGCGTAACGTCCTTCTACTAGACATCAAAGACAGAAGAAGCTTACGCCCTTTGTAATAAACAGATATCTGTTTATAAATACATAAACTGTACCCGGAAAGAGTAAAGGCCTATGCCCATACGAAGACGGAAGGACCTTAAAATAATAGGTTCTGGATAATAGGAGCCTAACTCTTATGCAACAATCCAACCTAAATAGTAACGGAAGTATAGATTCCGAAACTATGAAAGTGAAAATCATCCATCGATAGTGCATGAAACTCACTGACTCTACAGTAAAAGAGAAACCAACAGAATTACTGTCTAAAAGGTCAGAATTTGAAAACTACTGTTTCCAGAGGCTCAAATGATTACTTAGCTAAATAAGAACCGAAGTTAAAATCCGTATAGGAATTTAATCTAAAGATTCTAAGTCTATTTATCAAAAAGTTACTAACTGACTTAGATAAAGAGACATAAGACTCAATTGTAAACTATCATAGAGTGCATAGGTATGAGGTAACATAAACCTATAACCTAAATAATAACAGGCTGCAGTAGATCTTGTGAAACAAGTATACTAAAAAAATAGCAATGAGTAGTATGGAGGGATCAACAATATGAACATAATGATCCCTACACCACGACGGAAGAGCCTCCACTTTAGCCGCATAGAATAGCGAAGAAGAGGATCTCCTATAGTAAGAAATCGCGTCCAAAGCTCGTCCAGTACAGTGCTTACAATGCAATACGGACCACACAACGGAATACATGAAGGTTGCGACCTTGCGGGTTGTGATAAAGATGACACGATTTACCCAGTGAAAAAGATCCTCACATAGAGGAAGATTTCACGTTAAGACCCACAATAGACAAGAGAGTAAATTACTCATGATCTCTGTGAAGATAGAGATGCTATCAACAGAAATGTATTGTGGTTGTTTATCTTAGCAATACCTGCTAAAACAACAGCGCCGGAGGATACGCGTATCCTATCATTCCGTCCTATAGATCAATAGAGCGTTAACAATATTAGCTCAGAGATCTGGACAAGCCAACACATACGTCTGCAATTGATTAGCAAGCTGTGTCATAAATAAATCATCATTGGGCGCTCCCATAGATAGCAAATCTGATTGAATACTTGTTTGTTGAGAGTCCATTCTGACAGCAACAAGCGACCCGTAAGAGAACGGGAGTCCGATAAAACAATCAGACGACCCGGAATATGACGGACCAAAACTGAACTTGGTGTACTATAACCAACAGACGGATTCTTTCCATTAAATTGAATAACGGAAACGAAAGAGTGCCTCCCTGGTTCCGGAGATACGCCACTACTGTCGAATTAAAGGACAGGAATTTGGGCATGCGTTTCTGAATAATGTTCATGCAATGACATAAAGCAAGCCTAAAAAACATTATTCCGCGGAAGAAAACTGATTGCTAAAAGACTGCGGAACCCAAAGACCCTGGCACTTCGAATCCGTAGGGATCAGTATTATATCCCAATCTGTTTGACTGGCAACCGTCATAACAGCCACACTCGGGTCCGGCAACTGCGGCGGCACTCTCTGAGTCAACCACCGAATGTTTGCCCCAGTCTGAATCTCTTGTAACACTAGATAGACAAGAGAACGTGTAAATCGAGCAATTCATGGATTGCCGAAAAGTTGCCGTCGAAGAGAAGCTCCTCCGAGAACGAAGCGACTCTGAGAGAGTTCTTAACCTTACTATCCACGCGTGTGGATGTAGCTAGGGCTGCGTCACGTCTAACTAACTCCAATCAGCCACTGAAGGGCGGAGTTATACGTGAACAAACTACTGCCCTCAAAAGAAATTACATTGAGTATAATATCCCGTAAATCTTTTCTTGAAGACGTAATGATAACGCCTCAGTAAGGCGGATTACGTATAATAAAGCGTCTAAGTTAAGTCTACTATACATAATGTCGTTCCCAACATTGAAATTGGAAAAGACATAAACGGCGAAAAAGAATATATGCAGTCTTTAATCACAGACGCATATGAACTCTCGGTATGCCCTGCTCTGCCAAAATAAACTATTTGTATAAATGATAAAATGGCAGAAATGAGCAACGCGGACAAGAAACTAAACTATCATGCTTAGTAGCAGGCTTGTATATATATATATATATAGCTTCGAAAAATAAAACACATGTTGTAATGACAATATTGGACTGCGTCGGTAAGTCAGGGACAATGTCCCTGAACCGATCGAAAAATCCGAGTCCAATGACGCTATAAGTCTCTTATCCAAGATCGCAGCAATGAAGTCCGAAATAATAATCACTGGAAGATAATGCCAGAAGATATGAAAGGCATCTTCCGATACCACTAAAGGGAAAACTCGAAATCTTTCGAATCCCTTTCGCCATCCTGTCGGACCCTATAAAGCGTTCGGTCGTCCGTACCTGATGCAACCGCGGACCGCACCGACCCAGCGCCGTCGGATAATTCCTGATTCGACCGAGAAACTGTCAATTGCTGGGATGCTGCGAAACAACTGTGCTAACTCGGATAGCACGTCCTTCACTGAGGCCTGAGGAGAAGCGGTCTTACGATGCATTGCCGCTGGAAGCTCCGTGATCGTTACCCCGTGCATACTACCAATATGCGAGCGAACGGAGTGTATAGGCCTCGTGTCCCTTGGCTACCAGATGGCGCGACCTATTCGCCGTGGAATCACTGAATGCCGAAACTGATCGGATACTCGAGGTCACGTAGCCAATGTGCGGTCGTGTGCCCTGCTGTGAGGATGAGGAAGCATTAAAGACAGTCTCTCGGACTGTCAATATAACGGAGCGTCCCGACCAACAGACATATGCTCCGAATGTAAAATCTCCCTCCGATCCGCCGTCACTGGGTGTGCATTAGGTTAATTTATAGTGCTCGCATCACCCCAAAATTCCTTCTAGACTGCAACGGACGAACCCGGCTGCCGAACCATTCGGTGAATGGACGCTACACCGGGCGAGCTAGCGGACGTCAAAGGCCGTCGAACCTACTAGGGTCCTCTTAGGCAATTGGCGTATTTACATGAGCAGTTTTCCGCTAGCCCTTCATTAATTGTGACGACGGAGGCACACTGTTGGAAGACATCACAGATACATCACCCTAATCTTGATCGTCTGAAATAGAAATTGATAAAGTAGAGTGACCCTGCGGGGAAAGGACCGGAGTGTCCAAATCCCCAACAACATACCGTGACATACGCTTCCCATATTGTCATCGAAATCATACGATACAGAACAGGAGTTAATGCGAGTACACTGACCACATATAGAATGATAATAAAGTCAGAGGAAGACTTCCTCTTAAAACAATTGATCAATATCCTTTCAATGTGAAAAGAAAACAAGTCCTGGTACTCGCACTAACCCCTGGCAATCAAAATACATAATAATAATATGATCCATTAATATAGAAAAAATAATTGAAATCAAAATATTTTGAAAAAATATTTTTTCAGAACAGCCCAAGTTTCTGAAAAGTAACGTTGAGCCCCAATGGATCCCAAGCCTAAGTGTGGACAAAAATTTTAAAAATATTTTAAACAATTTATTCAACACTTACGAACAATAATAATGTATCCAGTTATGATTAAAATAACATCAAGATATTATTTTTTAGAAATCCCCCCCTCACACAGAGGGCTGTTGTAAATGTAAACAATGAGTGTAAAAACACTAAAATAAGACTCCAGGCACCCAGGCCCGAAATCAGTTACCAAAAATACACTATCTGATGCAAAACAGAGACTTCCAGGGAAGAAACTGCAGAACATCAGATGGTAGATGCAGAACACAACGCCTAACCACCCGTAGGTGAAGACGTAAACATGGGGAAAGAACAGAATTCATTCTGTTATTCAGCTAAAACTCCCAAGAAAATTTAGTAATAATAATTACAAAAACTATGCCAAAAGCATGGGAGAATAGCAAGGGGGAACTTAAAGGACAGGGAGAGAGGAAAACACTTAAAAAACAGTGTAACTAAATAATCAGAATGACAACAAAATGGCTGCTGCCTTGAAAATAGGTAACTTAACATAATTTCATTAAAAAATTTTAAGTTACAGCCCTGATAATATTCTGTCACACATTCTTTTCCTCTCCTCCTTCTCTATCCTCCTTAGAATCACCATTTCACTAATATTTATGTGTCTGGCATCATTTAAACTGAGATTTATAAGCACAGAGATCAGTTAGATGTTAACTGATGAAGGGCCAAACTTAGAATGATTAATGGCGCCAATTTCGGAACGTCCTTGACACTGCGCATGCGCAGTAGGGGCGAAGTGTGGAGGGCCTTTCAGGACATGTTTTCTTTAGTTTTACATGCAAATTTTGGGGATTGGGGGGCAAAATTTGTGTTTGGCCCTATATTTTAAGAGTTAGCACCAGCTATGTCTGGGTCATTGGTACAGTATAAAAATATAGGTAACTTAACATAATTTCATTAAAAAAATTTTAAGTTACAGCCCTGATTATTTTCTGTCACTCATTTTTCCTCTCCTCCTTCTATATCCTCCTTAGAATCACCATTTCTCTAATATTTATGTGTCTGGCATCATTTAAACTGAGATTTACAAGCACAAAGATCAGTCAGATGTTAACTGATGAAGGGCCAAACAAAGAATGATTAATGGCGCCAATTTTGGGACGTCCTTGACACTGCGCATGCGCAGTAGAGGTGAAGTATGGAGGGCCATTCAGGACATGTTTTCTTTGGTTTTAGATGCAAATTTTGGGGATTGGGGGCAAAATTTGTGTTTGGCCCTACATTTTTAAGAGTTAGCACCAGCTATGTCTGGGTCATTGGTACAGTATAAAAATTTTAAATTTCTTATCAACCTACCTTACAATTGTTTACTACAGGCTGAATAGACAATACGATGGAGGGAATCACATATCCAACCCCCCACATAACCCAACTGCACTGGAACCGTGGACAGAGGAAGAGGTCCCTTGGCCTATCAAACCTTAGCATCACAAACATTAGTAAAAGACAATGAGAGATGAGGTGTATGGTCCTGTGCCACGCAGACAGAAAGGGCAGTAACAGCACAGAGGTGGAGCTGACCTTGTAAGAAGCCGAATGGCTAGGGTAGACAACAGCCTAAGCAGAAGAAAGAGGGCCCATAGTACAAAGGTCCTCTGCCTGCTCCTGCAACTGATGCAGATAGGTGGAGAAAGTAGTATTTCTAAAGTTGGCTGCCAGCATAACATCTGACAACATGACGGAGTTAGTATAAGCCCAAGAGGTAGACAATGCATGCACCTTGTGGGCAGAAATACGATTGGTAATACAATCACAAGTCGCTAGACGAGCGCAAGCCACATGAATAGCAAGACAAATCCATCGAGAAATGGATTGAGGAGAGATTTTCCGTCGACCAGGAATAAGAGACAGAAAAAATCGTTTCCTACCCTTCCTAATGAACTGCATCTGATTGAGATAAATGCGAATTGCATGAACCAGACAGAGCAAAGGGTGGTTACCCTCAACAGAAGGAAGAGCACTGATACAGATAGAAGGTGGAGTCGTTTCTGGTATCGGATTCTTGGCCAGAAAGGAGCAATCAGTGGTAACTGTAACACTGTTGGGAGAGCTCCTGAAAAAGGCCAGGTCAACCGAGAGGGCGTGAAGCTCACTAACCTGTCTGGCTGAGGCAAAAGCCATCAGAAAAGCCATCTTGCATGTGAGAAAACGCATATCCACCTGGGATAAAGGTTTGAACGGAAGCTGCAAAGTTCTAGGGCTTTTCAAGGAAAAGTGCTGAACAAGCTTGGAGAGGCATGGATTAGTCCCGATATGACGCTGTCCCACATACGAAAAGGTCTCCGAAAGCATGGACCTGTACCCTTTGACGGTAACAGGCTGGAGACCCCGAGAATCAAACAGATATACCAGAAAACTCGACAATCTGTGAAATCGAAGGATTGGCATAATCAACAGAGTGATCGGCACACCATTGACAGAAGATCTTCCACTTAGCTGTATAGGCTAAACCAGTGGAGTACCTCCTTGAAGAAGAAATGCATTCCACTGCTTGTCTTGAAAAACCTCTACGGAGGAGACTTGTCTAATTCCTTGAGAACTTTTGCCGCTAGCTCTTCATTGATTTGCGACGACGGAAGCACACTCCCTGACGGCGTCACGAAGCCACACCATGTTCTTGTTCCTCTGTAAATAGAAACTAAAAAACTATAGTGGCATTTTGACGAGAGGACCAGCCGAGTCCCCTCGCCGCGATATGGCCGATAGTGTCCACTCGCCTAACACAAACCATGACGCCCGTCATTCAGATTATCAAATCTGACACATGAAGTAGAATTAGTGGTAGTACGCATACTTTTTAGTGGTAGGACAAAAAGTATGCGTGAAGGCAAAATGAAGTCGGGTTGACGTGAAATCTCCTCGGGTGACCTTGGCAAAGAAGGTTGTGACGTGGACGGAGATGTGCCGGAGACGACGCCAACAGAGAGTGGAGCAGATTGATCCACACCCATTGAGGCGACAGGGGAGCAATCAAAATGATTCGACAACTGCAGGTTCGTATCGTGGTCAGAACCTGAGGTAGAATCTGAACCGGCGGGAATGCATAGCCGACAAGACCATTCCAATCGAGTGACAGAGCGTCCACGGCGAAAGCCAGAGGACCTGGACACCGGGACACAAAAGTGTCCACCTGATGGTTCCAACGAGTCCCAAAGAGATCGATGTGGGGACGACCCCCAGAGATCGCAAAGCAACTGGAACACCGCCCTGTGGAGCATCCACTCGGTGGAAATGACCCTGCCTCATCGGGACAGGGAGTCGGCTAGGATGTTCAGACGACCGGGAATGTGACGAACCACCACTCCGGCATTAACATCCTGAGCGAGCAGTAGAAGATCCCGAGCCAATTCGTACATGGGAACAGAGTGCATGCCGCCCTGGTTCCGAATGTAAGCAACCACTGTCGAATTGTCGGACAACAGAAAGACCTGGCGATTCGAAAGGTGGGGGATCCACTGCCGGAAACTCAGAAGAAGAGCAAGAAGCTTCTGATTGATGTGAAGAGCTGCTTGATGCTGGTCCCATGACTCGTGAAGGGAAAGACCTAGAGGATCCAATGTCTCACCCCATCCAAGATTGCTGGCGACTGCCGTCAGAACACGATCGGACATGGTAAAGTCCAACGGAACTCCCTGAATAATCCACTGAACATCCATCCAGGGGAGAAGGTGACGATAAGGAGACTCCGGTAACTGAAGCACCAGATCCAGAGGATCAACATTCGGCCTCCAATGACTGAGCAGAAAGTGTTGAAGAGGTCTGACATGCAGCCGACCTAGAGGAATGAGATCCGTCACTGAAACACAGAGACCAAGCAGCCAGAGAAGACTCTGAGCTGTCGTGGACGTGAACTGGGACAGAGTCAGGGCAAAAGCTGAGAGAATCACAGCCCTTGCCCAAGGAACCGCCACCGTATTCAGCGGAGTGGGAAGTACATCCCTAGATGACAAAACAACCGAGAAGGGACCAGGTGCGACTTCTTCACGTTGACTCTGAACCCTAGCGACGTGAGCAGGCTCCACAGTGTTTCGACATCTGACTCCAGAAAGGCAGCATTGGAATGCCTCTGGAGGATATCGTCTAGATATGCTGAAGTAGTCGCCCTGGACTGTGTGCGATGTAAGGCTAACACATGCGACATCAGTCGGGTGATAGCCCAAGGAGCCAGGTTGAGACCAAAGGGCATGGCCTTGAACTGGTAAACTCGCCCCAGAAAAGCGAACCTGAGATACTTTCGCGATGTCCGATGAATCGGAACATGAAAATAAGGGAAGGGAACGGCTTGTGTCCAGCACAGCATCCATGCAAACTAATTCCAGCCGTGTTACAGACATGCATGTGAGTGAGATGCATGAGCGTCTTGGACAGCACACGCAAAGGAGCCTGCACGTTGTCAAACTTATCTGGGGGCAGATAAGTAGGTAAAGCAGAGATGACGTGATTTGAGAGAGAAAGTATGCCCAGCATCTCTCTCGATAAGCCCAACACGGATTCCAGAGTCGCCATAGGAATAACAGCCAACTTGGTCTTGGAAAGCCAGAGGGAGATGGAGTCTTGATCCAAGACCGTCAAAGTCTGCAGACTGATGGATTGGCAGAATCGTAGGAATGATAATGTGCCGGAGGCAAAAAAGTGTCAACCTTGGTGAAGAAATCGTCTTCATAGCCGTGGAACTGACCTTACAGTTCAAAGCTGTAAATGCTTTAACCACCTGTACTTCAACCACCTGTACCGACTGGCACGGTCGAAGGCACCCAGAAGCAGGTTGCTCCACAGACCGTAGGTGTGCTACCGATGATCGCGGCTGGCAGACTCTGTCGGCTTGTTGGATGGTTTGAGATCTGGAAGAAACCCAAACACAAAGTCAAGAGCTGTCCCAAAGTCAGAAGACTGTTGGCTCTCCAGGGGGATCAGAAAGTAGACTGTTTCCAATCCCGGGAGGCGGCGCCACAGGGGGGTGCCTGGAAACCACTCGTAGCTTCGCTGGAAGCAACGAGAAGGCTCTTGGACAGAACCTGAGTGAGCAAGGAGAGGGCCTCCCTAAGCTCACTGCCTGTGTCAGCCGGTTCGACGTGGGAACGAACCGACAAAGTGGTTTCACTCCTGACCCTTTTAACCAGCGAAGGGTCAGGATCCTCAAATACACCCAAAGCGGGGCGAGGGGCGGCAGCCGAAACAAGGCAGATGTGTATAGGGGTATGACATACCCCGAGGATCCACAGAGCAGAAACTCTGGAGAGTCCCTCTGAGGGACAGAAGGTCCAGGCTACACAAAAGGCGTTGGTCCCACAAAACTGGCCATGTGACCAGACTGCATGGACGGAAACGCCACAGGGTTCATAGTGGCCCCACCATGAACATCCGAATCCAATGAAAAAACTGCAGTGCTTGACGGCGGAGAGACCACAGTAGAGGGTTTGGCCGGCAGCCACTTCTGACTTCGCCGAGTTGAAGTCAGGGAAGCCTGAGGCCGATATCCCACGTCCACACTATCAGATATCTATGCAGACCCCTGCAGGGATAAAACTGCTGAGAGGCCACAGAAGAGGGTTCGGTTGGCAGCCACTTCCGACTTCGAAGAGTTGAAGTCAGGGAAGGCTGAGGCTGATACCCCACATCCACACTACCAGACATCGCTGCAGACCCCTGCAGGGATTAGCCGAGGCTGGTTGAAACGGTGATGTTGCAAACAGAACAGCAGTAGCAGCAGATACGACGGGAGCTGTTGAAACTGGTGGAAAAGGGGAGACAGTAACCGAGCTCGGCCTCCAAAGGAGGAGTCACAACCCTTGTGGCAGCCTCAGATGTCGACTGGAGAGGGACCATAGTCCCAGAACCAGGCATCTCTTCACCAGACAACTCAACAGCTCCCGCAGTATCCACCAAGGTTAAAAAATGCACATCCCCCATGGAGGGGGTATAACTCTCACCAGACGTGGGCGTGTCGTGTAGAAAGTAGAACAACACCCCAAACTACGAGAGAAAGGTGGCAGAAAAAGGACCTGCGGGAACACAACTGAACCCAGATGGCCGACAGGGACCCAAAAAACAGAAATTTTGCCCTCAACAGAGAGGAGAAATCCTGTCCGTACAGTCCCCCATTGACACCTAACTCTAATGAAAGTGTCAATGACACTGTAGATCAACTTGACAAACTTGAACTTGGTAAGTTATAAATGAAATGGCAAAATTGAAGATCATTGGTACCAATGTTATTTGATGAAATGTCAACATAACAGCATTGTGTGTGCACAACGTCATAGTAATCCATGCATTTTTAAATGTAAACTGTAAGACTGGCTAAAGGAAGAATGTTGATACACAAATGCAGTACGTTCAGAGGTTATGCCTAATGCGCACACCAAGTTCAAAAACAATCCTATGATAAATGTGGTCTGTAGGCCATGTCAAAGAATGCTGATGCACAAATGCAATCAATTCAAAGATTGTTACTAACAGCAACAGTTTTTGATGGAAATGAAAAGAAAATCAATAGCTCCTATCTTTGTCACCCTGCATAAACATACAAAGTTTTAAAACAACCTGATAATGAATGTGCCCACTGAGGCATGCCAAAGGAAGATGTTAATGATCAAATGCACTAAGTAGAAGGTCATTGCTTGTGGCAATGGGTTTTTTGGGGGGGTTTTTTATGGAAATTCATAAATATACCCTGCAGAGAGTGCAAAAGTTGATGCACAAATGCAGTAAGTTCAAAGGCTGGTGATAACGACAATAATTTTTATGGAAATGAAAAAAGCAATAGCTCACATCTAGAGGTCACCCCGAACACACATACCAAGTTTCAAAGTGATCCGATCATAAATGTGCCCTGAAGGGTGTGTTAAAGGGAAATATTGAGGTCTGGCTAAACTAAGTTCAAAGGTCAACAGCAACATTTTTTGACAGAAATGGAACAAAATCGACAGCTCCCATATAGATGTTACCCCACACAAGCACACCAAGTTTGCAAGCGATCCAATCATCAATTTGCCCTGCAGGCTGTGTCAAAGGGAAATATTGATGCTTAACTGCACAAAGTTTTTACTAAGTTCATCGAAGGTCATTGCCAGTGGCAACATTTTTTGACGGAAATCGAAGAACATCGATAGCTCCCATGTAGAGGTAACCCCAAACAAGCATATAAAGTTTCAAACCGATCTGATTATAAATGTGCCCTGTAGGACAGGCCAAAGGAATATATTGATGCCCGACTAAACTAAGTTCAAAGATCGTTGCCAGCGGCATTTTCTGATGAACGGAAATGGAAGAAAATTGATAGCTCCCATTTACAGGTCAGCCCAAAGAAGCATGCCAGGTTTCAAAGCAATCCAATCGTAAATGTGCCCTGTAGGGTGTGCCAAAGGGAAATATTGAGGTCTAACTAAACTAAGTTCTAAGAACATTGGCCGCAGCAACATTTTTCAACGGAAATGGAAGAAAATCGATAGCTCCCATCTAGAGGTCTCCCCAAACAAGCATGCCTGGTTTCAAAGCAATCCGATCATAAATGTGCTCTGTAGGGTGTGCCAAAGGGAAATATTGAGGTCTGACTAAACTAATTTCTAAGAACGTTGGCGCGGCAATATTTTTGGACAGAAATGGAAGAAAATCGATAGCTCCCATCTAGAGGTCACCCCAAACAAGCATGCCAGGTTTCAAAGCAATCCAATCATAAATGTGCCCTGTAGGGTGTGCCAAAGGGAAATATTGAGGTCTGACTAAATTAAGTTCTAAGAACGTTGGCCGCGGCAACATATTTTGACGGAAATTGAAGAAAATTGAGAGCTCCCATCTAGAGGTCACCCCAAACAAGCATACCAAGTTTCAAAGCGATGTGATCATAAATGCGACCTGTGAGGAATGCCAAAGGAAATTGTGTACGTATGCCAACGGACGAGAAGTGATGGCAAAAGCTCAGCTTGACTTTGTCAAGTTGAGCTAATAATATTAATAAAATTTATCAACCGAAAAAGTTTATGTCCAAACCGCACAGTACACGAAAGTCGCGCATGACTCAGAAAATATATAAAATACAATGAAAATGTTGTTGAATAATAACGAGAATATATAAAACACAGTCCTGTTATTATACGATCCTCAGATCCATAATTCCAGTCACAGGAAACCATTATCAACAAGTTGAATGATCACTGTTTCTGAATGCAAAATGGACGTCCTGTCACATGGACGGACGAAAAAAGAATGATTCATTGGTGACTGCCTGCACACTGGTTCCGGAATTCGTGGAATTGTACTAAGAGAAGAGCGTCCCATACTGGGTGTGCGGCTATGGTGCTCGACTCAAATCACTTGGGAAAGATCAAAATAGAGAGTATATTTTCCGAGTTACAGTCTTCCACTGTAGTGCAAGCCTGTAGTAAACAATTGTAAGGTAGGTTGATAAGAAATCAACTGATAAACTGAGAAATGAAGGGACAAGAGAAAAACACCTATCAGCAATATAATACACATGTACGACTCCTCATCCTGAATGTAACTCACAGATAATTGTATTCTTGCTTCCTGCCGTCTTTTCTGTCTTGATGAAAGTTCTGTGGGTCTTCCATCTAGAAAAAATAACGTAAGCAATTTCTTTTATTACAACTTTCTCGATAATTCAACTTATGGCATAACATAAGAAGAAAAAGAATGAAGATTGCAAACAAGATGTCATCCAATCTGACAGTTTGGAACAGAGATTTTCATAAAAGAATCAGGGCAAAGCACTGTACAGTGAACCTCGCTTAATTGAATAGCCACTTTGCCAGTGAAAACTATAACTATCACTGAAGGTGATTAATACCCCCACTTCCAGCTTACTATTTATTTATTGGTGTTTAAGGTCACATACTTATGCACAATGGCTAATCATGACACTTACAGGTGGAGGAAGCCAGAGTACCCAGAGAGCATCGATGAGCAACTCTCACCTCCTCAACATTCTCTTTTCAAGCTCCACAGAAGCAGGGTTACAGCGGTTGAAGACATGTGCACCATCGACGTGCAGTACGCCTTAGTACACGGTGTCATTGTGCCCCCATGTAGGCAACCAGGATAAAGTGCCTTGCCCAAGGATACAAAGCGGGTCGTCCCGGACGGGGATTGAACTCGGGCCCTCTAGCATAGAAGTCTAACAGTCTACCACTAAGCCACCGTGCTCCTGGCTCCAGCTTACTAGAATGCACCTCTAAATGTTGAACTTGAAAAACCAATAATAAATCTAAGTTCATGGCAGTAGTTACATGCACAAAAATCTCATATACAAATCTATATAAAATCTTCTAAGTTGAAGGGGAGATAATCTGATAAAAATCATTGTAGATGGAAAATTTGGAAATATGCACATGTTCACTCATTAGTCGCCATGTTTAAGAAGTTTCATCGAAATCGGTTCAATAATGCAGGAGGAGTTTCACACACAAGAATTTCATTCGAAAATCCATAATAAATCTTGAGATAATCTGGTTAAAATGGGTGCAGATGAAAAATTTTAGAATATGAGCATGTTCACTTGCTAGTCATAATGTTTGAGATGTTTAAATAGAGCAAAATCGGTTAAAATGTAGGCATAGTTGCATACACAAGAATGTTCGAATAGATGGACAGACGAAAGTACAGAGCATTAACAATATAGCCCCCACTAAGGTATAATTATTTAATTAACAGGAGTACTCAGTTAACAGGGATTAGGTCATTTTCCTGTATTCTAGAGATAAACTGAGCAATTATTGTTTTACAACTTGCTTGACAGAGCACATGAAGCTCTGTCAAACAGAGATATAATAGATTTAACCCTTTACCTAACACGTAAAGCAGACGACACATGTAAACGATATTCTTTAATAACTAAATTTTCTCATATATTGTGTCGAAAGCTCACTTTATCACCCCTCATTGGAACAGGCTCAATGAGCCCATTCCAAAGAGGGGGGTCATAAGCTATGTTTTTGAGATAAAAATTGGAAAAAATACTCAAAATTGAATGGTGATTTTTGTGAATAGTGCTGGCCGGTTTTGGCTGTTACATTGGGTAAAGGGTTAATACCTGTATTAGATGAACCAAGGCCAAATATATTTATAAATAGGGGAATCTAGTGTTTGTCAGGATGATTTCTCAATTCACAGACCAAATTTGTACATGGTTTTGTGTTTTGAAGTTATATTCAATTTACAGGGTTTTTTTCAATCAAGAGATACGTAAATAAGTGGGCTCCACTGTACTACATTCAGATTGCACCCATCCTTAATAACATGGAAATCATAATACCTTGATGAGGTCTTAAGATACCAACAACCCACTATGTTGTAACCTGACTACCTCATAGCTGATCTAGCTTTTACTTTATCATCCACCACCAATGTCACCAAAAAAAACAAAAAACAACCATGATGATGATACCCATACTGCTGTTGTTTCATACAGCTTTCAAGATTACTTCTTCCTTTTAATATCAGAACAACTACTTTCCCAGCAGGTGAAACCTTATACACTAACAAACAACCTGCTATGTAATTCATGGCTGACACTAGTGCTTACGCAGCTTTTACTTTTGCCTGCACAACCAAGACCTTTAATACCATTGCATTGATACCCATTTCCAAGCTCTTTTAGGGAGCCTGTAGAGTCACTACTTTCTGTCGACACAACTTTGCATAGTTATTGCCAGTACTATGCGATATTTTTTTCTACCTTAAATGCATTAAATGCTTCCCATAAATAGTTTCACAAATTTAAGAACTAAATTGTAAAAAGACCAGAGGCCCCGAGGGACCTTAATCGCTCACCTGACAAAGTGGTTCAAAGAAGTATTTTGGGTCACATTTGGTTAATCATGGTTCATCAACAATATAGAGGAATGAAGTCATTAAATTATTCATAATTCTAGTGTCCATGTCAGATGATTATTATCATAGGTTTTCCTGATTGCTTCCAATTCTATCAGCTGTAGACAAGCACTGCAATTTCCAAGGGTTGTTATGTCACTGCACCTCCCCCCCCCCCCCCCAATAGAGAGCCCAAATATTAACCCAGGGACCCGATCTGAACAAACTTGAATTGGCCCCCATAGAGATGTTGTATACCAAATATGAAGCATTCTGACTGGTGGATCTGAAGAAGAAAATTTTGAAAGAAATTTCCTCATATTGCACTAAGTTAAAATTCGGGCTCCCATAGGGATCCTAAATATTAACTCAACAGCTTGATTTGAACAAAATAGAATTTGACCCTCCTAGAGATGCTGTATACCAAATATTAAAGGATTCTGACTGCTGAATCTGAAGAAGATTTCAAGAAGATTTTTAAAGAAATTCCCTCATATTGCACTAAGTTAAACCTTGGGCTCCAATAGAGAGCCCAAATATTACCCAGGGACACAATTTGAACATACTTGAATTTGATCCCCCTCCCCTCCCCCCCCCCCCCCCCCCCCCCTGGATCTGAAGAAGATTTTTAAAGAAATTTTGTCATATTGCATTAAGTTCAAACTTTAACCCTGCGACTCTATGTGAACAAACTTGAATCTGAACAAACTTGAATTTGACCCCCCTACAGATGTATACCAAATATCAAAAGATTGTAATTGATGGTTCTGGAGAAGATTTTGTTTAATTTCGGAAAACAATTTATGGGTGCTATCAGAGAAATGCCCCTTGTGGTGCCCCCTGTGGGCATGGCAACTTTATTTGAACAAACTTGAATTGACATATGATAAGGAAAATGTATATCAAATTTGGTTCAATTCAGCCCAGTGGTTTATGAGAAGTCGATAAAGCAAAATTCATGACAGATGAATGGACGACGGATGGATGGATGGGCAACAGACAGAAAGTGATCACTTAAGCTCCCCCTGACTTTCCGTCAAGTGAGCTAAAAATAAGAGACAAAATTCTGAGAAGTTAAAAAATTTATAGTAATTTCTATATTTTTTATACTTACCAATGACCCAGACATAGCTGGTGCTAACTCTTAAAATATAGGGCCAAACACAAATTTTGCCCCCCAATCCCCAAAATTTGCATCTAAAACCAAAGAAAACATGTCCTGAAAGGCCCTCCACACTTCACCTCTACTGCGCATGCGCAGTGTCAAGGACATTCCGAAATTGGCGCCATTAATCATTCTAATAACCAGTGCCTGGTAAGCGCTATGTACTCAGCGGGGAGGCAAGAGTTCCCAACTCCTGGGAGGGCCATCCCCGTCTGGGTCATTGGTAAGTATAAAAAATATAGAAATTACTATAAATTTTTTAACATTTTTATACTGTACCAATGACCCAGACATAGCTGAATAGTAAAAAGGCTGGAGGGCCAAGGACATAGAGCAAAATGGAATACGCTCAATAATATAAAATAGAGTCATCCCCTGTAGGGAAAAAGAAGTAATAGGCCTTACATGTATCTTTCTTATTTATGATAAATTAGAAAGATACAACACCTTCCAAAATTGAGCTTCATACATCCATGTACTCTATTAATATCCAATATAATCCTTATACTAATAACTTTTAAAGTAAGCCAATAAATAAAGTAAGTCTAGAGAAAAGAGACTCTTATACTCCTTAAAAGTGTCTGAGGATTGCATAATCATGTCCGTTGACATATGCAATATTCAAAAGCTATACTTTAAAAACTAAGACTTGAATGAATTTTTTAAAACATAAACTTCTCACTAAACAACCATCCCAATAACAGCTCAGAATTACTAACTCCGGAGGAGGTATCCCTTTGTTTTCATAGTAAAACAGGTGACCCAAGGGAACACCCTCCCACCCCCCCTTTTTCTTGCCCTGGGTCAAATAGCCCAGAGCGAAGAGGGCAGCAGAACGGAGACACTGCCGAAACAGACAGCCTACCTAGCTATGGTAGCAACTGTTAAGTGAATGACATTCTGAGCAGTAGATAATAGACTTAACAATAGAGGCCTCCAGAAATGGACTCAATATTTCTGAGATAAAAATTCATGAATGTGGATGGCTGAGCGGAATGAGCAGCCTTCAAAAATCTATAATAGCGACACTATTAATGTAAGCCCAAGATGTAGAAGAACTCTTACTTCATGAGCCGAAATCTTAAGCACAACTGCTGCGTCAATGATATACCATAAGCAGTACCGATAGTTAATAGAATCCATTAACAATTGAATGGAGCGTAACGTCCTTCTACTAGGCATCAAAGACAGAACTCTAACCGGAAAGAGTAAAGGCCTATGCCCGTACGAAGACGGAAGGACCTTAATAACAATAGGTTCCGGATAATAGGAGCCTAACTCTTATGCAAAATTCCAACCTAAATAGTAAAGGAAGTAGTGATTCCGAAACTACGAAAGTGAAAATCATCCATCGATAGTGCATGAAACTCACTGACTCTTCAGTAAAAGAGAAACCAACAGAATTACTGTCTAAAAGGTCAGAATTTGAAAACTACTGTTTCCAGAGGCTCAAATGATTACTTAGCTAAATAAGAACCGAAGTTAAATTCCATATAGGAATTTAATCTAAAGATTCTAAGTCTATTTATCAAAAAGTTACTAACTGACTTAGATAAAGAGACATAAGACTCAATTGTAAACTATCCTAGAGTGCATAGGTATGAGGTAACATAAACCTATAACCTTAATAATAACAGGCTGCAGTAGATCTTGTGAAACAAGTATACTAAAAAATTGCAATGAGTAGTATGGAGGGATCAACAATATGAACATAATGATCCCTACACCAACGACGGAAGAGCCTCCACTTGGCCGCATAGAATAGCGAAGAAGAGGATCTCCTATAGTAAGAAATTGCGTCCAAAGCTCGTCCAGTACAATGCTTACAATGCAATACGGACCACACAACGGAATACATGAAGGTTGCGACCTTGCGGGTTGTGATAAAGATGACACGATTTACCCAGTGAAAAAAAATCCTCACATTGAGGAAGATTTCACGTAAAGTCCCACAGTAGACAACAGAGTAAAATACCCATGGTCTCTGTGAAGATAGAGATGCTATCAACAGAAATGTATTGTGGTTGTTTATCTTAGCAATACCTGCTGAAACAACAGCGCCGGAGGATACGCGTATCCTATCATTCCGTCCTATAGATCAATAGAGCGTTAACAACATTAGCTCAGAGATCCGGACAAGCCAACACATACGTCTGCAATTGATTAGCAAGCTGTGTCGTAAATAAATCATCATTGGGCGCTCCCATAGATAGCAAATCTGATTGAATACTTGTTTGTTGAGAGTCCATTCTGACAGCAACAAGCGACCCCTAAGTGAACGGGAGTCCGGTAAAACAATCAGACGACCCGGAATATGACGGACCAAAACAGAACTTGGTGTACTATAACCAACAGATGGATTCTTTCCATTAAATTGAATAACGGAAACGAAAGAGTGCCTCCCTAGTTCCGGAGATACGCCACTACTGTCGAATTAACGGACAGGATTTGGGCATGCGTTTCTGAATAATGTTCATGCAATGACATAAAGCAAGCCTAAAAAACATTATTCCGCGGAAGATAATTGGTTGCTAAGAGACTGCGGAACCCAAAGACCCTGGCACTTCGAATCCGTTGGGATCAGTATTATATCCCAATCTGTTTGACTGGCAACCGTCATAACAGCAACACTCGGATCCGGCAACTGCAGTGGCACTCTCTGAGTCAACCACCGAATGTTTGCCCCAGTCTGAATCTCTTGTAACACTAGATAGACAAGAGAACGTGTAAATCGAGCAATTCATGGATTGCTGAAAAGTTGCCGTCGAAGAGAAGCTTCTCCAAGAACGAAGCGACTCTGAGAGAGTTCTTAACCTTACTATCCCCGCACGTGGATGTAGCTAGGGCTGCGTCACGTCTAACCAACTCCAATCAGCCACTGAAGGGCGGAGTTATACGTGAACAAACTACTGCCCTCAAAAGAAATTACATTGAGAATAATATCCCGTAAATCTTTTCTTGAAGACGTAATGATAACGCCTCACGTATGAAAAAGCGTCTAAGTTAAGTCTACTAGACATCATTGTCGTTTCCAACATTGAAGTTGGAAAAGACATAGACGGCGAAAAAGAATATTTCCAGTCTTTAACCACACCGTCTAGACGCATATGAACTCTCGGTATGCCCTGCACTGCCAAAATAAACTATTCGTATAAATGATAAAACGGCAGAAATGAGCAACGCGGACAAGAAACTAAACTATCATGCTTGGTAGCAGGCTTGTATGCATATATAGCGTTGAAAAATAAAACACATGTTGTAATGAAATTATTGGACTGCGTCGGTAAGTCAGGGACAATGTCCCCAAACCGATCGAAAATTCCGAGTCCAATGACGCTATAAGTCTCTTATCCAACATCGCAGCAATGTAGTCCGAAATAACAATCACTGGAAGATAATGCCAGAAGATATGAATGGCAGCTTCCGATACTACGAAAGGGAAAACTCGTAATCTTTCGAATCCCTTTCGCCATCCTGTCGGACCCTATAAAGCGTTCGGTCGTCCGTACCTGATGCAACCGCGGACCGCACCGATCCAGCACCGTCGGATAATTCCTGATTCAACCAAGAAACTGTCAATTGCTGGGATGCTGCGAAACAACTATGCTAACTCGGATAGCACGTCCGTCACTGAGGCCTGAGGAGAAGCGGTCCTACAATGCATTGCCGCTGGAAGCTCCGTGATCGTTACCCCGTGCATACTACCAATATGCGAGCGAACGGAGTGTATAGGCCTCGTGTCCCTTGGCTACCGGATGGCGCGACCTATTCGCCGTGGAATCACTGAATGACGAAACTGGTCGGATATTCGAGGTCACGTAGCCAATGTGCGGTCGTGTGCCCTGCTGTGAGGATGAGGAAGCATTATGGACAGTCTCTCGGACTGTCAATATAACGGAGCGTCCCGACCGACAGACATATGCTCCGAATGTAAAATATCAGAACCACAACATGCGGTCCCCTATGTTGTTGGACGAGAGAGGGACCTCTCTCGCTCACAGCCCGGATGGACCTGGACAAGCCAGGAACCGGACTAACAGGCTTCCTCCGATCTGTCCTCAATCTGCCGTCACTGGGTGAGTACTAAAGTAATTAAAGTGCTCACATCACCCAAATCTCCTTCCTAGACCGCAACGGACGAACCCGGCAGCCGAACCATTCGATGAATGCACGCTACACCGGGTGAGCTAGCGAATGTCACTCCGTAGGCGATAGACATATTCCATGAGCACTTATTGCCGCTAGCTCTTCATTAACTATGACGACAGAGGCACACTTTTGAAAGACATCTCCGTAACGTTGCGAACAAGAAACCAGAAATGCTTGGTTATAGCAAGCATATAATAATAATATATATAGCGTCGTTCAATAATTCGAAAGTTTGTGTGACATTATTGGACTATGTCGGAACTGAGGGACGATGTCCCTGAACCGAACCAAAAATTTCTAAGTCCACCGACGCTATCAGTTTCTTATCCGGCATCGCAGCAAGCTGTAGAAGACCAAGTCAGATGACATACAGAACAGCATAAAGGGAAAGCTCGAAATCCTCCAAATCCCTTTCGGTATCCCGTCGGACCGGATGAAATTTTCGGACGTCCGTACCCGCTTCCGCGGAGCGTCCCGACCCAGCATCGTCGGATAAAAAATATGCGACAGATTCAGTTGATGCTGGGATGCTGCAATAAACTGTGCTATTTAGGAAAGCACGTCCGTTCCCGAGGCCTGTGCAGTAGCGGTCTTACGATGCATTGCCGCCGGAAGCTCCGTGTACGTTGACTCCCGCACACTTCCTATACGAACGTCCGGAGTCTGCAGGCCTCGTGTCCCTGGCTACCGGATGGTGTGACCTGGTCGCCGATGATTCTCTGACTGGCGAAGCTGACTGGATATCCGTGGTCACGTAGCCAAGAGCGGTCGTGTGCGCTACCATGAGAATGAGGAAGCCTTATTGACAGTCTACTCCGGACTGACTATATGTCGGAGCGTCCCGAGCGACGGACGTATGCTCCGAATGCGAAACATTTTGTACCACAACATCTGGGGCCAGATGTTGTTGTACGAGAGAGGGGCCTCTCTCGCTCGCCGTCCGGATGGACCAGAACGAGCTATGAACCGGACCAAAAGGCTTCCTCCGTTCTCCCTCCGATCCGCCGTCACTGGGTGTGCATTTGGTTGATTTATAGTGCTCGCATCACCCCAAAATTCCTTCTAGACCGCAACGGACGAACCCGGCTGCCGAACCATTCGGTGAATGGACGCTACACCGGGCGAGCTAGCGGACGTCAAAGGCCGTCGAACCTACTAGGGTCCTCTTAGGCAATTGGCGTATTTACATGAGCACTTTTCCGCTAGCCCTTCGTTAATTGTGACGACGGAGGCACACTGTTGGAAGACATCACAGATACATCACCCTAATCTTGATCGTCTGAAATAGAAATTGATAAAGTAGAGTGACCCTGCGGGGAAAGGACCGGAGTGTCCAATTCCCCAATAACATACCGTGACATACGCTTCCCATATTGTCATCGAAATCATACGATACAGAACAGGAGTTAATGCGAGTACACTGACCACATATAGAATGATTATGAAAGTCAGAGGAAGACTTCCTCTTATTACAATTGATCAATATCCTTTCAATGTGAAAAGAAAACAAGTCCTGGTACTCGCACTAACCCCTGGCAATCAAAATACATAATAATAATATGATCCATTAATATAGAAAAAATAATTGAAATCAAAATATTTTGAAAAAATATTTTTTCAGAACAGCCCAAGTTTCTGAAAAGTAACGTTGAGCCCCAATGGATCCCAAGCCTAAGTGTGGACAAAAATTTTAAAAATATTTTAAACAATTTATTCAACACTTACGAACAATAATAATGTATCTAGTTATGATTAAAATAACATCAAGATATTATTTTCCAGAAATCCCCCCCTCACACAGAGGGCTGTTGTAAATGTAAACAATGAATGTAAAAACACTAAAATAAGACTCCAGGCACCCAGGCCCGGAATTAGTTACCAAAAATACACTATCTGATGCAAAACAGAGACTTCCAGGGAAGAAACTGCAGAACATCAGATGGTAGATGCAGAACACAACGCCTAACCACCCGTAGGTGAAGACGTAAACATGGGGAAAAGAACAGAATTCATTCTGTTATTCAGCTAAAACTCCCAAGAAAATTTAGTAATAATAATTACAAAAACTATGCCAAAAGCATGGGAGAATAGCAAGGGGGGACTTAAAGGACAGGGAGAGAGGAAAAACACTGAAAAAACAGTGTAACTAAATAATCAGAATGACAACAAAATGGCTGCTGCCTCGAAAATAGGTAACTTAACATAATTTCATTAAAAAATTTTAAGTTACAGCCCTGATAATATTCTGTCACACATTTTTCCTCTCCTCCTTCTCTATCCTCCTTAGAATCACCATTTCACTAATATTTATGTGTCTGGCATCATTTAAACTGAGATTTACAAGCACAAAGATCAGTCAGATGTTAACTGATGAAGGGCCAAACTTAGAATGATTAATGGCGCCAATTTCGGAACGTCCTTGACACTGCGCATGCGCAGTAGAGGTGAAGTGTGGAGGGCCTTTCAGGACATGTTTTCTTTGGTTTTAGATGCAAATTTTGGGGATTGGGGGGCAAAATTTATGTTTGGCCCTATATTTTAAGAGTTAGCACCAGCTATGTCTGGGTCATTGGTACAGTATAAAAATATTATGGTTCACAACAAGAGTATAAAAAAAGTAAACAAGTGCAATGCAAAGCATCTGCATATTATCCCAAATGCAATATCACTATTCAACAAGGGTCACAACTCTTGACAAGAAAGTGCAGACAATAATCTGTTCAGTGTGGAGACCCTTTCCTTCATGCAAGCTTATCAGCATACCAAAAGGACAACCAAATTTGATTATCCATACCTGAGACAATGTTCATATGGATGGACAGATGGAAGGTTGGATGGACACCCAGATGAACTGAGGTCTCTACTAGATACCCCTGAATCTCCATCGGAGGTATAACAGACTGTGGATGTTCTGCACCAGTGCCAAATGTCAAATCTAGGTGACGAAATGTCCAAAATACAGTGTCAAGATGTTTAATAGATTGGTACTAATATCAAGGCGCCAATAAATCTGGAAAATTAACATTTTATTATGGTAATTATGAGCAATGTTTTGAGACATTAATTGTAAAATCACAAGCCTTCAAAGATCTGATTACAATGAATAACACCCAAAAATAGGGATACAAGTGAAATATATTTATCAAAAGATCCTTTATTATGTTAATTACACTTATGTCCACATTCTTCCTGGTTTATGCATTACAATTCGAGCTTAGTGGTCGGATTCTCGATTGTCAGAATGAACTTAGATGACTTGGGCTCATATTTTAGTTTCCTGATGAATAGGGTACATGAAAGAAAATTGAACACAATACATTTATTTATTTAATTCAGATACTGACTCGTACTATCATTCTATTTCTCAATTGATGTGTAACCCACAGATTGCAGCATAACAGAAGATACAGTTTAACAAGGATTACGCTTTGCTTATGATGCATTGCCCACAATGCAACCGAGAATTTAAAAAGTTATATCTTGTTTAACAGAGCTCATTGAGCTCTGTCAAACAAGATATAATTTGTTAAATTTTTCATGCTACATGGGCAATATGGGACCAATGAGGAAAAAAAGTAAATACTACCAGGGAGCTAGGAGTAAAGGGCCATAACTCCACTTGGTACGGCCGAAACATTCTAGTTTTCAAACTCATTCAAACTCTACCATAAACAGGTAACAGTAATTCACATTACCTCCATGAGATGTCTAAATTTACAAATGGAAATCCACAGTTGCTAACATAGGTTTTTTATTATGTTGTAATTAGGGCTGTCACGATTAATCTATTAATCGACTGTTGATCGGTCACAGCGAAATCGATTAGTATTTTTCGTTGTCGAATAATCGGTAAATTGTATCCCGTTCTAGACATTTAATAATTAAAAGAAAATTTGATGAAAAAACTATTGTTTCTAAAGGTAAAGAGTTAAGAACATCGATGTTAAACCCCAAGATGCTGTTTGAAGCAATAGTCTTCCAGATACATTCATCAAAGCTTTGATGTTCTGAACTTTTGAACCGTCAGTGTAATAATCAAGACCGGTCGGCAGTTGCGAAGTTCGCAACTGCCGACTGGTCTTGATTATTACACTGACGGTTCAAAAGTTCAGAACATCAAAGCTTTGAATGCACCTAAAAAAGGATCGTCTTCGTTGTTTCCTTGAGGTAGGTCAACTGACTTGAACTTCATTTTTATCGACTTCAAAGAGAGGGAGAGGAGTCATTTAGGTACGATTAATCGTCGATTATTTGCGACGATTAATCGATTCCTAAATTAAAAAATCGTGACAGCCCTAGTTGTAATTCGCAGCTTGGGCGTCTATTTCAAGGACGTTCTGAATGGAATTGATACAGATGGAAATAAAATAATGCTTCGCTGACAATGAGAAAAAGTCAACTCCAAAGGGCCACATGTTTTCTCTTTATAGTCGATTCATGTGAATAAACACCACCATCTAAAGAAAGAAAAACTTGATCAAACTTCTCACTGCAATCTATTAGGGCTTATTCGATTAGTCGACTAACCGTCGACTATTGAAGTAGTCGACGTTTTTTATTTTTAGTCGATCGTCGTTCATTTTCAAGGTGGTACACGTCTACTACACGTCGGGGCTAAATTGCATTGTTTTGTGAGGTGAATGATCAATGAAGGTGAATAACTTTAAATATCTAACCATAGTTAACATTCATATCCAGAAGACTGTACGACTGTCACCGACTGTGTAAGAAAGAACACTCACGGTTACTCGAGAAGAATAGATTCTTCTGAATTTCTCCAGTCTTGTACACACGAATGCACCCATTGGAAAACCCAAAGCGCGGAAGTGACAAAATTATGACGAAAGTCAGAACGTCAGATCACTTCTCAAAGTTCGGAACTTCAGACTAAGATCCAATTTTAACAACTGATGAGGGAATGCATAGATCTCAATGTTCAAAATTTCGAGAAACTTATTGCAGAAAGGAAACATATGCAGGAACGTTCTTTGGTAAATTCATTTTAATTCATCGGCTTCAATCTAGTTCAAACTTGGACCCGCAGTCAGTAATATTATTTTTGGGGTAGGTACGTCCTACAGGACGTACCAACCCCAAAAATTATATTACGGACTGTGGGTCCAAGATTGGACTACATGTAGCTTCAGTCGGGACCGATTTGTTGTTCCCACAACCCCACTTCGTCTGAACACACTGGTGCCATTGTCATTTTCAGAGTTTTACGAACAGAAGAATGATTTGCTAAAAAATCATGGGAAGCGACTATTAATCAACTAACCGTCGATTACTGGTCACGATTAGTCGATTACAAAAAATGATAGTCGCGACAGCCCTAAAATCTATTTGATTTCCCTGAAAGGCTACCTGAAACTTTTTTTTAGTTTAACATGTCTGCCTGGTACCAAAATTGCATGCATTCTGTATGTTGGATTCGAAATACACTCACATTACCAGCTGAAGAACTTTTACTGCTTACATGTTTCCGATACAGTGATCATTTTTAAAAAGATTTTTACTAAACAGTCTTCCATTTTGGGGCATTGTAGGGGACTAAAAGTCCCCCCCCCCCCTCCCCCCCAAGCATATGCAGTTGACAGATAATTTGGGGACACCATTGAACCATGTAAATTTGGGGGAATTTAAAGACCATTTTATGATGATGGGTACAATGAACTTCTTTCCATCTGGTTGAAGAGATTGTCATTTCAAATTTCACAGGATAAACATTCTATTCCAAATTACTTGGCCAACTGGACATCATCGTCGAGGAATATATCACACTCAATTACACCATTAACATGATTTTGCTCATTAACAGGGTTCCACTGCACCGAAACATTCTGTGTTCTGTATGAAACATCAGTGGTTAACAGTGTGTGTAGAATCATTTAGTACTGAGCTAGCCACTGTTTGTAAATCTGAATATACACTTCAAGCGGTTCATGAAATACTGAGCACACTAACCATAAGTCCATAAAACTGCAAATAATCTTGTTGGGTCAAGTTTCTAATGTTCTAACAAACAAGAGTACCAGCTAATGTGAGCAATTGGGTGGTTGCAGTAGCAGACAAGCATAGATTTTTGCTTGGGCCAACTTTAGGAGCCACCCATTTCCATGCATTGCTAAATAGACATTTGGATTTCATTTTGATGCCGCTATATGTATGTATATATAAATATACAAAACTAACCTAAATATGTATAATCAGGCAAGTCAGTCAATGCTCCATATGCATTGCTATTCTCTGGAAGACCATGTCTGAAATAATAACCAATATACATGTAGGCATCATAGAAAAATTTCAAATAGAATTTTATCAATATTGGGTGCAAGTTCTTCAATGGAAAGTAAATTAATTTTTCAACTTTTTACAATTTTTCAGATACATGGAATCTCCAAATACCGAAAGTTCGGCATTGAAAAATATTCCTGCCCTTAGCTAACATTGATTATGCAACAAAATATTAACCACTGGCTGACAGGAAGGTATGGACTACTTATTCCAATGAATTGACAGAAAAAAAACATGCACACTGTGTAAAAAAAAAGCGTATTAGCCGACCAATACAACAAATTTATTCATCCTCATCAGTTGTCAGTTGAATACGACCATTCTGAGTCTCTTGCTACAATAGAATGAGGACCTAGAGCTGGTCAGTAATCTGCAGTATATCAACAGTATCAACCAGTATGATGGCAGTAATAGTACCGGTGGTGTTGTGTTAATACAGAATACCATACCAATAATGAAGTGGGGTTTGCACACCTTTTTAAGACGAAATTCCATTACTTTCCAAAGATTTCAAGTGAATTTTCCCAAACTTGAATGAGAATTGGGGGATTTGGGGGACGAACCTGAAACAAAACATGCGTTTTAAATGTAAATTGTAAGACTGGCTAAAGGAAGAATGTTGATACACAAATGCAGTAAGTTTGGAGGTCACTGTAAATGGCAACCTTTTTCACAGAAATGAATCCACATGAAGAGGTTTCATCAAATGAGCACACCGAGTCCAAAAACAATCGTAGGATAAATGTGCCCTGTAGGTCATGTCAAAAAAGAATGTAAATTCACATATGCAATAGATTCAAAGATTGTTGCTGACAGCCACAGTTTTTGATAGAAATGAAAAGAAAATCAATAGCTCCTATCTCTGTCACCCCGAATAAGCATATGAAGTTTCAAAACAACCCGATAATGAATGCACCCTCTGAGGCGTGCCAAAGGAAGATGTTAATGCAAAATGCACTAAGTTTGATGGTCCTGACTGGTGGCAATGGTCTTTTTATCTTTTTTATGGAAATTCATAAATATACCCTGCAGAGAGTGCAAAGGGGATAAGTTGCTACAAAAATGCACTAAGTCCAAAGGCTGGTGCTAACAACAATAATTTTTTATGGCAATAAAAAGAAATCAACAGCTAACATCCATAAGCCACCCAGAACACGCATACCAAGTTTCAAGCGATCCTATCATAAATGTGCCCTGTAGGGCATGCCAGAGGAATATACTGATGCCGGACTGTACTAAGTTCAATGGTCGATGCCAACAACAACTATTTTTGACGGAAATGGAAGAAAATGGACATTTTCCATCTAGAGGTCACCCTGAGCAAGCATACCAAGTTTTAAAGCAATCCGATCATAAATGTGCCCTGCAGAGTGTGCCAAAGGGAAATACTGATGCATAACTGCACTAAGTTCTTTGAAGGTCGTTGCCGCAACATTTTTTGATGGAAATGGAAGATAATCGATAGGTCCCATCTGGAGGTAATCCCAAATAAGCATACCAAGTTTCAAACCGATCTTATCATAAATGTGCCCTGTAGGGTGTGCCACTGGAATATATTGATGCCTGACTAAACTAAGTCCAAAGGTCGTTGCAAGCGTCAACATTTTTTGACAGAAATGGAAGAAAATTGATAGCTCCCATCTAGAGGTCATTCCAAACAAGCATACCAAATTTCAAAGTGATCTGATCAATGTGCCAAAGGAAATTGTGGACGTACGTGCGAATGCCGACGGATGAGAAGTGATGGCAATAGCTCAGCTGGACTTTATTATGTTGAGCTAAAAATGAAAAATAAAATAAAAAACAGCCTGCCCACATGCAATTTTACACATAAAACTAGAGAATTGTAATTTGTTGGACAAATTACGGGCTTTCCCAACTTTCCAATATGAAAATGCAGTCTACATATAGCAAAGCAAAGTGCTTGAAATTAACCATTTCCAAAATGATAAGACAAAAAGCATCCAAAGTTGACTATTTTTGGCATTCTATAATGGTACTCTTATTCTCACCCTCATTGTGCTTGGGGGTTAAATCTTGAGATTAACAAGCCAAGACCAATACCGGGTCTGGACCTGCGTCGCTGCATGCAATTGAATCGGCAAACAGGAAGTGGCTGCATGGCAGATTTGAAAATTGCATACACGATACAACTGATCATTATCAGGCTCCAGATGAAATATAAAATCAATCCCTTGCATAGAAGCCGAGAAAAGTTTGACGAAAAATTTCAATGTTCAGTGGGTACAGTAAAATTTCAAAGTACCGGTAAACAGGAAGTGGCTGCACGGCAGATCTGAAATTTGCTTACACGATACAACTCATCATAATGAAGCAGCAGACCAAATATAAAATCAATCCCTTGCATAGAAGCCGAGAAAAGTTTGACGAAAAATTTCAATGTTCAGTGTGTACAGTCAAATTTCAAAGTATCGGCAATCAGGAAGTGGCTGCACGGCAGATCTGAAAATTACTTACACGATACAATTCATCATTATGAAGCAGCAGACCAAATATAAAATCAATCCCTTGCATAGAAGCCGAGAAAACCTTGACGGAAAATTTCAATGTTCAGTGGGTACAGTACAATTTCAAAGTATCGGCAAACAGGAAGTGGCTGCACGGCAAATCTGAAAATTGCTTACACGATACAACTCATCATTATGAAGCAGCAGACCAAATATAAAATCATTCCCTTTCATAGAAGCCAAGAAAACTTTGGCAGAAAAAGTGTTTCGGACGGACGGGCGGACGGACTGACGGACGGATGGACTGACGGACAGACTGACGGATGGATGGATGGACTGACAGATGGAGTCGAGCGGTTACTAGACCTGCTCTGCCGCTGGCGACGCAGGTAAAAAGTAAACAGTAACTTTCTTCTGCAATCATTGTTACATCTATCCATACCAAAATAATTGCTACAACAGCCTTGCAATTGAAAGAAATGAGTACAGATGTTTGCAAAATTCACTGAAAGTTAAAAAATTTATAGTAATTTATATATTTTTTATACTTACCAATGACCCAGACATAGCTGGTGCTAACTCTTAAAAATCTAGGGCCAAACACAAATTTTGCCCCCCAATCCCCAAAATGTGCATCTAAAACCAAAGAAATCATGTCCTGAATGGCCCTCCATACTTCGCCACTACTGTGCATGCACAGTGTCAAGGACGTCCCGAAATTGGTGCCATTAATCATTCTTACAATCAGTGCCTGGTAAGCGCTATGTACTCAGCGGGGAGGTATGAGTTCCCAACTCCTGGGAGGGCCATCCCCGTCTGGGTCATTGGTAAGTATAAAAAATATATAAATTACTATAAATTTTTTAACATTTTAATACTGTACCAATGACCCAGACATAGCTGAATAGTAAAAAGGCTGGAGGGCCTAGGACATAGAGGAAAATCCAATAAGCTCAACTATATAAAATAGAGTCATCCCCTCGAGGGGAAAAGGAGTATTAGGCCTTACATGTATCTTTCTTATTTATGATAAATTAGAAAGACACAACACCTTCCATAATTGAGCATCATAACATCCATGTACTCTATTAACATCCAGTATAATCCTTATACTAATCATTTTTAAAGTAAGCCAAAAAATAAAGTTAGTCTAGAGAATAGAGAATTGAGACTCTTTATACTCTTTTAAAAGTGTCCGAGGATTGTATACTAACGCCCGTTTGACACGTGATATATTCCAATGCTATACTTTAAAAACTATGACATGAATGAATTTTTAAAACATAAACTTTTCACTTTTTAAAACCATCCCAGTAACAGCTCAGAATTACTGACTCCGGAGGAGGTATCCCCTTGTTTTCATAATAAAACAGGTGACCCAAGGGAACACCCTCCTCCCCCCCCCTCTTCCCTTTGCCCTGGGTCAAATAGCCCAGAGCGAAGAGGGCAGCAGGACAGAGTCACTGCCGGAACAGAAAGCCTACATAGCTATAGTTGCAACAGTTAAGTGAACAACATTCTGAGTAGCAGATAATGGACCTAAACAATGCAGGCCTCCAGAAATGGACTCAATATTTCTGAGATAAAAATTCGTGAATGTGGATGGCTGAGACCAATATGCAGCCTTCATTAAATTTATAATAGCGACACTATTTACGTAAGCCCAAGATGTAGAAAGAGCTCTTACTTCATGAGCTGAAATGTTAAGCACAAACTGCTGAGTTAACAATAGATTATCATAAGCAGTACCGATAGTTAATTGAATCCATTTAGCAATAGAATGGACTGTAATGTACTTCTATTAGGCATCAAAGACAGAAGAAGCTTACGTCCTTACTGATAAACTGAGATCTGTTTATAAATACATAAAGCTCTAACCGGACAGAGTAAAGGCCTATGCCCGTACGAAGACGGAAGGACCTCAATAACAATAGGTTCCGGATATTTATTAGGAGCCTGATTCAAAACAAAAAATCCAACATTAGTAGTAAAGGTAATAGTGTTTCCGACACTACGAAAGTGAAAATCGTCCACCGATAGTGCATGAAGCTCACTGACTCTTCCGCAGAAGAGAAGACTAAGAGAATTGCTGTCTTAAAAGGCCAGAATTTGAAAACTACTGTCTCAAGAGGTTCAAATGGTTACTTTAGTTTAAAAAGAACCCAAGCTAAATTCCGTATAGGAATTAATCTAAGGATTCTAGGTCTATTTATCGAAAGTTTAGATAAAGAGACATTAGACTCAATTGTAAACTATCATGGTGTGCATAGGTGTCAGATAACATAGACCTATAACCTTTAATAGTAACAGGCTGCAGTTGATCTCGTCAAACAAGTATACTAGAAAGTTTGCAATGTCTGGTATGGAGGGATCAAAAATATCAACATAATGATCCGTACACCAACGATGGAAGAGCCTCCACTTTAGCCGCATAGTATAGCGAAGAGGAGGTCCTCCTACAGTTAGAAATTGCGTCCACTGCTCGTCCTGTACAATGCTTGCCGTGCAAGAAGGACCGCACAACGGAATACGTGAAGGTTGAGACCTTGCGGGTTGTGATGAAGTGGACACGATTTCCCCAGCGAAAGAAGATCCTCTCATGGAGGAAGTTTTCACAGTAAGTCCCACAGCAGACACCTGAGTAAATTTATCCACGGTCTCTGTGGAGACAGAGATGCTACCCACAGAATTGTATTGTGAATGTTTATCTTAGCAATACTTGCTGAATCAACAGCGCTGGAGGATACGCATATCCTATCATTCCGTCCTACTAGATCAATAGAGTGTAAACTACATATGCTCGGGGATCCGGACATGGAGACACATACGTCTGCAATTGATTGGTGAGTTGTGTCGCAAATAAATTATCATTGGGCGCTCCCATTGGTAGCAAATCTGATTGAATACCTGTTAGTTGAGAGTCCATTCTGACGGCAACAAGCGACCCTTACGTGAAGGGGAGTCTGCTAATACAATCAGACGACCCGCAATATGACGGACCGAACAGAACTTGGTGTTCTAGAACAAACAGAAGGATTCTTTCCATTAAATTGAATAACGGAACCGAATGAGTGCCTCCCTGGTTCCGGATATACGCAACTACTGTCGTATTATTAGACAGGATTTGGACATGCGTTTCTGAATAATGTTCATCCAATGACGTAGTGCAAGCCAAAATAACATCATTTCCTGGAAGTTAAGTGCTTGCCTAGAAACTGCGGAACCCAAAGACCCTGGCACTTCGAATCCGTTGGGATCAATATTGTACCCCAACCTGTTTGACTGGCATCCGTCATAATCGTAAAACTCGGATCCGGCAACTGCAGTGGAACTCCGTGAGTCAACCACCAAATGTTTGCCCAAGTCTGAATCTCTTGTTACACTTGATTGACAAGAGAACGTGTATATCAAGCAATTCATAGATTGCTGAAAGGTTGCCGTCGAAGAGAAGCTTCTCCGAGACCGAAGCGACTCTGAGAGAGTTCTTCACCTTACTATCCACGCGCGTGGATGTAACTAGGGCTGCGTCACGTCTAACCAACTTCAGGTTGCCACTGAAGGGCGGAGTTATACGTGGAAAAACTACTGCCCTTGAAAGAAATCTCATTAAGAATCATATCCTGGAATTCTTTCTCTTGAAGACGTAATGATAACGCCTCAGTAAGGTGGTCTACGTATGATAAAGCGTCTAAGTTAAGTCTATTAGACATCATTGTCGTTTCCAACGTCGTGGTTGGAATTGACATAGACGGCGAAAAAAGATAATTCCCAGTCTTCAGCCTCGTCGTCTAGACGCAGAGGAACTCTCAGTATCCCTGTCCTGCCATTACAAATTTATTCCTAGAATTGATGAAAGGCAGATTTAGAGCATTTGCGGACAAGAAACTAGACTAGCATGTTTTGGTAGCAAGCTTATATATAGCGTCGTTCAATAATTCGAATGTTCTAATGAGATTATTGGACTGTGTCGGCAACTCAGGGACGATGTCCCAGAACCGATCAAGAACTCCGTGTCCAATGACGCTATTAGTCTCTTATCCAGCATCGCAGCATTCTAGTCCGACGGAACAACCTCTGGAAGATAATGCCGGAAGAAATGTATGGCAGCTTCTGTTGTTCCGAAAGGGAAAGCTCGAAATCGTCCGAATCCCTTTCGCCATCCTGTCGGACCCTATGAAGTGTTCGGTCTTCCGTACCTGATGCAACAGCGGAGCGAACCGACCCAGCACCGATGGATTATACCTGATCCGACAGAGATTCTGTCGTTTGCTGGAAAGCTGCGATAAGCTGTGCTATTTTGGATAGCACGTCTGTCACTGAGGCCTGTGGAGAAGCGGTCTTACGATGCCTTGCCGCTGGAAGCTCCGTGTTCGTTACCCCATGCATACTTCTATTATGCGAGCGACCGGAGTGTATAGGCCTCGTGTCCCCTGGCTACCGGATGGCGTGACCTGTTCGTCGTGGATCACTGAATGACGAAGCTGGCCGGATACTCGAGGTCACATAGCCAAGGTGCGGTCGTGTGCGCTGCTGTGAGGATGAGGAAGCATTATCGACAGTCTCTCGGACTGTCTATATAACGGAGCGTCCCGAGCGGCGGACATATGCTCCGAATGCGAAACATCTGTACCACAACATCCGGACCCAGATGTTGTTGTACGAGAGAGGGACCTCTCTCGCTCGCAGCCCAGACGGACCTGGACGAGCTAGGAACCGGACTAACAGGCTTCCTCCGATCTCTCCTCTAATCCGTCGTCACCGGGTGTGTACTATTGTCTATTAAAGTGCTCGCATCGCCCCAATCTCCTTCCTAGACCGCAACAGACGAACCCAGCTGCCGAACCATTCGATGAATGGACGCTACACCGGGTGAGCTGGCGAATGTCAACGCTGTCGATCCTACTAGGGACCTCTTAGCCGATTGACGTATTCCATGAGCACTTATTGCCGTTAGCTCTTCATTTAACTATGACGACAGAGGCACACTTCTGAAAGACATCTCAGTAACTTTGCGAACAAGAAACCAAACTTGCTTGTTAATAGCAAGCATATATATATGTAGCGTCGTTCAATAATTTGAAAGTTCCTGTGACATTATTGGACTGTGTCGGAACTGAGGGACGATGTCCCTGAACCGATCCAAAAATTCTTGTGTCCACCGACGCTATCAATTTCTTATCCGGCATCGCAGCATTCTGGTCCGACGAAACAACCTCTAGAAGATAAAGCCGGATGACATATACAGCAGCTAATGTTGTTCCAAAAGGGAACGCCCGAAATCCTCCGAATCCCTTTCGCCATCCTGTCGGACCGTATGAAGTTTTCTGACGTCCGTACCTGATGCTTCAGCGGAGCGTCCCGACCCAGCGTCGTCGGATATTACAGGATGCGACAGAGATTCTGTCGTTGCTGGGATGCTGCGATAAGTTGTGCTATTTGGGATAGCACGTCCGTCACCGAGGCCTGTGCAGTAGTGGTCTTACGATGCTTTGCCACTGGAAGCTCCATGCACGTTGACACCCGCATACATTTCTTATGCGAACGTCCGGAGTCTCTAGGCCTCGTGTCCCTGGCTACCGGATGGCGTGACCTGGTCGCCGAGGATTCTCTGATTGGCGAAGTTGACTGGATATCCGAGGTCATGTAGCCAAGGTGCGGTCGTGTGCGCTACCATGAGGATGAGGAAGCCTTATTGACAGTCTCTCCGGACTGTCTATATAACGGAGCGTCCCGAGCGGCGGACGTATGCTCCGAATGCGAAACATTTTGTACCACAACATCTGGGGTCAGATGTTGTTGTACGAGAGAGGGGCCTCTCTCGCTTGCAGCCCGGATGGACCTGGACGAGCTAGGAACCGGACTAATAGGCTTCCTCCGTTCTTTTCTCTAATCCGCCGTCACTGGGTGTGCACTTGGTTGATTTATAGTGCTTGCATCACCCAAAACTCCTTTCTGGACCGCAACGGACGAACCCGGCTGCCGAACCATTCGATGAATGGATGCTACACCGGGCGAGCTAGCGGACGTCAAAGGCCGTCGATCCTACTAGGGACCTCTTAGGCAATTGACGTATTTCCATGAGCACTTTGCCGCTAGCTCTTCATTAATTGTGACGACGGAGGCACACTTTTGGAAGACATCATGGATACATCACCCTGTTCTTGATCGTCTGAAATAGAGATTGATAAACTAGAGTGACCCTGCGGGAAAAGGACCGGCATGGCCATTTCCCCGCTAACATACCGTGACACACGCTTCCCATGTTATCATCGAAATTAACACATACTGAACAGGAGCTAGTGCGAGTACACTGACTACATTTATACAATGATTATGAAAGTCAGAGGAAGATTTCCTCTTATTACAATTGAACAATATATCCTTTCATTGTGAAAAGAATACAAAGTCCTAGTACTCGCACCAACCCCTGAAAATCAAAATACATAATAACATGATCCATTAACATAGAAAAAATAATTGAAATCAAAAAATTTTTTGAAAAAATATTTTTTCAGAAAAGCCCAAGTTTCTGAAAAGTAACGTTGAGCCCCAATGGATCCCAAGCCTAAGTGTGAACAAAAATTTTAAAAATATTTAAAAAAATTAATGCAACACTTACGAACAATAATAATGTATCTAGTTATGATTAAACTAACGTCAAGATATTATTTTCAAGAAATCCCCCTCACACAGAGGCTGTTGTCAATGTAAACAAGAAGTGTAAAAACACCAGAAACATGACTCCAGGCACTGATAACCCTGGCCCGAAATCAGTTACCAATAATACACTATCTGATGCAAAACAGAGACTTCCAGGGAAGAAACTGCAGAACATCAGATGGCAGATGCAGAACACTACGCCTAACCACCCATGGGTGAAGACGTAAACATGGGGAAAAGAACAGAATTCATTCTGTTATCAAGCTAAAACTCCCAAGAAATTTTAGTAATAATATTACAGAAAATATGCCAAAAGCATGGGAGAATAGCAAGGGGGGACTTAAAGGAAAGGGAGAGAGGAAAACACTGAACAAGCAGTGTAACTTATAGCAAGAATGACCACAACAGGCCCTTGCCTCGAAAATAGGTAACTTAACATAATTTCATTAAAAAATTTTAAGTTACAGCCCTGATTATTTTCTGTCACTCATTTTTCCTCTCCTCCTTCTATATCCTCCTTAGAATCACCATTTCTCTAATATTTATGTGTCTGGCATCATTTAAACTGAGATTTACAAGCACAAAGATCAGTCAGATGTTAACTGATGAAGGGCCAAACAAAGAATGATTAATGGCGCCAATTGCGGGACGTCCTTGACACTGCACATGCGCAGTAGTGGCGAAGTATGGAGGGCCATTCAGGACATGATTTCTTTGGTTTTAGATGCAATTTTTGGGGATTGGGGGGCAAAATTTGTGTTTGGCCCCAGATTTTTAAGAGTTAGCACCAGCTATGTCTGGGTCATTGGTACAGTATAAAAATATCAGTTTTTGTCAGCCAATACTATCCTTTACGTGGCCAAAGCATATTTTGGGTTAAGCCCCAAAACATAACTTACAGCAGCGGATTTGTTCATTAAACATCTCTACCTTTAGCAAAACAAAGTATTTAAAATTAACCCTTTCCAAAATGACAGGAAAATGAAACCAGAGTTAGCTAATTTTAGCATTTACGAATGGAATTCTTACCCTCATTGTGCTTGAGGTTTAAAGGTGAGATTAAAAACTAAACAGTAACTTTCTTCTTCCAGCATTGTTGCATTTATGCATACAAAAATAATTGTTACAACAACATTGCAATTAGGGAAATTAGCGCTTGAAGTTAGTCAATCTCGAAGATAAAATGCTATATTCCATAATTTGTGGCCAACAGAGGTTAATTTTAAAATATTTGTGGGGTGATTTTAGTGTATCATATTATGCTCTAAATGTGTGAATATCAATTACAGACTGAGTGTCTGATAAGAGACATGGCAGAATCTTGAATCTTGGTATTTGAATGAATCTTGGTATTTGAATGAACATGTGCAAGTAGAGGGTACTCCAAGTCAAGGTACTGGGTGAGGGTTAAAACTTGGAATAAAACATATAACAGCAAAATTGTTCTTGGATAAATGTCCTAATTTCTCATGGAAAGTGTTTTGAGAAAACATGGCCCCAGTGCTGAGAAATTGCATGTAAATCTTGGCAAAAATAACAATTATTCCGACAGTACCCTTATAGGAAGTCAAATCTGCCAAGGGTTCTACTTTTAACAATAACATATAGAACAAAATTTGTCATACTTTGACTGCTGCATGCAGCTATAGAAAACATTCAGAGCTCAATCAATTTAAAATGTAGTAAATCGTCACCTAAACTTACCAAATTCTGAAAAAAGTGGATTTTTTTTGGACGGTACCTACTTTTATAGGGATAGGGTTAAACTTTACAACCAAACTTACAACAGCAAATATGCTTAGTAGTCAATTGTGAATTTGTACATGAAAAGTGTTTGAAATTAACCCTTTCCAAAATGTTAGAAAAAGCAACCAAAGTTGGCTAATTTTGGCATTTTCAAACGGTAGTCTTATTCTCGCCCTCATTGTGCTTGAGGGTTAAATCTGAGATTAAAAAGTAAACAATAACTTTCTTGCACAATCATTATTGCATCTATCCATACCAAAATAATTGTTACAACAACCTTGTAATTAGAGAAATTTGCTCTTGAAGTTGGTCAATTTTGAAGAAAAAATCTATATTCATGTCATTTTTGTCCAATGGGGGTTAAAATTGAAGTATATGAGTGGAGTTCGTGGTGTATTATATTATGCTCTTAATGTGTGGAAAATTTGAGCTTAATAACTGTTAACAATTTTGAGACATTTAAAAAATGGTGAAATTCTGACGGTTTTGGCAGAATATTTTGAAAATATGCGTTTTCACAGACATGACGATACCGCATTTCACTAGATTTTATGACATTACATAAGTATGCCAAATTTGGTCAAAATCATAGAGCTTGTTTTTGAGCAGTTCAACAGACAAAATTGAAGGAGGAAAAAAGAAAAAAAAAAATAGAGAAGACAAATTTTGAAAAAGAATAACCAGAGTCTTTCTTTGGGTTTGGGAAAGCCTAAAAATGGCCTGAGAAGATCTACTTTGTGGGGACTAACTGTAAATTTTCATTTATTGCCTCACAACATTGCTTTTGATCCCTCATAGGAATAAGTTCAATGAGTTGTTGCAATGAAGGGTAATATGCTAGACAAAAATCTGCAAAATGAAAAAAATAATAAAATTTGAATGAGTGATTTTTGTGAATACCACTGGCTGGTTTTGTCAATTACTAAAAGTGTTAAGAGATACAATGACACTTTCAAGAATCCTTGACTCCAAGTGTAAATGCATTCAAGAGTAAGCTTAGTATACCCTCATCCAAACCTAGAAGGTAAAGCCCTAAGTTAGTCTTAGGTGTGGTATGTTTTTAAAGCTGAACAAGACAAAAAATTATCCTAGTCTAAGAATCAAGTTTGCACTGGGTGCACCAGGCTGGTTTAAAGATGCTCTTAGGTATTATTTTAGTAAATATGTTGGGGCATTTTGACACGTTAAAAATACATATCAATTGTTGTGGGCACACTGAGTAGTAATGTTTCATGTGTGAACAAGCATAAGTTGATTTGGTGCCAAGTCAGTAATCCTGCAGCAGCACTGATCAGAATGCATTACCAGCTTTTGTGAATATGGTAATGCGTAGGATACCAAAAAAGATTTGAAATTTAGACCCTGGGTAGTCAGTAAAATATCTGTCAGAATGCAAAAAGAAAGTTAAAAATACATGTACATACCTTACTCTAAATGTCCCACCAAATGACTCAAAACTTTTCTTGGAGTACCATTTACAAGAAGGGAAAGCCTGGCTAACACCTGAAATTGAATTGAAAGTATAAGTTCTTAAACTCAGAAAAAAATTATACATAAAATGGATAATAAAGTATTAACCTGTTCTTTAAGTAAAGAAACGCCCATAACCAGCTTACGCTATTCACAAAATATTATTTTTTTTATTTATTATTCCAAAAACATAAGTAATGTGTCCTCATTGGAACAAACCCATTCAGCTTGTTCCAGTGAGAGCTCATATGCTATGTTTTTAAGGCCAAAAGCGAATATTTGTAGTTACTAAAGAAAGTTTTTTGCAAGTGTCATAGGCTGTTCAAGTTCAATAAAAGGTACATGTTAGGAAAGGAATTAATCCTTTAGCCAACATAAACAGCTGATGACAATATGCAAACAAAACTTCTTGAATAGGCTATTTAAAAAAATTCTTGATTCTTGTGCAATCTTTCAATTTGAAATGCCCCAGAAATTTAAAAAGTTTACTCTCCTCAGAATCATTAGTCAATGAAGACTTGTTTTGTTTTTCTTTTGCAGTTGGGAGTATCCATAATATTTATTACCTATCAATAATACTTAATACCTATCAAAAGTTTGAAAAGAATGGGCTTTAATCAGTATAGATTTTGACTGGTTAAAAATATAAAAGGCCCCCTGGGGCACTCACCTGACAATAGTTGTTTAAAGAAGGATTTAATGAGCATCTATAGCTATTTAACACTACAGAGGAATGAAGTTATTTAATTATTTATAACTCTGTTGTCCATGCCAGATAATTTTTTCTAGTAATGCAAAACTAGGGAGTCCAAATATCAACCTAGAAACTTAATTTTAACAAACTTGAGTCTGAGCCTTTACCTTCCACCACCAGGATGCTGAATACCAAATGTGAAAGCATTCTGACTGGGGGATCTGAAGGAGAAGGTTTTTAAAGAAATTTCCTCATATTGTACTAAGCTAAAATTTGGGCTACCATAGGGGGCCCAAATATTAACCTAGGGACCCGATTTGAACAAACTTGAATCCCCTCCCCCCCCCCCCTAGAGATGTTGTATACCAAATACAGAAGCATTCTGACTGGCGGATCTGGAGATGATTTTTAAAGAAATCCCCTCATATTGCACTAAGTTAAAATTCAAGCTCCCATAAAAAGTCCAAATATTAACTCAGAGACTCGATTTGACCAAACCTGAATCTGATACCCCCAGAGATTTCTAGGGGTGTCAGATTCAAGTTTGGTCAAATCCCAAAGGGACCCCATTAGAACAAACTTGAATCTGACCCACCTAGAGATGTTGTATACCAAATATAAAAGGATTCTAACTGGTGACTCTGAAGACGAATATTTTTAAAGAAATTCCCTCATATTGCACCAAGTCAAAATTTGGGCTCACATCGGAAGCCCAAATATGAACCCAGGGTCTTGATTTTAACAAATTAGAATGTAACACCCCTAGAGATGTTGAAAACCAAATATGAAATCATTCTGACTGGTGGAGCTGAAGAAGAAGATTTTTAAAGAAATTCACTCATATTGCACTAAGTTATGGGGGAGCCCAAATATTAACCCAGGCACCTGATTTGAACAAACCCTCCTAAAGATGTTGCATACCAAATATCAAAGCATTCTGACTGGTGGATCTGAAGAAGATTTTTAAAGCTCACTCCCCCAAGTTAAAAATTTGGGCTCCTGTATTGAGCCCAAATATGAACCAACGGACTTCATTTTAACACACTTGTATCTGACACCACTATGGATGCTTATACCAAATATCAAAAGATTTTGATCGGTGGTTGTGGAGAATTTTTTTTTTATTTTTGCAAATATGCTGATTCGGCATTTTTTCGACCAGTTGGTGAGTGATCACTTATGCTCATCCTGACTTTCAGTCAGATGAGCTAAAAATGGGAAAACAAATTTTTTTGCAGAAATTTGAAGACGAGGGAGTTTTTTTTTTTTTACAGAATTTTCATGTTGAGGGAGGTTCCCGAGAAACAAGAGTTTTTTTGAATAGCCTCAGCTGGAAGTTTTCATGTTTCTAGTCCCCAAAACATTAACATAGCTTTTGACCCTCTCATTGAAATGTGCTCACCGGAGACAAACACTGTAAAATATAAGAAAATTCAAATGACTATTCTTAAGAATAGCACTGCCAGCTTTGGCTCTCACTAGGGCTGGCTGGTTTTTCAGTTTGGTTCTGTTTTTTCATGGCACGCCAGAAAACTGAACTGCAAGATCCAGCAAAAAAAGGCTGAATTTTTTTACTGTGTTTGTGCATAAACTGATCAAACTATCTTACTCGGAAGGAATTGGACTAGCAACCACTATGGACTCATCACTTACATGTAGTCTATCCTGCAAAGGGGTAAATATGTTGTGCTCTCATTGTCATATTTTCTCCCTTATCGACTCGTCCACAGGGGAGAAAATTTGACGAGAACTCAACATAGTTTAGATGAGCCTTATTCATTTATGTTTTTTGGGGGACTGAATTAGCATAGCAAGTAATCCACTAGAACCCAAAGGGAAGATTGGATGAACCCAATACAGAGACTGGACTTTCATGGTGAGTGGGGGGTCAGGGAAGTTTCGTCCCCAGGAAGTTTCGTCCCCTAGTTAGTGGGAAGTTTCGTCCCCGGGAAGTTTCCCACTTGAATGGTAAATTGTATAGAATTCTGACATATTTTTAATAAAAAAATTAATCAAGGACCTATGTGTATCATGTTCATATATGTTATGTATGCGTGGAATGTTACTCTTCTGGCTTTATTTTTCCCTTTTAATATAAATATGTTTGCATAATTCTTTTGATGTGAATACACTCGGTTGGATCTTACGGTCTTTTGTCCGTACATTCGCCACTGTATTTAATATACGAGGAGTTGGTTCACGCAAGCCCATTGATTTTTATTTTGTGACAATCTATTGGCGAATGGCCACGGGCATTCACTAATAAATGGTCACAAAGTAAATTTCAGTTGATGCATGAAAAATTAATAATTCCTATGGCATCAAGGTTGGTGTACATTTTATACCAAACAAATTTTTATTTGCAGACCTACGATTTACAATTTAAGAATTTACAATTTAAAATTTCATATGTCACAAGAAACTGAATGAAACGTTGTAATCGCAATTAATCAAAATGTACATGTAGGACGAAGCGATTATGAAGAAGTTCTGCAGGCAATCTTGCAACATATCGACGAACCTTCAGTAGAGACATTCGTCAGTGACTTTGAAATTGGTACGTTCGAACAATATATTTTCTAAGCATTCCTCGTTATATTTAAGTTATGTTTTATTAAACCGAAATAAGGAGGAAATACACAGCAATTGACAAAGCGATAGACCAGCTTTGGATGAGATATAGAGATAATGACCTCAGAACAACAGACTTTTTGATGGAGGTAAACAAAGTCTACCGCCTGGGCCAGACAAAGAAGTAATAAGACAAAGAATTTAAAATACAAATGAAACTTTGTTAGAATGTAACAGACATTCTCCAATAATTTGTCACAAAAGAAATTTAATGAACTTGCCGCTGCTTGCGTGAAACAACTCATCGTATAAAATATTGTCTGCATGTTCATTAAATTTTTTTGTGACAAATTATTGGTGTTTTTATTTTACCATGTATTTTCGTGTTATGTTTTTACTGTATATTTTGTTGTTATCAGTTTTTGACCTGTAAACCATTGAGTAAAAATTGAATAAAATGTGATTAACCAAGATACTATTACTTGTCCATGTACCTTACAATCCCACGCCAGACCTACGCTTATGGTTATTTAACAAGTACTGAGGACGAAACTTCCCGGGAACGAAATTTCCCGCTAACTGGGGACGAATCTTCCCGGGGACGAAACTTCCCGAGGACGAATCTTCCTGGGGACGAAACTTCCCGATCCCGTGAGTGGTGTCGTATTGCAGATTTTTTCCAAGTTAAGGAGCCTGAAGTGTTATTTACTATCTCTTCTTAACACAGAGAAAAACTGAATCAAAACAAACATGTTTTTCCTGAAACTGAACCAAAACTGAATCTAAACAAATTGGAAAACTTTGTTAAAGTTAGAGCACTAATGAGCTCAAAATAATTAGTAGAAATTGAATATTTTAGGCCCATAATTCTGTAATGAAGAATCTGACTAGACCAGTTTTCAAATTCACTTGAGATATTATTGCTTAAGACCTGTATAGCAAATATTAGTCAAATCGGAGAACGTTTGTTCAAGTTATCGTGCTAATGAGCTCAAAATTCATAAAAATTGACGAATTAAAGACCATAACTCTGTAAGGAATGAAAGTGTCAATGACACTGTAGCTTAACTTGTCTGTGTGTTGAGTTTGATGAAAAGGATAATGTTCAATGTTTAGGATTATGTTTAGGATTATGAAATAAGACAAGAATTGTGATAATTGGGAATATGTTAATTTCTGTTCCCTGTATGCCATGTTTTCAATAAAAATAATATGAGGTGTAGACTGTACTAAAGAATTGAGGGGTGGGTTAATGTGGCCCTCACAGTTCATGTAATATATGTATGCCAACTAAATTTACCAAGTTACAGTGAAATTATTCCAAAACGAGTCATCCTATCAAGTTAAAAATGAAATCCCTTCAAAAATATGGCCTGTAGACTGTGCTAAAAGATTTTGGGCTTCGGGCCTGTGTAGCCATCACGGTTGACCGATCGCAACCAAAAGGGGATGTCCTCATCTAGACATTATACTGAGTCATCCTACCAAGTTACAATGAAATCCCTTCATAATATGACCTGTAGTCTGTGCTACAGTTTTTGGGGTTTTGGGCTTGGGCAGCTGTCATGGTTGAATGATCGCGACCAAAAGGGGACGTTCTCATCTGGGCATTATCAGGAGTCATCCTACCAAGTTACAATGAAATCCCTTCATAAATATGACCTGTAGACTGTTCTAAGGGTTTTCGGGCTTCAGGCCCCTGAAGCCGTCACAGTTGACCAATCACGACCAAAAGGAGATGTTCTCATCTACACATTATATGAAGTCAACCTACCAAGTTACAATGAAATCCCTCCATAAATACGTCCTGTAGACTGTGCTAAATGTTTTGGGCTCGGGCGGTCATCACGGTTGACAGATCCTGACCAAATGGGGAGGTTCTCATCTAGATATTATACAGAGGCATCCTACCAAGTTACAATGAAATCCCTTCATAAATATGACCTGTAGACTGTGCTAAAGGTTTTCAGCTTATGGGCTTGGGCAGCCATCACGGTGGACCAATTGCGACCAAAAGGGGACGTTCTCATCTAGACATGACCCCAAACCTGCATATGAAATTTCGTGACGATCAGACATGAACTACAGGGTGTAGCCTGTGCTAAAGGAGAATGTGAACAGACTCAGACTAACAGACTTCCGCACACGTGATGGCAAGAGCTTATCTTGATTTTGTCGAGTTAAGCTAAAAATTGGACCGAGCCAGTTTTCGAACTCACCTGAGATACTATTGCATAGGACCTATAAGACAAATACTAGTCAAATCGAAGAACGTTTGTTCAAGTTATTGCGCAAACGAACTCAAAATTTAAAAATACTGACAAATTAAGGGCCATAACTCTGTAACAGAAAATCAAGTCGGACCAGTTTTCAAACTTGTTCGAGATATTATTGCAAAAGACCTGTGTGGCAAACATTAGATGAATCAGAGAACATCTGTTCAAGTTATTGTGCTAATGAGTGCAAAATTTGAAAATATTGACTAATTAAGGGCCATAACTATTTAATAAAAAATTGAGCCGGACCAGTTTTCGAACTTGTTCGAGATATTATTGCAACAGATCTGTATGGAAAATATTAGTCAAACTGAAGAACGTTTGTTCAAGTTATTGTGCTAACAAGCTCAAAATTTGTTACAATTAACTAATTAAGGGCCATAACTCTGTAATGAAAGTTAAAAAATTTATAGTAATTTATATATTTTTTATACTTACCAATGACCCAGACTTAGCTGGTGCTAACTCTAAAATTCTCGAGCCAAACACAAATTTTGCCCCTCCCCCTCCCCCCCCCCCAATCCCCAAAATTTGCATCAAAATCCAAAAAATAGATGTCCTATGTGGTCCTCCACAATTTTGTCCACTGTGCAAGCACAGTGTCAAGGAAGTACTGAAATTGGAGCCAAATCCTCATTCTTACAACCAGTGCCTGGTGAGTGTTATGTAATCAGTGGGGAGGTATGAGTTCCCAACTCATGGGAGGGCCATCCCCGTCTGGGTCATTGGTGAGTATAAAAAATATATAAATTACTATAAATTTTTTAACATTTCTATACTGTACCAATGACCCAGACTTAGCTGAATAGAAAAAAGGCTGGAAGGCCTAGGACATAAAGGATAATCCAATAGACTCAATTACACGTAAACAGAATTATCCCCTCAAGGAGAAGAGGAGAACAGGTTTTACATGTATCTTTCTTGTTTATACCAAAAAAGAAAGACACAATACCATTCCGTAATTGAGCACAATAACATCAATGATCTCTATTAACATCCAGTACAACCCATTATACTAATTTATTAAAGGAAAGCCAATAAAGAAAGATAGTCCAGAGAATGAGACTCTTTATTCTCATTTAAAAGGATTGTATATTAACGCTTGTATGACACATGGCATATACAAATGCTTCACACCGAGCTACACTTTAAAAATATTACATAAATGAGAAAGACATTAGCTTTACACTTTAAAACCATCCTGGCACTGACTCAGAATTAATGACTCCAGGGGAGGTATTCCCTTGCTTTTCACTATAAAGCAGGTGATATAAGGGAACCCCCCCCCCCCCCCCTTCCCCCTGCTCTGGGTCAAATACCCCAGAATGAAGAGGGCAGCAGGACAGAGACACTGCCGGAACAAAAAGCCTGCATAACTATAGTTGCAACTGTTTAGTGGATGACATTCTGAGCAACAGATAACAGACCTAAACAATGCAGATAGCCAGAAATGGACTCAATATTTCTAAGATAAAATTTTGTGAACGTGGAAGGCTGAGACCAATATGCGGCCTTCATCAAATCAGTAATAGCAACACTATTAGCATAAGCCCAAGATGTAGACAGCGCTCTTACTTCATGCACCGAAATCTTAAGCACAGACTGCTGAGATGAAGATAATTTATCATAAGCAGTACGGATAGTTAATTGAATCCTCCTTGCAATAGAATGGACGGTTATGTCCTTTCTATTAGGCATCAAAGACAGAAATGCTTATGTCCCTTTCTGATAAACTCAGATTTACGTTTATAAATATGCATAGCTCTGACTGGACAAAGCAAAGGCCTATGACCTTCTGAAGACGGAAGAGCCTTAATAACAATAGGTTCAGGGTACTTATTAGGAGCCTGATTCTTAGCCAAAAATCCAATATTAGTAGTCAAGGTAATAGTATTACCAACACTACGATAGTGAGAATCATCAACAGATAGTGCATGAAGCTCACTAACTCTTCTAGCAGAAGAGAAGGCTAAGAGAAAAGCTGTCTTATAAGATAAGTATTTGAAATCCACTGTATCAAGAGGTTCAAATGGCGCTTCTTTTAGCTTAAGAAGAACCCAAGCTAAATTCCACTTAGGAATTAACCTAAGGGTTCTAGGTCTATTTATCGAAAAGTTTTTCACTAACTTAGATAAAGAGACATCAGATCCAATCTGTAAGCTATCATGATGAGCACAGGTATCCGATAGCATAGACCTATAACCCTTAATAGTTATTGGCTGCAGTTTGACCTCGTCAAACAAGTAGACCAAAAAATTAGCAATGTCTGGAATGGAGGGATTCAGATATCAATAGAATGATCCCTACACCAATGAGAGAAAACCTTTCACTTAGCAGCATAATTTAGTGAAGAGGAGGTCCTCCTACAGTTAGAAATTGCGTCCACTGCTCGTCCTGTAAAATGCTTGCCGTGCAAGAAGGACCGCACAACGTAAATACGTGAAGGTTGAGACCTTGCGGGTTGGGATGCAGTGTGCGTGATTTCCCCTGCGAAAGTAGGTCTGAGTAGATTTATCCCTGGTCTCTGGGGTGACAGAGATGCTTCCAACAGAATCTTGCAGTGAGATTGCTTGATTTTTAGCAATATCGCTGAATAAACGGAGCTGGAGGATACGCGTCTTGGGCTTATGCTATCCTATCATTCCATCCTAAGAGATTGAGAGAGCGTCTACAGCAAACGCTCGAGGACCTGGGCATGGCGACACATAAATCTGCAACTGATTGCTGAGATGCGTCGCAAATAAGTCTACCATTGGACGATCCCATTGGTAGCAAATCTGATTGAATACTCGTTGTTGAGAGTCCATTCTGACGACAACATACAACCTTTCCGAGAAAGGAAGTCCGCTAGAACGTTCAGATGACCCGGAATATGACGGACCGATAGAAGAACTTGATGCTCTAGGACAAAAAGAAGGATCCTTTCCGTTAAATTGAATAACGGAATGGAATGAGTGCTTCCCTGGTTCCGAATATATGCTACTACTGTCGAATTAAATTGAATAACGGAATGGAATGAGTGCCTCCCTGGTTCCGAATATACGCTACTTCTGTCGAATTGTCGGACAGAATTTGAACAATGCGAATTCTGAAGAATGTTCATTCATTGACGTAGCGCAAGCCATATTGACATCATCTCTTGATGTTTATGTACTTGTTAGGAACTGCGGATCCTAAAGACCCTGGCACTCTGAATCTGTTGGGCTCAGAGTTGCGCACCAACCTGTTTGACTCGCATCTGTCATTATCGTTAAACTCGGATCCGACAGTTGCAGTGGTACTGAATATCTGCCAAAGTCTGAATCTCTTGTTTCACTTAACTCAACAAGATGATGTTCGATTCGAGTGAATGAGTCTTCACACTCCAATTCTGAGATAAAATATCTGTGGAGTGGACAAGTGCGTAGCCGCTCCATCGGAATAAGATCCGCAGCGGGTCCGCACAAACCTGTCAGCCTCATGAAATCTCTCGCTGTTACTACATCTGTGTGAAGGCAATAGCCAGGGTAACAACTGACTAATATCGCTCTGGTTAATGGCAGACGAACGAGATTGTTGTGCGTCTCTAAGCTCATTCCCACGTGGGTGAATGATTAGGATGTCACTAGATCCGACTTCTTTTCGTTTACTATGAAACCGAGACGTTGGAGCAATTGAAGCAGACTCTGAACATCGTTCTGAAGCATTAACTTGCTGCTGTAACCCTGAAGAATGTCGTCCAAGTAGGCCGACGTTAGCACAGGCGAATGAGCTCGGAAATGAGTCATTACAGAGATCATTATTCGAGTGAAGGCCCAGGGCACCAGGTTCAGACCAGAGCATCAGTGCTCGGAATTTAAAACAACTCCTGGGACAGCGAAGCGAAGGTACTTTCTAAACGCCGGATGTACCCTGACGTAAAAGTATGTATCCTTGAAATCTATGCTCACAGCATAATCGTTCACTCGAATGCTCGCTCTGACCGATCGGATGGTCTCCGTATAAACATTTGCTTGTTTATCCAGCTCAGATCTATAACTGGACGAAATGAGCCGTCTGATCTTGGAACCAGGAACAGGTGACTGCAGAAAACTGGAGATTCCTGGTTTTTTACGACGTCTATAGCGTTCTTGTCCAGAAGAGATTGAACTTTTGATAGAAGCGATTCTCTCTTCTGAACGTTTAACGGAAGCTGAGACCAGCGTGGACTTCGAGTTAAGGGAGGTTTTTCCTTGAAGGACAGCTAGACCTTCAGAAGTAACCCCTTGCACCCATGGGTCGTGCGTAATTGACAACCAATTGGTTAATAATCTCGACAGCCTTCTGCCGACTGGAAAGCAATCCAGGTTTAGACCATCACCTCCTGGCCCTGCGAGGATTGCGAAAGAAGAAACCACGTTCTCCACGACCCGCACCTCGCCCAGTCGACCTAGGGGCGTCTGACCTGATAGCTCGGTAGGGTTGGGCGATATTGGGAAAAATAAATACCGCGGTAATAGCAAAATATTACTGCGGTATACCGAAATACCGATTAAAATCAAAGGGGGTCTTCTCCATAACAAAAAACACAACTTCAACGTGTCGAAACTGTAAAATTTGAGCCTGAAGCTTTGCACAAGACGTCCGTCAAAAATCAAAACTTTTTCAAATATTTACTCACAAATGATTTTAGTTAAGCACAAAGTTCAGTTGGACCAACTTGGGGTATATAACAAGGCACATTTGATGTTTATTGAAGGAAATTCAAAATAAAATCAAACCCAGAGATAATAATTCTTCGAATCAGAATCGTCCAGTGACATGAGATTGAGAAGTGAAGTGTGCAACAAGTAACAACAGAAGGGCATGCGATTGCCACAGTTCATCACAATAATTTTCATGTTTGATTAAAATTAATAACCGTATTACACATCACCATTCAAATAAAAAGGTCGTATGGAGCGAATGCTGCTTGGTAGAAAATGTAAGTGAGTTGTTTTTTTTTTATTTATTTGAAACAATGACAAGACTTTCATCCTTTTTGTGTTGAATAATCCTGCAAGCACATTTCTGAAGTCACAAGGCAGTAATGATGTAATGCGTGTCCTAGCAGCCAATCACTGTGAGTTTCGTTTGGAATCCCCTGATATTTCCCTAAAAGAAAATGTCCTATTTTTATTTAACTTCAGCAGACGGCAGTGCCATTGGCCAAAAGTGTCCATGTGACTAACTACGCATGCTTAGTGCGTGCCTTCCACCTCAACTTGTTTCAAATTCGAGGTAAACAGAATTGCTTCAGTTCCAGCAGTCAGCTATTCATTAAATGCCTCGACAGAATATAAATGACTTGGCAGAAACCTGCAAACACACATATCTTAAACTTTACTATGATTCACACAGCAAGAAAGTAAATAGAATACAATAATTACCCAAATTTAAGCCAAGTGTATCGAGCCTGATTGACGTGAAACTATTCACAGCCAACCGTGATGGGCAATTTGAGAATTGCATATCGCGGTAAAACCGAGTTTTCGGTATACCGATTAAACAATTATTTGCCGGTATTGGTAACGGTATTGAAAATATTACTGAATATAATCGGTATACCGAAATACCGCCCAACCCTATATCTCAGCCAGCATTACGACCCCTATGTGAGTCGCTACTCTGACGGTCTCCAGAGTATGACATAGAGGCTTTCTCTCTATAGGAACTTCCTTTGAACGTATTCGCCCCCGAAGAACCTGCCTTACTCCTCCCTGCTGAGTCTGACTTTTCAAAGCGGAATAAACGCAGAGAATCCGGAGCTTTCTTAGTAATCTAATATAGATTGTAGAAAGCTTAACGTTGAAGAGAAGCTCTCCTGAAACCGGAGCGACTGGAAGAGAGTTTTTTCACCTTACTATCCACTCTTGTGGATGCAGCCAGGGCAGAATCACGTCTGACTAACTCCATATTGCCACTGAAAGGGCAGAGTTATACGTAGAATATGCTATAGCCCTCGAAAGAACTCTTAAGGAAGTTTGAAGATCCTGGAATTCTTTCGCTTCGAGACGTATTGATAACGCTCTGGTAAGGTGATCTGCGTGAGATAATGCATCTAAATTCTATTAGACGATATTGTTGTCTCCCGTATACTGGAGTAAATAGACATGGACGCCGGCAATGACAGTTCCAGGTCTTCAGCCTAGTCATCCAAATGCAGAGGAACTCTCGGCACGCCTTGTCCTGCCATTTCAAATTTGTGTCCAGCATTGATGAAAGGCAGCTGTATAGCGCTTAGGCGATAAGAAACCGGATTTGCCAGTCTTAGAGGCTAGCTTGAATATAGCTTCATTCAAAAGTTCAAATGTCCGTGACATTTCTGGACTGGGTCGGAAACTCAGGGACGGTGTCCCTAATCTGGAAGAAAAAGTCTGTGTGCAGTGATGCTTACAGTTTCTTATCAGGTAACGTAGCATTTTTGTCCAGAGAAACAACTTCTAAAAGGTGATGCCGGATGAAATCTATGGCCACCTTAAGTTGTTCAGAAAGGGAAAATTTCAGCTGTGCTGATTCCCTTTTACCATCCGCCTGGACCACATAATAATCTTGGTCGTCCCTACTGACTGTGCAGGGGAGCGAACCGACCCAGTTTGCTCAGATAGTTCTTTACTGAAAAAGTTTCTGATAGCTGCTGGGATGCTGCGATGAATTGAGCTATCTGCTATAGCAAGTCCATCACCGAGGCCTGTGGAGCCGCGGTCTTATGTAATTTAGCCGCTGGAAGCTCCAGGGACGTTAATTCCTGCATACTTCTGATATGCGAACGTCCCAACTGGAAAGGCCTCGTGTCCTTGGCTAGCGGATGGCGTGACCTGGTCAACGTGGACTCCCTGATCGGCAAAGCAGGCTGGATATCTGCGGTCACAAAGCCAATGTGCAGTTGTGTGTGCTGACGTGAGGATGAGGAAGCCAATAGACAAGCCACATCGGACTGTCTATGTGACGGAGCGTCCCGAGCAGGAGGAGTGGACGTATGCTCCGACTAACGAACGTACATACAACAACATCGCAGCCCAGATGTTGTTGTAAGAGATAGACCTGGAGGAGCTCGCTACCGGACTGACGGCCTTCCTCCGTACTATCCTCGGATCCGTCGTCACTGAGTGTGCATGTTCAATGTTTATAGTGCTCGCATCACCCAAACTGCTTCCCTGGACTGCAACGGACAAAACCCGGCTGCCCAGCCATTCGATGATTGGTCGCTACACCGGGCGAGCTAGCGGACGATCAACGCCGTCGATCCTACTAGGGACCTCTTAGGCAATTGTCGTATTTCCATGAGCACTTTAGCCGCTAGCTCTTCATTTGTCTGCGACGACGGAGGCACACTTCTTGAAGACATCACGGAAACATCACCCTGTTCTTGTTCCTCTGAAAAAGAGACTGATAAATAGTATTGTACGGTTAACCGGTTTTATAGGTCGGTTTCGGTTTTGCTTGAAAACCGAAACCGTGTAACTGGTAAATGAGTACGGTTTCGTTTTTTTCCTAAAATGTCGGGAAGAGATGTTTTCTTTATTCAGTTTGCACTAACAATGTCTGAAATGTCAAGCTTTGTCAGGAAATAACAGTGTCGTCAATGCACGCCACATTCTGGGTGTAAAGGGGTCACTGTAGCATGTCCAGATCACTCGAGAATGATGTATGACAAGTTGTCAATCACACATCGTTGACGTAAAAATGGGTTGTGTTTCCTGTGAGAATGACAAAACAGACAGCCAACACGCCTACATTTCACTGATTACAGAAAATACCTTGTACAACTGGCTTCGTTTTTGAACAGGTTTGTATGACATAGTCAATCAGTTTAATTAAAATTACTTATCTATAATCTGTTGGACAGGGAATAATATCATATCAGAAAAAGGTCTTGGCATTTCATTGTCGTATTCGAAAATAACATTTGTCACGGGTTGCCCCACCATGTGTTTCGGATGTAGTCTGTTGCCTCCCTTGATGTGCTTATCCGGGAAGAGGTTTTACTGCAATTCTTGGGACGTTCCGACCCGAGACGATTTGTCCTGAAGGCTTCGGCCCACTAAAAACACAAAACAGCAAGTTCTTATTCTATTTAGTTCAATATATGAAGGCCAAAACGTCTTGAACCGAAATGTCCCGAGGCCGAAACGTCCCAAGACCGAATCGTCCATATCCACGGGAAAAAGCTGCGTTCCGTAATATCGCTGTCAACGTGCCACGGTTGCATTTCCACACAACTTACTTTAAGGGGGCCAACCAAAGGAAAAAATCAGCGGTAGAAATAGAAATTGGAATGGCAAGAGGCAAACGCAAAAAAGTTACAATATATAACAGTACACCAGTGAATTTGTGAAATCAATTCCGTTGAGCTAAAACCATTGCGTGCGCGAGGTGTGTGTGTAGGGGGGGGGAGGGCTGGGGGGGGGGGGGGGAAGAAAATAGGTATTTGGTAAAGTGGTTCGTTTTGAAGCCCACCCAGCTACAAACAATATGACTTTCCCATTCCAGTCTGACATGAAATGATTGCTGATTATTTTACTAGGGCGGGTGGTGGCACTAGTCACCACTGTGTGTGTGGGGGGGGGGGGGGATATTGAAAAGAGTCCATACATCAGTTCATTGTCAAATATGTTAGGATGGGTGTCTAGGTGACCCACTTGGCAACGCTTGTTATTATTTGCAATGCCTGGTAGGGTCATTTTGTTAGGCTGTCCAGGGCCCCACCCAGGAGTGAGCACTGAACAGAGTCCTGGGAAATTGTGAATTAGATCTTTTCACACCCATGTGTTAATATCAATTCATCATAGACTCTCTATGCCTGAACTTAAAGACCAGAGGTGAGGGGGGGGGGGGGGGGCATGTGCCTAGAATTGGTGAGTGGTGATATTCTACGAACACTGTTACATTTTATTTTCTTTTATATTATTTTGTTTTGATAATGCCTGCCATTTATACACTTAGCACAAATGCTAGGCAATGCCAATTAAATCATCATTGAAAATATGACAGTATGGGCATGTTATCGACACTACATAGTTTCTGTTGGAAACTACAGATGTCTTACTATAAAAAAACGAAAACCGACCTATAAACCGAGTTTTTTTTAAAAAACCGAACCGAAACAAGAAAAATAAAACCGTACAACACTACTGATAAACTAGAGTGACCTTGTGGAGAGAGGACCGGCATGAACCCCTCACCGCTAACAATATACCGTGACACACGTCTCCAACGTTTGTCATTCCAATTGGCACACACTGAGCAAGAATTAGCATGAGCACATTGTCTACAAGAAACACAATGAACATGAGAATCAGAGGAAGATTTCCTCGCATTACAATTTGAACAATATTCGTTCATCATGAAAAAATATAAACAGTCATAGTACTCGCACTAACCCTTGAAACAAAGATACATAATATAATATAATTCATTATAACATTTCGAAAAAATAATTTCAAAAAAAAAAATTTTTGAAACATTTTCAGAAGAGGCCAAGTTCCCAATGGGAACAATGAGCTCAAGTGGATCCCAAAAAAGCCTAAGTGTGGACAAAAATTTTAAAACATTTTTTTAAAAATTAATGTAACACTTACAGACAATATTATTGTATCTAGCTATGAGCAGAACTAAATAGAATCAAGTAATCACTATCAGAAGTAACCGTTGTCAACATAAACAAAAGTGCACAAAAACCGGAAACATGACTCCAGGCACTGTAAACATGGCCCAAAATCAGTCACCAATTTAAACACTATCCGATGTAAAACAGAGGCTTCAGAGAAGAAACTGCAGTACATCGGATCGTAGATGCAGATCACAACACCTAACTACCCAAGGGTGAGGTCGTAAGCATGGAGAAAAACAGAATAATTAAGCCAAAACTCCAAAAAATTTTAGTGAAAAAAAAATTACAAAAATTATACCAAAAGCATGGGAGAATAGCAAGGGGGGAATAAAGGAAAGGGAGAGAGGAAACACTGAACAAACAATGGTAAATTCATAGCCAGAATGACAACATCAGGCTCATGCCCCGAAATTAGGGAACATGAAATAATTTCGTAAAAAAAGTTAAAAAATTTATAGTAATTTATATATTTTTTATACTTACCAATGACCCAGACATAGCTGGTGCTAACTCTTAAAATATAGGGCCAAACACAAATTTTGCCCCCCAATCCCCAAAATTTGCATCTAAAACCAAAGAAAACATGTCCTGAATGGCCCTCCACACTTCACCTCTACTGCGCATGCGCAGTGTCAAGGACGTTCCGAAATTGGCGCCATTAATCATTCTCATAACCAGTGCCTGGTAAGCGCTATGTACTCAGCGGGGAGGTAAGAGTTCCCAACTCATGGGAGGGCCATCCCCGTCTGGGTCATTGGTAAGTATAAAAAATATATAAATTACTATAAATTTTTTAACATTTTTATACTGTACCAATGACCCAGACATAGCTGAATAGTAAAAAGGCTGGAGGGCCAAGGACATAGAGCAAGAAGGAATACGCTCAATTATATAAAATAGAGTCATCCCCTCTAGGGAAAAAGAAGTATTAGGCCTTACATGTATCTTTCTTATTTATGATAAATTAGAAACATACAACACCTTCCAAAATTGAGCATCATACATCCATGTACTCTATAAATATCTAGTATAATCCTTATACTAATAATTTTTAAAGTAAGCCAATAAATAAAGCGAGTCTAGAGAATAGAGACTCTTTATACTCCTTAAAAGTGTCTGAGGAATGTATAATAATTTCCGTTGACACGTGCTATATTCAAAAGCTATACTTTAAAAACTAAGACCTGAATGAATTTTTAAAACAAACTTCTCACTAAACAACCATCCCAATAACAGCTCAGAATTACTATCTCCGGAGGAGGTATCCCCTTGTTCTCATAGTAAAACAGGTGACCCAAGGGAACACCCTCCGCCCCCTCCTTTTTCTTGCCCTGGGTCAAATAGCCCAGAGCGAAGAGGGCAGCAGAACGGAGTCACTGCCGAAACAGACAGCCTACCTAGCTATAGTAGCAACTGTTAAATGAATGACATTCTGAGCAGTAGATAATAGACCTAACAATAGAGGCCTCCAGAAATGGACTCGATATTTCTGAGATAAAAATTCATGAATGTGGATGGCTGAGCGCAATGAGCAGCCTTCAAAAATCTATAATAGCGACACTATTAATGTAAGCCCAAGATGTAGAAGAACTCTTACTTCATGAGCCGAAATCTCAAACACAACTGCTGAGTCAATGATATACCATAAGCAGTATCGATAGTTAATTGAATCCATTAGCAATAGAATGGAGCGTAACGTCCTTCTATTAGGCATCAAAGACAGAAGAAGCTTACGCCTGTAGTAATAAACAGATATCTGTTTATAAATACATAAACTCTAACCGGACAGAGTAAAGGCCTATGCCCGTACGAAGACGGAAGGACCTTAATAACAATAGGTTCCGGATATTAATTAGGAGCCTGACTCTTATGCCAAAATCCAACATTAATAGTAAAGGAAATAGTGTTTCCGATACTACGAAAGTGAGAATCGTCCACCAATAGTGCAAGAAACTCACTGACTCTTCAGTAAAAGAGAAGCCAACAGAATTACTGTCTAAAAGGTCAGAATTTGAAAACTACTGTTTCCAGAGGCTCAAATGATTACTTAGCTAAATAAGAACCGAAGTTAAATTCTGTATAGAAATTTAATCTAATGATTCTAAGTCTATTTATCGAAAAGTTACTAACTGACTTAGATAAAGAGACATAAGACTCAATTGTAAACTATCATAGAGTGCATAGGTATGAGGTAACATAAACCTATAACCTTAATAATAACAGGCTGCAGTAGATCTTGTCAAACAAGTATACTAAAAAGATGCAATGACTAGTATGGAGGGATCAACAATATCAACATAGTGATCCCTCCACCAACGACGGAAGAGCCTCCACTTTAGCCGCATAGTATAGCGAAGAAGAGGTTCTCCTATAGTAAGAAATCGCGTCCAAAGCTCGTCCAGTACAATGCTTACAATGCAATAAGGACCACACAACGGAATACGTGAAGGTTGAGACCTTGCGGGTTGTGATAAAGATGACACGATTATACCCAGCGAAAAAAGATCCTCTCATGGAGGAAGATTTCGCGTTAAGCCCACAGTAGACATCAGAGTAAATTTACCCATGGTCTCTGTGAAGACAGAGATGCTATCAACAGAAATGAATTGTGGTTGTTTATCTTAGCAATACTTGCTGAAACCAACAGCGCAGGAGGATACGCTTATCCTATCATTCCGTCCTATTAGATCAATAGAGCGTTAACAACATAAGCTCAGAGATCCGGACATGTAAACACATACGTTTGCAATTGATTAGCAAGTTGTGTCGTAAATAAATTATCATTGGGCGCTCCCATTGATAGCAAATCTGATTGAATACTTGTTTGTTGAGAGTCCATTCCGACGGCAACAAGCGACCCAAAAGTGAAAGGGAGTCCGGTAATACAATCAGACGACCCGGAATATGACGGACCGAAGTAGAACTTGGTGTACTATAACAAACAGAAGGATTCTTTCCATTAAATTGAATAACGGAAACGAATGAGTGCCTCCCTGGTTCCGGAGATACGCCACTACTGTCAAATTAACGGACAGGATTTGGACATGCGTTTCTGAATAATGTTCATCCAATGACATAAAGCAAGCCTAAAAAACATAATTCCGTGGAAGATAAGTGCTTGCTCAGAGACTGCGGAACCCAAAGACCCTGGCACTTCGAATCCGTTGGGATCAATATTATATCCCAACCTGTTTGACTGGCAACCGTCATAATTATAAAACTCGGATCCGGCAACTGCAGTGGCACTCTCTGAGTCAACCACCGAATGTTTGCCCCAGTCTGAATCTCTTGCTACACTAGATAGACAAGAGAACGTGTAAATCGAGCAATTCATGGATTGCTGAAAAGTTGCCGTCGAAGAGAAGCTTCTCCGAGAACGAAGCGACTCTGAGAGAGTTCTTCACCTTACTATCCACGCGCGTGGATGTAGCTAGGGCTGCGTCACGTCTAACCAACTCCAAGCAGACACTGAAGGGCGGAGTTATACGTGAACAAACTACTGCCCTCAAAAGAAATCACATTGAGGATCATATCCCGGAATTCTTTCTCTTGAAGACGTAATGATAACACCTCAGTAAGGTGGATTACGTATGATAAAGCGTCTAAGTTAAGTCTATTAGACATCATTGTCGTTTCCAACATTGTGGTTGGAAAAGACATAGACGGCGAAAAAGATAAATTCCAGTCTTTAACCACGCCGTCTTAGACGCATATGAACTCTCGGTATGCCATGTTCTGCCAAAATAAATTATTCGTATAAATGATAAAAGGCAGAAATGAGCATTGCGGACAAGAAACTAAACTATAATGCTTGGTAGCAGGCTTATATATAAATAGCGTCGATAAAAAATACACATGTTCAAATAACATTATTGGACTGTGTCGGTAAGTCAGGGACAATGTCCCTGAACCGATCCAAAACTCCGTGTCCAATGACGCTATAAGTCTCCTATCCAACATCGCAGCAATGTAGTCCGAAATAACAATCACTGGAAGATAATGCCGGAAGATATGTATGGCAGCTTCCAATGCTACGAAAGGGAAAACTCGAAATCTTTCGAATCCCTTTCGCCATCCTGTCGGACCCTATAAAGCGTTCGGTCGTCCGTACCTGATGCAACCACGGATCGCACCGACCCAGCGCCGTCGGATAATTCCTGATTCAACCGAGAAACTGTCGATTGCTGGGATGCTGCGAAAAAACTGTGCTAACTCAGATAGCACGTCCGTCACTGAGGCCTGTGGAGAAGCGGTCCTACGATGCATTGCCGCTGGAAGCTCCGTGATCGTTACCCCATGCATACTACTATTATGCGAGCGAACGGAGTGTATAGGCCTCGTGTCCCTTGGCTACCGGATGGCATGACCTGTTCGCCGTGGAATCACTGAATGACGAAACTGATCGGATACTCGAGGTCACGTAGCCAATGAGCGGTCGTGTGCACTGCTGTGAGGATGAGGAAGCATTATCGACAGTCTCTCGGACTGTCAATATAACGGAGCGTCCCGAGCGACGGACATATGCTCCGAATGTAAAATATCTGAACCACAACATGCGGTCCCCTATGTTGTTGGACGAGAGAGAGACCTCTCTCGCTCACAGCCCGGACGGACCTGGACAAGCCAGGAACCGGACTAACAGGCTTCCTCCGATCTGTCCTCAATCCGCCGTCACTGGGTGAGTACTAAAGTAATATATAGTGCTCGCATCACCCAAATCTCCTTCCTAGACCGCAACGGACGAACCCGGCAGCCGAACCATTTGATGAATGTACGCTACACCGGGTGAGCTAGCGAATGTCACTCCGTCGATCCTACAAGGGACCTCTTAGGTGATAGACAAATTCCATGAGCACTTATTGCCGCTAGCTCTTCATTAACTATGACGACAGAGGCACACTTTTAAAAGACATCTCCGTAACTTTGCGCACAAGAAACCAGAAATGCTTGGTAATAGCAAGCATATAATAATAAATATATAGCGTCGTTCAATAATTCGAAAGTTTGTGTGACATTATTGGACTATGTCGGAACTGAGGGACGATGTCCCTGAACCGAACCAAAAATTTCTAAGTCCACCGACGCTATCAGTTTCTTATCCGGCATCGCAGCATTCTGGTCCGACGAAAGAACCTGTAGAAGATCAAGTCGGATGACATACACAACAGCATATGTTGTTCCGAAAGGGAAAGCTCGAAATCCTCCGAATCCCTTTCGGTATCCCGTCGGACCGGATGAAATTTTCGGACGTCCGTACCCGCTTCCGTGGAGCGTCCCGACCCAGCATCGTCGGATAAAACATTATGCGACCGATTCAGTTGTTGCTGGGATGCTGCGATAAGCTGTGCTATTTAGGATAGCACGTCCGTCCCCGAGGCCTGTGCAGTAGCGGTCTTACGATGCATTGCCGCCGGAAGCTCCGTATACGTTGACTCCCGCACACTTTCCTATGCGAACGTCCGGAGTCTGCAGGCCTCGTGTCCCTGGCTACCGGATGGTGTGACCTGGTCGCCGATGATTCTCTGACTGGCGAAGCTGACTGGATATCCGAGGTCACGTAGCCAAGAGCGGTCGTGTGCGCTACCATGAGAATGAGGAAGCCTTATTGACAGTCTCTCCGGACTGACTATATGTCGGAGCGTCCCGAGCGGCGGACGTATGCTCCGAATGCGAAACATTTTGTACCACAACATCTGGGGCCAGATGTTGTTGTACGAGAGAGGGGCCTCTCTCGCTCGCCGTCCGGATGGACCAGAACGAGCTATGAACCGGACTAAAAGGCTTCCTCTGTTCTCCCTCTAATCCGCTGTCACTGGGTGTGCATTAGGTTGATTTATAGTGCTCGCATCACCCCAAACCTCCTTCTAGACCGCAACGGACGAACCCGGCTGCCGAACCATTCGATGAATGGACGCTACACCGGGCGAGCTAGCGGACGTCAAAGACCGTCGAACCTACTAGGGTCCTCTTAGGCAATTGGCGTATTTACATGAGCACTTTTCCGCTAGCCCTTCATTAATTGTGATGACGGAGGCACACTGTTGGAAGACATCACGGATACATCACCCTGATCATGATCATCTGAAATAGAAATTGATAAAGTAGAGTGACCCTGCGGGGAAAGGACCGGAATGGCCAATTCCCCGCTAACATACCATGACACACGCTTCCCATATTGTCATCGTAATCAACACATACAGAACAGGAGTTAGTGCGAGTACACTGACTACATTATACAATGATTATGAAAGTCAGAGGAAGATTTCCTCTTATTATAATTGAACAATATCCTTTCAATGTGAAAAGAAAACAAAGTCCTAGTACTCGCACAAACCCCTGACAATCAAAATACATAATAACAAGATCCATTAACATAGAAAAAATAATTGAATCAAAAACTTTTGAAAAAAATATTTTTTCAGAACAGCCCAAGTTTCTGAAAAGTAACGTTGAGCCCCAATGGATCCCAAGTGGACAAAAAATTTAAAAATATTTTAAACAATTTATGCAACACTTACGAACAATAATAATGTGTCTAGTTATGATTAAATTAACATCAAGATATTATTTTCAAGAAATCCCCCCTCACACAGAGGGCTGTTGGAAATGTAAACAATAAGTGTAAAAACACTAGACCAAGACTCCAGGCACCCTGGCCCGAAATCAGTTACCAATAATACACTATCTGATGCAAAACAGAGACTTCCAGGGAAGAAACTGCAGAACATCAGAGGGTTGATGCAGAACACTATGCCTAACCACCCATAGGTGAAGACGTAAACATGGGGAAAAGAACAGAATACATTCTGTTATCCAGCTAAAACTCCCAATAAATTTTAGTAATAATAATTACAGAAACTATGCCAAAAGCATGGGAGAATAGCAAGAGGGGACTTAAAGGAAAGGGAGAGAGGAAAACACTGAATAAGCAGTGTAATCTTGATAACAAGAATGACCACAACAGGCAGTTGCCTCGAAAATAGGTAACTTAACATAATTTCATCAAAAAATTTTAAGTTACAGCCCTGATTATTTTCTGTCACTCATTTTTCATCTCCTCCTTCTATATCCTCCTTAGAATCACCAATTCACTAATATTTATGTGTCTGGCATCATTTAAACTGAGATTTACAAGCACAAAGATCAGTCAGATGTTAACTGATGAAGGGCCAAACAAAGAATGATTAATGGCGCCAATTTCAGGACGTCCTTGACACTGCGCATGCGCAGTAGAGGTGAGGTATGGAGGGCCATTCAGGACATGTTTTCTTTGGTTTTAGATGCAAATTTTGGGGATTGGGGGGCAAAATTTGTGTTTGGCCCTATATTTTTAAGAGTTAGCACCAGCTATGTCTGGGTCATTGGTACAGTATAAAAATATTATCTAGGCAAAGATTCAGGAGAGCAAACAATTGAGGAAGTTGATTCTTCTAAAGAAGCTCTCTGTTGTTTCTGTCAAAAACCAGACCTCGAACAATTTATGATACAATGTGACTATTGTCATGAATAGTTTCATGGATCATGTGTTAATATAACTGCTGGGGGGGGGGGGGGGGGGGGGTGGGGGGGTGGGGGGGGAGGTTGGCAAAGAATTTAGATACATATCAGTGCGAATCATGTACATAGCTTTTAAAACAGACTGTGTTTATAACTATTTATTTATTGGTGTTTAAGGTCACATATTTCTGCACAATGGCCTCGACAGTTTCATGGGTGGAGGAAGCTGGAGTACGCAGAGAGAACCACCGAGCAACTGTCAGCTCCCCAACATACTAACTCCACACAAGCAGGGTTAGCATTGGTTGAAGACAGTGCACCATCGAGGTGCACTATGCCTTAGTACACAACGTCACCATGCCCCCATGTGGGCAATGGGGGTGAAGTGTCTTGCCCAAGGACACAACGCGGTAGCCACAAGTGGGATTCGAACCGAGGACCTCTCGGCTTGCAGTCTGCACCTCTACCTACTGAGCCACCACACCGTTTTTATAACTAAATATTTTTAATTATTACAGGCACAATTAGTGCACCAAATTTTAAAATACTTGTACATGTGAGATGAATGACTGATGAGGGAAAGCTATTCAGACCAGCAGATAAGTTGATATATGACTTAGCTATGATGCCAAGAAACGTAATCACTCAAAAAAGGATGAATGAACTGATTACCCAACAATATTCCATTGCAAAATATACTGGAGATGGTAAATAGATAAATCAGTTATGTAAGAGTGGTCAAACTCAGTGGTGGCACCAGGGGGGGGGGAGCCCCCCCCCTCCCCCCGTCAAAGCTTTTTAGTCAGTACATCGGAGGGTCTCGTAAACCTGACTTCACGAGAATTTTCTGACACTCGAATGTAGATATCTCGTCTTGTGTCGATCAAGAACAAGGTATATGGTTCTTCTTTGTAAGGCATTATGACAGTTGTTATCCAACTGGCGTTCCATTACTTCCATACCTAATCATCAGTTATCGTCATGGTAAAAGTTTGGAATCTATCAAAATCTAAACAACAATGGTGTCCCGCTATGATGTATGGTGTTCTATTTGCAGTGAAATATTTCAAAACGATTATGCAGTTAGGCACACTAAATCAAAACAAAGAACTTCACGAAGCAGGTCGATGTGCCCCTGCAAATATAATCTCTGTCAATATTCCAGTGTCGCGGGGTGGACTCGAACCCGTGCAGCACTGGAACTTTGACAGAGAATAGTGATTCTCACGAAATTCCTTAATGTCACAGGTCAGGTCCCTCTGCCTATTTTGGTGCGAGACCAGGCAATAGAGGTGGACGGTGTGGTATCTGGGGGGAGATCAGCCCGGGTACTTCGGGAGCCTCAGCCACGACCTTCTGGAACTGGGTCTGGTGGGAGGGGGTCGCCCAAAAGTCGACACAGTGCCTACAGGTCATATTTCTCTCTCTTAGGGAGGTAATTTGATTATAGAGGTGGGCGGTATGGTGGCTGGCGGGAGATCAGTTTGGGTCTTGGGTCCCACTTCTGAGGGTCAGGTTTGGTTCGGCCGTGTCTTGGTGGATGGCCCTACGGATGATGCAATGGCTGCTACACAAGCTCCTTTCCCTTTAAGGGGTGGCTTGATAATAAAGGCAGATATTGCTGCATCTGGGGGAAGATCTGCTTGTCTTACGAAGGGGCCACCATCTTATCAATAACAAAGTGAACAGGCATCTCCTTCTGGTTCAGCTGATAATGTGGGTGGTGGGCCGGTGGGTAGAACAATGTCTGACATTCAGATTTCTTTATCCTCAAAAGGGGATCGCACTGCAGTTAAAACAGACATTGTGGTGCCCGCTTGTCAGCCAGCTATCACTTCGGAGCCAAGGTCGAAGGGATGTAATAAGAAGAGAGCAATGGATGGATCGCCACACTCCAGTCGATTATATGAGAAAACGACAAAGAAACCATGTACATGTAACATCTCATCTATACTAACACCACCAAGTAACAGAGCGGTAATCCACGACCAATCAAAGACTGGTGAGATCCATATTGAAGCACCTGGTGGGAAAAAAGTTGGTTCTAAATGTCCGATTTCGGACTGCAATATGGTAACAAAGAAAATGAAGAAGCATGGTTATTATTCTCATATACCTATAGCATTCTGGGACGGAGATTTGAATTGTGACGATAATAGTCCGTCAAATCATATGATTATACTTGAGAAGCTTTGCTCTCTTATTATTGGGCCAAATGGAACACTGCAGGATTTGATGAATGTAGTATCTTCAACTAGTCTTCCTAGAGATGTACAGATATCTCCAATTGATGAAATAGCCATGATTAATTTATGCAAGGATCAATGCTGGACAATACCACGGCCTTTTACTCTTAAACCTTGCAATTCACCGGCGGTCATATTACATTGGAGAATTGCTATGATTTTGATTAGTAAACTGACAACCACTGATAGAAAAGCTTTTCAACTATGGGATGGTCGTTCACAGACCATCAACAAGATGTATCAGCAAAGAAGACCTGTCACCTTTAATACGGAAGGCCAATCTGAATCATCCGCCACTGCAACGCCAACTTCACATAATGTAGAACATCAGGCAATGACTATACTGGTATCTAAACCTCCAGTTTTGGATCTACAAGAAAATCTCAGTGTCATGATTGAAAATACACCCAGAAGTACTGTATCAATGATCACATCCTCAAATCCTATGTTAATGGCAATAGATAGTCACTTCCACTTGGACAGAACTCGTCATGAACTGAAAAATGTATCTATTACATCGATTGAAAACTTATTGCATTATATGCCAAAACAACCAACCATTCTGGTAAAGCTTGTCGGTGGAATAGATATTCATTGTGATCCGGAAAACTACGACTTTCCATTGCCTGATAGTTCATCTTCTTGGAAGGTCACTATTGGAATGCATCCTAAAAAAAGTTGAGAAGTTAACAACATTCAGATATTGTCAACTCAAAGATCTCATCGATTCACCAAAAATCGGTGGTGTTGGTGAAATTGGGCTCGATCATACAGCAGATAAGAAGTAGGAGGAAGTCTTGGAAGAATTATTGGACCTCTGTACCAAAAGAAAACCTATCATTCTACATGTCTGTGGTATTAACCATATAGATACTGCTTCACTCTTTTCCAAATGTCTGGATGCTGTAAAAAGAAATTGCGCACTAACTCAACGGCTTCATCTCCATTGCTTTACTGGAGGCATAAAGCAATTACAGCCATGGACATATTATTTTAAAAACTGCTACTTTGGTTTCACGGGCCTGGTCAAGAATTTCAACGCCGGACAGAAATTTGCCTTGCAAAAGGTACCAATAAATCGGTTACTACTTGAAACTGACTCTCCATATTTTGGTAAGGCTTGTGGAACAGAAGTCAAGTCAATACACCTCATTTTGTGGGTATGGTGGTACAAATGATTTCACAACAGCGACCTGAAACTCTTCAGCAGATCTTGGATGTCACAACTGAAAATGCAAAGTGTCTCTACAACTTATAGAACTGCATAATAACCTGCAATCCTGCATATTAGCAAATCAACTATGTTTGAACTGTTTTCTGAAATATTCACTATATAAAGTTCTAGAAAACTGGGAGGAGTGTAATAAAATAGGGTTAAACATCCTACTCTGAACTGTACTCACTGCACGAGAAATAACATACTGGAAGTCATGTGATATCCGGGTTCTGGAGAAGACAATCTGTGCATTTGGCCATGGATCTTCGTCTGATCAACATGTGATGTTAATTCGTCTCGTCTCTTTATATTTCAACAATGCTATGATGATGTACTTTTAAATGAATATCTCCACGTGAAGAACTGCATCCTATATTTAGAAACTGTCACCAGACTATTTTCCATGTATATATGGGGACTTCGTCGTATGCAATTCAGTGTGAATTGCATCGCCATATTGTTTGATTTTGGTATCATCGCTATTTTGATGTGTTCATAAATGTGATGTCGACAACCTATTATTTACTGGTGCCATTGATGAATTACTGGTGAAATATTACTGGTACTATACTGATGATATATTGATAATATTTGGTGAACTATTACTGCACGACATCTTTGACAGCGCTTGCTGATGTTAATATGTCAGGTGAATAGCTTAGTACATGTTCTTTTGATATCCAGTATTTTTATATAGTCTTGATACACCCACAAGAATACAAATCAGTGATTATCATGGCAGAATGCGTTGTGTTGGAACTTATAGAAGCATTTTGAGTTTTATTTCACCTCCAGGCCCCTCCCCCCCCTGATGTGAAAATTCTTCAAGCAATTTATACCAACTATGGAATGCGCAGTTAGGGGAATTTAGGGCGAGGGGAGTGGGGCTGTTCAGGGGATCTTTGGTCACCCTAGCGGAATCCCAGTCTTACTAGGATTTGTTAGGCTTTGAGGGAGTTCAGTGGCGGCGCTAGAGCTACAGAAGTGACGGGGAACAGTTGGAAATTGCCCACTGTGCAGTGGCTGCCTTGGCGTGTAGCGCCGAGCCGGGTGGATTTTGGGAGGCGTGTCCCCTCCCGAAGTAGAGAAAATTTTTAAAACTTACATTGTAAATGGTGTTCTCTGGTGCATTCTCAGACAATTAAATTAAAACAGTTTTATCCTTTTGAAACTTATTGGTTAGGTCTTTCAGTTATAGAATACGTTGTACATGGTGACATTTTAACGGAAGAATGCTGTTGTTGTAAAGTGCGAGCACAAAGCACCAAATGACACTCAAACTGAAAATGAAAGTAGGCTGCATTCCAAACGGATGTGTTGAATGCTCTCGATTCTAGCATTCCTCGAATACCGTACTCTAAATGTTTCAGACCGTTTAAATGTGGCACACCTTGTTGCAATTTGGGCCCTCGACTCTTGTTTGCAGCTAATGTGTGTGTGTGTGTGTGTGTGTGTGTGGGTGGGTGGGTGGGGGGGCACATAAGCATAATTTAAAAACTTCTCTGATTTAGTGCACTTGGGAATATGGAATTAAGGCTTAAGCCTACATGTACCCACCATTACACCGCAAAGTTCAATACAAAAATTAAAATGATAGTATTTTTTTGGCGAGAAAAGTGGAGGGGCAAGTACCCCCCCCCCCCCCCCCCCATGGCGCCGCCACTGGAGGAGTTTGAGGTCGTTGTCAATGGTAGCGTTTAGTAGGGCCGGCCAAAATTCAGACCTGCGCTGCAGGCTGCACAGCCAGAGCCACGGCACAGGAGATTCAAAGTATCACCGGGCATGACATCCCAGATTAATGAAAAATCTCAACTGTGTCTGAATTGTTGAATATGAAAGAATATATGAAATAACAATTCACCATTACGCGTTAGGAACAGATCATGTGCTATCATGAACGATATTTTATGAAGACGCTGCATGTTTCGGGTTTCATTACGAATTGTCGGGCTCGATTAACTTTCTGATGCCGCCAATGGAATATGTCAGACAAGGTCGTTGAAAAGATTGCAGAAAAATCGGAACTGTAGTGGTCGCGGGAGTTGAAGCGAAAACTGTGTCTTGTCAAAATCGGGACACACTAAAATGTGTACCTCGGCCCCGGTCCCGGCTCCGGAAAATGTGTGCCTGGGAAATATAAAGTTGCATTTCTTTCTTATTCGTATGTACAATGTGATCATTTTTGGTATGTAGCATTCTTTTGGGGTACTTTAAAGGTTTATGGAGAAATATTTTATTTTTGTGAGTTTTATCGAAGTTTTCCCTCCAGAAACACACTAAAAAGTGTACCCGGCCGGGTCGTTAATTAATCGGCCACAGTTTATCTGATGATTATATACTATAATCTGATCACACTTTCATGGAAATAATGGAAGTGTTGTAGGAGTGCATTCAAAGTTAACTTGATTGAATTGTTTTCATCTTTTGAAATTTGTATCTTTTGATGTTAACAATTTATAACGGTAGTAAGAACACAAACTTTCAGCGATTTTGCTCTAAAACAACTTGGTACGAGTGTCTCTACAGTATATAACCATCATCCAAAAAAATGGACACAATACCCCGTCATCTGTTCCCCCTGAAGGCAGACCAGATGGCCAATACCAAGCATCCACTCTCCCATATAGGCTGATGGATGACTCTCAGCTTTCAAAAACACATATTGGTGGGTTTTTTTCGTTTTCCTTTTTATAACCGTTATGATACTATGCTGGCTTGCTCCAAAACCAGCGACTGCTTGGGTTTCTTTTTCTTTTTTCTAAAATAACCACCGAACTGCACTGCGGTTACTATAAATTTGTCCACTTCTCTTAGCAAACACGGAGCAGAACTCTTGTAATTATGCAAATTCCTCGCCATTTTCCAGCTCGAGGTACTCGGGGATCTCAACCCACTATCCTACTGCCAGTCGCACACTCAAACTTAATAAGATTATTGGCTCTCGCTCTCGACTCTCGTGGATTTATAAGCAAATGAAGCTATAAAGCAAATAAAGTTATTAGGTTCGGAAGGGATTTCAATCCCACATCGTCCCTGTGCGCCTATCTATCAGGGCCCACCACGAATGTTCAATAATTTATAATAAAACCACGCAAATATGAATGTCATTACACATCAGTTTGAATGGCTTCTTATAAATCTTTGAACTCCGTGATTGTTGTAATGTTTGTATTTTCCTCTATATATACCTATTATGGCCCACCGCAAATGTTCAATAATTTATAATAAAACTACGCAAATATGGATGTCAAGACACATCAGTTTGAATGGCATTCTTATAAATCTTTGAACTCAGTGATTGTAATGTTTCTGTATTTTCCTGGATATACCTATCACCACAAATATGCGTGAGAGAGAGAGAGAGAGAGAGAGAGAGAGAGAGAGAGAGAGATGAGATGTGCGCGGCAAAGACTAAATTGTTAAAGGGTAATTTTTTGACTATTATATTCTCAGTGTGTTGCCCCAAAACATAGCTCATGCTCCCTCATTGAAACGAACTCAATTGATGTCGTTGCAATGATGAATCACGAGCTATGTTTAGCGGCAAAAGAAACCAAAATTCGATTATTCGGTATTTTTTTTTATATGTGCGCGGGCCAGCGCGGCAAAGGCTAAATTGATAAAGGATAATTTTTGGACTATTACATCTTCCGTGTATTGCCTCTAAACATGGGGGAAGGGGGTAGGGCGGGGGTGGGTGGGGGGGGGGCTCCTTTTCCTCCTCATTTTATGTTTCCCTGATCATATAATGTGTGCAATGTAATGAACTGTTGAACTTAAAGGAAACGTTTTTTTTCCATTTGATATTGTAAGATATTGTCCACTTTACAGTCGGATTACGTTGACTGAAAATGGTTAAAATAAAAAAAAATATTACAAATATTCATATTCTTTGTCTTTCACCATCCCCATTTTCTTCCCGCCGAAACGTCCCCGATTTTATTTCGCCGAAACATCTTGATAGTTTCGTGAGAATTTTGTTTCTTGTTGAAACGCCCTAGACCCGGGCACGTTATCAATGATTTTCAAGTAACCTTCCAAATAATATTTATTGGGAAACCAGAACTGGACACCTGTTGTGCAACGTAATAATAATAACGCTTTGGCCAGCCGCTGATTTGTCGCGGTTCTCGGACGAGAAGGCCTTGGTTACCCCTGTACTCCCAACTGCCTCCCTATTCCCACGCTTCTCCTCTCTTCCCAGCACTCGGAGACGAACGGCTTGATGACATCCCTTGCCCCAATCTTCCCAATCTCTCCGATTAGCATATTAACCCTCTCCTTTGAGTCTCCCCCAACCACATGTCCTTCATTCTCCCATCCCACTTCCCCATTATACTCCCAGTGAATCCTATTCTGCTGGACTGGTACTTTGGGCATTCTAGAAGAAAGTGTTTCAGGGTCTCCGCCATGCCCAAATTACACATCTGGCACCCCTTTTCACTGTTTTTCCCAATTTTTCCCCTCAGCTCCAGGGACCGCGACCTCAGCTTGAACAACAGGGACCCCCAAAAGGTGCCACCAAGGTACTCTTCAAAACCTGGCTTCTCTTTATCACGCAGGCCACCTAAAGACCTCTTTGATTTGACCCCCTCTTGCCAATTACGGTTACAGTCCCCCATGACCCTTTCTCTGGTGATTTTTTTTTTGCCCTGGTTTGCCCCAGTGTCTAGGTCCAAGATCTCCAATCAGTAGTTCTCTACTAGCTCCCTCACTTGGACCATCCACCGCGTCTTCATATTTGAGTTGAAAACTCTCAGGAACATTACTTTACACCATCGGCTGTCGGGGAGATTTACCAAATAATTAAGATAACCGAGTTTCAACAGTTCTATCCTGTCCTGGATCCTCGTCCACCCAAGCTCACCCCTGATTTCTTCTAGTGCTGCGGCATTACTCGACCCCGTTATCCATTGGCCTGCATTGTTCTGCAGAATTCCAAGCTCTTCACGGCCGGCTGGTTTAGGGGTACCACTTCCGTGCCGTATGTTATACTTGACAGACCCACCATTTCCCAAATGGTTTTCCCCACGAAAACCTTATTGAAACTGTTTCTCCCTATAAGTTTCATTTGGTTAAGAATTCGCTTCCCCTTCGGAAACAATTTATTTGTGTGGTTTCGGTAGATGCCTCTTCCTGTAATGTTTATATTTACCCCAAATACTCGTAATCACCTGTCTCTCCTACACTGAGAAGTTTGCTGCTACCTTCCGGAATGCAGAACTCCCCCACTCTCCACCTTTGAGTGGGGCCCACTTTGTGGCTCACAGGTATAACTTTGCTCTTGCTTTTATCAAGTTCGAGTCTCCATTTGCTCTCATATTTCCCAACAATTCCCTGCATTTTCGTTAGCCCCTCTTCGATTTCTGACACTAGCACAATATCGTCTGCAAAAATAGCCCTGGGATCTTCAAGTCCCCAACGCGCAAACGAAAAAAAATATCTTTGACATAATCGGACTAACAGAAATATTTCAAATTCCATCAAATAGCTCGTACACTCTTGAGGGCTATACTCCAAGCATTAAAAACATGAGACCCGAGAATGATGACGGCCGAGGAGGAGTGGTGTTTTATATAAAAGAAGAAATACAATACAAAGTGCGAAGTGATCTCTCGGTCTTTATTCCCCATGTTTTCGAATCGCTTTTTATTGAAATCATTGAAAAACCCAATTCCAAAATTATTGGTGTCCTCTATAGACCAAATACACCACCAAAAGCCGATATTAATCTGTTCTTATCCAAATTAAACGAATTAACTGATGTTCGAAGTGCCGAAAGCAAAAGGATTTATATTATGGGCGACTTTAACCTAGATTTGCTAAAAGCAACCACTCACCCAAAGACAGGAGAATATATTGACCTCATGTTCAGTCAAGGATTCCTACCCTACATTACAAAACCTTTTTAGCTCTCCTTACTGCCCTCCTGAAAGAATTAAGGAGAGCGAAAAATTGCCCTCCTAAATATTTTGGTCTGGGATGATTGAGATTACATTTATTATGCTCACATTAAATTTCTGTTGTAAAGCAAAAATGTAATTTAACTTCGAAGTCACATAACATCACATAATTTCATTTTGAAAGTGGTTTAGTGGTAAAAGGTAATGGCTGCAACCATACCCAAACACAGTTGCAATCATTTGAAGCAAAATGGGTCAGAGCAATATTTTTTTTTCTGTCAGTTTCAAGTTCAACAACTGACATCACAGTTTGAGGGGTAATTATTCAAGGAATATTGACACTATAATATACTACCATTACTACTATCCTTGGGGGGTTGAAGGTGGTAGTGGTAGGCGTATGACTTTCTTGGACAACAGGTCTGGGTACACACACAGGTCTTGTCAAGTGTGTGTTCGGTTGTTGAGTGAGACATCTAGATGTCTAAGAAAGCGAAAAATTGCCCTCCTAAATATTTTGGTCTGGGATGATTGAGATTACATGTATTATGCTCACATTAAATTTCTGTTGTAAAGCAAAAATGTAATTTAACTTCGAAGTCACATAACATCACATAATTTCATTTTGAAAGTGGTTTAGTGGTAAAAGGTAATGGCTGCAACCATACCCAAACACAGTTGCAATCATTTGAAGCAAAATGGGTCAGAGCAATATTTTTTTTTCTGTCAGTTTCAAGTTCAACAACTGACATCACAGTTTGAGGGGTAATTATTCAAGGAATATTGACACTATAATATACTACCATTACTACTATCCTTGGGGGGGTTGAAGGTGGTAGTGGTAGGCGTATGACTTTCTTGGACAACAGGTCTGGGTACACACACAGGTCTTGTCAAGTGTGTGTTCGGTTGTTGAGTGAGACATCTAGATGTCTAAGAGATTTCGCTTTACCTTAGTAAAGTTCATAAAATCACTGATGTAGTCGGTTGGTTTCAGTTTCAATGAGTTCGTTCAACTGTTTACTTAACATGCTGTGTAAAGCGAATTGCTCTCCTAAGCTGATTGAGGAGAGCGATTTTTTGCCCTCCTGCATTTTTCAGAATGCCAGGCCTGCACTCAAAGACAGGAGAATATATTGACCTCATGTTCAGTCAAGGATTCCTACCCTACATTACAAAACCGACAACAGTAACGAGTCATTCTGCTACTCTGATTCACCAATAATATGTCAAGAAATTCCCTCTCCGGAATAATTATTACAGATGTTTCAGACCTCTTTGGTGTCTTCTATATTGAATCAGCTCAAGGTTAAATAACACACCAAGATTGACCCTGAAGAGAACTATAAATGCCGAAGGTATTGCTGAATTTAAAATACTCCTCTCTCAAAGTGACTTTCCAATAGTAATGCGGTACAACTGTCCAAACTCCTCATGTGAAACATTTTTTAGACATCTATAAGGAAACCTACGAAAAAGCATTTCCACTTAAAAACATACGCCAGAATAACAAATTTATCAAAAAACAGCCATGGATGACCAGAGGACTGGTCATATCTTCTCATTATCAACAAGAATTCTATAATAAAAAGCTTAAACTGCCAAATGAACAGAATAAAAACTAAACTACAAAAACTATTGTAGAATCTTTAACAAGGTTAAAAAACAATGCAAGGCAATTTATTATAGAGATATCCTTAAAGAAATAAGAATAATATGCGCCGAATATGGCAAATTTTAAACCAAGCAATCATAAAAAAAATAAAGGAGAATCAAAACTACCCTCGTTTTCTATTCAGGATAATAAGGAAATAAACGACCGGCAAGACATAGCTAAAGAATTCAATAACATCTTTGTCAATATTGCGAAGACAACGTCCGAGCAGATTAAGCAAAGCAACAAGTCCTATCTAGATTACATGAGCAGTAATGTTACAAATAACTTTTACTTAACTCCCACTAATCCCCAAGAAGTCGGCTACGTAGTAAACAAAATGAAGCCCAAAACATCAAATGATTCCGATAATATTTCTACACGTCTTCTTAAACAAACGATAAACGAAGTTATAGATCCTGTTGCACATATCATTAATAACTCTTTCACCAGTGGCATAGTGCCAGACAAGATGAAAGTTGCAAAGGTAAAATCATCTTCAAAACAGGCGATGAACACAGTTTCACTAACTATAGACCTATTAGTATACTCCCAGTGTTCTCAAAAGTTATGGAGAAACTAATGGAGAAAAGACTTACGAGCTTCTTAAATAGATTCGATATTCTCTCTCCCAACCAATATGGATTCAGAAAACAATACGCCACAATCCACCCTATTCTACAGCTCCTAAAAAGCACTGCAATAGAAAATAATAAACAAGGGAAAGATAGTACCCTAGCAGTGTTCTTGGATTTGTCCAATGCATTTGACTCAATAAATCACAAAATATTATTACGTAAGATGGAGAAATATGGAATCAGAGGGCTCGTCAACAACTGGTTCAAAAGCTACTTGTCCAACAGGTCTCAGTATGTTACATACCAGGATCATACGTCGGACCCTGCAATGCAGACCTGTGGTGTTCCTCAGGGCTCGATCTTAGGACCCGTCCTCTTTTTATTGTATAGCAATGACATTAGTAATTCAACCTCACTGAATCTTTTATCATTTGCTGACGATACTACAGCTCACGGCTCCGCCCCGAACAATAACTTATTAACAGCGTATTTTAATGAGGAACTTCATAAAGTATTTGAATGGTGCTCTGCAAATCAATTGCTGTTGAATGCCAAAAAAAACACATACATAATATTGAACCCAAACAAAACAAGCAACATTAATATTGGCAACGAGATAACAATAAATAATCAAATAATAAAGAAAGTTGGAGCAACCGAAACAGAAATATCAACAAAATGTCTGGGAATAAATATTGATGAACATTTGTCGTACAAAGCTCACATATCCCAGTTATGTTCGAAAATAGCTCGTGCTAATTACAGTCTCAACAAAGTAAAGAAAATCCTTCCACATGGGTCCATGAAAACACTGTACTACGCCTTAATATATAGCCATCTGCTGTATGGAATACAGACTTGGTGTAACGCTAAGGAAGTAAAAAAACTAGTGATCTTGCAAAAGCGATCTTTACGAATAATCAACAATAAAGGATATAACGCCCATACAGACCCTTTATTCAAAAAAGATAAAATACTAAAGGTTGCTTGTTTGTCTTTGACTGGAAAAAAGGTAGACTACCAGCATCCTTTAGCGTTATCTTCAGCATCGTGGACAATCCGTCTGGTAGGGCCACCAGACAGTTGGGTCTCTTATACATTGAAAAAACGCGAACCAAATCTCTAGACAAACTTCCTCTGTATGCGTTCCCAAAAATACGGAACGCCTTGGACAATAAAACTTGCCATAACAACGATAGAAACATACTCAAGAGAACACTGACTTCAAAATTTATGACATCGTACTCAACCGATGTCCGCTGTAATAATCCCTATTGTCCAGACTGCACATTTTAAACTTGTAAATCTTCAGGATTCTTGAACAATATTGTGTTTGGCAACTCTTTATATAGTTATAGGCAACTGGCGTACTCTGCACATCAATCTGGAACCCTCGTCCGATCTAAACTTGACTGCTCGTGTCCGCGTCTTCACGCTCCTCGGAGCCCCATCAATATTCAGCAATTTTCAACCTAAGCAAGCCCACCAGGCTTATACTCTCGCATTTGGATGTACCATAACGCATACATGTACTCCCTGCTGTGACCCAGGACTCGTCGGTCAGTGCACATGCTGAGCACTCTTAAATATGTGCTCAATGGGTGTGCTGACCCACGTGGACTTTGAGCCCCAAACATACCAAGTGTACTCTCTACGCCGGTTTCGCAACGAGTTTTCGCAGGGACTTGGAGTTACGTGGAGTGGTGGAGTGGACAAGCAGGTTGCCTTCTTTCAATTTGAAACCACCAGCCTCCAGCCGGTATAGGTGTAAATGTAAGTGTAGGACGGGATATGAATATGAAAGCAGCATGGCCCCCAGCAATGAAATTACCCATGCTCTGTCATCTGATATCAGTTGCATGTAATCTGCTACATATAAACATTTTTTGGTCACTGTCTGCAATTCCAAGGGGGGTAACAGGTAGACAACCAATCTGGCTATGTCATCTCCCTCAGTATACACATCAACACTACTTGTACTATATAACTGTAACTGTTTTTTAAGTATACAGTAAATAAAGAATCTAAACTAATCTAATCTAATGATAATTGAGTACGAATTGACCGAACATGATACCAGTACTATCCAATAATACCCAATACTGCCCAATAAGATTAATAAGCTCAGTTTGGTAGTACCGGGTAAAGCGTATATAAATACTGGTACAAGATAAACTTGCAAAGCAAAATGAGGTACAGGGAGCAAAAAGCACTACAAACCCTCATGGTATGAGTTATGTTATATGGGTAGGGTAAGCGTTGCTTGGGTGGGTGTGTCTGTGTGTGTGGGGGGGGGTCGGAATTAGAAGTAGTGAGATCCCTTGGGCTTTGGGGGGGGGGGAGTCTTGGGACTAGCGTGGAATCTAATAGTGAATAGGGTATGTAAATTATGGTTTATTAGTCTTGCGATCAGAAAAAACTTTATTTACTTATGAATGCACGAGAGTTGGAAGCCAGAACTAATAATCTTATTTTGTTTGAGTGTGCGCACTGGCAGTAGGGTAGTGAGTTGAGATTCCCGAGAACCTCGAGCTGGGACTATGAACTGTGCATAACTACAAGAATTCTGCTCTGTGTTTGCTTAGAGACGTGGACATATTTATGGTAAAACTGAAAACACAGTTTCATGGTTGTTTTAGAAAAAAGAAAAAGAAACCCAAGCAGTCGCTGGTTTGGGAACAGCCCAAGCATATTATCCATAACGGTTACAAAAAGGAAAAAAATACACCAATATGTGTTTTTGTAAGTTGAGAGTCATCCATCAGCCAAACAGGGAGAGTGGATGCTGAACCTTGGACATCAAGTCTGCATTCAGGTGGAACAGATGACGGGAAATATACTCCTAGTTCCTTATGTCCATCTTATACACTACACGATTTTTGTTTAGAGATCTGACTAAAATCAGTCGGGATGCAGAACAATCAAGTAAATGTTTGCTTAATTGATCACCAATCATCCATGTGCATTTTGGAACATAACAGGTTAATCTCTATATGATTGTGTTTGTTTTACTGAATCTTTCACGTTTTCACTTGAAAACTCAACTGGTAATTAACTGGTTACGGATTGGCTTGATTACGAATTGACCTGATTACGAATTGACTTGGTTACGATTTGACTTAAGTACGGATTGACTTGATTACGAATTGACCACAACCCCAACAAAAACCTTATACAATAAGAAGAGTCGAAAGGGGCTTGCCCCCACGTGCGTGCACTTACGTCATTCGCACCTTGGACTCCGAGGTGTAAACATCTAGAGAACAATGGAGCTACCATCATTAGTCATTCAAGAAACACTGATCAAAGTGAAGGCCGCCCTTGCTACCACCTGGAGTATCCAGGTGCGCAAGGGAACAATTCACTTGACAGTGGATTTTGATACTAATACAGAACCGACGTCCTTGGAGAGGTGTAGCACCTTTCGTGGGGGGGGGGGGGGGGGATTTCCTCCCACACTGGTCACCCTCCTTGCGGCTCGGACAAGCTGGACAAAGACCGCCGGAGCAGTACAGCCACCACCAAGGGACGAGAAAGAAGGGACCCTCCGCCAGACGACGAGATGCCCGCCGAATGACGGAGTTTCTGGAGAGGAAGAAGGAGAAGGAAGAGAAGGAGGCAAGTGAGGGCGTCATAGGGTCAACACCTGTCACCCCTGACCAACCCTTGTCCATCTCGGCACCCCCCTCCCTGGAGGAGGGTCCGGAGGACTATGGGTCGTCAGGTGACAGATCGATCTCCAACCCATCTGACTCTTCATCTGAAGAGGAGATGGAGGAAGATGATCTGTCTATGGTACAGGAAGTTGTCCCAGACGACGCACCTTCCACCCCTCCAGCTCTTGCTTCTCCGGCTTCTTCGGACCAGGAGTCTGACAAGGAGGGGAGCATCCCGGATTCCGTGGAGGCATTCCTCGGGGAGGAGATCCTGTGCGACTCTTTCCGTGCCACACTCCAGGAGACGTACAACATCCAACTAGAAGCAGGTACCACATCCCAAATGATCAGGACAACACTCAAAATGATTATCGGACATTACAACAGTTCTCAAGAAACAGCAGCAAGGATCAGGCCGTACACCGCCAAAGAAGAGCCTACTCTTCCCCCTGATCCGACAACACCACCTACAACTATCTCACCGACGCATCCTCCTCCTCCCAAGAAAAACAGAAGGAGACACAGACGCCGCTGACTACCTTAACTCCTCTCCTCCTTTTCCACATCCAGACAAGCCAAAAACTTATACAGTTAAAGAGGGTCGAAAGGGGCTTGCCCCCCAAACCGTCCCTGCGCGCCTTCTGCGCGTGAAACCATTTCGTTCAGCTTGCCCACAAACCGTCCATGCGCGTCTTCGGTGCGCGAAACAATTGATCATCGGATGTGTGTTTTTTCGTTTGCAGTGGTATAACAACAGAGTTGTGTTGCTGCCTCCGCTGCCAAATAGCTTTCAGGTGATATTAATAATAGTGATAACATTTTGTCCTGTCGCTGATTTGTCGCGGTTCTCAGACGAGAGGGCCTTGATTAGTCATGTGTTCCCAAAGTCTCTCTTCCGATAATGGTGTTAATTGAGTTCACGGCTGACTATATGGATCAGGGACAACCCGTCACAGGCCTATTTTTGGGGCGGGTTGTCCCACTTTTTGGGGCGGGTTGTCCCGATTTTTTTTTGATTTTTGAAGAAAAATTTTTGGGGGATAGTAATATATAAAAAAAGATTTTTCTCACTTTTTATCGAAAATTATCCAATTTTATCGCATATTATCCACAATCCACGTTGATCCTGTTAACACATCAAATACTACAATGACTGAATTAAACTAATAATATTTCTATACTGAATTGGTTGCATTTTAGTTGCAAACAAACTGAAACAAAAGCTTGCAATCGTACACAAAGGGGGTAGTGTCCAGAAGATGGCCGATGCCATAGTTGCGAGTCCAGTGGAGGCAGGAGAGGAAAGTGTAGGAAAGATTAGGCTGCCAACTTGGGTACAGAGTGAACGAAAAACTGAAAAGGGCCATAAAGGGTAGAAAAGCTAAATGTGCTGCATACAGGAGAAGTAGAAAACTTAAGGGGGCGGAAATCAACGAGGCCACGATAGCAAAGGAAGAATACCAACAAGCACGAAATAAATTAAATAAAGTAGATGGCAGAGTTACAGATGCTCCAGATCAAATCGCATTAGAACTAGTCAAGCACTGGGAAAAGGTAAATGATAAGCGATGGGGCATGGGGAACCCACCGGAGTGTCCAAACAAGGTCGAGGAAAATTTATCGAACTTCGTGTGCAGCGAAATTAAAATGGAGGAGGTGCGAAAGGTGATCTCAAAATTTAGGAATGGAAAAGCGGGATGGGTGGACGAAATTCCTAGCGAGTTTATCAAAATGGAGGGAGAGGAACTCTTGGAAAGCTTAACTGCCCTATTCAATTTAGCCATAGAAAAACAAGAGGTTCCAAATGAGTGAAGAGAAAGCAAAGTGACATTTATTCACAAAAAGGGGGAAAAAGACGTTTTGAATAAGTATCGAGGGATCTCTGTCAGTAGCAACATTGGAAAAGTTTTCTGTAAAGTCTTGTATGGGAGATTAGAGGAGGTAATTGAGGAGAAGGTTTTTTGGGGAGAGATCCAGAATGGCTTCAGGAAGGGAAGGAGAGTCACTGACCACCTTTTCACGCTATCCCAAATGATAGAATCTGTGAAAGCAAAAAAGAAAAAGATGTTTATGGCCTTTTTGGACGTTAAAAGGGCATATGATAGAGTATGGGGGGAGGGTATGTGGCGCAATGAGGCTCTGGGCTTGGGAGGCGAGTTTGTTGGAATTATGAAAGCATTAAATAAAGATGTACAGAGTGAACTTAGCCTGGATAACATAACAACAAAACGTGTGCCCATGGAGATAGGCCTAAAACAGGGGTGTATCCTTTCGCCAGTTCTTTTTGCATTGTACATCAAAGGTTTAGGCGATGAACTCCTGCATAGCGACGAGGGGGTACCAGTTGGGGACTTGAAGATCCCAAGGCTATTTTATGCAGACGATAAGGTGCTAATGTCAGAAAGCGAAGAGGGGCTAGCGAAAATGCTGGGAATTGTTGGGAAATAACAAATTTGGGTAAAATTACCAATTTGGGGGGGGGGGGTGACAGGGGGAAGTGTCTGACATTCAGACCATGTATGATTTTGGAGGCTAAAAAGAAACTGAAAATGGAATATTTTCCCCGACAGCGGCGTGCAAATGTCATTTAAAGGGTGGGTTTAGCGAATTCTGTGCGGTTCTGGGGGGTTCTGGTATTTAGGAGAAAAATACTAAATACCAGAACCCCCCCCCCCCCCCCCGAATCGCCTAGACAAAGGCAACTATAAGAATGAATTTACTTCTATTCTTCTTTTCTGTAACGATTATTGCATAAAATAAACATATTTCATCGTAAAACACTACGCAAATGTAATTTAGAGGGGGGGGGGGTTCTGGGGGGTTCTGTGCGGTTCAGGGGGGTTCTGTGCGGTTCTGGTGGGTTCTGGTATTTAGGAGGACCCCTCGGTGCCTCTTGTCAAACCGAGAAAACACGATTTACCGAGAGGTCAACCGCGCTACTCAATAAATAACTCCAAACTATGATTATCGCGACAAATTGCATCATTAATGGACACATTTCCAGAAATAAATGCATAAAATGCATGAAATATATCGTTTGCATTCAATTTATTGTGAAAATAATTTCTAAAAAGCATTTTTTCCGTACCTCTCGGTACCTACCGGTACCTCCAGGTAAATCGTGGTGGCCCTTCCCGACGCCGACAAATCCAAGGCCGAATCTTCCCAGGGACGAATATTCCCCAATCCCATCAAAAAAATTAAAGGAGGAATTTTCAAGTTTAAAATACAATACAATGGCGGCAACGGGTGTCTTTCGGGAGTCGAGAGAAACAAAATTATATAATACATCAGTAATAGAAGACCTAGTCACATTCTTCCGTTCTGAAACATATCAGATATGGATTCTATTGAATGTGTGTCCAGTGCGATGGTATTCCACATCGGAGTGTATCGTAAAGTGCACATACAGTTTAATCGAGTGTAAAGTTCGGGATGATTTCGACGACAAACGCAGAACGCGCATCGCTTATTGTGTGAGAGTGAATATACCTTCGATGTGTGAATGCTGACTACTAACAAAGCTCAGACATGGACGAAGACGACAAAACTCCACTGTTGAACGCCAACGATATATCCGATACTGTAGTTTCGAGTCGACATTACACAGCTCCCTATCAGTATCATCGTAAAAGAGAACCCACAAACTGCCAGTTTCAAGACGACACAAATCTAAGTAGAGGACAGTCACAATCCAGTCTGTCATCATTGGACAGTATACTTGCTATTTTTGTTGTAGCGTTTGATACTCGATCAGGTGCATATACAGTATTTCGATAACAAGGGTTACACAAAGCTAAGATTCGGCAGCTGGATGATTCGGTTACGGGTCGTTTCGTCTCCAAACCAGTTCGTTCCTGGACGTTTCGACTTTCGTTCCAAAATAAAAACCAGGATGGTTCGTACCAAATATCTGAACAGTTCGACCACCTCAAACTTTTTCAGAGATCTTTGCCTTTCTAACACGAAAGCTGAATAAGAATATAGTTCAGCGATCTTGAATGTAACGTATGTGTAGAGTGTATTATCACTAAATCACCCGTGGAGTGGAGATTCCACCCAAGCAATAATTGCACATTCGTTGCAAAGCGTAACAGCCAGAAGCGAAGTTCCAGC